>CM021107.1:291150876-291766956 GCA_007115665.2 Sequoiadendron giganteum
CCTTTATTTTTGGTTGTTTCAGTGTTTTTTTGTTGCAAATTCTACTACAACGTGTAGATGTCTATGTGTTGAACAAATGTCCCAAAAAATCCTACTTGCATAGCCATTCAAATTTTACAATTCTTTCCTGTCTATGAATCGTAACACCTTTTTGGCTTGTAGACACGCTGAAAACACCCATTTGCATGCCTTTTCTCCATTCTAACCTCTCATTCTCCAATTCATTCACTTCTTGATCATTCTCTCAATATCAAGAATTCCAACTCATTTCTACACCTTTTTCTCTCATTCTCTACCCAACACTTTAGTTCTCTTGGTATGTCTTGGGTGTTGCATACTCTCCTTCGGAATCACTAGCTTTCTAAGGGGAGGGTAACTACATCCTTTATTCTCACATTATCATTTATTTTTAATAACATATTATCATTTCAACTTGTCTACTGTCTCGTCTATTTATTTTCCTGTCTATTTTCTATTCAATTTTTCTATTTGGTTGTTCATGGAGGTGGGAACACCTATGCAGGTGTTTGACTAAGGAAAGCCCCTAAAACAACCCCAACAATTTTTCTCGTTTCTATGTGTACAATCTTAAAGTTAGAGCATTGTGGGAGGCTTCATTTGTAGGGCCTCTCATGAGTTATTTTCTTCATTTCCACTACACTATTTTCATTTTATTTCATTTGATCTATGCATGTTATTTCCTTTTCCATTGTTTCTGTTATTTTGTTAGTTTAGCATACCTTTCAGGTTTTAGTTGTCGAATAACTAGTTGGCTCTTTGTCATTTCTGCTAGCAAAATTTTTTATCGGTATGTACAAGACTACAATGCACCATGAGGACATCCACACACCACCCTATCATCCTTGGTACATAGCCTATCATTTTTCTCATGAGACCTCTAAAGCCTACTCTTTTGGTGCCTAAAACTTTTATCATTTAATTCACTATAAAAAGAAAATATAAAAAATCTTTCTTTTTTCCTTCCACCCTGTTCACCTGAGCTTTTGATACTTTAGGTAGTCAAGGAACACTCACCCTTAGGGGAGAGGGATGGTGTCATTTTTCCTCTACATTTTGGTGAACCCGGTGTGAACCTGTCCTTACCTTTATCTTTTGTTAAAAAAAATCTTCTCTCTTGTCGGGGTGTGTGTTGAATTGAGTGTTGTGACAACATTTATGAGTTTCACAACCCAATACACTACTTCTAGCCATGTAGTTAGAAGAAGCTATTGAAATCTAGATATGGGTTCTAGGAGAGAGTTCAGTCCTCCTTGCCAAGGTCTTAATTTTGAGTTCACTACATGATTATCACCTAGTTTTAAGCCTCCTTTTGAGTCCATCCATATATCAACTAAAGTGAAAGCACACTCTCCACCAAGAACACCTTCTAACTCTTCCCCTCTCATATCTTATGAACCTTCTCTCAAGGTTCTTGTTGAGTAGATTCATTCTTTAGAAGAGAGACTTGGAGAGTTTGAAGGTTTCTTAACAAAAGAAAATGCATACACTCAAGCTTCTCCTCTTATTAATGAATTGAAGGATCTACTTATCTTAGATCACAAAGGCCTTGATTTCCTCTTAGGGATAGCTAACATAATAGAGACCAATGTCCCCTTGTAAATTTCCATCCTGGGTAACCCTCAAGACATCCAATCTAAAATCACTAGCACCTAGTTGTATATTCTAATGCAAGGAGTGTGTGTGCATATGGTAGACATTGGTCCTCATGTACCCTCTATTACCATAGCTAATAATAAAAACATAATGCCTTAGGATGGTTTGGGATTGAAGTGAATTTCATCCCTTTTGGATTCAAAGTCCCTATATCCAAAGCCCAAACCTCTGCCACCTCAACTAGTCAGGCTTTGCCAACCAATCCTATCCTAAATGAATTGTTACAAAACATGGTACAAATATAATTGTATTTTTCCAACCTTAATAGCTTCAACTATCAATCCACATGACAACAATATTATTGTCTTAGTTCTCTAGCCCTCACTATTCTAAATGTTCCTAGACCCTAAGAGGTATAAATTCCTAAGTTTGATAAGTACAATGGTAGGGGAAACCCATAGACCCACATCTCATCCTTCGCTGCCATGTGTACTAAATTATTTTACCAAGATGCTTTGTTAGAAAAGCTATTCTTGCAATTTCCCTTAAGGATGTTATGTTGGAATGGTTCCACTTGCTTCCTGATAAATCAATATTTTCCTTCGATCAATTAGTAAATTAGTTCTTACAATAGTTTCAGGTGAACATCGGACCAAAGATCACCTTCACTAATATCATCTATTGTAAGTAGGGAACTCATGAAAAGTATCTGATTTCATTGCTCGATACCAATCCTTATTCTCCAAAATATCTTATGCCCTTCGAGATTTTGATGTATAACGAGTGTTCATCGGGAATCTACTACCAACATTGATAGAGAAGCTCCTCTTAATGAAATACACTTCCTTCACACACATGTTTTTTGCATTGAGAGAATACTATTAGACTGTGATATGGTACAAGGGTCCTCCTCATCCTCCCATCTTGACAATTCATTAGCCATGTCTATCACTAGAGAGTTGAAAAAAATAAAGTAATAGCGAACATAGTTTTTGTTCCTATTTACAAAGCTATCTAAATCCTTCACTAATTAAGAATTTATTAAAATATGGATCAATTACTCTCTTAAAGATTATATTGCTTCCTAATGATAAGTCATATCCTAGCTAGTATAATCCATAGAAGTTTTATCAATAGGTCATTGAGTCTTTGGTCATGATATCGAACATTTTTTGCATCTTAGACATATAGTCCAAGACCACATAGATGGTGGTACAATTTGAATCAATGGTAAGAAATAAAAATCATCTGTAGCCAAGCCTAATAGAATTTATAGATATAAATAGATCATTTACCTTCCCATTGTGAAAACCTACTAACATCTACTTCTTCATCTCCTAATCCTGGCTCTTTTGAGTATGTGAACATGGTCTTTTTCACTCATATTGCTCCAACAAGTCATATGGATAAAAAACCTAACATAAAATTCACACCACATTACTTGCCCCTTAATAGGGAACCTTCTTTGCTATACATCTCGGTTAAAGTCAATAGTAACATTGTGACTGGTGTTATGGTTGATCCCACTAGTCGGGTCAATACCATTATGGAGGAGACTCTATTTATAAATAATTTACACAAGAAGAATTATGAGGATTTGAAGACCATGCTCCATACCCATGATGGTATCTTTGTCCTACCTATTGGTTCCATTTATTTTTTGGTCCTTGTTGGGCCTAAATATATTGATGTTTCATTTGTTGTGATACCCGAATCTGACCTATTTAGGGTTAGAATAGGAATTTCAAGGCTAGTCTCCATGGATGCGGTCACTTTAGTTTTCCAAAAATGTTTAAATTTTCCACATAATGGTATTGTGTATACTATTTAGGATATGGGATATAAAGCACTTGTGGTGCATGTGGGATTTTCTCTAGATTATTTTTAGCCTGCTCTAATTGGACCCTTACTACCTCAATGGAAATTTTTATATAAATCCCAACCTAGGTACAAGACTAGAGGTTCATCCACTAATTTTATTTGTGTGCCTTATTCTCATGCAATTTACATGAATGCTTCTATGTGTGTGCAATAGCATGCTTTATCTTTTATTCCTTCTTCCTTGAAGACTCTAGAAAAATATGCTCCCACATATGGACCTTCTTATGATATTTTAAAACCTTCAATAGTTTCCTATGTTCCTCCTACTATGCTTGGCATACGAAAAGGAAAGGCACCCTTGTTGAATAAATCTAAACAACAAGTCTTCCAGCTCCCTGTCTTACCCATTGTTCCCCAACCCACCTTGTATGGCAAAGGGAAGCACACCCATGGATTTTTTCTTTCATCTCAACCTCTGAGTCCTGTTCCCATTCGTTGACCTATTTCTAAAGTAGACAAAGGAAAGGGGATCATGACCGAGACCCCCATATCTCTCTCTATGCCTACTCTTATTTCTCCTTAGGATCCTACTCTTCCACCAATGACAACTGTAGAGACTACTCCCCTGGTGGAATAGGGTCCCTTGGAGTCTTCTTAAGTTACACCTACTGGTTCTCTAAGTCATTGAAACTGATTTACACATGAGTGTAAATTCTATTGACAAGCATTGGTCTAGGAGTGCGAAGCTTTGTAGAAGATTGAGGATGCACCTTTTGTCTCTGATCTTTTTTTTTTTTTGTACTAATGTTTCTATTTCCATTTCTATTCTTTATTCTATTCCCATCACCTCTGACCTACTTCTAGCTTCATCGATGGATCCAAATGAGCCTCACCCTAAGTTGGTGCAAGTGTTCATCACTCCTTTAGAGCCTCCCCTGATCACCTCTTTACCAAATATTTCTCATTTCCCTAAGCCCGTCAACATTCCTCATACAAAGGTTGTGTCTACTATGTCTCCTTATCCTTCTCTTGCTTATTCCATTTTTTTTGCAAGGATCTTGTACCCTCTTCTTAAGAAAAAATTGGATCATGAAATCATCCTAAACAATGGTCGTAAAAAGTCCTCTTTATATTCTTCATCTTGTTCCACTTTGGCTTGTATTGTTCTTGTGATGGATACATCACCTTCTTCCCTAGGTTTTTCCATTGCCCCTCTTTCAAATATTGAAAATGACTCTCTAGTTTTTCCACCTTCTCCCATTCAATCAAATCACTTCACTTTGGAGAGGTTTATATTTGATTCGGTGGAAGACATTCCCACTCTCCTGTCCAACTTTGCTAAGTCTATGACATTAGCCTTGCAGGAACTTGTTGATGAGGATATTGAGGCAGCCTCCTCCTTGGCTCTTGCTATAAGCAAGTCAGTCAGTACTACCCTTGATATCCCTCCCCTATGAGCTCATCTTCCTTCCCCCTATGATGATATAGATTGGGAGAAGGATAACCTATTGGAGGTGTTGGACTAGAGTAATACCTCTTCTTTATATTTAGATTATATTTATGTGTTCGTTTGTGTTCCCTTGTGCTTGTTTGTTTATGTTTGTTCTCTTGCCTCGAGGACCTTTGATACCCTTGTAGATACTTGGATATAGAATATAATATTTTTTTTCATAATCCTCATTCTATTTGTATCATTATTCTTCTATTTTTCGTAAATTTCAGCTTTCATGTTGGGAATGATGCAAAGCATTGGGAAATTTAGGCCTCTTCCATGTTGAACCAAATTTTTATTTTTCCTTCATGTGCT
The DNA here is from genome assembly GCA_007115665.2 of Sequoiadendron giganteum. Classification (NCBI taxonomy): domain Eukaryota; kingdom Viridiplantae; phylum Streptophyta; class Pinopsida; order Cupressales; family Cupressaceae; genus Sequoiadendron; species Sequoiadendron giganteum. Next base: position 291,156,119 of record CM021107.1, read on the forward strand.
CTTCTTCTCAATCCAATCTATTTGGGTGGTAATGACAGTTCATAAATATTATACTATATTTATTTTCATACATCTATGATCAATTCTAACCCCAAATAATTGGATCCCCCTATGAACTTGATTTCTTCATCTCTTCTTTTCTCAATGTTGTGTATTATATGTGTTGTCCCTCATGTGATAATATTCCATGAATACATCTCACCATGCATGTCATGCCACAGCATCTCTCTATCTTTTTTCTCCTTAGGATGACATGTGCTCCTCTACGTGGCACACATCATTCTAAGGGGGGGCTATCATATATGATTATTTTCTTATCGCTTTCTATCTTTTAAAAATTGTATGTCCTAAAAAAAAAAATATCTTGATGTCTTATGATCTCATTGTCTAGCTTGGGGGAAACCTGACTAGACTTGTCTTATGATCTCATCTTTTTGTGATAAGGATTCCCCTCTTTGTGGGGTTTGTTTCTATCACTTATCTTTTTTTCATAAGGGTTATCCTCATTGTGGCCCATTTGTTTCTATCACATGTCTTTATATATTTCGTAATGTCTCTAGTATAGCTAGCCATACCTATCAACATTGTCTTTTATTTGATCAGATCATGTCATCTCTTCATATTTTATCATATCTATTTTCTTATTTTTCACATAACATGTTTGTTTGCAAATAACATTTTTGTGGTGATATTGTAATCATCTTCGCAAGATAGAAGACTAATGTCCTTGTGTCTTATCTTAGCTTCTCAATGGAATACACCATATTGAAGACCTACATTCTCTTCATTGTGGGTATATTCTCTTCAACCTCTTTATCTACTTTAGCTCACACACGTTGGAATACATATCTTCATTCCTTCCTTTTTCCTAGTTTGGATTGAATGTGTAGTATCGTGTGTGATAATCATCCCATCAAAAATCCACTTATCTTTCAAAAAAATACTTCGTTTAGGTTTGAAGTTAACTTGCTTAAATTTCCTAAATCTTGTCACCATGGCTTTGGACACAATGTTGTACACCGTATTACACAACATAGTAGGTTTGTATTCATCAAAGTAATCTAGTTACTTGACCTTGGAAATAAGGGCAATATAAGGTGCATTCCAATATTTTATAATTTCTCTACACATCCTCCTCTCCTCTCCCATAATATCCCAATTATTTTGAAATAACTTAACCTAGAACCCATCTGGGCCTAGGGCTCTTCTAGCACCCAAAGATAAACAACTTTCTTTATTCCCTCCTTGGTGAAGGGGGCTAATAGAGCTTCATTCTTCTCATCACTAACCAAATTAGGAATGTTTCTCAACATGGACTCTTAATCCATTAAGTCATTTCAAGGGGTGAATCTAGAAGGTTTTAAAAATATATTTTCCTTTCATTTCTTATTACCTCAATGTCCTCTATCATATAACCTAAACAGCACAAATGAGGAGAAAAAAAACTAAATTAATTTTTTTTGGGGTGATTTAGGATTGCATATACGCTCGGGTGCTCCTACATCAGACATGCCAGGTGGGAAAAAAATCTTCATGAGTAGAGAAACCATGAGCATTTCAGCAAATCTGGGAATGAAATCCCAAACTTCACCAAATCTGCAATGCTCCAACCCATGGAGCCTCATCAGCTACTTAGTTCTTCCAATGGACCAAATATTCCTTCCCTCTTGTCTTCTTGGCTACACATGAATCAATGACTTGATCTACCTCTTCAATTTTCTTCGTAAGAAACTATTGAACCCACTCATAGGCATCTTGCAAATTTGAATATGCACTCCCATGTCCACTTGTCTCTCCTTCATAGTATTTATATAGATTAGAAATATTAAATATTAAGGAAATATCATACCTATTGGAAGTTCTAATTCATATGCATTTGATAAAAAATTCCATAAAATAATACATGGGGGCCTATCTTCTTCCATTTCAACTTATTATAAGTTCCTTGTGGAAATATCTCCTTCCTCAAGTGTGTCATCACCAACTATCCAATCTGAAATTCATGTTCTCTCTAATGTTTATCAACATGCTCCTTCTATTTGATGACACTCTTCTCCAAATTTTCCTTCACTTCTTTATACAAATCATGGATATACTCAACAAATTATTTCGATACAACACTCTTTCTACCCAAATCTACACTATCCCTCAACTCATCCACACCCATAGGGCTATACCCATACACAATTTGAAATGGACTCTTACCCACACTTCAATTGACCAATTTACTGAAGGAAAGTTCTTCTCGTGCTAATATCAAATCGCATTGATTTGCTTTCTCACCTACCAAGCATCTCAAAAAATTTCCTAAGCTTATACTACCAACTTCAATTTGGCCATCAGTTTGTGGATGGCAGGTTGAACTAAACCCCAATTTTGTTCCCATTTTCCTCCACAAGGTGTGCCAAAAATGACCAACAAACTTGGTGTCTCAATTTGAAATAATACTCTTTGACAAGTCATGCAATCTAACCACTTCCTTAAAAAAAAAGTAGCTATGCGGGAAAAATCATTACACTTTTGACATCAAATAAAGCCATTTTATAAAATCTATCCACCACAACAAAAACAAAATCATTACCTCTTTGTGTTCATGGTAACCCCCAAAAAATCTATATGATTATATATTCCCACGATCTCTCTGGATTTTTCAATGGCTGATACAACCCTATATTTTGCCTCACTACTTTAGCATATTGACACACCTGACAACCTTGCACCATCTTCTTTACATCTACACTCATACTCTACCAATAATAACTCTCATTTAGTTGTGCCAAATTTTTTCCCACTCTAAAATGACCACTCAAACCTCCACTATGTTTCTCCCTTATCAAAATTTCCCTCATTGAACCATGAGGTATACATAATCTCTTCCCCTTGAACAATAAACCTTCATGCACAAAATATTCCAACCATGGAGCTCTATCCCTCTCCATAGGATTATTACACATTTTCCAAGCTTTTTTGAAATGAGCATCCTCATCATACAACTCCCACACAAAGTCAAAACCAACAACATTCACTCTCATTTCATTCAACAACAAATCTCTCTAACTTAATACATCAGCTACTCTATTGGACTTCCCACTTCTATGTTTCAATACAAAGGAGTAACTTTAAAGAAATTCAACCCACTTTACATGCTTTTTATTGATCTTACCTTGGCTATTTATAAATTGCAATGCATGATGGTAAATGTACAAAACAAACTCCTTCGTTAGTAAGTAGTGTCACTAATTCTTAAGAGCTTGCACAATCACATAAAACTCTTGATCATACACGAAATATTTTCTTTAAGATTCATTCAAATTTTCATTGAAATATGCTATTGGTCTACCCTCTTGACTTAAGGCTCCTCCAAGAATTGTCCCACTTGCATCACAATAAAATTGGAACACTGTACCAAAATTGGGGACTGCTAACATGGGTTGTTTTGTTGCCTTAGTTTTCAAAAGTTTGAAACTTCACTTTGTTGTGATTGTCCACACAAATTCTTTCCTATTACCCTTCATCGTTTCCATAATATGAGCATAAATCCTGCTAAATTTTTGTATGAATTTCCTATACAAACTTCCTAGTCCATGGAAGCTTCTTGCTTCCAATATAATCCTTGGTGAAGGCCAATCTACAATTTCTTTTGCTTTTTTTGGATCCATTTTCAAACCACTATTGGAAACAACAAAACCCAAATACACTAGCTCCTCTTTCATGAAGTTGCACATTTTCACATTCACTAACAACTTCTCCTCCTTGAGGCTTTTCAAAACTTCCCTAACATGCTGCAAATTCTCTTATTTGTTTTTTCTACAAACCAAAATATCAATCAAATACACAACGACAAACTTACCAAGGTATGGTTTCAACACTTTGTTCATCAACCTCATGAAGGTACTTGGTGCATTTGTCAAACCAAACGGAATCACCATCCATTTATACAATCCATCCTTTGTTTTGAAGGCGGTCTTCCATCCATCCCCTTCTCTTATGAAAATTTGGTGGCAAGTCAAATTGGTATTTCATAGTTTTCTTGTTTATGGCTCAAGTTGATTCCATACACATCCTCCACTCACCACCCTTCTTTGGTGTTAACACTGCTGAAACAACACATGGACTCAAACTCTCCTTAATCAACACCTTATCTAGCAACTCTTGAACTTCCCTATTTATTTTTGCATTCTCCATAGGAGTCATTCTCTATGGTGCTTTTTTGGAAACAGTTGCACTATGAATCAAATCCATACAAGAGTTTATGCCCCTCATTGGTGGAAATCCATCGAGAAGTTCCTTCATCATTATGTCATCATATTCTTCCAAAAAAATTGAATTTCCATTTTTATTTCTTCATTTTATTTCACTATCCCAACTATTGCATGCTTTGAAACAATAGTAAAACATCTTCCTCCTTCCTTCAATTATTTCAAAAATTTCTTATCGAAAAAAAAACAAGCCTTGGAGCTACTCTCCACTTCTTCTTCCCTTTCTTGAATTGGTGTTAGATTGTATCCTTTTCCATCTTTCTTGATTCAGTATGTGTTTGTCCACCCATCATGAATAACTATTTGATCAAATTGTCAATGCCTCCCAAAAGTAGATGGCATGCATCGATTGGCATCACATCACACATTACTTCATCCATATATTTTCCAATTTGGAAACTCACAAGGAATTCCTCACATACCATCAAACTATGATCTTTTTACAACCATGAAACTCGGTATGGGTTGGGATGTTTCAACCTTTTCAAATTCAATTTTTCCACCATCTCTTTAGATACAATATTATCCATGCTACCACTATACACTATGACTTTGCAAGACTTTCGACCAACTTTGCACCTTTTTCTAAAGAAATCAATTCTTTGCATGTGCTCCAACTTCTCCTTTTTCAGGATTTATCAAAACTCTTTGTAGTATGAGAGACTCTTCATCTTCGAGTCCTTCTCCATGATTTGGTGCAGCCACACTTTAATTTTTAGTTTGTGCTACATGAATTCTAGCTTCCTTCCCTTTTCCATTATTTTTTTGTATTTCTGGGCATTCAAATGCCCTATTCCTTGGCTCTCCACATTGTAAGCATGTACCTAAAAACCATCTTCCTCTACCCCTACCAAAGTATCCTCTACCATGTGAATAATCTACTCTTCCCTAGAAGATTCTCCTCTTCCTTTATTTTCTTGCATTCCCACATGAGATGTACTTGCCTCATCTTTTTTGTTTTGGTAACCTTTACCACTATTATTTTCCCCTTGAAAATATACCTCTACCATGAGAATTATGTTTTTTTCTTGCAAGTTTCTCTTCCACCTTCAAGGCATATTGATATGCCTCTTCTATACTAGTCACTTCAAGCATGCTCATTTCAACTTGAATGGAATTATGAAGGCCATTTACATATCTTGATACTTTTTCTACATCATCATCCACATGTCCAACCTAGATGCTCAATCAATAGATCTCCTTGGTGTACTCTCATAAATTCTTCTCTCTTTGCTTCGAATTTTGCAGCCTCTTAAACAAATCGAGTTGGTAATCTACAAGTAGAAATTTTTCCTTCAATTCATCTCCATCCTCTCCCATGTTTTAATTTTTCTCTTTACCTCTTCATCATCTTTTGAGCTGCACATGCTCTCACCACATGGAATCATGTCCTTTCAGCTTTTTGCTCACACATTTCACCCATTTTGGGTCCTTAATTGACTCCACATCAATTTATTTTTCCATTTTTGATATCCAATCAAATAACTCTTTTGGATTCAAAGTTCCATTAAAACTTGAGGGGTCCAACCTATGCTTGCTACAAAGCCTAGTCATTTCTTTCAATACCTACCTTTCACCTCATCTCTATGATAATATTTTGCATCAAATTCAAGTGCTACTTCTTCAGCTTCATCCTCATTAACATCCACCACTAGGATTCCTCTTCATTACATCAATTCTATTACCTCCAACCTTGCTCCTATCCTAGCTTCAAGGCCTCTTATCATCTCTCTAAAGACCTCGAGGTCTGAATTTTGTGGTACTCTTCGCCCATGCTCTCTTTATGCCATGTTCATAACCCTCTACAATTCTAGGTCTTGTTGTCCTCTCACACACCCACAACAATCTCCTTAGGGTTCTTCTCCCAACACAATGTTATACCTACTCTCCTACCAATTTGGTGCAGATAGAAATTAGGGGTCCTATAGGATTGCTAATTCAAGTAGCATTAATTCAACTCCAACACAATGTTATACCTCTCTATGGTGATGTGGTCTTGATGGTGGCAGACCTTCCTTGGAAGCAACTCCTAGACTATGAGGGGCTCCCTTTTCGTTGTAGGAGGTGTTTTTTTGTTGGTCACTTGGCTTCCAGTTTCCCTCTTACTCGCCACAAGAGTATTGCTACTTGGTGGAAGAATGCTCTCATAAATCATCTTACTATTGGTTCACCCCCTTCGAATGTTTCCTCTGAGGAGGGTGATCCTTCTGTGTCTACCCAAGTTATCCTACCAACTTTCATTGCTGCAGAACCTTAGCCCTCTACTGTCTTTGTGTCATTAGAACCTTCTATTGTCGTTGTTCTGTCTGAACCTGTCTTCCATCTGCTGAACATATCTATTGTTCCTTTGGTTCATTCGATCTCTTCTGCTTCGCTTTCGACTCCCTCGCTACTTGGTGACTCCTCTCCTGTGGTGGCTGGGGTGGATCTGCTCCTCTCACCTTTCTCGTTGATTCCTGATTTTGAGCCTCCCTGGTTGGTTGTTCTACAGAACAAGAAGGGACCCCCCAAATCTATTGTTGCTTCTCGGCCTTGGGTTCATGGAGTCAACCTTGACCCCTCTATTTCTGGGGTTGCTTAATTTATTTGTTTTTCTACAACTATCATTCAGCTGTTTTTGTTTGTTCCTATAGTTCAAGTTCTATTTGAACTATGTTTTCCTTTGGGCTCTGTGTGAAGGGTACATCACCCTATAAATGTTGCTTATCTTTTCAAAAACATTCACCACATAATTTAACACAATTCTCAAATTGAAAATTATATTACCATCACAAACATGAAGTTATTGATCATAGATGCAATCATATAACAAAAAATTTATAAGCAAGATCTTAACACCATACACTCAGAACTTTCTTGCTTATTGGTACCAATTTCATTATTCAAATATGTTGCCACAATTATCAAAATACCTGCAAATCCTCTTCATATTGCCTTGTTTTCCCCTATTCTCAATTTCTCTGTAATTTCCTTTAGCTGCAAGTTTTCATACTTCCATTCTCCTTCCTTTATTTTCTGACTGAATTCCCTTTCTGCATTTTTCACTTTTACAATGTTTGAAACATTGGCAATCATTGAATGGTCACCCTGCAATGAATCAATGACCCTCTCCTACAATGAAGATGTAATTGACTATTTTAATTTGCTAATGTATCAGCCACCAAAGATTGGACCCACACATTTTTTGAGGATATTGACCTCACAAAACAAAGGATATAGATCACCTCATAGCGAGCTACTCCAATAGTGGGCTTTTCATTTCAATTAATTTAATTTTTGGAATCAATGTGTTGACTACTCTGGCTTCCCTAGCTCACTTCATCGACCCTGCTATCGTGACGTTTCATTTCAGGGAATGCAAACACCAAATGAGGTGTTTCCTTTTACAAAGGGAGATTAAAATGAGTTTTTAAATGAAATTCAACTATGGGAAAACTCTTATGGAGTCAACATACCCTTCCACCTTCAATTAAAATCTGAAAGGATTCACGAGAGTATAGATTTATTCCAAGATCAATAGATAGCCAATTGAAAATAATAACAAATCTAATCAAATTTTTTTCAGCAATCTCATAATGTTTTTGAAACACTTCAATAAACATACAATAAAAGAATATTTGTCCCTGACACTCTATCATGCTACAATAGCAAAGACACAACCAAAATAACACAAATGAAGAGCAAACAAATCTAAATTAATCATTTTTTTGGGTGATGCAGAATTTCATATATGCCTGGGTGCTCCTAAATCAGCATCCTTGCCAATATGAGAGAATATAACATCCTCAAAACTACCAATCACCCACTTAGAAACCTCAAAGATTCACTCTATTATTCATCTTTGAATTGCCCCTCCCCTTATTTCACCTATAAAAAATTTGAGTCACCTTCCATCCATGACTTTTTCCATCCATCTTCACTAGTTAGCATAAATCCCCATGGCATAGCTCTAGACTAGGCTAGATTATTAGACTCATTTCTAAATTATTAGACATATAAAACCCACCAATTGTCCTTTATAATCTCTAAAGACACCACCATTTCTATCCTTCCCAATATTTCCCTTAGTTGTTCCATCAAAATTCATCTTGATCGAATTGTTATCTAGCTTAGTCCAACTAGCCTGACTACATGTATCCTTTGCATGAGAAAGATGCTAATCAATCCATCTATATTCATCCAAGCTTTATCCCATTCTCTTTTTGAGTCCTTAATCACCCAACTATCATCCTTGTAAGACCTTTTATTCAGGAGGGGCATCCCCAATACTTTCTTGGTAACTTATCAGCTTTAAAACCTAAGGTTCTTTGCATTTCCAATCTATCCAAGCAAGACTCCTTAAAAAAAAATCATTGACTTAGAAATATTCACATTTTTTCATATCATTAATTCATATTTAACCAAGACCCTTTTGATAACTCTAACTCCCCTACTCGTGGTCTCACCAAAAAGAAGGGTATTGTCTATGAATTGTAGATGTTTGATGTTGCCAAATCCCCCATTAGACATGTAATCCTATAAGGCTACTATCTCTTACCTCTTTCTTTAAGTTTATGTTTAAAGTTCCCACTATGATGAGAGACAAAAAAGGGGACAAGGGATCTCCTTGATGAATTCCCCTCTTGGCACTGAAAAATCATTAGGTGCTCCATTAACCAAAATTGCATAAGAATGAGTCGATATACAACTTTAGACCAATCTACACCAAGAATCACTAAAACCAAAACTATGCATCACCATTAGAAAGAATTCCCATGAGGTGCTATCATATGCCTTATTCATATCCCACCTAATTAAGGATCGAATGTATAGTCTCGTGTGTGATAATAATCCCATCTAAAATCCACTTATCTTACAGAAAACCACTCTGCTAGATTTTGAAATTAACTTGCTTAAACATTTCCTAAATATTGTCACCATGGCTTTGGGAACAATTTTGTACACTGTATTGCACAATACAATAGGTTTGTATTCATCAAATTACTCTAGGTACTTGACCTTGGGAATAAGGGCAATATAAGTGACATTCCAAGATTTTAAAATTGCTCTATACATCCTCCTCTCCTTTACAGCCATCTAAATCTCCTCTCCCACAATATCACAATGTTTTTGAAAGAACTTAAACTAGAACCATTTGGGCCTAGGGCTCTTCTAGCACCCAAAGAAAAAACAACCTTCTTTATTTTCTCCTTGGTGAAGGGGGCTAATTGAGCTTCATTCTTCTCATAACTAATCAAATTAGGAATGTTGCTCAACATGACCTCTTGATCTATTGTCATTTTTAGGAGACAAATCTAGTAGATTTTGAAAATATATTTTCCTTCCATTTCTTATTGCCTCAATTTCCTCTATTATATAGCCTATCAAAATATACACTTTAAAACCTTATTGCTATTCCTTCTAATTTTTAATTAGAAAGATAAAAGAAATTTGTATTTCTGTCCCCTTCTCTTAACCAATTAATTTATAACGTTTGGTGCCCAAAAAATCTTGCATTCTTAAAATCCTATTATGTTCATTGATTATATCGCATTCCTTAGACCTATATTCTAAAATGAGCCCTATCTCGGCTAGCTTAGCTTCTATCTCTCTCAAATCTACTTCAACCATTTCCTTGTTAACAAATAGGTTTCCCATTGTCTCCTTGTTCATCTTTTCACCTCCAAAAATTCTTAAAAATTGCTAACCTCTTGCAACCATCTATATCGATATTCCACCATCCTTTAAGGGCTTGTGGAAAGCTCGGATGTTCATAGCAGAAAACTTCCATCTTGAAACGGATGCCCTTTGGTCTATTACCCTATTCAAATGCAATGAGATCGTCCAGTGATCCGACCCTCTGAAATGCATCACTTTAGAATAAAAACTTTCCATGTTCAACAACCAATCCAAATTCAGCAGAAATCTATCTAATCTACACATGATGTTTTCTTCCCCAAATCTTTTGTTGTTCCATGTAAACTAGCCAGATTTTTGTTTAATGTCAGACAACGCTAATTCTTCACAGAGATTTCTGAAGTCTAGAGACCGCAAGTTGTTTGGAATCCTACCTCCTCTTTTTTCCTCTGGAGCCACTATAGCATTGAAATCACTGCCTAAAATCCAATTCTCTTTGTCATGCCCCATTCTGATATTCCCAAGACCTGATCCTCTCCCTCTCAATATTTTGTGAATATTAAAACAAGCAGAGAAACGAAAAACAGAAAATAAAGAAAATACGAGAGACACAGATTTACAGTGGTACGACAATTGCCTACGTCCACTCTCTAGGAAGGAATCTCATTAATAATCGATCACAAAACAACTACTGCACAATATATGATCAGCAACACACTTATACAAAGCTCTTCGAACACGAAGAGACTGGAGAATAGCAACAGTCATGTGACTGTTGGACTTCACATCTCAACATATTTGACCCATGAATATTGCTTACGATTATCTAGTTATTGTCCTTGACATTAATATTAATGCATCTTACCGAAAGACATAACTGGGCACCATCAATTATCATACGTGGTATGATGTTCCTATTCCACACAACGGCCAAACCACCCGCTGTCACAACAGCATCTCTCACCACACAATCTCTGTTCCTCCAAAACTTGTCCAAAACTTGGGAAGCATGTCTTTCAATCTGTTGCCCTCCAATTTAGTTTCTTGAATAATAAGATATCAGAACCTTCCAACTCTATCCGTCATTTGATTAAACAGCGTTTTTCCAAGGCATTAAGGCTATAGACATTCCAGCTAATGATCTTCATAAATTCTTTATCTCGGGGAGGTTCTCACCTCCAACTGTCACAAAGTTCTTCATAAACACTTGGGTGCTACATTCCACCTCTTCCAAAACCCTCTGCTTGGCTTTGGTAGCGTCTGTCTTCCTTCCCTTTGGATTTGCCTTGCCAGTATTCTTATGTATTTTATTTCTTCCTCCATTTTTTTCTGTTCTTCTAGTTGTTATACTCCATACATTCTCCTTGTCATTATCTTCCTTTGTTCTAGTATCATTGTTGCTTTCCTCTAGAAACTACATCCTTGTCAGAGAAATCTTCCCAATCCCATAGCCCTGTTTCGCTTCTCTGACTTCTCTCCCTTCCTTTCAATCTCTTTTGTGTCCTCACCTTCTACCTTGTCGTTCCTTCTTTCCTCTTGAAAAGTTAGAGGAAAGACTAATACAAATCTATACAGAAGTGGAAGGGTTTGTGTGCTCTGTATTTTGGAGATTTCAAATAAAGAAGTTGATTATGAGTCTATGTGTTTGCAATTAATTTTTTATGTTATCATTTGAGGTGGTAGCTATTTTAAACACTCATAGTTCGTTATAATTTCTATCTTGCTATACTATTGATATTTATGTGATTTATGTATTAAATTGGTGTGATTTATGTTAGTCTATGAATTTAAAAAATATTTTAAAATTCTATCATGGTTTTATGTTATATTATAAAGTTCAGAAAGAATAGATTTATGAATTTATGGTTAAAAAAATATTAAGAAAAATTATATTTCTATCATAAGATGGAGTTGTATCTTTAAAATTTAGAAGAAAGCAATATGTAGTTGTGGGGGCCCCGGGTTAACTGAGTGGGGCCCCCGGGCTAACAGAGTGGGGCCCCCGGATTAAAGATGTTGGGTTAACTGAGTAGGGCCCCCGGGTTAACTGAGTGGGGCCCTCGGATTAAAGATGTTGGGTAGTTGTAGTGGGGCCCCCGGGTTAACTGAGTGGGGCCCCCGGATTAAAGATGTTGGGTTAACTGAGTAGGGCCCCCGGATTAACTGAGTGGGGCCCTCGGATTAACTGAGTGGGGCCCTCGGATTAAAGATGTTGGGTAGTTGTAGTGGGGCCCCCGAGTTAACTGAGTGGGGCCCCCAGATTAAAGATGTTGGGTAGTTGTAGTGGGGCCCCCAGGTTAACTGAGTGGGGCCCCCGGGTTAACTAAGTGGGGTATTATACCATAAATAGTAATATAAAGGGCATTAGGGTATGTGACTACAAAATAAAATATATAGCTAATAGATCCAATGAAAGATACCAAGATAGATTACTACCTAAAGGCTTTTCACAATAGCTAGGTACAAATCATTATGATGAAACTTATGCTCCTATAATGAGATTAAATATGAACTATTTTGGCATTGGAAACACAATTTAAGTGGTTAGTAAATTGATTTAATATTAAATAAACATTTTTGAATGGTTTATTGAATGCATATTCATAAAGAAACCACTAGGTTATGAAGTTGTAAGACATGAAAAAAGTTTTTAAAAAATTTAAAAAACTTTTTTATGAAAAAGAAGAATCAAGAGATTGGTACAACAAAATGGATGAGTATTTAAAAAAGAAAAGAAAAATGATTCAATGGGAGTAAAATTGAACCCACAATCTATCTTAAATCCAAAGATATTTATAATTTGCTTATTTTGTGATTATGTGTTGATGATTTGACTTACATAGGAACTAGTAAAGTGCTAATAGAGTATTTCAAAAAAATCATGAAGAATGAATTTGAAGTGATAGATGTTGGTTTGATGCATCACTCCTTGGATTAGAAGTAAGATAGTCAAGAATAGAGTTATTTTTATTTCATAAGAAAACTATGCAATTGATTTACTAGACAAGCTTAGAAATTTTGTTGGTAGTCTTATATATCTTGCTATCAATAGGCTTGACATCATGTATGTTGTAAGTTTCACATCAGTACTTATGTAAAATAAAAGTAAGATTCATTTCCATGCAATAAACGGAATGCTTTAAAAGAATGTTTGTGGCATAAACAAATTTAATATTTCATATACAATAGCTAATAACTTTGAGTTGGTTGGATATACAAAAATTTATTGGGTAGGATCCAATGATTATTGAAAAGTACTTTAGGATGTGTATTCAACTTGGGATAGTATATAATTTCTTTTTCTTCAAAAAAGAAATCAACTATTCCATTGTCATCAATAGAGGAATAATATATTATGGCAACATCACGAGCATGCCAAACAATTTGGTTGAAAAGAACTTTAACAAATTTGAGACACAAATAAAATATTACAATAGTTATTTATTATGATAATAATTCCATGAGAAAAAAATTCAATCTTCCATAATCATACTATGCATATTAACATACAACATCACATTACTAGAAATATTGTGACAAAAGATCAAGTTGAACTAAAGTTTTGTAGTGTTAGTAACCAACTTATTGATTTATTTACTAAAGTATTATAAAAAAAAAAACTGTAGCCCAATGAAATAGATGTTAGTTATAACTACATTAAACATTAAGAGAGAAAATGATAATGCTAATATTTAGCATTCGCCATCATATCCAATGTTCAACACTTTATCTAATATTTGACATCATATCCAATATTTTGCAGAGTTAATAACCAACTTGTTGATTTGTTTACTAAATTATTATAAAAAAATCAAGCATTAAGAGTTAGAGTGATAATGATAATGATTAGTATCCATCATTTTATCTAACATTCGTCACTTTATCTAATATTCATCTTATACAATTGTTTATAAAATTAGTAACCATCATGTTTATTTGTTTACTAAAGTATTATCAAAAGAAAATCTTATATGAATAAAACAAATGTTATAACAAGAAGAATGATAATAACGCCTAACATCCACCATCTTATTCAATATTCATCATCTTATCCTATATTTAAATATTCATCATATCCTTTTCACTATTTGACAGTTCATATATTAAAATGCTATATGATTCTAACAGTTTTCTTCTAAAACAATAAAGAAGAAATATTTTACATTTGTGTGAAAAATAATGCTTATATAAATATCAATTGAATATATAAATTACTATTAAATAAATATCTTAACAGAAGTAAGAGAACGGTTGAAAATAACATCTATATGTCCCACAGTCCAAGAAAATTTCTAATTGAACCAACTATGATACATCACCTAATCACAGATACTAATAACAAAAGATCTGAACTTCAAAGAAGAAACAAAATCCCGCCATTAAATTGAGCAAGGTAGAACAAAACTGAACCATGTAAAAAATGATGTGGACGCTTAATTATTCAAAAAATTACATTAATGGGGCACAGTATACTCTCTCTTAAAAAAATGAACCAGATATATTTTGAAGAGTAGAATTTGTTCTTTGACCAGTAGTACAAGAAGCATCACAGGGAAGTATTGCTAATATATGGGTTGCCCACATCACAGACACAATTGAAGGTCTGTAATTCTGTTAAGGGGAAGTCAAATAGTTGGGAAGAGGGCGGAGAGGGCGGAGAGAATAAGTGTAGCTGTGGATCCCAAAGCATGTCCAACTCCAAGTCTTCTGCAAGGGAATACCATGGTGGTGAAATTACTTGAGAAAGGCAATCATTGGACCATACTGGCGGCGGAGGGGTGGTTTGGTAGGCCGCGTCCTGCTTTTCCACGGGACAGAAAGCCGAAGGGTTTGTTTGAAGAGCAGTGAAGTCCTCCCTGGGTTGAGTACAAGAGGAAGACGAAGAGGAAGAGAAGCCTGTGAGTCGCTGCACAACCGCTTTGAAATCTTTGGGTTGCGTGTGTATTACTTCAGGAGATCGGAGGTATATAATCACAGGTTGAGTCTTTATACAGTTGTGAGAGTCCTTGGAAACCTTGAAAGGAGTGGGTCTCGAACCTGTAATCCCCGTTTTGCTCGACCTACTCTTTCTACTTCTCAGCTTGTCCATGGGTAATCTAGAATTCTCTGTGTCCCTTAACTAAGCCTGTAAGCTTCTCGGTAGTCTAGGTTTTGTTTTCTTCTCTTTTCTTATAGAGCTCGAGGATTGACCTGGTCTCAGGATTAGCTCTACGACAAATTCTTCATCAGACTAGTTCAATAATATGTGTTTTCGTCTGTGACCTCTCTTCATTTATTAAATTGCGATGTCACAACAGTCGGGATTCAGGAGAATCCATCCTCTCATGCTGCGTTGAGATGCAATGAATGATGACGTATTTATTGTTAAAGACTAGGCTTAAGCGTATAGAGACCTGGTCCATATACTTTTCGACTCCGTACTTCTGACTAAGAGGAAATATAAGAATTGTACAGTTGACTTAGACGAATCTACGTTTAGAGTGTCTGTTAGGTCCGGTATGTACAAATGGAGAGGAAAATTTGTAATGTTGATAGTATTCTTATTCTTTATGCTACTCACCTTTCACTGTTTCAAAGAAATTGGAGATGTCTGAAATAATAAAGCTCTATGGAGACTTAGAACCAAAAAAAATATCATATCAAAGCACAAGAGCATTTCCCCGAGTGTAAAATCATTTCAAGTTTATAAGATCAAAATTTATACTCAAGCACAACAATCTCTAGTAATTGGTGCATCTACAACGGGAGACAGAGGATACAAAAGAATATTATTCCTCTGGATCTTGATTCTTAGTCTATTTTCTATGAAACTTTTTAAAGTTATAAGTGTTTAATTTTTTTTAGAAATATTATGGAGACTTTAAATTTTTATTATTATTAATTAAAATAATCAATTACAATTAAAAATACTATATATATGCTACCAATTGTAAAGACTTTTCTTTATCTTTTCTTAAATTAGTGAAAAATAAGTGGAAAGATTAATACAAATTTGTAGAGAAGTGGAAGAGTTTGTGTGCTCTACATTTTAGAGATTTCAAATAAAGAAGTTGATTATGAGTCTATGTGCTTGCAATTAATTTCTTATGCTATTATTTCTATTGATATTGAGGTGGTAGCTATTTTCAACACTCATTGTTTGTCATAACTTCTATCTTGTTATATTATTGATATCTATGTTATGGTTCTAGGAAAATTTATCGTCAGCAATTCACTGCCATGGAAAATTCCTTGACAGAAAATTCACCGCCAAGTGAAATTCACCGCAATGGAAAATTAACAACATTAATATTTTTTAATATATATTTCAAAAACTTTGATTTTATTAAAAATATTAATGCGGTTAATTTTCCGCCCCGATGGTGAATTTTACTTGGTGGTAAATTTTCCATCGGTGAATTTTCCATGACGATTAATTGCTAACAGTGAATTTTCCTCAGGTAAATTGCTGCCAATGAATTTGCGAGATGCCCTATGTGATCTAAGTATTGAATTGGAGTAATTTATATGCTAGTCTATGAACTTAAAAATCATTTCAAAATTCTATCATGGTTTCATGTTACATTATAAAGCTTATGAAGAATAGATTTATGAGTTCATGGATAAAAGAAAACTAAGAAAATTTATTTTTCTATCGTAAGAATGAGTTGTACCTCTAAAATTTGGAGGAAAGTTGTTAAACAATAACAACTTATTTATTGGGATAAGTGGGAGTACAAAATAAAATATATAGCTAATAGATCCAATGAAAGATATCAAGAAATATTACTAGCTAAAGGCTTTTCACAATAGCTAGGTATATAGTATAATCAAATCTATACTCCTATAACTTGAGATTAGATATGAACTATTTTGACATTGGAAGCACAACTTAAGTGGTTAGTATATTGATTTAATATTAAATTAACTTTTTATGAATGGTTTAGTGAATGCATATTCATAGAGAAACCGCTAGGTTATGAAGTTGTACGACATGAAAAATATTGAAATTTTTTAATAAGGCTTTTTATGAAATACAAGCACCAAGATATTGGTACAAAAAAATGGATGAGTATTTTTAGAAAAAAAGGATTCAATTGGAGTAAAATTAAACCCACAATCTATGTTAAATACAAAGATAATTAGAATTTGCTTTTTTTTTTATTATGTGATGATGATTTAACTTGCATAGGAACTAGCAAAGTGCTAATAGAGGATTTCAAAAATACCATGAAGAATGAATTTCAAGTGATAGATGTTGGTTTGATGCATCACTCCTTGGAATCGAAGTAAAATAGTCAAGAATGGAGTCATTTTTATTTTATAAGAAAACATTGCAATTGATTTACTAGACAAGTTTAGAAATTTCATTGGCAGTCTTATGTATCTTACTATCACTAGGATTGACATAATGTATGTTGAAATATATTACTATCAATAGGATTACATCATGTAGGTTTTAAGTTTCATATCAATAATTATGTAAAATATTAGTGAGATTCATTTCCATGCAATGAAAATAATGGTTAGGAATGTTTGTGACATAAACAAATTTAATATTTTGTATACATCAGCTAATAGCATTGATTTGGTTAGATATACAAAAATTGATTGGGTAGGATCCAATGATTATTGAAAAGTACTTTAAGATATATTCAACTTGGGATAATATATAATTTCTTGGTCTTCAAAAAAGAAATCAACTTGGATTGTCATCAATAGAGGAATAATATATTATTGCAACATCACCAGCATGTCAAACAATTTGGTAGAAGAGAACTTTAACAAATTTGAGACACAAATAAAATGGTACAATAGTTATTTATTATGATAATAACTCCATGACAAAAAAAAATCAATCTTCCATAATCATACGATGCATATTGACATACAAAATCACATTATTAGAAATCTTGTGACAAAATTTTGAGTTGAACTAAAGTTTTGTAGTGTTAGTAACCAACTTGTTGATTTTTTTACTAAAGTATTATATATAAAAATTGAATTTTCATTTGTATTTCTTCATTTTATTTCATTGTCCCAACTATTGCATGCTTTGAAACAATAGTAAAACATCTTCCTCGTTCCTTCAATTATTTCAAAAATTGTTTATCGAAAACAAAACAAGCCTTGGAGTTGCTCTCCACTTCTTCTTCCCTTTCTTGAATTGATGTTAGATTGTATTCTTTGCCATCTCTCTTGATTTAGTATGTGTTTGTCCACCCATCCTGAATAGCTATTTTATCAAATTTCCAATGCCTCCCAAAAGTAGATGGCATGCATCGATTGGCATCACATCACACATTGCTTCATCCATATATTTTCCAATTTGGAAGCTCACAAGGAATTCCTCACATACCATCAAACTATGATCTTTTTGCAAGCATGAAACTCAGTATGGGTTGGGATGTTTCAACCTTTTCAAATTCAATTTTTCCACCATCTCTTTGGATACAATATTATCCATGCTACCACTATCCACTATGAATTTGCAAGAATTTCCACCAACTTTGCACCTTGTTCTAAACAAATCAATTCTTTGCATGGGCTCCAACTTCTCCTTTTCGAGATTTATCAAAACTCTTTGTAGTATGAGAGAATCTTCATCTTTGAGTCCTTCTCCATGATTTGATGCAGCCACACTTTCATTTTTAGTTTGTGCTACACGAACTCTAGCTTCCTTCCCTTTTCCATTATTTTTTGTATTTGTGGGCATTCAAATTCCCTGTGCCTTAGCTCTCCACATTGTAAGCATGTACCTCCAAACCATCTTCCTCTACCCCTACCAAAGTATTCTCTACCATGTGAATAATCTACTCTTCCCTAGAAGATTCTCCTCTTCCTTTATTTTATTGCATGCCCACATGAGATGTACTTGCCTCATCTTGTTTGTTTTGGTAACCTTTACCACTATTATTTTCCCCTCTTCCTCTTGAAAATATACCTCTACCATGACAATTATGTTTTTTCTTGCAAGTTTCTCTTCCACCTTCAAGGCATATTGATATGCCTCTTCTATACTAGTCACTGCAAGCATGCTCATTTCAACTTGAATGAAATTATGAAGGCCATTTACATATCTTGATACGTTTTCTACATCATCATCCACATGTCCAGCCTAGATGCTCAATCAATAGAGCTCCTTGGTGTACTCTCATAAATTCTTCTCTCTTTGCTTCAAATTTTGTAGCCTCTTAAACAAATTGAGTTGGTAATCTACAGGTAGAATTTTTTCCTTCAATTCATCACCATCCTCTCCCGTGTTTTAATTTTTCTCTTTACCTCTTCATCATCTTTTGAGCTGCACATACTCTCACCACATGGAATCATGTCCTTTCAGCTTCGTGCTCACATATTTCACCCATTTTGAATCCTTAATTGACTCCACATCAATTTATTTTTCCATTTTTGATATCCAATCCAATAACGCTTTTGGATTCAAAGTGCCATTGAAACTTGAGGGGGTCCAACCTAGGCTTGCTACAAAGCCTAGTCATTTCTTTCAATACCTACCTTTCACCTCATCTCTATGATAATATTTTGAATTAGATTCAGGTGCTTCTTCTTTAGCATCATCCTCACTAACATCCACCACTAGGATTCCTCTTCATTATATCAATTTTATTACCTCCAACCTTGCTCCTATCCTAGCTTCAAGGCCTCTTATCATCTCTCTAAAAACCTCGGGGTTTGCATTTTGTGGTACTCTTCGCCCATGGCCTCTTTACGCCATGTCCATAATCCTCTACAATTCTAGGTCTTGTTGTCCTCTCACACACCCACAACAATCTCCTTAGGGTTCTCATCCCAACACAATATTATACCTACTCTCCTACCAATTTGGTGCAGATAGAAATTAGGGGTCCTATGAGATTGCTAATTCAAGTAGCATTAATTCAAATAACCTTCACCACATAATTTAGCACACTTTTTCAATTGAAAATTATATTACCATCACAAACATGAAGTTATTGATCATAGATCCAGTCATATAACACAAAATTTACAAGCAAGATCTTAACACTGTACACTCAAAGTTTTCTTGCTTATTGGTAGCAATTTCATTACTCAAATATGTTGCCACAACTATCAAAATACCTACAACTCCTCTTCATATTGCCCTGTTGTCCCCTATTCTATATTTCTCTATATTTTCATTTGGCTGCAATTTTTCATATTTCCATTCTCCTTCCTTTATTTCCTAACTAAATCCCCTTTCTGCATTTTTCACTTTTACAATGTTCAAAACACCAGCAATCATTGAATGGTCACCCTGCAATGAATCAATGCCCCTCTAGAAGTCTCCTACAATGAAGATGTAATCGATTATTTTAATCTGCCAATGTATCAGCCACCAAAGATTGGACCCACACATTTTTTGAGGATATTGACCTCACAAAACAAAGGATATAGATCACCCCATAGCGAGTTGCTCCAATAGTGGGCTTTTCATTTCAATTAATTTCATTTTTGGAATCAATGTGTTGACTACTCTAGCTTCCTCAACTCACTTCATCAACCTTACTATCATGACATTTCATTTCAGGGAATGCAAACACCAAATGAGGTGTTTCCTTTTACAAAGGGAGATTAGAATAAAATTTTAAATATAATTCAAATATGGGCAAACTCTTATGGAGTCAACATACCCTGCCGCCTTCAATTAAAATATGAAAGGATTCATGAGAGTATAGATTTATTCCAAGATCAATAGATAGTCAATTGAAAATAATAACAAATCTAATCAAAAAGAATTCAGTAATCTCATAATGTTTTTGAAACACTTCAATAAACATACAATAAAAGAATATTAGCCCCTCACACTTCGTCATGCCACACTAGCAAAGACACAACCAAAATAACACAAATGAAGGGCAAACAATGAAGGAAATAGCAGAGATAAAAATTTCATACACACAAAAATTAACACAGAACAGCCATTAACCACCTTTGCTACTTCAGAGCAAAATATATTATATTCACTCTATCTTGATTACAAAAAGTATCCCCATATTTAAAAGATTACGACCCAAGATGAAATAAATACAAACTTAAATGACATAAAAATGCCAACAGTTATATGTCCTAAACATAGTCAAGTCGAATTTATATATAGTCCTTATACATTACAAAATGTCCTATCAAACTGCCAACGCACACCGTACAAAACAACGCAGTCCAAACAAGGTCAAATAGTCAACTATCGCACTACCGCCATGGTTAAGAAATAGACCGTGGTGGCCGCAGTAACCACGCGCACAACAATGAAAAGACCTGCTGCGCTACCGCCGTGGTTAAGAAATAAACCCCGATGGTTGCGGTAACTGCATTATCGCAGTGCAGGAGATTGAGGCTTGCGGTATGGTGGTAGACACCGCGCTACCGCGAGGAGGGAGATGGAGTCCCGCGGTATCGCGGTAACACCTCACTACCACGAGTGCAGGAACATGAGGCCGTGGTTTGCGGTAACACTGCGCAACCGCAGACAGAGAGAATAGAGGTTACGGTAATGCAGTGAACACCGCGTTACCGTGAGCAGGTACGGAAGCCGGTGTGGTATAGCGGTAAGAGTTGGAGAAGATTGTCGAGGTTGACCGAACCGTTGACATGTGAGTTGGGAAAATTTCCAACAATCTCCTTTGAGCACAACTCGCACCAGTTTCAATTCCCAGTCGTTCTCTTTGAAAGTTGAAACTCTCTTTGCTCAGTGCCTTTGTAAATATATCCGCCTGCTATTCATCTAATCTGCAAAATTCCAAAGTAATCTCCCCACTATTGATCAGTTCCTGAATGAAATGAAACCTTGTGTCTATATGCTTGCTTCGCTTGTGAAATACAAGATTTTTGGAAAGGGCAATTGCAGAATTGTTGTCATAGAATATTGTTTTGGCTCCTGTCTGTTCATTTTGAATCTCCTTCAAAACTCACCTCATCCATACTACTTGGCAAGCTGCACTTGTGGTTGCTACATACTCAACTTCTGCTGAAGACAATGTAACGATTGGCTACTTCTTTGAAGCCCATGAAACTACACTACTGCCAAAAAGAAAAACATAACCAGACGTGCTCCTCCTGTCATCTATGCTCCTAGCACAGCCACTGTCTGTATAACCTGTTAATTTGAAATCATTTGTTCTAGAATACTAAAGACCACAGTTCTTGGTTCCATTGATGTATCTTAAAATTCTCTTTCCAACTTTCTAGTGATTCTCCTTTAGTGTTTCCATGAATCTAGAAATCAAACTAACTGAATACATTATATCAAGCCTTATGGTTGTCAGATACATTAAGCTCCCAACTAGTTATTTTTATAAAGTTGGATTAACATCTGAGCCTTTGTCCTCTCTGATCAATTTTAGTCTAGTCACCATTGGAGTAGGTGCTAACTTACAATTTAACATATTGAATCTCTTTAAAACATGCTTTGCATATTTAGACTATGAGATAAAAATACCATCTTTATTCTACGTTACTTCAATGCCTAGAAAAAACTTCATTAGACCCATGTCTGTCATCTCAAACTCTTTCATCATTGTTGCTTTGAACATTTCAATTGACGGATTTCTAGTTAGGATCAAATCATCAACATACAGGCATATAATCAGAATTTTACCTTCATCATCCACTTTAGTACATAGTGTTGGTTCACTGTCACATCTAGTAAATCCATTGTTTGTGAAATAGTTGTCAATTCTGCTATACCAAGCTCTTGGGGCTTGTTTTAGACCATACAATGCCTTCTTCAGTTTGTAAACTTTGTCTTTTGTCCTAATATCTCATATCCTGGTGGTTGTTCAATGTAAACTTCCTCTTCTAGATAGCCATTGAGGAATGTTGATTTGACAACCATCTGGTGAACTAACCAACTGTTTTGTGTTGCTAAGGCCAATATCATTTTGACTGTGTCCAGACGTGCAACTAGTGCAAAAGTTTCATTGTAATCTATTCCAGGTTGTTGAGCATAACCCTTTACCACCAATCTTCCTTTGTGCTTCTGCACTTCTCCATTTGCATTCAATTTTGTCTTATAAATCCATTTTAACACCTATGACATCTTTGTCTTTTGGAAGACTTTGCAATTCCCATGTCTGATTGTTTTCTATTGAGTCTATCTCATCATCCATTGTTGTTAACCGTTTTTCTTCCCTGATTGCATCTTCATAATGAATAGGATCTCCAGCTTGTGAAGAAAATGCAAAAAGTGTAAGCTGCTGAGAATTGTTCTCACCTTCATTTTAATTATAAATATCAGACATGCTTCTGATTTTCTACCTTCTCTTGCTGGCTAAAGTTGGGTTTGATAAATCAAGTTTGAATTTGCAGAATGTGGACTTGAAGGTCCTGCGCCAAAAATTCTTGCAGTTGTTGGCGTCTGCAGTCCTCTTGTTGCTGCTCTCGTATTACTTATTGGTGTCAGTTGTTGACCACTTGCTTGAGGTTGAATAGGAACAATAGGTACATTAACTGGAACTGTATTTTCATTCTCATCTTGAGGGATATTGACTGTAACATTGACTGTATTTTCTTTGCTTCCATCCCATGCTTCATCTTCAACAAATTGGACATCCCTGCTGATTATTACTTTCTTGGTTGATGGATTAAATAGTTTGTATGCTTTTGATTCTTCACTATATCCAACAAAAATGCATTTCTCTCCTTTGTTGTCAAGTTTTCTTCTCAACTGTTCAGGAACATGTGCATATGAAACACATCCAAAAACTCTCATGTGTGACACACTGTGCTTTTTACCAGACCATGCTTCTTCAGGGATAATATTCATCACACTTTTTGTAGGGCATTTGTTCATGATATATGTTGCACAAGATACATTTTCAACCCAAAATTCATTTGTTAAGTGCTTGGCTTTTAACATACTTCTAGCCATCTCCATTATGGTTCTATTTTTCCTTTTAGCTACACTGTTCTGTTGAGGTGTGTATCTTGTTGTGAATTGTTTGTGTATTCCATGTTCTTTGCAGAAGTTTAAGAACTCCCTTGATATGTATTCACCTCCTCTATCTGTTCTCAACACTTTGATGAAACAACCACTCTGTTTTTCCTCTAAAGATTTAAATTCACAAAATAAATTAAACACTTCACTTTTCTGTTTCAGAAAATACACCCATGTCTTCTTTGAATAATCATCTCTAAAAGTCAGAAAATACAAACTACCACCTATTGAAGGTGTCTGCATTGGACCACATAAATCTAAATGAACTATTTCCAATGGGGCTTTTGCTCTAGTGGATTTCCCTACTGGGAAAGATTCTCTATGTTGCTTTCCAAGTATGCAACCTTCACAAACTCTCTTTGGTTTTTGAATTAATGGAATTCCCTTTACCATGTTCTTCCTATGAAGCAAATTCAAACCTCCAAAATTTAAATGACCGAATCTTAAGTGCCAAAGCTAGTTTTCATCCTTTACCTCTGCCTGAAAGACAGTCTGAATAACAGTTGATACCTCTTGTGCTTGTGCAAAGTTTGTG
Source organism: Sequoiadendron giganteum (assembly GCA_007115665.2). Classification (NCBI taxonomy): domain Eukaryota; kingdom Viridiplantae; phylum Streptophyta; class Pinopsida; order Cupressales; family Cupressaceae; genus Sequoiadendron; species Sequoiadendron giganteum. Next base: position 291,180,459 of record CM021107.1, read on the forward strand.
CTCAAAGCTGACTGTATTCTCATAGGAAACATTCTATTGTTTGTCATATGAATTTTTGCAATCAACTGGTCACTTGGGTATTTGTCTAAAATAGTGCATAACCCATTCTTGAAAGACGCTCTATAACCCTTTTGAATTAACTATCTTATATTCATTAAATTGTGTTTAAGACCAGGCACAAAATAAACATCAAAAATATATTTTTGCTCCCCCTGCTTGGTTAGAATATTAACATTCCCTTTTCCTTTAACTAACACTTTGTTGTCATTACCGAGGGTAACACCTGACTTAATATTCTCATCTAGACTTGTGAACAACTCTAAATTCCCTGTCATATGATTACTACAACTGGAATCTAAAAACCAAACTTCTTTCTCACTAGCTTGAGCTACATTACAGGCTAAAAACATTGTGCTCTTATCAGGTCTATTGTCTTGACTCTCTCTAGAAAAGTTTGCATTTTGTCTACTCATTTCATACTGTTTCTTTCTACACTCATTCATGTAATGGCCAAACTTTTTACAGTAATGGCATTGAACTTGAGATTTATCATACCTTTGTCCTTGAGAGATGTTTTGAGATGGGTTTTGGCTGCTGCCTCTTCCACTTGAAATTGATTGGTTATTTCTTCCACCTCTATTGAAACCTCTTCCTCTTGCTCTGAAATTTGATCTACCTCTACCTCTTCCTTGATTAATTGAAGCTTGTGACTTGAATGCATGCTCCAATGACATGTTTGTTGTTCTGTTGAGTCTGTGCTCATGAGAAATTAGTGAAGCATATAGCTCATCAACTGAATACTGTGTGAGATCTTTTGTCTCTTCTATTAGGACTGCAATTGACTCAAATCTTGTGGGTAGGCTTCTTAAAATCTTTTCTATAACTTTGACATCTTCTAGTATTTGTCCATGTGTTCTCATCTGGTTTACCAGTCCCATTATTTGTGTAAAATATGAATCTATAGACTCATTTTCTTTCATAAACAGAGTCTCAAACTCTCTTCTCAGTATTTGCAACTTTGCAATTTTTACTTTGTCCATTCCTTGATATGCAATCTGTAAAATGTCCCAAGCTTGCTTAGACTTGGTAATGGTTGATATTCTGGGAAAAATACTTTCATGTACATCTTGTCGAATGAAGAAGTGAGCCTTTGAATCCTTCTTCTTGTTATCCTTCAACAAATCTTTCTCTGCTTGTGTCAAAGCATTATATGTTGCTGCATCTGCTGGTTCTGGAAACCCATTCTCTACATACTCCCATAAATCTTGTGAACAGAACAATGCTCTCATTGTTATAGACCAATAGTCATAATTCTTTCCATTCAACTGTGGAATTTGGGGATTACTCAAGCTTGTGCTTGCTGCCATGATTTACAAACTCTCTACAACTAACCTTTGGCTCTGATACCACGTGAAGGAAATAGCAGAGATAAAAATTTCATACACACAAAAATTAACACAGAACAGCCATTAACCACCTTTGCTACTTCAGAGCAAAATATATTATATTCACTGTATCTTGATTACAAAAAGTATCTCCATATTTAAAAGATTACAACCCAAGATGAAATAAATACAAACTTAAATGACATAAAAATGCCAGTAGTTATATGTCCTAAACATAGTCAAGTTGAATTTAAATATAGTCCTTATACATTACAAAACGTCCTATCAAACTACCAGGGCACACCGTACAAAACAACGCGGTCCAAAAAAGGTCAAACAGTCAACTACTGCGCTATCGTTGTGGTTAAGAAATAGACCGCGATGGCCGTGGTAACCACACGCACAACAAAGAAAAGACTTACCGCACTACCACCATGGTTAAGAAATAGACCGCAGTGGCCGCAGTAACCACATTACCACGGTGCAGGAGATCGAGGCTTGTGATATGGCGGTAGACACCACACTACCACGAGGAGGGAGATGGAGGCCCACGATATCGCGGTAACACCACGCTACCACGAGTGCAGGAACATGAGGTCGCGGTATCACGATAACACCACACAACCGCAGACAGAGAGAATAGAGGCCATGGTAATGTGGTGAACACCGCGTTACCGTGAGTAGTTATGGAAGTCGGTGCGATATAGCGGTAAGAGTTGGAGAAGACTACTGGGGTTGACCAAACCATTGACGCGTGAGTTGGGCGAATTTCCAACAAACAAATCTAAATTAATCATTTTTTTGGGTGATGCAGAATTTCATATATGCCCGGGTGCTCCTGCATTAGCATCCAATATAAGAGAATATAACATCCTCAAAACTACCAATCACCCACTTAGCAACCTCAATGATTCACTCTATTATTCAAATTTGAATTGCCCCTCCCCTTATTACACATATAAAAAAATTGAGTCACCTTCTATCCATGACTTCTTCTATCCATCTTCACTAGCTAGCATGAATCCCCATGGCATAGCTCTAGCCTAGGCTAGATTATTAGATTCATTTCTAAATTATTAGATATATAAACCCACTAATTTTCCTTTATCATCTCTAAAGACCCCATCATCTCTATCCTTCCCAAGATTTCCCTTAGTTGTTCCGTCAAAATTTATCTTGATCGAATTGTTTTCTAGCTTAGTCCATCTAGCATGATTACATGTATCCTTTGCAGGAGAAAGATGCTAATCAATCCATCTATATCTCACCCAGGCTTTATCCTATTCTTTTTCTGAGTCCTTAATCACCCAACTATCATCCTTGTAAGACCTTTTATTCAGGAGGGGCATCCCTGGTACTTTCTTGGTAACTAATCAGCTTCAAAACCGAAGGTTCTTTGTATTTCCAATCTATCCAAGCAAGAATCCTTCAAAAACAAATCCTTGACTTAGACATATTTACATTTTTTCATATCATTAATTCATATTTAACCAAGACTCTTTTGATAACTCTAACTCCCCTACTCGTGGTCTCACCAATTAGAAGGGTATTGTCTACGAATTGTAGATGTTTGATGTTGCCAAATCCCCCATTAGGCATGTAATCCCATAAGGCTACTGTCTCTTACGTCTTTCTTTAAGTTTATGTTTAAAGTTCCCACTATGATTTGAGACAAAAAAGGGGACAAGGGATCTCCTTGATGAATTCCCCTCTTCGCACTGAAAAATCATTAGGTGCTCCATTAACCAAAATTGCTTAAGAATGAGTGGATATACAACTTAGACCAATCTTCACCAACAATCACTAAAACCAAAACTATGCATCACCATTAGAAAGAATTCCCATGAGGCGTTATCATATACCTTATTCATATCCCACCTAATTAAGGATCGAATGTATAGTCTCATGTGTGATAATAATCCCATCTAAAATCCACTTATCTTTCATAAAACCACTCTGCTAGATTTTGAAATTAACTTGCTTAAACATTTCCTAAATATTGTCACCATGGCTTTGGGAACAATTTTGTACACTGTATTGCACAATACAATAGGTTTGTATTCATCAAATTACTCTAGGTACTTGACCTTGGGAATAAGGGCAATATAAGTGACATTCCAAGATTTTAAAATTGCTCTATACATCCTCCTCTCCTTTACAGCCATCCAAATCTCCTCTCCCACAATATCACAATGTTTTTGAAAGAACTTAAACTAGAACCATTTGGGCCTAGGGCTCTTCTAGCACCCAAAGAAAAAACAACCTTCTTTATTTCCTCCTTGGTGAAGGGGGCTAATTGAGCTTCATTCTTCTCATAACTAATCAAATTAGGAATGTTGCTCAACATGGCCTCTTGATCTATTGTCATTTTTAGGAGACAAATCTAGTAGATTTTGAAAATATATTTTCCTTCCATTTCTTATTGCCTCAATTTCCTCTATTATATAACCTATCAAAATATACACTTTAAAACCTTGTTGCTCTTCCTTCTAATTTTTAATTAGAAGGATAAAAGAAATTTGTATTTCTGTCCCCTTCTCTTAACCAATTAATTTATAACGTTTGGTGCCCAAAAAAATCTTCCATTCTTAAAATCCTATTATGTTCATTGATTATATCGCATTCCTTAGACCTATATTCTAAAATGAGCCCTATCTCGGCTAGCTTAGCTTCTATCTCTCTCAAATCTACTTCAACCCTTTCCTTGTTAACAAATAGTTTTCCCATTGTCTCCTTGTTCATCTTTTCACCTCCAAAAATTCTGAAAAATTGCAAATCTCTTGCACCCATTTATATCGATATTCCACCATCCTTTAAGGGCTTGTGGAAAGCCTGGATGTTCATAGCAGAAAACTTCCATCTTGAAACGGATGCCCTTTGGTCTATTACCCTATTCAAATGCAATGAGATCCTCCAGTGATCCGACCCTCTGAAATGCACCACTTTAGAATAAAAACTTTCCATGTTCAACAACCAATCCAAATTCAGCAGAAATCTATCTAATCTACACATGATGTTTTCTTCCCCAATTCTTTTGTTGCTCCATGCAAACTAGCCAGATTTTTGTTTAATGTCAGACAACGCTAATTCTTCACAGACATTTCTGAAGTCTAGAGACCCCAAATTGTTTGGAATCCTACCTCCTCTTTTTTCCTCTGGAGCCACTATAGCATTGAAATCACTGCCTAAAATCCAATTCTCTTTGTCATGCCCCATTCTGATATTCCCAAGCCCTGATCCTCTCCCTCTCAATATTTGACCCATGACTATTGCTTACGATCATCTGGTTATTGTTCTTGACATTAATATTAATGCATCTTACCGAAAGACATAACTGGGCATCATAAATTATCATACCGGGTATGATGTTCCTATCCCACACAACGGCCAAACCACCCGCTGTCACAACAGCATCTGTCACCACACAATCTCTGTTCCTCCAAAACTTGGGAAGCATGTCTTTCAATCTGTTGCCCTCCAATTTAGTTTCTTGAATAATAAGATATCAGAACCTTCCAACTCTATCCGTCATTTGATTAAACAGCGTTTCTCCAAGGCATTAAGGCTATAGCCATTCCAGCTAATGATCTTCATAAATTCTTTGTCTCGGGGAGGTTCTCACCTCCAACTGTCACAAAGTTCTTCATAAAACTTGGGTGCTACATTCCACCTCTTCCAAAACCCTCTGCTTGGCTTTGGAAGCGTCTGTCTTCCTTCCCTTTGGATTTGCCTCGCCTGTATTCTTATGTATTTTATTGCTTCCTCCAATTTTTTCTGTTCTTCTAGTTGTTATACTCCATACATTCTCCTTGTCATTATCTTCCTTTGTTCTAGTATCATTGGTGCTTTCCTCTAGAAACTACATCCTTGTCAGAGAAATCTTCCCAATCCCATAGCCCTGTTTCCCTTCTCTGACTTCTCTCCCTTCCTTCCAATCTTTTTTGTGTCCTCACCTTCTACCTTGTCGTTCCTTCTTTCCTCTTGAAAAGTTAGAGGAAAGACTAATACAAATCTATACAGAAGTGGAAGAGTTTGTGTGCTCTGCATTTTGGAGATTTCAAATAAAGAAGTTGATTATGAGTCTGCTTGCAATTAATTTCTTATGTTATCATTTGAGGTGGTAGCTATTTTAAACACTCATAGTTCATCATAATACCTATCTTGTTATGTTATTGATATTTATGTGATCTATGTATTAAATTGGAGTGATTTATGTTAGTCTATGAACTTAAAAATTATTTTAAAATTCTATCATATTATAAAGTTTAGAAAAAATAGATTTATGAATTTATGATTAAAAAAATATTTAGAAAACTTATATTTCTATCATAAGATGAAGTTGTATCTTTAAAATTTAGAAGAAAGTTGTTAAACAATAATAATTTATCTATTGGAATAAAGTGTGACTACAAAATAAAATATATAGCTAATAGATCCAATGAAAGATATCAAGATAGATTACTACCTAAAGGCTTTTCACTATAGCTAGGTGCAAATCATTATGATGAAACTTATGCTCCTATAATGAGATTAAATATGAACTATTTTGGCATTGAAAACACAATTTAAGTGGTTAGTAAATTGATTTAATATTAAATCAACATTTTTGAATGGTTTATTGAATGCATATTCATATAGAAATCACTACGTTATGAAGTTGTAAGACATGAAAACAGTTTTAAAAAATTAAAAAAGATTTTTTTATGAAAAAGAAGCATCAAGAGATTAGTACAACAAAATGGATGAGTATTTTTAGTTAAAAAAAAAAAAGGATTCAATGGGAGTAAAATTGAACCCACAATCTATTTTAAATCCAAAGATATTTATAATTTGCTTATTTTGTGATTATGTGTTGATGATTTGACTTACATAGGAACTAGCAAAGTGCTAATAGAGTATTTCAAAAAAATCCTATGCCTCCTCTTATTTCTCCTTAGGATCCTACTCTTCCACCAATGACAACTGTAGAGACTACTCCCCTGGTGGAATAGGGTCCCTTGGAGTCTTCTTAAGTTACACCTACCGGTTCCCTAAGTCATTGAAACTGATTTACACATGAGTGTAAATGCTATTGACAAGCATTGGTCTAGGAGTGTGAAGCTTTGTAGAAGACTGAGGATGCACCTTTTGTCTCTGATCTTTTTTTTTTTGTACTAATGTTTCTATTTCCATTTCTATTCTTTATTCTATTCCCATCACCTCTGACCTACTTCTAGCTTCATCGATGGATCCAAATGAGCCTCACCCTAAGTTGGTGCAAGTGTTCATCACTCCTTTAGAGCCTCCCCTGATCACCTCTTTACCAAATATTTCTCATTTCCCTAAGCCCGTCAACATTCCTCATACAAAGGTTGTGTCTACTATGTCTCCTTATCCTTCTCTTGCTTATTCCATTTTTTTTGCAAGGATCTCGTACCCTCTTCTTAAGAAAAAATTGGATCATGAAATCATCCTAAACAATGGTCGTAAAAAGTCCTCTTTATATTCTTCATCTTGTTCCACTTTGGCTTGTATTGTTCTTGTGATGGATACATCACCTTCTTCCCTAGGTTTTTCCATTGCCCCTCTTTCAAATATTGAAAATGACTCTCTAGTTTTTCCACCTTCTCCCATTCAATCACATCACTTCACTTTGGAGAGGTGTATATTTGATTCGGTGGAAGACATTCCCACTCTCCTGTCCATCTTTGCTAAGTCTATGACATTAGCCTTGTAGGAACTTGTTGATGAGGATATTGAGGCAGCCTCCTCCTTGGCTCTTGCTATAAGCAAGTCAGTCAGTACTACCCTTGATATCCTTCCCCTATGAGCTCATCTTCCTTCCCCCTATGATGATATAGATTGGGAGAAGGATAACCTATTGGAGGTGTTGGACTAGAGTAATACCTCTTCTTTATATTTAGATTATATTTATGTGTTTTTTTGTGTTCCCTTGTGCTTGTTTGTTTATGTTTGTTCTCTTGCCTAGAGGACCTTTGATACCCTTGTAGATACTTGGATATAGAAGATAATTTTTTTTTCATAATCCTTATTCTATTTGTATCATTATTCTTCTATTTTTCGTAAATTTCAGCTTTCATGTTGGGAATGATGCAAAGCATTGGGAAATTTAGGCCTCTTCCATGTTGAACCAAATTTTTATTTTTCCTTCATGTGCTCTTCTTCTCAATCCAATCTATTTGGGTGGTGATGACAGTTCATAAATATTATACTATATTTATTTTCATACATCTATGATCAATTCTAACCCCAAATAATTGGATCCCCCTATGAACTTGATTTCTTCATCTCTTCTTTTCTCAATGTTGTGTATTATATGTGTTGTCCCTCATGTGATAATATTCCATGAATACATCTCACCATGCATGTCATGCCACAGCATCTCTCTATCTTTTTTCTCCTTAGGATGACATGTGCTCCTCTACATGGCACACATCATTCTAAGGGGGGGCTATCATATATGATTATTTTCTTATCGCTTTCTATCTTTTTAAAATTGTATGTCCTAAAAAACAAAATATCTTGATGTCTTATGATCTCATTGTCTAGCTTGGGGGAAACCTGACTAGACTTGTCTTATGATCTCATCTTTTTGTGATAAGGATTCCCCTCTTTGTGGGGTTTGTTTCTATCACTTATCTTTTTTTCATAAGGGTTATCCTCATTGTGGCCCATTTGTTTCTATCACATGTCTTTATATATTTCGTAATGTCTCTAGTATAGCTAGCCATACCTATCAACATTGTCTTTTATTTGATCAGATCATGTCATCTCTTCATATTTTATCATATCAATTTTCTTATTTTTCACCTAACATGTTTGTTTGCAGCTAACATTTTTGTGGTGATATTGTAATCATCTTTGCAAGATAGAAGACCTATGTCCTTGTGTCTTATCTTAGCTTCTCAATGCAATACACCATATTGAAGACCTACATTCTCTTCATCGTGGGTATATTCTCTTCAACCTCTTTCTCTACTTTAGCTCACACACGTTGGAATACATATGCCCACTAAAGTGGGGGAAAAATGTAATGTCAAAAATTACACCCTATGCAATTTCACATTCCATAACCTCCCCTTTAGAATAATTAAAAAACGATAATGCAATCCCTCTTTTTCCTAACCTTAATCTCACTCCTAACCCCTTTATTTTTTATTTTTTAAGTGACTTTTTTTCATGGATGCTAGCACGAAGAGTAGACATATGTGTGATGCACAAGCATCTTGAAAATATTCCTTCATGCATAGCTATTGGGACATTACAATTCTCACTTTCCCCCAAACTGTAACACCTATGTGGCTTGTAGATGTTCTGAAAACACCCATTTGTATTCCTTTACTTCGTCCTAACCTCTCATTCTCTCATTCATTCACTTCTTCTTGATAATTCTCTCAATCTCAAGAATTCTAGATCATTTCTACACCATTTTCTCTCATTCTTGCAAGCTATGCCATGTCTTAGCTCTCTACTCCAACACTTTAGTTCTCTTGGCTTGGGTGTTGCATACTCTCCTTCAATATCACTAGCTTGCTAAGGGGAGGGTAACTACATCCTTTCTCCTTGCATTATTCTTTATTTTTAATAGTATATTTTCATTTCAACTTGTCTATTGTTTCGTTGATCTATTTTCTTGTCTATTTTCTATTATATTTTTCTATGTGGTTGTCTATGGAGGTGGGAAAACCTACATGGGGGTTTGACTATGGAAAGACCCTAAAATAGCCCCAACAATTTTCCTCATTTCTATACACGTGTAGGTTTTAAAGTTAGCGCATTACAAGAGGCTTCATTCGTAGTAGTTCTCATGAGTTATTTTCTTCCTTTCCACTTTGTTAATTCATTTGATTTCATTTAATCTATGCATGTTATTTCCTTTGTCGTTTATGTTATTCTATTATTTTAGCATTGCTTCCATGTTTTAGTTATCAAATAGCTAGTTTGATCGTTATCGTTTCTATTAGAAAACTATGTTTTTTATTCATACTAGACTATACAACATGTAGTGGGGACGTTTGTGCACCACCTACCATCCTTGGTCAAGAGCCTATCAGTTTTCTCATGAGACCTCTGAAGCTTGCTCTTTCATTCCCTAAAACTCATATCTTTTAATTCGCTATAAAATAGATATATAAAAGAATATTCCTTTTGTCCTTCCACCCCATTCACTTGAGATTTTGATCATTGAAGTAGTCAAGGAACACTCACCCTTAGGGGAGAGGGAGGGTCTCATTTTCCTCCTCTACACTAGCTTAGCCCATCTAGCCTTACAACATTTATCCTTTGCAAGAGAAATATGATAATCAATCCATCTATATCTCACCTGGGCTTTAGCCCATTCTCCTTCTTAGTCCTTAATCACCAAACTATCATCCTTGTAATACCTTTTATTTAGTATGGGAATCCTCGATTACTTTCTCGGTACCTTATCAACTTCAAAACCTATCAAAAAGAAAATTCTCAATTTAGACATATTCACCTTTTGTCATATCATTGCTTCATATTGAACCAAGACTCTTTTGATAACTCTAGCTCACATACTTGTGGCCTCATCAAATAGAAGGGTATCATCTACAAATTTTAGATTTTAGATGTTTCCAATACCCCCAAGTCATGTAATCCTTTAAGGTTGCCATCTCGTACCTCTTTCTTTAAGTTTATGTTTAAAGCTTTTGCTACGATGAGAAATAAAAAGGGGGACAAGGGATCTCCCTGATGAAGTCCCCTCTTGGCATCAAAGAATCATTAGGTGCTTCATTAACTAGCATTACATAAGAAAGAGTGGATATACAACTTTAGACCCATCTACACCAAGAATCATTGAATCCAAAACTATGTGTCACCATTAGCAAGAATTCCCATGAGACTATATCATATTCCTTATTCATATCCCACTTAATCATCATTCCTTCCTTTTTCCTAGTTTGGATTGAATGTGTAGTATCGTGTGTGATAATAATCCCATCAAAAATCCACTTATCTTTCAAAAAAATACTTCGTTTAGGTTTGAAGTTAACTTGCTTAAATTTCCTAAATCTTGTCACCATGGCTTTGGACACAATGTTGTACACCGTATTACACAACATAGTAGGTTTGTATTCATCAAAGTAATCTAGTTACTTGACCTTGGGAATAAGGGCAATATAAGGTGCATTCCAATATTTTATAATTTCTCTACACATCCTCCTCTCCTCTCCCATAATATCCCAATTATTTTGAAATAACTTAACCTAGAACCCATCTGGGCCTAGGGCTCTTCTAGCACCCAAAGATAAACAACTTTCTTTATTCCCTCCTTGGTGAAGGAGGCTAATAGAGCTTCATTCTTCTCATCACTAACCAAATTAGGAATGTTTCTCAACATGGACTCTTAATCCATTAAGTCATTTCAAGGGGTGAATCTAGAAGGTTTTAAAAATATATTTTCCTTTCATTTCTTCTTACCTCAATGTCCTCTATCATATAACCTAAACAGCACAAATGACGAGAAAAAAAAACTAAATTAATTTTTTTTGGGGTGATTTAGGATTGCATATATGCTAGGGTGCTCCTACATCAAACATGCCAGGTGGGAAAAAAATCTTCATGAGTAGAGAAATCATGAGCATTTCAGCAAATTTGGGACTGAAATCCCAAACTTCACCAAATCTGCAATGCTCCAACCCATGGAGCCTCATCAGCTACTTAGTTCTTCCAATGGACCAAATATTCCTTCCCTCTTGTCTTCTTGGCTACACATGAATCAATGACTTGATCTACCTCTTCAATTTTCTTCGTAAGAAACTATTGAACCCACTCATAGGCATCTTGCAAATTTGAATATGCACTCCCATGTCCACTTGTCTCTCCTTCATAGTATTTATATAGATTAGAAATATTAAATATTAAGGAAATATCATACCTATTGGAAGTTCTAATTCATATGCATTTGATAAAAAAATTCCATAAAATAATACATGGGGACCTATCTTCTTCCATTTCAACTTATTATAAGTTCCTTGTGGAAATATCTCCTTCCTCAAGTGTGTCATCACCAACTATCCAATCTGAAATTCATGTTCTCTCTAATGTTTATCAACATGCTCCTTCTATTTGATGACACTCTTCTCCAAATTTTCCTTCACTTCTTTATACAAATCATGGATATACTTAACAAATTATTTTGATACAACACTCTTTCTACCCAAATCTACACTATCCCTCAACTCATCCACACCCATAGGGCTATACCCATACACAATTTGAAATGGACTCTTACCCACACTTCAATTGACCAATTTACTGAAGGAAAGTTCTTCTTGTGCTAATATCAAATCGCATTGATTTGCTTTCTCACCTACCAAGCATCTCAACAAATTTCCTAAGCTTATATTACCAACTTCAATTTGGCCATCAGTTTGTGGATGGCAGGTTGAACTAAACCCCAATTGTGTTCCCATTTTCCCCCACAAGGTGTGCCAAAAATGACCAACAAACTTGGTGTCTCAGTTTGAAATAATACTCTTTGACAAGTCATGCAATCTAACCACTTCCTTAAAAAAAAAGTAGCTATGTGGGAAAAATCATTACACTTTTGACATTAGATAAAGCCATTTTATAAAATCTATCCACCACAACAAAAACAAAATCATTACCTCTTTGTGTTCATGGTAACCCCCAAAAAATCTATATGATTATATATTCCCACGATCTCTCTGGATTTTTCAATGGCTGATACAACCCTATATTTTGCCTCACTACTTTAGCATATTGACACACCTGACAACCTTGCACCCTCTTCTCTACATCTGCACTCATACCCTACCAATAATAACTCTCATTTAGTTGTGCCAAAGTTTTTCCCACTCTAAAATGACCACTCAAACCTCCACTATGTTTCTCCCTTATCAAAATTTCCCTCATTGAACCATGAGGTATACATAATCTCTTCCCCTTGAACAATAAACCTTCATCCACAAAATATTCCAACCATGGAGCTCTATCCCTCTCCATAGGATTATTACACATTTTCCAAGCTTTTTTGAAATCAGCATCCTCATCATACAACTCCCACACAGTCAAAACCAACAACATTCACTCTCATTTCATTCAACAACAAATCTCTCTAACTTAATACATCAGCTACTCTATTGGACTTCCCACTTCTATGTTTCAATACAAAGGAGTATCTTTACAGAAAATCAACCCACTTTACATGCTTTTTATTGATCATACCTTGGCTATTTATAAATTGCAATGCATGATGGTAAATGTACAAAACAAAATCCTTCGTTAGTAAGTAGTGTCGCTAATTCTTAAGAGCTTGCACAATCACATAAAACTCTTAATCATACAAGAAATATTTTCTTTAAGATTCATTGAAGTTTTCACTGAAATATGCTATTGGTCTACCCTCTTGACTTAAGGCTCCTCCAAGAATTGTCCCACTTGCATCACAATAAAATTGGAACACTGTACCAAAATTGGGGACTGCTAACATGGGTTGTTTTGTTGCCTTAGTTTTCAAAAGTTTGAAACTTCACTTAGTTGTGATTGTCCACACAAATTCTTTCCTATTACCCTTCATCGTTTCCATAATATGAGCATAAACCATGCTAAATTTTTATATGAATTTCCTATACAAACTTCCTAGTCCATGGAAGCTTCTTGCTTCCAATATAATCCTTGGTGAAGGCCAATCTACAATTTCTTTTGCTTTTTTTGGATCCATTTTCAAACCACTATTGGAAACAACAAAACCCAAATACACTAGCTCCTCTTTCATGAAGTTGCACATTTTCACATTCACTAACAACTTCTCCTCCTTGAGGCTTTTCAAAACTTCCCTAACATGCTACAAATTCTCTTATTTGTTTTTTCTACAAACCAAAATATCAATCAAATACACAACGAAAAACTTACCAAGGTATGGTTTCAACACTTTGTTCATCGACCTCATGAAGGTACTTGGTGCATTTGTCAAACCAAACAGAATCACCATCCATTTATACAATCCATCCTTTGTTTTGAAAGCGGTCTTCCATCCATCCCCTTCTCTTATGAAAATTTGGTGGCAAGTCAAATTGGTATTTCATAGTTTTCTTGTTTATGGCTCAAGTTGAGTCCATACACATCCTCCACTGACCACCCTTCTTTGGTGTTAACACCACTGAAACAACACATGGACTCAAACTCTCCTTAATCAACACCTTATCTAGCAACTCTTGAACTTCCCTATTCATTTTTGCATTCTCCATAGGAGTCATTCTACATGGTGCTTTTTTGGAAAAAGTTGCACTCGGAATCAAATCCATACAAGAGTTTATGCCCCTCATTGGTGGAAATCCATCGAGAAGTTCCTTCATCATTATGTCATCATATTCTTCCAAAAAAATTGAATTTCCATTTTTATTTCTTCATTTTATTTCACTATCCCAACTATTGCATGCTTTGAAACAATAGTAAAACATCTTCCTCCTTCCTTCAATTATTTCAAAAAAAATTTATCAAAAAAAATACAAGCCTTGGAGCTACTCTCCACTTCTTCTTCCCTTTCTTGAATTGGTGTTAGATTGTATCCTTTTCCATCTTTCTTGATTCAGTATGTGCTTGTCCACCCATCATGAATAACTATTTGATCAAATTGTCAATGCCTCCCAAAAGTAGATGGCATGCATCGATTGGCATCACATCACACATTACTTCATCCATATATTTTCCAATTTGGAAACTCACAAGGAATTCCTCACATACCATCAAACTATGATCTTTTTACAACCATGAAACTCGGTATGGGTTGGGATGTTTCAACCTTTTCGAATTCAATTTTTCCACCATCTCTTTAGATACAATATTATCCATGCTACCACTATACACTATGACTTTGCTACCACTATCTGTGTGAAGGGTACATCACCCTATAAATGTTGCTTATCTTTTCAAAAACATTCACCACATAATTTAACACAATTCTCAAATTGAAAATTATATTACCATCACAAACATGAAGTTATTGATCATAGATGCAATCATATAACAAAAAATTTATAAGCAAGATCTTAACACCATACACTCAGAACTTTCTTGCTTATTGGTACCAATTTCATTATTCAAATATGTTGCCACAATTATCAAAATACCTGCAAATCCTCTTCATATTGCCTTGTTTTCCCCTATTCTCAATTTCTCTGTAATTTCCTTTAATTGCAAGTTTTCATACTTCCATTCTCCTTCCTTTATTTTCTGACTGAATCCCCTTTCTGCATTTTTCACTTTTACAATGTTTGAAACACTCGCAATCATTGAATGGTCACCCTGCAATGAATCAATGACCCTCTGGAAGTCTCCTACAATGAAGATGTAATTGATTATTTTAATTTGCTAATGTATCAGCCACCAAAGATTGGACCCACACATTTTTTGAGGATATTGACCTCACAAAACAAAGGATATAGATCACCTCATAGCGAGCTACTCCAATAGTGGGCTTTTCATTTCAATTAATTTAATTTTTGGAATCAATGTGTTGACTACTCTGGCTTCCCCAGCTCACTTCATCGACCCTACTATCGTGACGTTTCATTTCAGGGAATGCAAACACCAAATGAGGTGTTTCCTTTTACAAAGGGAGATTAAAATGAGTTTTTAAATGAAATTCAAATATGGGAAAACTCTTATGGAGTCAACATACCCTTCCACCTTCAATTAAAATCTGAAAGGATTCACGAGAGTATAGATTTATTCCAAGATCAATAGATAGCCAATTGAAAATAATAACAAATCTAATCAATTTTTTTTCAGCAATCTCATAATTTTTTTGAAACACTTCGATAAACATACAATAAAAGAATATTTGTCCCTGACACTCTGCAATGCTACAATAGCAAAGACACACCCAAAATAACACAAATGAAGAGCAAACAAATCTAAATTAATCATTTTTTTAGGTGATGTAGAATTTCATATATGCCTGGGTGCTCCTACATCAACATCCTTGCCAATATGAGAGAATATAACAACCTCAAAATTTCCAATCACCCACTTAGAAACCTCAAAGATTCACTCTATTATTCATCTTTGAATTTCCCCTCCCCTTATTTCACCTATAAAAAATTTGAGTCACCTTCCATCCATGACTTCTTCCATCCATCTTCACTAGTTAGCATAAATCCCCATGGCATAGCTCTACACTAGGCTAGATTATTAGACTCATTTCTAAATTATTAGACATATAAAACCCACCAATTGTCCTTTATCATCTCTAAAGACCCCACCATTTCTATCCTTCCCAATATTATTTTGATCGAATTGTTATCTAGCTTAGTCCAACTAGCCTGACTACATGTATCCTTTGCATGAGAAAGATGCTAATCAATCCATCTATATTCATCCAAGCTTTATCCCATTCTCTTTTTGAGTCCTTAATCACCCAACTATCATCCTTGTAAGACCTTTTATTCAGGAGGGGCATCCCCAATACTTTCTTGGTAACTTATCAGCTTTAAAACCTAAGGTTCTTTGTATTTCCAATCTATCCAAGCAAGACTCCTTAAAAAAAAATCATTGACTTAGACATATTCACATTTTTTCATATCATTAATTCATATTTAATCAGCACTCTTTTGATAACTCTAACTCCCCTACTCGTGGTCTCACCAAATAGAAGGGTGTTGTCTATGAATTGTAGATGTTTGGTGTTGCCAAATCCCCCAGTAGGCATGTAATCCTATAAGGCTACTATCTCTTACCTCTTTCTTTAAGTTTATGTTTAAAGTTCCCACTATGATGATAGACGAAAAAGGGGACAAGGGATCTCCTTGATGAATTCCCCTCTTGGCACTAAAAAATCATTAGGTGCTCCATTAACCAAAATTGCATAAGAATGAGTCAATATACAACTTTAGACCAATCTACACCAAGAATCACTGAAACCAAAACTATGCATCACCATTAGAAAGAATTCCCATGAGGTGCTATCATATGCCTTATTCATATCCCACCTAATTAAGGATTGAATGTATAGTCTCGTGTGTGAGAATAATCCCATCTAAAATCCACTTATCTTTAAGAAAACCACTCTGCTAGATTTTGAAATTAACTTGCTTAAACATTTCCTATATATTGTCACCATGGCTTTGGGAACAATTTTGTACACTGTATTGCACAATACAATAGGTTTGTATTCATCAAATTACTCTAGGTACTTGACCTTGGGAATAAGGGCAATATAAGTGACATTCCAAGATTTTAAAATTGCTCTATACATCCTCCTCTCCTTTACAGCCATCCAAATCTCCTCTCCCACAATATCACAATGTTTTTGAAAGAACTTAAACTAGAACCATTTGGGCCTAGGGCTCTTCTAGCACCCAAAGAAAAAACAACCTTCTTTATTTCCTCCTTGGTGAAGGGGGCTAATTGAGCTTCATTCTTCTCATAACTAATCAAATTAGGAATGTTGCTCAACATGGCCTCTTGATCTATTGTCATTTTTAGGAGACAAATCTAGTAGATTTTGAAAATATATTTTCCTTCCATTTCTTATTGCCTCAATTTCCTCTATTATATAACCTATCAAAATATACACTTTAAAACCTTGTTGCTCTTCCTTCTAATTTTTAATTAGAAGGATAAAAGAAATTTGTATTTCTGTCCCCTTCTCTTAACCAATTAATTTATAACGTTTGGTGCCCAAAAAAATCTTCCATTCTTAAAATCCTATTATGTTCATTGATTATATCGCATTCCTTAGACCTATATTCTAAAATGAGCCCTATCTCGGCTAGCTTAGCTTCTATCTCTCTCAAATCTACTTCAACCCTTTCCTTGTTAACAAATAGGTTTCCCATTGTCTCCTTGTTCATCTTTTGACCTCCAAAAATTCTTAAAAATTGCTAACCTGTTGCAACCATTTATATCGATATTCCACCATCTTTTAAGGGCTTGTGGAAAGCCTGGATGTTCATAGCAGAAAACTTCCATCTTGAAACGGATGCCCTTTGGTCTATTACCCTATTCAAATGCAATGAGATCGTCCAGTGATCCGACCCTCTGAAATGCATCACTTTAGAATAAAAACTTTCCATGTTCAACAACCAATCCAAATTCAGCAGAAATCTATCTAATCTACACATGATGTTTTCTTCCCCAATTCTTTTGTTGTTCCATATAAACTAGCCAGATTTTTGTTTAATGTCAGACAACGCTAATTCTTCACAGAGATTTCTGAAGTCTAGAGACCGCAAGTTGTTTGGAATCCTACCTCCTCTTTTTTCCTCTGGAGCCACTATAGCATTGAAATCACTGCCTAAAATCCAATTCTCTTTGTCATGCCCCATTCTGATATTCCCAAGACCTGATCCTCTCCCTCTCAATATTTTGTGAATATTAAAACAAGCAGAGAAACGAAAAACAGAAAATAAAGAAAATACGAGAAACACAGATTTACAGTGGTTTGGCAATTGTCTACGTCCACTCTCTAGCAGGGAATCTCATTAATAATCAATCACAAAACAACTACTGCACAATACATGATCGACAACACATTTATACAAAGCTCTTTGAACACGAAGAGACTGGAGAATAGTAACAGTCATGTGACTGTTGGGCTTCACATCTCAACATATTTGACCCATGAATATTGCTTACGATTATCTAGTTATTGTCCTTGACATTAATATTAATGCATCTTACCGAAAGACATAACTGGGCACCATCAATTATCATACCTGGTATGATGTTCCTATTCCACACAACGGCCAAACCACCCGCTGTCACAACAGCATCTGTCACCACACAATCTCTGTTCCTCCAAAACTTGGGAAGCATGTCTTTCAATCTGTTGCCCTCCAATTTAGTTTCTTGAATAATAAGATATCAGAACCTTCCAACTCTATCCGTCATTTGATTAAACAGCGTTTTTCCAAGGCATTAAGGCTATAGACATTCCAGCTAATGATCTTCATAAATTCTTTATCTCGGGGAGGTTCTCACCTCCAACTGTCACAAAGTTCTTCATAAACACGTGGGTGCTACATTCCACCTCTTCCAAAACCCTCTGCTTGGCTTTGGTAGCGTCCGTCTTCCTTCCCTTTGGATTTGCCTCTCCAGTATTCTTATGTATTTTATTTCTTCCTCCATTTTTTTCTGTTCTTCTAGTTGTTATACTCCATACATTCTCCTTGTCATTATCTTCCTTTGTTCTAGTATCATTGTTGCTTTCCTCTAGAAACTACATCCTTGTCAGAGAAATCTTCCCAATCCCATAGCCCTGTTTCCCTTCTCTGACTTCTCTCCCTTCCTTTCAATCTCTTTTGTGTCCTCACCTTCTACCTTGTCGTTCCTTCTTTCCTCTTGAAAAGTTAGAGGAAAGACTAATACAAATCTATACAGAAGTGGAAGGGTTTGTGTGCTCTGCATTTTGGAGATTTCAAATAAAGAAGTTGATTATGAGTCTATGTGTTTGTAATTAATTTCTTATGCTATCATTTGAGGTGGTAACTATTTTAAACACTCATAGTTCGTCATAATTTCTATCTTGTTATACTATTGATATTTATGCGATTTATGTATTAAATTGGAGTGATTTATGTTAGTCTATGAATTTAAAAAATATTTTAAAATTATGTTAGTCAAGTTGAACTAAAGTTTTGTAGTGTTAGTAACCAACTTATTGATTTATTTACTAAAGTATTATAAAAAAAAAAATTGTAGCCCGATGTAATTGATGTTAGTTATAACTACATTAAACATTAAGAGAGAAAATGATAATGCTAATATTTAGCATTCGCCATCATATCCAATGTTCAACACTTTATCTAATATTCGACATCATATCCAATATTTTGTAGAGTTAATGACCAACTTGTTGATTTGTTTACTAAATTATTATAAAAAAATCAAGCATTAAGAGTTAGAGTGATAATGATAATGGTTAGCATCCATCATTTTATCTAACATTCATCACTTTATCTAATATTCATCTTATACAATTGTTTATAAAATTAGTAACCAACATGTTTATTTGTTTACTAAAGTATTATCAAAAGAAAATCTTATATGAATAAAACAAATGTTATAACAAGAAGAATGATAATAACGCCTAACATCCACCATCTTATTCAATATTCATATCTTATCCTATATTTAAATATTCATCATATCCTTTTCACTATTTAACAGTTCATATATTAAAATGCTATATGATTCTAACAGTTTTTCTTCTAAAACAATAAAGAAGAAATATTTTACATTTGTGTGAAAATAATGCTTATATAAATATCAATTGAATATATAAATTACTATTAAATAAATATCTTAACAGAAGTAAGAGAACGGTTGAAAATAACATCTATATGTCCCACAGTCCAAGAAAAATTTGAATTGAACCAACTATGATACATCACCTAATCACAGATACTATAACAAAAGATCTGAACTTCAAAGAAGAAACAAAATCCCACCATTAAATTGAGCAAGGTAGAACAAAACTGAACCATGTAAAAAATGATGTGGACGCTTAAATATTCAAAAAATTACATTAATGGGGCACAGTATACTCTTTCTTAAAAGAATGAACCAGATATATTTTGAAGAGTAGAATTTGTTCATTGACCAGTAGTACAAGAAGCATCACAGGGAAGTATTGCTAATATATGGGTTGCCCACATCACAGACCCGATTGAAGGTCTGCAATTCTGTTAAGGGGAAGTCAAATAGTTTGGAAGAGGGCGGAGAGGGCGGAGAGAATAAGTGTAGCTGTGGATCCCAAAGCATGTCCAACTCCAAGTCTTCTGCAAGGGAATACCATGGTGGTGAAATTACTTGAGAAAGGCAATCATTGGACCATACTGGCGGCGGAGGGGTGGTTTGGTAGGCCGCGTCCTGCTTTTCCACGCGACAGAAAGCCGAAGGGTTTTGTTTGAAGAGCAGTGAAGTCCTCCCTGGGTTGAGTACAAGAGGAAGACGAAGAGGAAGAGAAGCCTGTGAGTCGCTGCACAACCGCTTTGAAATCTTTGGGTTGCGTGTGTATTACTTCAGGAGATCGGAGGTATATAATCACAGGTTGAGTCTTTATACAGTTGTGAGAGTCCTTGGAAACCTTGAGAGGAGTGGGTCTCGAACCTGTAATCCCCGTTTTGCTCGACCTACTCTTTCTCCTTCTCAGCTTGTCCATGGGTAATCTAGAATTCTCTGTGTCCCTTAACTAAGCCTGTAAGCTTCTCGGTAGTCTAGGTTTTGTTTTCTTCTCTTTTCTTATAGAGCTCGAGGATTGACCTGGTCTCAGGATTAGCTCTACGACAAATTCTTCATCAGACTAGTTCAGTAATATGTGTTTTCGTCTGTGACCTCTCTTCATTTATTAAATGCATATTTTTCCACTCCTCACACTATCTTCCAGAATTGTGATGTCACGACAATCGGGATTTGGGAGAATCCATCCTCTCATGCTGCCTTGAGATGCAATGAATGATGACGTATTTATTATTAAAGACTAGGCTTACACGTATAGAGACCTGGTCCATATACTTTTAGACTCCATTCTTCTGACTAACACAGGAAATATAAGAATTGGACAGTTGACTTAGACGAGTCAATATTTAGAGAAAAAGCTATCATCATACGATCTCGTCATTTGATCAGATTTATTAATTAATTAAAAATAAAGATACAGTGTTATCTTTGTTTTTAATTAATTAATAAATCTAGTCAAATAGTCAGATTGTATGTTGCGTAGACTTTTCTCAACATTTAGAGTGTGCCGATTAAGTCTGGTCAAGTATAAATTGTGAAGATTTTTTTGGCATTTTTATCTTACTTTTCTGGTGGACATTAGATTATGGCAGCTAAACTAATCTTTTCAAGAATTGGATAGTTGACTTAGACAATTGGATAGTCAACTTTTAGAGTGTGTGGATTAAGTTTGGTCAAGTACAAATCGTGAGGATTTTTTCTCCTTTTTTTTAACTTTTTTGGTGGATGTTAAATTTTGACGGCTAAACCAGCCTTTTTTGACAACAATGCAACACATTTCCCAAATGGATGGAAGAATATTCTTTTGAATATTCTGATCTAAGTTTTATGATGAAATTTTCAAGGGGTCGACTTTTTTCTATTGATGAAGGGAATATTCCCTAAATATTATGTTGATGTCAGCATGATGTCAACGGTACGAATGCTAACCATACCCCTCTAAATCTCCTTTGTGCTCTAATGGAGTAGTTTTTTAATTTTGGCAATAACTTGGGTGTATAATATTGAAATTAGGCAAACAAGATATTGTCGAAAAACTAGTTCTATGTAATTTCTAGTGGTGTGGGTCTCATCACCATATTTTGTTGTTGATGCGTTCTACAACCTATTGATGTCAGTTGTATTGTTTTCACTCCTAAGTTCACAACTTTTGGCCGATTTATTTGTTTTTGCAATTCTAGCAGCATTGGAAAGTTCTTTTAGAGCTCGTCACAACTATTGATGCTCTTTTTATAGATTTTTCTTCAAGTACATTTATTTAGTTTTTTGTATTTTCACATTCTAGTGAATTAGTTGGACGTTTTAGCTCCTAGAAACTTTATGTTTGTGTGGGATGACTTGTTTTGAGTTGTTCTACATGTATTTCCAATTTTTATCCTATTTGGTTTTTGTAGACATCTTTTGTAAGCATTTTCTCTTATGTACACACGTTGAAATAAAGTGCCACTATTGTACATTTCTTTTCGGGATTTCGCACATCCTATTGTGTCTTTTGTACTCGTACTATGTTATAAAGTGCCATGGAGGGGTAGTATAGGCCTTTTCTTTTGTCATCACACCTTTGTCAAGTGAGTATCTCTTCCATGATAGCATCAAGTCCTAGTGATTCATGTCTCATGCATGTGTGTCTTGTTTGCACATCCTTTTTCAATTGTAGGTACTCTTTTATGCATGTTCAAATTTTTTTGGTTCTCCTTCATACACTTATTGGTGGCACATAGTTTCAGTATACCTAATGGCTCTCTTTTCTAGTATTACGAGGGATTTCTACTATTGGTGTTAATGCTTCCTTGGTTTCATTTTGGAGTGATATATATATCTAGTTTTTGTTCCTATCTACTAGGCAAATGAAATAGTTGGTTATCCATGCACTTTGATGAGATGGAGCATTTACCATATGAACACTCTTGAAGACAATGGCAACTCAAATTAATTACCACATTCACCAATTTTCGAACACTCAATCCTATAAAGCCACATATTGGGGGTTCTTCAAGACCTTCCAGGAATAGATGCAAGAAATGGAAAGGATTCCCCATGAGTCCACCATCCAATAGCAATACCATAACCTTCATGGTGGATAAGGACTATACAAGTATATGGAGGCGATAGAACCACACACAGTTTGGGTATCATGGCTACCCTATGAGCTCACCACACAAGAGGTAGACACTTATGTCGCTACCCTACTAAGCCAACCTAAAGATCCTAATGTAGGGTGTTTTGGAACTTATAAAGAGGTAATGGAGAGAAGAATCAACAAAGAAGCATAGGAAAAGCTAAAGAACAAACAAAAATTCCACAAACAGTGGGTAATATCATAAGGGGGCTTTGCTCAATTCTTTGGTACCATAATGTGATTAGAACCCTCCTTTGCAAGAAGGTTAGGGAGGCTCCAAATCACCTCATCAATAAAATAAGAAGGCCCCACCACCTCGACACAAATAGTATCTACACCATGGAAACCATCACAAGTCACACCACAAAAGAGACCCTAACAAGCAAGGCCCAAAAAGATTTAAAAAAGGAATATTCTCAAGGAGAGGACATAGCAAGAAGTCGAAGAAGTAGAAGTAGAAGAAATTATGGAGGGTGAAGAAGAAGTCGAGAAACATCTCAAAAGGAGGAAAAGAGGGGAAAAAAACTTTGACAGCCACTCCTTAAATAACTCTGAAGCAACCCCAACCACCAATTGACATCTTGGCAACTACCAACATCATCCTCCATTTCAAGATGCTACTACAAGTACTGAACATGTATGAAGAAGCAGGAAAAGAAAATAAAGGTAGGATAATACAAGTCCTTCTCTAGTATGTAAATCAATCTAACAAAGGCATGGATGAGGCAATAAAGGACTATCTAGAGGAAATAATCACCATAATACAAGAAAAAAAGGGCCAAAGCACTCAACAAAGAAGAAGAAAAATGATAGAGGACCATTTCCACGGTCAACCCCAACATCACCAAAGAACAGAAGTGGGCATTAGCTTAGGCACAAGCCCAAGAACTTCACACAAAGCACAGAGTGAACAAATTAATGGAGGAGGATTCAGAGAACCTAAAAAATATTTGAAAAGAATCCAAGGATGTGACTAAAATCTCTATGAAGATATGATTAAGAACACTAAAAAGAATATAGAAATATCTTCTCCATTGGAGACTAGCCCCATCAAAAAAGAAGATGATAAGAGAAAAGATACCACCACCGTGGAGACACCTACTTCCACTCCTATAATCTCCACTATCAATTTTTTTTTGGTGCAACAAAAAAACATTCCTGTCTAGTACCATCACCACAACTTCTACAAATACCAATGGTAGTCTCACAATTTGATTTATCTAGAATTTTTCCACTACAGCAGATACAGTTAGGAGACATTCTCCATGCTACCACAAGGGAAGAACTACTCAGTGAACATGTGAGCACTATGGAGCAACTACAGGATGTTGTAGATACTCTTCAAAAGGTCATTCCCCACCTACCATGGGATACTTCACTTACCATACCCCAACAACTCAAAAAATTGGTGGATAGCCTACAAGGAGACTTGGCCACGACTAAGGAAAACATAAGGAAGAAAGCACAATAGGAAGTAATAAAGAAGAAAATAGAAGATTGTACCAAGAAGTGTGTCATCACACATTCTAAATTGGAGGAACAAATCAAAGGGTTGGATGATACTATCACAAAAGTAGGGATAATTTACCAATTTTTCTTACAGTAGCCTACCACAACAAAGGGTCTAAAGGACCAAATGTACTAATTGGAAAATCAAATAGCACAAGTGGCACAAAATCATAACCCTCTCAAGCACAAGGATGGCACCATAAGGGCTCAAATATAAACTCTCCTCAACCAATTATAGCAACTCCACACCCAAAGGGAGTAGATCAAGGAACAAATTAAGCAGATGAGTGAAAATGTTATTAACCATATGGCCCACCTATTAGGGACAATGGAGGAAGCACAAGAAATATCTAAAACTATTCAAATCCCTGATAGTTTAGATGATGCAAAGGAAATAATTATTTAGATTCAGAGCCACATTTCCACTACAACAAGTAAAACAACAATAGGCCAAGTCATTGAATCAACTCAAATCTACATACAAGCATCTCCTTACCAATTAAGCATCATGTCTTGAGGATAAGACATTGTTTTAAAAGGAGGGATCATGTTAGGAGGTACAAGGAAAAATAAAATCTTATCACAGGCTACCACAAAGGGTCTGCAGAGGAAGGATGAGACATTAGATGCAATTATGATTCATGTCCCTTCATGGGAAACCATATATGTAAATGTAGATCGTATGTAGATATATAAAATGACATGTATAGGGATATATATATGAGAAGAGACTAAGGCCTTCCTTTTGTATATGGTTATAATATAATATAAGGAGATATAAGGGTTTATCTATGCATTTGTTATGAATGAATGAATGATTCTTCTATTGTCATCATAGTAGCTATTATTTGTTCATCTCAATATTACTAATCGTAAATACTTATTTTTCTTACTGTATCTTTTGGGGTATAAACTACTGCATATGAGGTTCTGGGGTACAGATCTCCACATTGTACTTCTTCATTATTCTTTCCAATAGACACCCTTTACTCAAAAACATGAAAAATAACACTCAACTAAATAGTTTTGTCATTTGTGATGCTCCCATCATCTTTCCAAATTGAGCTTCAATTGTACCTCCACATGCAACAACCTAGGATTTTTTTTGAATATTCTCATTATATTCCATAACATGCTTAACATGGAGATATTCTTCCTTGAATTCATCTTATAACTATTTTTTCTTTTTTATTTATGATTTTTTAATAAAATTCATTAACATGTATGAGATATTGAAAAATGGATATAGGGCTAACACTAACCTAAATCACACAAGTTTCAACTCTTTAACATTTGAGGGACACAAAATGATCAAAAGGGACCACTTGGCTACTAACCTAAGGGAAGAGTCATATTGGTTGATTAGGGTTTGGGTACCCTTTTGTGATTGAGGATGAAATGATGTGAATTGATATTCATTTTTTATGTGATTGATGATTGCAAATTAGGTCTTGAACTATAAAACTACAAAAAACTATAATAGATTAATAAAGACACATAACTAATGAATAGAAACAAGAAACATGAAAGAAGAGAGTAGAAGCTAAGGAACATGACATTCAAATATGGAGTTAAAATGGTTGGATAAGGGTGAGGGCACCCTTGCCTAAAAATGAGGATTTCTTGAGTTTCAAAACTTACACAAGAGCATCATAGTTTAAAGGTGCTTCTCTATCGAAATCAACTTTAAAACTTCATTAGTCAATGAATAACTTATCTTGTCCTAATTTGATGAAAACATATTTTGTATGCTTGGTCTTTATTTTAGGTCTTCAATCTTCTACAAATTCACTTCAAATCTAAAACTCACAAGAAACATAAGAGAGGAAGGGTTGTGCCATATAAGGGCTTGTCTAAGACAAACCTCATTTTTTTTTTTCACCTCCACAATGTTTATGATAATGTTGGATAAAGAGTGCTTACTCTAGGTTGGGTAGAGGAAAATGGATAAAAACAAATGATAAATCAAAATAGTGCAACTTACCATTCAAATATGTATTCATTGATGGAATGAAGTCATTCAACACATCTCATACAAGGAGAACTTGATAGTTCATTGAAGGTCCTGTAAATGTTAGTACTCACAATGATGATAAATATGAAATATATGAAACAATCTTACTTATTCTTGAACATGAATTTGATGATGCATTGCAAAGATAATATTGATTGATGAAAGTATTGTAAAATGTTTTCTTATTCTACTCTTGAATTTTGTTAATTGTCTTTTTGAATTGCTTGATTGATCAAAAGTTTCATTAAGTGTTGAAATGGTGAAAAATACTTATATTTATATGCATTTCAACATTTTCCATAATAATTCTCTTAAAACATCAACAAATGAATTTAAATTCAAGCAACTATATTAATGCCAAAAATAAAATATTAAACTTTGGGCCAAAATAAGGAAAACAAGGGTGAGGGCATCCTTGCCTAGAACTATTTTGAATTTTTATTCTTGTTAAATAAATAATTTAATTTAATTCCCAAGATCAATTTGAGTTTTTGAAGATGACAATAAAATAGGTAAATAATATGCATAATTAGGCCTGGACACTTAAGGGGGAGCCAAACATAGTGTGAAATTGTTAAGGATCTGACAATTTACAATGCTACAACACGTTTTCTATGTTGAAATTTTTTAGCTACAACTTATTGTCCCTAAAATAGTTTTAACTATAAATCGTACACCTACATTTTATAAGAGGTTCACATTTGCTATCATTATCTATCAATTCAATGAAAAAATGCTTTGGCAACCAATTTTAATCTAAAAAATTCTTGATTATCCCACACACACCTTATTTTTTTATTTTTCTTTGTTTTCATTCCATCTAGGATCTATATTTCTTTTTATCACTTGTTGAGGTGGGTTTATTAACATTATTATTTCAACTACCCCAAAACTCATATGGAACATCATCTTTGGAGTTTTCATGCAACTCACTAAAATCTTCTTGCACATTATTTATTTATTTTTAATGGATGGTAAAAGTATTAATGCTAAAGATAGATTTGATGAACCAAAAACATTTCTAAAGTATGACAATATAATTCTATATTTTTATGAGCATCATTTATGTTATGTAACAATAAGATAAAATCAATAAAGGGAATCATAAAAGATAGATCCCTAGGTCCTAGATGTGTCATTAATTAATATCATTATATAAATGAAACAAAACTAGCAAACAAATAAATAAATGTGAAGAATCTTATATTATAAAACAATAAAGAAATTATCACTTGCATTTTGGTGACTCACTAATTTTTATAGTTTTTGTCTCACTACAAATAGAATTCAAGGTAGCAAGTAGGTAGTAGGCATAGAAGAAATCAAAGAATGAAGTATAAAACATAATTCTCCAAAGCATGTGATATTCAATAATTGAGTCAATATGAATCAAGAGTACAATAAATATATGTAAAAGATTAATTCAATTTTAATGTATCTACATGAATTCACATTTGGTGAATCCTAAATGATTGAAAAAAGCTGTAGTACAAATTTGATGAATCTTACATAATTGTAAAATAATTCATATAAATGTTGGAAAATTCCAACCATGATCCACAATATATGTATTGATTTTTAAGGTTATTATGACCCTACAATTAGGATGACAGTATAATGACATTGGAAAAAATGGTCCCAATAAATGGAATTTTTTTAATATTATTGGAATATGTCGATAAATTTAAATATGTGTCTTTGAAATTCCAAGTGATTCCCCATTATAAATGTGTAGTTTATAGTGGAAAAAATATTACTTTTAAATGTCTCATAAATAAATTGGTGGTGATTTACCATATACTTGACTAATAAATTAGAAAAATCTAGGTAATTTGGGCCCTTGATAGTCATCATTATATTTTTCAAATTTAAATTGGCCAATATGAACTATTTGTGAATTGGAATAGATTCTCCACTAAAAATAATCACTAGTCACTATGTTTGTGTCCATTTGTTGTAATTGTACTTCATTTTTTTAGTACAAGAGAGTTTTCAATTTTAAATTGGCCAATATGAACCATTTGTGAATTGGAATAGATTCTCCACTAAAAATAATCACTAGTCACTATGTTTGTGTCCATTTGTTGTAATTGTACTTCATTTAATATATTTCTTCTATGATGTCATGAACTCAAGAGAGCTATGGGGACTAGTGATGAGAGAGTTTTATTGTAATAGTTTAGTTTGTAGATTTATAGATCATTGTTTAGTTCTTTGGTACTACATGATATTGATGACATTAACCCAATAATTCTATGTGAATTCTTTTGGTAGAGTTTTTCATGTTTTGATTTATTTAAAATTTGGTGTTGCCTATGCAGTGGGAGTTCCAAGATGTATATGTATTATTTGTAAGATGTTCTCATTATGTTATGATTTTGAAGGTGATATGGTTTTTATCACATATCTATGTGTTTTTATGTTGAAGGACTTCACTGTGCAATATAGTGTATATTTACTGTGGAGCAATTTTTTCTCTACGTAATTTAATTTTGTTTTCGGCCATTGCAGTCATCCTTTTCAACTCTTCTTTTTCACGTTTTGATGGCACCATGCCCCGAAGGATAAGATTGATTTCAAAATTTAGGGTGTGCAATGCACCACGTAGTGGCTACACAACTTTTCCCTATATCACTTTCCTTTCAGGCCCAAAGCAGGACACATGGCTACATGGCAGGGATTTTCCCCAAGATGCTCTCACGGACTCAGAAATCACCCACCAATGCACCACGTCACTTACTTTCATCAAGTATTTTGTTTCACCCGTGGGTGTATCTTTTCCTTGGTGGAGTTTATCAAGCAACGTAGAAAAAATTTTGTCTACAAGATTGGTCTTTTGGGGTGGCGTCATTATTCCTCATAAGTGATTAGATCATATTTTTGTTATGCTTTACTGAGATTTAATCTTTCTCTGATAGCATATCTTCACAAAGCTTCTACAACATCTGGAGCCATTAATGAAACAACTCATTTCTTACTCAAAAATATTGTTGCAAGCTAATCAGATCCTAGATCGGATTGTGGTGTATCAAACGAGGACACCTATCAAGGTTCATCTCTATTGGTTGCAGTGTCATCTCATCTCTCTAGCTATATAAAGGGGCTTGCAATGGGGGAATTCATGAGGAATTATCATTAGAGAAGAGAGTTTTTCTTTATATATAGAAGTTTAGAATAGGGGAGGAATAGGAATATTTTTATAGAGCTTTGTTTTCACTCCACAACATGTTTAATTTGTTTATACTATTATTCAGATTAGCATCCGACCTTAGCATTTATGTGATTTTTTTCAAGAACAAGTAATATTAGGTTGAAATAGATGGGATTTTGCATCTATATGACCTTTGTCACATGTTTCCTTTCTCCATTTTGTATATATTGAATTCTTTATGTCAATTTGTGCAAGTATAGTCTTGATGATTGCTTTATATGCCATTAGATTTTATGTTTGCTCAATGCTAATTTTTTGGAAATTGAATCATGTCTATTGTACTCTTTCATTTTCTATGGAGATTATGTTAACTTTTCTTATTATGTTGTAAGAGAAAAAGGGTTCTGTAAAAATCCAAAATTTCCTTTTAGTATTAGGTTTCTTGCCTTTGTCGGACCTTAATGGATTCTTCCCACAGGGAGATACGAATGACTACTTTGTGCTCTTACATGCCTTATTTATTCATTCTCTTCCCAACAATGAGGGGTATGTGGCATTTTGTGTCCATTTCATCAAAAGTAAGAAGTTTCTAGGCTTTGAAATGTTGTAAAACCTTTGGTGCATTGCCACCTTTTATTTTCTTTGCATTTCTTCTTCCCTTTTCCCAAAAACACAAAGAAGAGTCAGCTTCTATAAAAATATCAGAGGTTGTTTAGTGAGGTGCAAGTTGGTCCCCCACTCACTAAATTTACCATAAGGCTATTCAAAAGAAGCACAATCTTTCGCGATCAATAGTTCTTCTTTTGGCATGTCCGATGGGATTCAAGTTTTTCACAGGTGTCTAATAGTTAGCCTTCCAGAGGAATTTTCTAAATTAGACTAACAAGAGAGGTTGGTAATATCATGTCCAGATTCCAAAAAAAATCATCCTCTAGAGGAAATTTCTAGTATTCTCAATTACCTGCTTCGACCCCTAGGAGAAGGTGGGTCATAGGTTCTATATCCCCAGGCAAAAGCAATAGGGTAAGAAGTGTCAGCCCGAAATCAAGAGCCTTATCTACCCCTACACATGGTCGAAACTTTCAAATCAGAATCCTTATCTACCCCATCCATAAGAGTTTGTTTTTGGTGGCTCACCTAGGTGCTCTTGCCCCTAGAAATTTCATAACCTAGGACAATGGCAGCTTGCTAGTTCCACCTACACCTCCAGATGTGTGGCCCACCATACCTACCAATTCCCTCAAAGAAATTTTGAATTTCACTAGGGAGTATTTTAAAACACCTTCTAAGCATCTCCAAGACATAGTGGAGGTTTACAGGATCCATAATTATTGTAGAACAAAATGTGGCCCTTAGACTGCCAGCTGCATCTTTCAAAGAGAAGGCTCAAGATTGGTATAGGTCTCCAGCCTTTGATTCCATCCAATCTTGGGATGAACTTGGAGAAACCTTTTTATACCACTTCTCAAAGAAGGGGGACTGCTCATCCCTACTATAGTAATTGATCACAATCAAGAGATGACCGCAAGAGGCCATGATTGACTTCAACACCAAGTTCCATAAGATCTGGTAGAGGATCCTTGTGACAACTAGGCCCTCGACAACTATAGCATTCATGTTCTATTTGAAGGATTTCAATTCAAACATCACGCTCATGGTACAGTCACTAGGAGGTGATACCTTTCTTGATGCATACGACCTAGTTGTGCGAGCAGAGAATATTCTTATAGATGTAGGGAATCTTTCACCTCGGGCACCAATTCCCATGTTTGTAGAAATCTCTGGTGGAAGCCAAGAGGAGGTAACTCCCAATACTTCTACTTTGCTCCCCAGAAAATCATTTTCACCACCACTATTGAGGTATGTGTACCCAAGCATACAACCCAACACATGAATCTCCTCTTCAATGGTAGAAGATGCCAACAATATGAATAACCTAATGATGACCTTCGCCAATGAGTTGGTCATTATTCGGTGTTAGCAAGCGACACCTCCAAAGTCCTCCACATATAATTATCAAGGGGGAAGGCAACCATACCAACATAACACATACCAAGGAGCTCTAAGAAGAGGCAATCAACAACAAGCATCTACGAGTCAAATAGTCCTAGTCACCACACCGCTCTAGACCTTCAAGAATAGCCTGAATAAGGATTTGGTCCCAAGTTAGAAAAAACTAGCAAAGGATGAGAATGTGTGGTGCTTCCCATGCAATGATAATCACATGCCCTAAATTTTTCCAAGGGGAAACCTTTAACAAAGGGTAGCAGAATAGAGAACCCACTATGTATTTTTAATTGCAGAAGACTATCAGTCTCCTAAAATGGAGAATGCTTGATTCAGCACAAGGACACAAGGTATGTCTTTGGAACAAGATATAGACATCTCCCCTGATCAAGAAAAAATTTCTTGGATGGAGGAGGAAGATTCAGTATTCACAAATGATGCCCCGACAACTAGCACCTTGCAGGTATAGTCATATTACAATACTTGATCGAAAAGGAGACTTAGTAGGGAATATATGCACCAAATTCCCCAACAG
This sequence comes from Sequoiadendron giganteum, assembly GCA_007115665.2. Taxonomy (NCBI): domain Eukaryota; kingdom Viridiplantae; phylum Streptophyta; class Pinopsida; order Cupressales; family Cupressaceae; genus Sequoiadendron; species Sequoiadendron giganteum. The sequence goes on from CM021107.1 coordinate 291,212,409, forward strand.
CCATAGCCACAATGACCATAGCCATAGGTACAACAAGCTTTGCATATACGACTAACTCAGCAGTGATAGGCTCAATCGATTCTACCAAAGGATAGGGATATGAGCCCAAACCCACCAATAATGGACCAACCTTTCTCTAAGGCAAAGGAAGTGCCACCATTTAAACCTAAGGCCCCGCTAATTAGAATGCTTAATGTGGTGGAGCAACTAAAGAAGGATCCTACTAATGTATCCTTGTGGGATGCCCTATACATACCAGAGCAGAAATCCTTGCTCAGAAGCTTTGAAAAATAAGAACAACCTCCACGTGCAGATATAGCCTTGACATACAATAAAGGAAAAGGGTATGCATTAGACCCCCAAACCATGGGAGCTATCACATACATAAACACAACAAACAAAGCAAACAAAAAAGAGGTAAGTAAGCCAAGAACTACCCCTTTGTTCTTGATGCTTATCATAGGAAATAATCTATTGCACAATAATATGATTGATTTGGGGCTAGCACTATGGTCATGCCCAAACAAGTGGTCGATGCTTTGAATCTAAAGTATGAGCCTCTTGAGAAAGGGAACATGTAGCTAGACATGAAGAAGGTCTTGACCATCAACCACATTAAGGACCTTTTGTTGACCCTATTCTCCTACCTAAGACAAACTTGTTGGAAACACAAGGACAAACAACTGAGAGGGGGGTGAATCAGTTGTCACAAAAATTATACTTATTAAACTTATTCTTAGATCAGATAAATAAACATGAAAGCATAAACCATCACCACATCAAAAACACACATAACACTCAGATTTTTACATGGAAACCCTGTTAGGGGAAAAACCATGGTGGAGATTAGTCCACAAGATTATACTTTGTTAAAAGTATTATAAATGGGGAATGCACATGCATTCAAGCACACTGCCTAGAGATCACTACTCAAATACAAAAGGATTACTACCCAAAGGAAGACTCATTGTCTTACAGTCACATTCAGATTACATTTGGAAGATTTAAACTAAGAAAATAACATCTTCTAATGCTTGATTATAGTTTTGATGAAGCACATAAACACTTTCTTCTGCTCACTCTTCTTCACACTTTACTTATGACTTCAAAATATTAGAACATTATGCTCACATCATGCACTCAAATGGTATAAAAAATTGATCATATATATCTACAACTAAGGATAACATCAACTACATGTCAACCCAACAAAATATAAAATGTGTACAAATTGTTGGCCCAAATCAATAAACAATTTATCAACGAGGACCAAACAATGTTAGAAAATACATAGTAAGGACCCAAAACATGTCTCAAACATAAAACACCTTAAGCAATTATGCCTCGAAGATCTACAACACACTACAATCACCCTGCTATCCATGATCATGAAAAACATGAACTCACAGAAGAAAAACACCAATCGCGAGCACAAAAATCAATTCAATAGAAGCATCCACAACAACTAAAATTACTAGAATCACATCATCTTCTTTCAGGAACACCAACTAAAGCAATAAAACAACTCTCAGAATACAGATACACAACTTAATCAAATCTTCATGTGAGCCTCTAAAAATTCATGTGGATAAACTAGATATACTTGTCAACAAACCCTTTAATCCATAACTTCTTATCATGAATATACTGAGCTAGCCAACATATTGAACTTCACTACATCACCGACAACTTACAACTTATTTTATTACAACTTTCTCAATATCCTTGACATATACGACCTTAAAGACATTAATGGAAATATTGTTGACATCAATGAAAACCACATATCAGAAATATTCGACAATCTCCCCCTTTGGCATTGATGTTAACACATGATGTTAAAAACACCATCAACGATACTTTCTCTTAGCACGTTCTCCCCGTTAGATTTTGACTCTTTTCTCCTTAACTCTTTCATAGTTTTTCACAAGACTTTTCTCCCCCTTTGACTTAAATGAAAAATTTATACATTATCTTTCTCCACACAAGCTTTGCACCACATTTTTGAACATCTAACCACTCCCCCTAAGTAGCTGCCACTAGAACATCAATCTGGATCACAAGATATGACTATGAAGTGTAGACTGATGCAAGTCATTGCATCTTAATTCTAATTAGGAGGGGTAACTACCCCTAGCTTCCCTCTAAGATACTCAAAAGTATCCTTGGGCAAGGGCTTGGTAAATATATCTACAATCTATTCCTTAGTGGGCACATGCTCCAATTTGACTTCCTTTTCACTCACCTTCTCTCTCAAAAAGTGAAACTTGATAGATATATGCTTGGTTTTTGAATGAAGCACCAGATTCTTAGAAATGTTAATTGCACTTGAATTATCACAAAATATAGCAATAGGTTCATCATACACAACTCTGATATCTTTCAATATCTGCTTCATCTAGAATACTTGAGTACAATTGTTAGTAGCAACAGTGTATTTTGTCTCTGCAGTAGATAAAGAAATGGCATTTTGCTTCTTACTTAACCATGAAATCAGCTTCTTTCCCAAGAAAAATGAACCATCGCTAGTACTCTTTCTTTCATTCACATGTCCTTCCCAATCAACATTATTAAAAGCACTTGAACTAAGGTCATCTTCTTTAGGATACCATAGGCCAAAATCAATTGTCCACTTCAAGTACTTGAAAATCCTCTTCACAACTGTCACATGAGATTCCTTAGGATCAACTTGAAATCTTGCAACAATGCATACAAAATTCATGATATCTGGTCTAGTTTGAGTCAAATAGAGAAATCCACCAATCATGGATCGGTATCTAGTCTGATTTGTTTTAGGAGAATCATCATCTTGTGTCAACTTACATCCAGTCACCATAGGTGTACCAACTGGCTTTCAATCTTCCATACCAAAATTCTTTAGCGATTCTTTCACATAATTGGAGTGAGATATAAAGATCCCTCTATCTAGTTGAGTAATTTTCAATCCCAAAAAGAATTTCATTTCTCCAATCATAGACATCTCAAACTCATTCTGCATATCATCAGCAAACTTCATGCACAAATTATCATCTCCTCTAAAAATGATATCATCAATAAAGACTTCAACAATTGAATGTTTATCAAGATCAATCTTGAAATACAAATTAATATAAACAGTACCTTTATTAAATCCAAGCTTCAAAAAATACTTATCCAATCTAGCATACCATGCTTGTGGGGCTTTCTTAAGTCCATACAATTATTTCTTCAACTGACAAACCATATCTCCTTGATCAGTCAATTGAAATCCATCAGCTTGCTCAATATACACTTCTTCATCCAACTCACCATTTAGAAATGTTGACTTGACATCCATCTGATAAACCTTAATGTTTTTGTAAGTAGCATAAGAAATAAATAGTCTCATAGCTTAAATCCTAGCAATAGGAGAAATTTTTTCTTCAAAGTCAATTCCTTCCATCTTAGAATATCCTTTACACACTAGTCTTTCTTTATTTCTAACAACTTCACCTTGCTCATTCAGTTTGTTTCGAAAGACCCATTTAGTTCCAATTACATTTTTGTCCTTAGGTCTAGTAACAAGAATCCATGTATCATTCTTCTCAATTTTTAGTGGTTTTTCTTTCATTTCTTCCACCCAATGTTCATATTTGCATACTTCATTGATAGTATTCGGCTTAGTTTTTGAGATCAAACAATATTCTTCTGCAATTCTTCTCCTTGTTTGAACACCTTTTTTCTTATCACCTATAATTTAATCTTTTGAATGATTTATTCTTACATACCTTGGAGTCTTAGGCTCTTGTGATCTTACTTCTAAATTTTCACTAGTTTCTTCCTCTTGATTTTCCTGATTCACCAGAATGATTTGAACTTAATTTGGAGTCTGCACTTTATTTCCTTTATATGAACTATCATTCTAATCGTCTAAATCATATCCACAAGTTTTGGATGGTCTAAATGTGTCTTCATCAATCTTGACATTAGCACTTTTGATTAATTTCCTCAATCTCTTGTTGTAGCACTGATAGGCTTTACTTTTAGTAGAATAACCAAGAAAGATTCCTTCATCACTTCTAGCATAAAACTTTCCTATATCTTCATCTCTTTTGATATAGCATTTACTCCCAAAGATTTTGAAGTATCTAACAGTAGGCTTATGACCAAACAATAGCTCATAAGGATTCTTACCAGTATCACCTTTGATATGTATCTGGTTGAGAGTGTAAACGACAGTACTCATAGCTTCTCTCTAGCATATATATAGAACATTTCCTTCTAGCATCATAGTCCTAGCAACTTCTTGAATTGTCCTATTCTTCCTTTCCACAACTCCATTTTGTTGAGGGGTCCACGAAGCAAATAATTGTCTCTTTATCTCATGCTCTTCAAGGAAATAATTAAACTCACCAGAAGTGAATTCACCACCTCTATTTGATCTCAAACATTTAATCTTCAAACTTGTCTCTGTCTCAACCATAGCCTTAAAAATCTTGAATTTCTCTAGAGCTTCATATTTTTCCCTTAAGAAAGTAACCCACATCAGTCTAGAATAATGATTAATAAGTAACATGAAATACATGTCTCCTTGTAAAATTTTGACTCTAGAAGGACCACACAAGTCAGTATGCACAAGCTTCAACACTTCATTTGAACAATTTTGTTTGCTTTAGAATAAAACTCTAGTTTCCTTGCATATAGTATTAGTAGGTTTTATCAACTTAGGAAGATCTCTCACTGCCTAAGTAGAACTTATCTTGATAATATTGTCAAAGTTTACATGAAACAATCTCCTATGCCACAACCAATTTTCATTAACTTGAGAAATCAGACAACTTTTACTAGTAGCACTGAGGTGAAAGATATTACCTTTTGATTTTGTACCAAATGCAATCACATTTCTAGAACTCCCCAATATTCTACACTTTCCATCCTTGAATTGAAGATTGTATCCCTTGTTAATCATTTGTCCAACACTTAAGATATTATGCTTCAATCCCTCCACATATAGGACATCATCAGTATTATGCTTACCATCAAAATAAATGGATCCTTTTCCACAGATTACACCATATTTGTCATCACCAAATCTTACAACAACACCATCATACTTTTCCAAGCTCACAAATTTACTTTTATCACCTGTCATGTGATGAGAGCATCCACTGTCAATCACCCATTCATCTTTTTCTTGAAATCTTGCAGCTAGAGCTTTCTCCACATTTGTGCAACTAGTAGATTTAGTAGGTATAGGATCATTTTCCTTGATAGCAATAAATACCCATTCATCCTCACTTAAATTCCCTTTATTAGATTCATCATCTATCACACCTTCATCAGCAACATACTGACACTTTCTTTGAAATCTAGGCTTGTTAGCTCTTGTCGTAGGAACTCTTTCTGGAAACCTTGAGGCAAAATTACACATCTAATTGCAAGAAAAATATTTAAGAGACAATTTCCCTTTATGCTTACCTTCTCCTTCTGCTACCCTTTTGACAAGAAGTGCTTCAAGCTCATCTAGTTTTCTCTCTTCTTCTTCAATCTCTCTCATTTATTGCTCATGCTTGGACATTTTTCTAGAAGAAATATCTTTTGGATCATATCTCTACTTATTTTTTCCATAGATAGTAGCTTTGAGTGTAGATTATATCTTAGGAAGAGATTCACCAAACTCACTTAACTCAAAAGAAACAAGCTTACCAATCAACATGTCTTTGGTTACATTTGTCATAGTCTGGGTCTCCTCAATAGCCGCAACTTTGTGTTTGTATGCAGTAGGCAAGGATCTGAGCACTTTAGCAACAATATTTTATTCTTCCAATATTCCACCAGCACATCTAATACTACACACAAGTTCATTCACTCTCTGCATAAAAGAAGTGATGGTCTCATCTTCACCCATTCTCAATGTTTCATATTTTCCTTTCAGGCTTTATAGCTTAGCAATCTTCACATGAGTATCACCTTCATACAAATTTTCTAATTTTTTCTAGATCTCATAAGAAATCTTTAGCTCCATTACATTTTTCATCTTGGAATCATTCAGAGCACTCGATAATGCTTCCTTAGCCTTGATATTGTACTCAACTTCCTTAATCTCACCTGCAATAGAAGGACCATTATGTGGGATGATATACCTATTCTTTGTAATTTTCCAATAAGGTTCACCAATACAAATCAGATGACACTCCATTCGAGTCTTCCATAGAGAATACTTTTTTTAATCAAATATTAGACTATCCTTCTTATATGTCACCATCTCGGATCACCTCAAGTGGTCAAGCTTCTCCAGAGGAACCTTCTCTGATACCAATTGTTGACAACACAAGGGTAGAAAACTGAGAGGGGAGGTGAATCAGTTGTCGCATAAATTATAATTATAAAACTTATTCTTAGATTTGATAAATAAACATGAAAGCATAAACCATCACCACACCAAAAACACACATAAAACCAAGAATTTTACGTGGAAACCCTGTTAGGGGAAAAACGACGGTGGAGATTAGTCCACAAGATTATACTCTATTAAAAGTATTATAAATGAGGAATGCACATGCATTCAGGCACACTGCCTAGAGCTCACTTCTCAAATACAAAAGGCTTACTGTCCAAAGGAGGACTCATTGTCTTACAGTCACATTCAAATTACATCTAAAATATTTGAAATGAGAAAATAGCATCTTCAAATGCCTGATTACAGTTCTGGTTATGCACATAAACACTTTCTTCTGCTCACTCTTCTTCACATTTTACTTTTGCCTTCGAAAATTTAGAACATTATGCTCACATCATGCACTCAAATGGTATAAAAAATTCATCATATATATCTGCAACTAAGGATAACATCAACTACATGTCGACCTAACAAAATATAAAATGTGTACAAATTGTCAACCCAAATCAATAAAAAAATTATCAATGTGGACCAAACAATGTCAGACAAGACATAGTAAGGACCCAAAACAACATGTCTCAAACATGAAACACCTTAATAAATTATGCCTCGAAGATCTACAACACGCTACAATCACCCTGTTGTCCATGATCATGAAAAACATGAACTCACAGAAGAAAATCACCAATCGCGAGCATAAAAATCAATTCAGACCAACAACATAGATAGAGAATGATCTAGAAACATCCACAAGCATCATGAATCACCATAGAATCATCCACAACAACTCAAATTACTAGAATCACATCATCTTCTTTCAAGAACACCAACTAAAGCAACAAAACAATTGTCAGAACACAAATACTCATAACTTAATCAAATCTTCATGGGAACCTCTAAAACTTCATGTGGATAAACTAGATATACTTGTCAACAAAACCTTTAATCCACAACTTCTTATCATCAATATACTGAGCTATCCAACATACTGAACTTCACTGCATCACTAACAACCTGCAACTTATTTTATTACAATTTTCTCAATATCCTTGACATATACAACCTTAAAAACAATAATGGCAATAGTGTTGACATCAATGACAACCAGATATCAATAATATCCAACAAAACCATCAAGAAATAAGTGGTCATAATTGGAATTCTTCCTATCTTCAATATGTACCTTTCAAGAGACTTCACGACAAAGCTTGGCATGTATCTAGCACTTTATTGGTCTCATTTGATAGCACTTTATGGGGAAAAGATGATGCAGTGTTGAGTTTCAAAGTGACACATACCTCTTTTTAAAAAAGGAGATGTATTGCATATAAATGTTAGAAGAGGAAGAGCCCACGAGTGATCAGACCCCTGAGCAGGAAGTCCTACTCAACCAATTCATTGATTTTGACCCGTTCAAAAATTTCCATTCTACCGGGTTAGGCATATATGTGATCTTCAGTGATGACCAAGTCCTTCCAAAATTAGTGAAAGAGAAAGAGAAGCAAAGTAGACCGAGTGAAAATAGTTTATGGACCCTGCAATTTGATGGTGTCAAATGCAAGGACGGTTCCAAAGATGATATCTGACTGGTATCTTCGACCAACTCAGAAACCCTCAAATCTTTCTACTTTTAGTTCCCGTGCTTAAATAATTATGTTGAATATGAGGCATTGGTTCATAGTTTGACTCTAGCAAAGTGGATGGTTGTAAAAAGAATACAGATGTTCAAAGATTCAAAGCTAGTTGTAAGCCAGATCCAAGGACAAGAGGTTGCCAAAAATGTAAGGATGAAGTCCTACCAACATAGGATATGGGACCTGATTGAAGGGTTTGAGGTTTTTAACATATACATTATACTATGATCTCAGAACTCTGTCACAGATCGGATGGCCTGTATCAAATCACAATTTGAGCCTACACCCAGATTAGAGAAAATCTAGCATGTGGTGCATAGCATTGTCCAACTTTTAATCCCCCAATAATGACCAAAATTGGTAGGTCTTCAAGGACGACACTTAGATTGCTACCTTCATGTGACAATTGAGAGAGTTTTTTAGTCAATCACAGGCTGAAGCTAGAGATATGGTCAAAGAATAAGTAATCCAACTAAAATGCAATAAACTCCCACGAGGCTTGATCTCTCTTGAGAATCTCTTTGACCATGAAGATGCCAGAAATGGTAAGTGAAGATTCACAGTTGATGAAGAAGACTACAAATACCTCGACATCAAAGGTGGCAGGAAGCTAACAGTTAGGAGTTACATGCCACTGGTAGATAGGGATAGGTTGAAAATCTTGTGTGCTAAATATGAAGGAGTTGTAGCCTAGACCTATGACGATCTCAAGGGATATGATACTAATATTATCCAACATACTATCAACCTAGCTGAGGGCTCTAAACCCATCCAAAACAATAAAAGATTGGTTAACCCAAAGGTGGAAGTGTTAATGGCACAAGAGCTTACTAAGCTAATCAAATCAAATATCATATATCTGATCAAGTATTCCACCTAGGTATCTAATCTGGTCCTGGTCCTAGTCCAGAAGAAGAATGGTGACATATGGCTCTGTGTGGACTTTTGGGACTTGAATAAATCCTTCTTAAAATACCATTATCCTTTACCCTCAATTGAGAAAATCTTATAGATCATGGTTGGGTCAGAGATGTTATCACTACTCGATGGTTTCTTAGGCTATATCCAAGTTTATGTAAAGGAGGAGGACCAAGACAAAATGGCATTCACAACTAAGTGGGGGACATTCACATACACAAAGATTCCCTTCGGCCTCTCCAATGTAGGTGCCACTTTCCAACATGTGATGGATATCGCCTTGAAAGGATTGATCAACAAGATCATCCTAATATATCTTGATGACTTGACCATTTTTTCAAACTAAAAAAAATGATCATTTTGATCATTTGGAAATGGTCTTCCAGAAGTGCCAATAGTTTGAGATTTTTTTGAATCACAAAAAATACATTTTCGGCATACCACAAGGCAAGCTACTTAGCTTTGTGGTATCTAAAGAAGTAATAGCCATAGACCCCAAAAGGGTGAAGGCTATAATGGAACTACCACTTCCTATCAATCAGAATGGGTTACAATCTTTCCTAGGGAAAATTAACTTTGTCAGCTGGTTTATCTTGGATTTCACAAGCATTGCAAGGCCCATCACATTGATGTCAAAGAAGGGCTTAGAGTTCAAATGGACCTCGAAAAGTAAGCTTTCCCTCTAGTAGGTTAAGGAAACCATCTCTATAGCTCTAGTGTTAGCTAACTCAGACTTCTCCAAAGACTTCATGTTGTATGTTTACAGTGGCCACTATAGTATAGCCTTTGTGCTCACGCAAAAGAATGAAGAGGGAGGCAAAGAGAATCCAATTACTTTCCACTCTAGGACCCTCAAGGGATATGATACCAAATATAATTTCATTAGAAATTAGGCCTTTTCCATCATCACAAGCCTCAAAAAGTTTCAACATCTAGTTTCAATCAATAAAATTACCATCCTCATCGCTCATCCTAGTGTTAGAGAATACATCATAGAGGATGAGATAACTGAAAAGAGGGTCAATCGGATCACTAAGATACTGGAGTATGATTTGGAAACTTGGCCAACATAGATGGTCCAATGGAGAGGCCTTTGTGAATATCTTGTAGAGGAGTTGGTTCCTCAAGCGAAAGGAGAGACCAACCAGTTCTATGCAAATCAGTTTGAATCCGACGAGTCATGGGTGGATGATCAAACAAGATTCATGTAGACTAGTCAATACCCAACCAACATCCCACATCAAAAATGAAGATATTATAAGATACAAGTAAATAGATATGTATTGGTTGAGGGAGTTCTATTTAGAAGAAATTATGATGGTGTCCTCCTCTGCTACATGGACAAGCCACAAGCTGAAAGGATTCTAAATGAGTTCTATTTCTTTGAATCCCACCATCTACTGTGAAGATGCACCCAATGCCATAATTTTATCAGCAAGTGGAGGAACTCCACCATGCCTTTAAGTCGGATCATGATCGAAGAACCCTTTACTCAGTGGGGGTTGGATTTTTATGGGATGATAAATCCCATATCCAACGCAAGGAACAAGTGGATAATCATGGAAATTGATCATTTCACAAGATGGATGGAGGCAATTCCTCTAAAGAATGCTACGAAAGCAGAGATTGTCAATTTTCTTGAGGAATTGGTGGAAAGGTTTAGTTTTCTAAAAACCATCATCTCGGATAATGCACAAGCCTTCATAGGCTTCAAGATGTTGGAATTCTCCCTTAACTATGGGGTCTACCTCAAAACTTTGTCAAACTACTACCCACAAGGGAATGGGTTGGCAGAGCGACCAACAAGAACCTAATCAGAATGATAAAGTGTATCAAGTCGGAGTACCAAAGAGGATGGCATGGGAATTTGTGAGCGGCCTTATGGGTGGACCACATTATTTCTAAGAAATTTTTGAAAACCTCTCCCTATGAGTTGGTGTACAAAAAAGAGGTAGTCCTACCCATTTCCATGGAGATTCCAACACTACAACTATTAAATTCCTTGGAAGTCAAGGAGGACAATGGGATGGAAGTGAGACTAGAGGAACTTCTAAACCTCGATGAAAAAATGGAAAAGGTGTTTGATGCCATGATCAAATGCCAACAGGTGGTTAAACGTTGGTTTGATAAAAAGGCTTTTGACCCAAATTTCAAGGAGGGGAGTCTTGTGTTGAAATTTGATGAATGAGCTGCAGAACTAGGGTAGCATGTAAAATTTGATTAACTCTAGAAGGGTCCCTTCCACATTCACAAATGCAAAGGAATAAATGCATACAAGCTAGAAGACATGAATGACAACATTTTGGATATATCAGTAAATAGTATTCATCTTAAAAAGTTCAATTAAAATACACACAGTTCATTAAATATTTACCATTATGTACCATATGTAAATTGTGTAAATAAGAATTTTGCTAATAAAGCCATGAGCGGAAACCAAGAAATACTATATTATATTCATAAAAATCATTTACATATAATACAAGGTTTGAGAATTAAGCTCAGGGTGAAGCTTGAAAATCTTCCCCTCTAAAAATAAAAAAAGAGATACATCATTTCAAAACCAAAAAGGGAGGTGGTACTAAAACAGTAGAGAAATTCAACCACCAAAGTAGTGGCAATCAAAAACATAATGTTCTCTAAGATTCATGAGCAAGTGGTAGTAGGTTTTTACATCATAGGGGAACACGGACAGGACACAAGCCTCAATCATCCATACTATGGCTAAATACTAGACTCTTGAAGGCGGTAATCCATTAAATACAATAAATTGGCTCCAAGTTGTTCATTTTTAGGAGGAAGGTGGCTGTAGGTTAGGACCACTGATGGTGGCGCTCCAAATCCATGGTCTGAAAGTTAGTAAGGGAAACCAAGGTACCACCTCTACATTGTCTATGTGCCAATGAATGTCCATTTCCAATGGGATACTAGCACTAGGGACAACTACCTAAACAATTTCATCCAACCCCTATCGAAGCGACAAATGGAACATGGTGCGACAGAGGTCAATAATCCACGGTTATGAATGTTCAAGTCTAGTAGTGAGGCCACAAAGTGAGATAATGTTGGTGTTGCAGCACTGCTAGTTCTCATCTCTTACATAGTCTCTCCCCAGGATCCATTTAAATGCCACAATGATTAGGTGGTTCTTCATTCGTAACAAGAATTTAAGCCGGTCATTACTGATCTCTCCAATAAAAGAAACTTGCAACTTTCGACTCCAAAGCCAAATTGAGGTACCTAGACCACTCATAATATAACAAGAAGTTTATCAGACTCACAAAGGGAAAAAGAATAGTGGAAGAAACTCACCAACTTAACACCAACTCAATCATTATTCTCAAATGATGAACATGCTATTTATAGAAAAATGTGATCCGAGGAAGCTTGCAAATGAAAAATTTATTTCCCATCAATGACAAAAAAAAATGTGAGTTGGTGGTAAAAATTAAAAGGTAAATTGTAAAAGGGGTATTTGGCAAGCTTTGAAGAGTTAATTCATGCATTGGAAGTTAATGCTCGCGTATATGACCTCCCACTATGTGTTCATCTTCATCAATGTAAGCTAGCTCGCTTGTGTGAAAATAATTTTTTTGAAGTCAGATCCTATTGAACTAATAAAAATTTCTCTTCTATGCATGCTTCCTGCTGCTCAAGGTTATCTTTCCCCAAGGTTGGCGTAAGGAATGTACTTATTTAATTCCTACAATGAAGTTGGATTTTTTGAGAAGTATGAGCCCCCACTCCACACATATCGCCTTGTTGGCAGCGCTTAGCAAGCTATTGATAATGGAAACACATTGACTGCATGTTTGTTTGAGAATTAAAATTGCCAAAAATAAAAAAATTATAATTATTGAACCCTTGAGTAAAGGCTTCTCTAAAATTGAGTCTACATAATTCTTTCGAGAACATGAAAATGGTTGAGGCATCATTTTCTAGTCGAAACATTGGAATATTTTTTGCAAAGCTAGCCTATGTCAACATATTTGGAGATATCTCTAATGCCAATGCTCTGATGCCATGGGAGTGAATCTTTCCTCATACCAAAGTCAATATCCAGGCATCCACACCAAAAATGAGGTGGTCAAATATTTTTCAGATAATATCTTTGACCACAAGCTGCACATAAACCCTAAAGGCCTTAGAGAAGGAGCATTGCAGAGAATGATCACTAGAGGGTCGACCAAAGGCCTTGCAATGCGAATCTAGAATTTTGGTTTGCCATAATTCATGTTGCCCTCTAGAGCTAGTAGAAATATGCGTAGAAAAGTTGGACAAGGGCACCAGGATTATCAACAATAACAAGCTGAAGATCACCATTAATGTAGTGGCCATTGAGGATATGCTATGTATCCCCTCAAAATAGGATGCTGAGATATTATACCATAGAAAAATGGAATATTTTTGGGAAACAAGGGAAAAATAATTGAAATTCTACAAGGATAAAATGAGCGAGCAACCAGACAACAATGAAATTATCCTCCCTCTGTCACACGAACAATTCCATTCAGATTTATAGGTCATCTTTTCAATGTTGGATTTTGTATATGGCCATGAAAGGGATGACGAGGTTCTCAAGTTTCAAATGGGCCTGAATTTTATGCTATAGAAGGAAAAGAGCCAGAAGTAATTAGATTTCACTGAGGTAGTCACAAAAAGGATTCTTAAGAAATTAAGCAATTATAATCGTTCTTTCAAGTTCAGGTATTCCTCTTTTCTGGTACATCTAATTTTACATCAAAACCCTAAATTCTTTAGTGGTTATTTTTCACTTAGTATTTTTTATGTGTCAGGGTTAAATAAGTTAGTTTCAACTTGGACCCATGTGCTTTCAAGCACATGGGATTATTATTCATTTTTCAATTATTTCTTGCAACTCGTGCTTCTAGATTTATCTCACCGTTCTTTGGGTAGGTTTTCCCTTGAATGTTTAGACTAGATGAAAAATCACCAAACCCTAATAGCTTATTTTATGTGGGTGGATTTTATTTTTATCAAATGTCATGATTTTAACAAAAATCCTTTCAAATTTCCAGATTTTGTTACAAATAGGGTACTCGCCCTAGAGGCATGGCATCAAGCAACAATTTATGATAATGTTTATGGTTCCAAGAGACACAAGAAGAAAATTCATGTGATTCCCCTCACTATCGCCAAAATCCAGGTAACACTCTTAAGGAGGGAGGTGCAAGATGTGTTCACTAGCAAGTTGGCTTACCTCAATCAAGTTCTTATTTATGATAGATGTAAATGAACAATAGGGGAATGGGTGCTTTATAACCTAGGTCATAGAAAACTACTTTTCTCCTATTATCATTTAATAATGTCCTAGGAATCCAAATTGGATTGACTATCAACCCCAAAGGGTGAGTCAATTCTCAATAAGGAAGACCTAGGAGGGGTTATTTTAGGATTTTAAGGGTTCACCACCAAGCAAAATCTTGTAAAAGACAAATAAACATTCAACTCAAAAAACCTAGTAATGCGAGCTAAATGATGGATGCAAATGATGAAATTATGCAACAAGTTAGGATGTGTGTACCTGGGAAGTATGGAAATGTGATGAGGATTTTAGAAATGCAAAGAAGCTACCAAAATGTGCTATGGAGGACTAAGACACCCTTACTATTGACATAGTCCCACTATTGTTTTTCGAGGAAAATGTGAAATCTTTGGATGTTGGAATCGGATCTGGAAGAACCTCTGCAAAATACCTCCAAGAGGACTAATATTCCCTAGGTGGCGACTCGGTTCTATCTAAAATTTCTAAAATCTTTGAATGTGGTCTCGAGGGTCAGTGTCTACACTTTCTTCTTCTCAGATCTCAAGTCCTGAATCTTCTAGATTGGCCTGTATGTGAGTTTCTATCAAGATGACATTGCAATGCAACTTTGCAATTTTTCAACTTTGCAACTTTTCACTTCAAAGGATCTTCAAGTCTTCAACCTAAATCTGCAATCACAAACAAACGAGAGAGTAAAAATTTGTTGATTGTTAGTGAATGGGGGTTTTCCTTGGTCAAATCCCTTGTTGGTAATTCAACCTTGACATGAAATGAAATGGAGGGAAATTATGAATGAACAACATACAATGTCACAACTCACCAAAACCTTATTATGAATTCTACAAACTTGTATGAAATGGGTAGCTTGTATATAGATCTTGAATCAAAGAAATTCTTCATAGATATGGACTTGAATTGCTTGCTTGAGTCAAAACCCTACACCACAAATGTTAGCTAAAAAGTGCACATGATGCAAGAAGATCTTTGATATGATGCTTGAAACTTGATGATGGATCCAAATGCTTGATGAATTTCTTTTGAATTCTTGAATACTTGAATGCTTAGAGTGCTTAGATTACTTAGATATATGAAAATGAGAGAAAGAAACCTTGTATTTATAGTTATCCATACTTAATATATTGAAATTACACCACAACAAGATGACATATGAATTCATTAATTAAAGGAGGATAAATCCCACCAATATTTGAAATTAAATCCTGAAAATACCTTAAGGGGGACTAAGATGCCCTAAGTGGCATCTTAGTCTCGAGGCATGAAACTCAAGGTACATACTCCAAAAAGGGGCCCATTTAAGGTGCCTTTAAAATCAGGGTCCCAAGACCTTTGGGGGACAAAGACGCCCTAGGTGGCATTTTAGCCCTGACCCAAAAATTAGGGACACACAACGAATCATTAAATTATCATTTACCCTTTGATGTTAGTTGGGATTAGCCATAAAAAGATATATTTTATTAGTCTTGTGGATGCAAAATAGGACCAATTAAGACATAAATAAGGATAAATAAATCAAGGAGGGCCCAAACAAGTGTGAAAATGCAAGGGTATTCATTTTACTACACTACATTTAGCTCACCCTTTAGTGAGAGGATGAACTTGCTTCAAACTCACACTAAATTAGTCAACCATGCAATCAAGAGGGATTCAAATGTACAAATGATACTAAGATAGGATGACAATGACCAAGAGGGTGGCCAAGCCCCCAGGATCAAGATCCTATGGAAAACCAACATAGGCACAAAGGAAAATTCTTTTGGAGTATATATGAAGCCATAACCAGATCACAAACATATACCATCATAGATAGAAAAAGGAAAAAGGGAAAAAAAGAAAATTGCAATGAATCAAACTTTGACTGGCCATCCAATGCACTATGTACCATGTTTAGGTTGCTTTTTCCAAAAAGGTTTACAAGTGGAATGTTCTATCCACTATGCAAATAAAATACATGCTCACAAGGTCTAGTGAAGCTAGTTGTCCACTAGGTGAGCCCCAGGAAGTCCATATCATCATACCCCCATGACTATGATAAAAAAAAAATGAAAATGCATGCTCACAAGGGCTAGTGAAGCTATTGGGTCACTAGGTGAGCCCTAGGGGACCATATCAAAGCCACGCCTCCATTATTTTAATAAGGTACAAAATAAAATGCAAACTCACAAGGGCTAGTGAAGCTACTTTTTCACTAGGTGAGCCCCAGGGGACCATATCAAGGCCATACCTCCATGTCTTTAAAAAGGTAGAAAAAGAAAAATGCAACACAACAAGAAAGAGGGATGTTCGAAGGGATTTTTCTTAGTTCATGTGAGTTCTTAATTAGGGACATTGTTCTTAATGTCTCCACAAGAGGACAAATCAAAGGATAAAAGCTTCACAAATTAGGGAATGTAGTGTGTTGCATCACCACTAAGAGGAATGTAATATGCTAAGATAGATCAAGCTCTTGAAGGGCATTACTTCCAATATCACCACAAAGAGGAAAAACACATTGCATGAAGTAAGAAAATCACATTAAGGAACATGAAAATAATTCCAATGAAATCATGCCAAAATAATGCCAATGATGCCCGCACTTTAAAGAAATTTCTAACACCATGTTGTGATAAATTACTTTAAAGTGGGAAAAACATGAAAAAGGAAAAGAGGGTTGCCCCCTAGAAACACATAATGGATTCGGGGTTAGTATATTTCTTTGCTACAATGATATTAGAGAGCTCAAAATGGTCATCATTCTCCAAATACACATGGAACTAGAAGGACACAAAGAGAGTGAAAACAAATAAAAATCCTTTTGGGTCAATATGGAAGAGACATAGGGTGTTTTGACACCTTGTGTCATCCCAAAAAGGAAAACATAAGGCAAAAAAGCAAATGAAAGCTAAAGATCAATGACAAGGATAAAGCATATGAAATATGGAAGAATGAAGGTACAAATCTAGAGGAATGCACAAAAAGAGAGAAACATCAAATAAAATGGGGGATCACATTACACACATGCAATCAAACAAAAGAAAAGTAAAATAAAAAAGACTAGTAAAGCACATGTGAGTCAACCATCCAACAAGTCATCCACATCGCAGCCTTGTTCAGTATATGCAAAATGTAGATCACTAGTGAGAGGAACAAAATCAAGTGTTATATTAGGAGAATCACCAGGTTCAACATGTGGTGCATCACTCATTTTAGGAGGATCATCACGGTTGTTATCGCTTAAGCTCATAGAAGAGGAAAATAAAAAATTCAGCTCATTATGCACTTTCTCATCAATTTTAGTGGTTTATTCATCTTCATCCAAGTTAACCATAACAGGAGGATGAATAATGATATCCATACAAGGTTCTAGTCCCTGTTGTGTTGGAGGCATACAATCTATTGGTTCTAGTAAGGGAGAAGGCTCATTGTTTATTACTTTTATCAAGTTTGGATTTTGATTTTCAATGTTTTTCTCTTCATTCATCTTTCGAGCAATAACACGATGTATACGCCTACGCTCTCTAGAATTTATATTTCTTTCATTATGGTTTCCAAGTTTTGTTTGTGTAGGAGCGGATTTGTCAACCATAGGTTCCTTTTATTCATTTGAGGGAAAAATAGAAAAAACCATGGGTGGTTGTTCAACCACTTTCTCTTTGGATTTATAAATTTTTCTAGGAGGTGGATTAGGACTTGTTTGGTTTTCTCTTGGTCTTTTGTAGGAAATAGGAAAATGAATTTAAGCTCAATATTGTTTTCTTTAAGTGGTGGAGGTTTGATCATGGGTGGAGGTAAATTCTCAAGGGATAATTTGGCTATGCATTTTGCTTTAAAATTTTGGTAGGATAGGAAAATGAAGTCCTCACGGGGTCTTATAGGTTCCATGGGTCGAGCTACAAATAGTCTAAGCAGAAATTTCCATGGGAAGATGGAGGTCTAAAGCCACTATGGTTCACAATGAATATTTCATTGTCGACTGAAAACTTTAAGCAATTATGGACAACAGATGTGACCACATTCATGGAGCAAAGACATTTATAGCCTAGCTTCACATGAAATTTATTTGAATTAGAGATGATGTAGAATGATACATTTAATTTCTTCTGTGCTACTTGTAAAGGGAGTGTGAACGAGCCCATCGTAGCATGAGAAAAACCATCATGCATTTTAATCCATGCTTTTGGTTTATCAGATCTATCTTGGGTGAGTTCATGCACATATAATTGTTCTTCTATGATCACATTCTCTCCATAGATGGGATCAATTAAAATCCTAGAAGTGGGCCTATTATTGATTTTGTCGGCTATGTAAAGAGGACCACCAGGTGCTTTTTTTATTGTTTCTTCTAATGAAAAATTAATGTCAATGGGAATTTTGGTTCGTTCTTTATGAGGATCGATGTCAATCACTCCTATCATTGTATGAATAGGACTTTGGTCACTAGTATCCATAGGATTTTGTTTGTTATTGCTCATGTTATCATCATCTGTGTTAACATTCATTACATCAGGCTTAGTTTCACTAGCCTTAACAAATGAAATATTGTGGCTAGGCATGGGATTGGTGAAGATTAGCAATTTTTGGCTAGGAGGAGCTACGTATTTATTTCCTTTGTTATTCACACCTCCAATTTGGATATGATTAGAATCAATGAAATCTTGCATAAGATGTTTAAGACATTTGCAATGTTTTGTATCATATTGTTTTTGTTGGTGATAAGAACAATAGGCATTGTGTCTAAAGCTCAGAGGTAACGGCTTGCTAGGGTCAAGAGGTCAAACAAGAGGTAGGGTAAGCATGCTTTTGTTTAATAGCCGAGTCATGATGTTGTGAAGTGTACTGGGTAAGGGAGTAAATTGTCTTTGCAAATCCCTAAAGATATAAGGATTACTCTTCTATATAGAAGCTACTTGGGTATCAAATTGTTAGGTAGGTTGGGAGGTGGAATTTAGTTGAAGGAAACGTTTATTTTATCTTTTGAAAGGTTGGTAGGTGTTTTGGTTTAAATATTATAACTTTTCAGGATGGGTAGAAGTGGGTTTCAATTCACAACTACCTAGATAATTTTGATAATCTGAAAGGGTAGTGCATAAGTGCATGAAGAAAGGGAATTTCATCATGGCGAGCTTGTCTCGTAACTTACTTTTAAAATTTTCTATGAAAATATTTTGAAGGTGAGAATCAGGAATCTTCACACGAATTTGGGAATAAAGTGATTGGTAACAAGAAATAAAGTCAATGACTTTTTCACCCTCATTTTTCTTGCATCTCATCAAATGAGCTAATGACATTTCATGAACCATATGCACTTGTAAATGGTTAATAAAGGCCTCAAAAAGTTCATTAAATGAATGAATTGAGTTATTCGGTAATGTGGAAAACTAATCCAAGGAAATGTCTTTCAAGGAGTGGGGAAAAATCTTAGCCAAAATTTTGTCCTGAAGGATAAAGTCACTACACAAAGTAGTGAATGCATTAACATGATTAGTAGGATCTCCCCTTCCTCCATATTTCTCAAATCTATCAATCTCTATACCTTTTGGCACTGGAGTTCTCAATATCTCCAAATATAGTGGGTTGATTTTGACATAGTATGAAGGTGGACCATTTTTATTTTTATTTATGGTGGAAACTTGATGTTGAATGGATGAAAGGCTTTGTAAAAGGTGGTTAATGATAGGATCATTGCTTGTGGTTTGTGATGGATTTGAATATGGTGGTGGTGTGCATATGTTGGAAGGACTAGTGAATGGATTACTTATGGGAGGAGATATAAGATTAGATGCCACATAGGTATAAGGATAACTAGTGGAAATGTTTGAGGTAGGAAAGATATTGCTAGTTGGTTGCATCATTGTGGTCACTTGAGGATTGGTATAGGTGGGAATTTATATTATGGTTGAAGGGGGAGGAGTTTGATTTCCTCCTTGGATTTTCACATTTTTTGAAGCTCGAGCACCATTAGTAGTGGAAGGAAGATGTTTTCCAAATATTTGAGCTATGTTATCCAAAAATTCCATTCCTTCATCACTTTCCATCATTTCGTAAATATTATCTATGGTAGGTATAATAGTGTTGGAAATGTTTTCAGTACTCATGCTATCTTGTAAATGGGCTAGTTCTTCATGCATTTTCATTATGTTCTCTTGAGGGATATGATCAACCATTGTTTGAACACTTGGCATAGCACTTGTACGTAAGGTAGGCATAGAAAAAGAGGTATCAAAGGTATGGGACATATCTAGTGAACTAATACCAACACTAGAAGTAAGAGAGCTAGATAACCCAAGATCCAAAATGAGTGTTTTATCATAGGATGCCATGAGTCTCACACTTTGTCTCACTGCAGTATTAGTAGTAGGACACCTAGTAGTACAACTCGTGCAAGGGATAATCCAAAGAAAGTGCAATGAACATAATATCCTATACTTGCAATTACACTTGAGATTAAAAAAAATGGAATAACAACAATTCTACAAGTTGTAACAAAAAACTAAAAGCAACAAACAAAAGCTCAAAAGATAAATTTCAAACCCTGAAAACTAGAAAGTCAAATTTAATAGGGACTAAGACATCAGTAAGGGCATCTTGGTCCTACTGGTGAGATTCTGAGGTTCTAGAAAGTGAAACAAAGAGCAAACAACACAAACAAGGTTCTGAGCCAGAAACCCATAGAGGGACTAAGACGCTAGGAAGGGAATTTTAGTCATAGGAAAGGTTTTTCTCAGAAAAATAGTAGAATCTATATTTTTTATAGTGTTCACAAGTTGCCTATTCAGAGAGATGATGTATAGAAACAGGAAAATGTACAAATGAATGCAAGAAAAATTAACTAGTGACAACAATTGGATTAAAACTTAAATGCAAAATGTTCAATTTTGAATACAGTAAAAATGTTTATAAATGCAATTAGGATGATTAAGAATGCATTTTTTAGTTTTTAAATAAGATAAGATGATGCAAGAAAGAAAAAATGTAACCTATATGCACTTTCACTAATGAAAATGTGAGAAACCCTACATGCAATTTCACTAATGCAAGATGTAATGCAAGAATTAATGCAACCTAGATCTAGGAATTTAATGAACTCCAATCAAAAAATGAATGCACCAAAATGTCAAGTTCACCAAAATGAACCACAAGGGAATGGGTGATTTCTAACCTAGGTCATAGAACACCACTTTTCTCATATTATCATTCAATAATGTCTTAGAAATCCAAATTTGATTGACTATCAACCCCAAAGGGTGAGTCAATTCTCAATAAGGAAGAACTGGAAGGGATTATTTTAGGATTTGAAGGGTTCACCACCAAGAAAAATCTTGGAAAAGAAAAATAAACATTCAACTCACAAAAACTACTAATGCAAGCTAAATGATGGATGCAAACAATGAAATTACGCAACAAAAAGTTAGGATGTGTGTACTTGGGATGTTTGGAAATGTGATGAGGATTATAGAGATGCAAAGAAGCTACCAAAATGTGCTATGAAGGACTAAGACACCCTTATTGTTGACTTAGTCCCACTGTTGTTTTTTGGGGGAAATATAAAATCTTCAGATGCTAGAATCAAATTTGGAAGAATCTCTACAAATTACCTTCAGGAGGACTAAGATTCCCTAGCTGGCAACTTAGTCCTATCGAAAATTTCTAAAATCTCCAAATGTGGTCTTGAGGCTTGGTGTTTGCACTTCCTTCTTCTTAGATCTTAAGTACCAAATCTTTCAGATTTGGCCTATAGGTGAGCTTTTGTGAAGATGACAACTTTGCAACTTTGCACTTCAAAGGATCTTCAAGTCTTCAACCTAAATCTGCAATCACACACACACAAGAGAGGAAAAAATTGTTGATTGTTAGTGAATGTGGGTTTTCCTTGCTTAAACCCCTTGTTGGTAATTAAACCTTGAAATGAAATGAAATGGAGGGAAATGATGAATGAAAAACATGCAATGTTACAACTCACCAAACCCTTATTATGAAGTCTAAAAACTTGTGTGAAATGGCTAGCTTGGATATAGATCTTGAATCAAAGGAATGCTTGATAGATATGGACTTGAATTTCTTGCTTGAATCAAAACCCTACATCACAAATGTTAGCTCAAAAACACATATGATGCACAAGAAGATCTTTGATATGATGCTTGAATCTTGACGATGGCTCCAAATGCTTGATGAATTTCTCTTGAATGCTTGAATACTTGAATTCTTAGAGTGCTTAGATTGCTTAGATATATGAAAATGAGAGAAAGGAACCTTGTATTGATACTTATCTATGATTAATATCCTAAAATTACACCACAACAAGCCAACATCTGAATTCATTAATTAAAGGAGGCTAAATCTCGCCAAGATTTGAAATTAAATCCCAAAAATACCTTAAGGGGGACTAAGACGCCCTAGCTAGTGTCTTAGTCTCAAGGCATGAAACTCAGGGCACAAACTCCAAAAAGGGGCCCATTTAAGGTGCCTTTGAAATCAGGGTCCCAAGACCATTGGGGGAAAATATTCCCTAGGTGGCATCTTAGTCTCGACCCAAAAATTAGGGACACACGACCATAATCATTAAATTATCATTTCCCCTTTGATGTTTGTCAAGATTAGTGTTGGCCTCCTATAATTTTTTAACAACTAAGCCTTTACAGTTGTGATTCAAAGATTAGAACTCTAACTTGAATAACTATGCCAATCATCATGAAGGTGTATTTAAATTGTCAACCCAAGGACGTAAACTTGAAATGGGCTAGTACTGTATGTGCACTAGGAATCCAAAGTAGCCATATTTATCCTACATCTAAGAAAGACATAATGCTGAAAGTAAATTTCTTGGAAGGAAATAACATAAATGCTAAACATCAACCAATAACTAGGATAAACTGAAATGCATGACATAAATGAAAATTTGAGTGAACAAATAGGAAACTACTCTATCTTTTTTGGCTATAGGAATAGTCACATAATGGAATTCTAGTGGCTGCAGGAATAATTAGTGCTAGATTCTTAACTAATAACTGAACAAAAAATAAAAACTAAACTAAAATAAGATAAAGGACTAAATATTCACCAAGTGGGCCCCCTTGTATAAGTATTCCCTAAAACTAAGATAGACTCAGATGCACAAAATTATATCTTTATTTCATTTACTAGAAAACAAGAGTACAAATGAGCAACATGATTGTATTACTAAAAGCTCAAGAGAGTGATTACATCAAATTAAACAAACTTCTATTTTCCATCCAAGAGCTCAAAAGGAACATTAGAGCCTTATTTATCCAATGACCTAGCAAGGCAGTCAACTCCAACAAAACACGAAGGACACCACATTAAGGAAAGCATGGAAAAGAGAAGGGGTGACTACGCATGCATAAAATCTATTAGACATGCTTGCCTTAACACGACTCTAGCAAAACAATAATGCCAGTGCTCAATCAACAACATTTAAGACCATTATAAGGAAGTTACACTTTGATCTGCATGAGGAATATCCAACCATCAAGAGTCTTTCCTTCATTAAATGACTACCTTGTTGATCGATATGGCACATGACCAGTTGGTAGAATCTTCCTAAATTGCAAGCTTCAAATTATCTGCATGACAATGTTAGTGCACACAACAACCACATATACATAATCATCTTAAAACAACATTCATTAATCACATTCAAAGTTACCATAGTCAGTTCATATAGCATGTCAATATCATTTGAAAATTATGAAAATAAGCTCATGTCCAAAGTCTATAGTTTCAATGAAATATTATGAAAAGATCAACTCTCAAGTATCAAAGTATTAAGACAACTGCAAGAAATAGATAACAACCCTATCAATAATTAGACCATAAAGTAGACTCATCATTCCCCCAACCTAATGTCTTGCTAGTCCTTCAGTAGAGGAAGAGTTGTGCTTTTGTTTGATCAATGCTCTGAAATTGGCAACTACAAGTTGTCCCACATCTGTTTCCGTTGTATCTGAATTAAGATCCCAATAGAATCCTTGTTGTCTCTCCAACCTACTCCATCTCTATCTTTCATCAGCAATGTCATACATGTAAAACCTTTAGTTTGGCATCGACCACAATAGAATATGAGGCTGAAAAATTATTGGAAGCCAAAATTACCCTTTTGTTCTTCCAAGTTGCATATACCTATCAATTCTTTTGAGTATTGCAGCATAGTTTTGTGTGGAATGAGGCTCTACTTGCTTCAAATCATCAAATAGGGTATTCCATCTCTATGAGAGGTATCCCACTATAGAGTCTCTTGTGGTTCTTGTCATCTCTTCATATTCTTTGTAAACTACCTCTCTCTCAAGTAGGATCTTGCAGCTATAGCTTGACCAGTATAAAATTCAGTGCCAATCCTTAAAATTATCTTTTGGATGTCTAGACTTAGCCCTAATGGGTTGGGGAATGTTGGATTCAACTTGAATATAAGCCCTATACTGCTTTCCCCAACTTACTTCTTTTTGTATCCAAGACATGAATACCCTTAATGGGACATCCCGAACATATAATAGTGGATTCCACTCATAGTCTTTGGTTATAGAAAAACTATGTAAATGAAATTCACACACAAAAAAAAATTCATCTCAAGAGAAGCAATTCGAAAAGCATTGAAAATTTTAGTAGGGGTCTCAATGGAGGGGTTCAAACCTGAAACAATCTTTGAAAATTTGAAAGAAATATGCTTCTCCTTTAAATATAGGGCATAGACCCTCAGAGGAGATCTACATTCTAGTATTTGTGGTACTAAATTTTCCATTTCATCCACCTTCTTCAAAACAAAAATCTTTGCATTCTTATCCTCAATCTCCTCATATTTTTGTTCAGTTTCCTTCTTTAGCCTATGTTTTTTTCCTTTCCATTTTGCTTCCCTTTGTATTTCTTTCCATAAATTTAGGATTACCATGTTCATTGAAAAATCAGAATGCCTGTGTACTCCTACCATTACTTTACCTAACACTTGTGCTTGCTCTTAGTAGAGTACCAAATGTAGGGCTTATATTTTCCCAACCAATTCTGGTTGTAGGGTTTCATGTTCTTGTTCTCTCATTTCAATTTGTATGGAATCTTGTTCTTGTTCTTACTCATGTTGTAGGAACTTTTAATATAGGAGCTCCTGATTTTCCTCACATGCCTGGTTTTCAACTTGCTTTGCAGTGTTAGCAAGATCTTCCTGTGTTAAATTTGTTGCTTCCTTGAACACATCCTTTTCCTCTACATTTAAATGCTCCATTGGAGCTTCTGTATCCTCCCGTGGTGACTTTTTAGGTTTAGGGCTTCTCTCGAGAGATACCCCAACAACTAGCTTAGCTAACTTTGATTTTCTAGGAGGGTTTCTTTGTTTTTCCTTTGCTGCAGGAATAATAGTGTCAAATTTTCATTTCCTGGAGCTTGGCACTTCCTTTTCTACCATTTTATTTTTAGCTTTTCCTTCCTTTAGTTTTTCCTTCCTCTTTTGTGACCTAGTTTTCATTAAGGTACCAAGAGGAACATCGTCATCAAAGTTAGGAGAGAAACTCTCTTTATCAAAATTCCCTGCCTCATAAGAACTAATCTCAATAGTTTGTGTGTCTGGAGGAGGGTTTCCACTAGGGCTTGCGTCAAAATTTGAGGCACCAAGAGTGGCCCCAACATTGCTCCTTCTTCTCCCAACCCTATGAGGTTGAGGAAAAACCCTAGGCCACAAATTTTTTGGTCTAGTTTGATCAGTATTTAAAAATTCTTCCCAAGAAATATCAGACACATCATGCAAAGATTTTTCAACTAATAGTTTAATTAGACAATGGTGGGAAATTTAATTGTCCCTACCTTTCTAGGTCTCTACTACCATGATCGAAAGAAGATGGAATAGCATGTTGGGAACATTCATTCTCCTTCCATGCCTCATGTGGTTTAGGAGCTTAAAATGCACGAAATGTAAATTTGACCGACGACCTTTGCAAGTGATATACTTGATGTTATACACTGCAATCTGCTTCCATAGCTCAAGTAGAGAAGTCCTCTTTGCTCCTTGTTTGTCTATGCTCAATGAAGGATCATTAGGTTTTGTAAATTTGGCCCTAGCCAACCTGGCATCCCTAGCGGCAAGGTAATTTTTACCATCGGTAGGTAACCCAGTAGCTTCTACAATTCTTTCCTTCGTAGCTATGACTTCCATCCCTTTCACCATGGAATTTCCTTCAGACAATGTCTAAGCGAAATCCAATGCAATATCTCCCTCAAAACCATTCAGATTTTAGAAATAGTCTAGCTATCCACAGTTTCTAAACTCATCCAGGAAAGGCACATCCTATAATAAAACATCATGAACTATGGGTTCATTTTGAATCAACCCACCTCCCATTGTTTACAATCAAACAATTACTCTACAAATTTTTCTTCCTGCAATTTTTGTTTGAACGCCAAACTTCTCCTTCTTGCAAGTCTGCTAAATTTTCAATGTTGGTGTCATTTGAATTTTTCCTTTTGGCTTAGATTGTGACAAGAGCAATAAAAGAAATAAAAGAGTAATAAGTGTAGGCTATGATTAAGGAAAATAGTGTTAGAGGATTGTCATTTCACATATACGAGCCGTCACTTACTGAAATTTCAAATTGGCTCAATAAATTTTGCTAACGTGAACTAGCTTGGAAAGACATGCAAACATGGTATTGAAACATCCCCCCAACCTAAATTAGCATATGTGTCCTCACATGTGAGGTGGAATGTTGATTTAACAAGGGTAGGGAATAATTGCATGCCATGGAAAATGTTCCATATTAATTTACAACAATTAAATAAATGCACTAAAATATAATTAAGATATAACAATTGATGCACACGTACCTAAATTCATGGAAGATTTATGACAAAGATCATGGATAAAGTACTAATCACTTTTCAAGAAATGAGTTGAGCAATTAATGAGAGCTGAGTAGAATGAGGTGGAATGAAATGAAGTGAAGTGAAATGATGGTGGCGAGGTGGAAGAGAGAGAAAGGTAGAATGAATGGGAAGATGGGTGAAGAAGTGGACCCCCACAAGGTGACAATATTTATTATGAGAAGTTGCATACCTTAATTAGCCAAAAGAAGGGACACTAGGTCCACTTCCTTCAGCTATAGGAAGTTCGGGTGTTGCATGCTGAGTGAATTGTTGCAGGAAGTCTTCCTTGGAAGTTGGCTTGTGATACAGTCTCAAGCGATGACCATTCACCAGCAACTTAAACCTGGCAGGGTCAATGGTCGTAAGCTAAACAACCCCATTTGAAAATAATTCAGCCACCTCATATGGGCCAAGCCATCTTGTCTATAATTTTCCTACATTATCCTAATATCTTGAGTCATAGAGCAGTGCCCAATCTCCAGGCTGAAATTTCTTATCCTTGATGAATATATCATGCCACTGTATTCACTGAGTCTACACTACCTTTGTGTGATACAAAGATCCCTTCCTCATCTCATCCAAAGCACTAAACTGGGTATGTGCAGGGTCATCATGGAAAAAATAGGCCCTTAAGTGGCAATAAAATTTAGAAAATCAGAGTTAGGCAACTTCAAGTAAAAATTTGAATAAGTTATCTATATTATTTTTAAAATATGTAAGAATAGAATCTGTAGAAAATTGAATATAGTTTCTAAACTACTAGGCTTATTTATTTATTTTAAAATCTATTTGGTGAAAATTTGAAATTTCAATGTGGTAGTACTTAAATTTCAAGGAAAAAATTAGAAGTAGGTGTTTGTCTGACCACCCTAACCACAATAAACTAATAATATTCTTTTATAATATTTTAGATATAATTAGGGGACTCATTTCCCGATGTGATGCATATTTTTTTGTATTTTTTTCCAAGTAAATAAGTAATTATGATTTTTTTATTACAAATTTTAAAAGATATAAAAACTCGTATGTCTAACCACCTTAACTTGGTCAAAACTTCATGAAATTCAATTTTTTTTTTTAATCCTATAGTATGCGAAGCATATAATGTGATGCATGTTTCAAATTCAAAAAATGTGATACCGTTTGAAAGCTATAGATGTTTTTCAATCAGCCTATCAACCAGGACTTTGGTCGTAATTCAAATAGAAAATGAATAATAATTATTTATTAAATTCAAATTAAAGCATAATTTGTATTGGTGGAAAGCTGAGAATCTCCTTTAAAAACCCTTTTCATTTCATCAACCTTGGGTAAAAAAAAGTTCATTAGCCACATGGGCCATCATATCACTTAGATATCGCCACTTTTTGGCCCATCATGATCCTGCACATACCCAACTGCATGACTCTATCTCTTTGTGCTTCATAAATATCCATGCCCAATTCTATTGTAGTCCTAAGATTCTTATGCTCAAATTTAATGGGCACCATGGTTATCTTTCCATATAGTAGCTCAAATGGAGTGAATCCTATAGTTGGTTTCCAGGTGGTTCTGTAGGCCCAAACAACTTTTGGTAGCCTACTTGCCCAATAATTTTTATGGATAGCTACCATTTTGGTTAGAGTGGCTTCAATTTCTCTATTAGTCACCTCAACTTGGCCATTGGCCTAGGGGTGATAAGGAGTAGACTTCCTATGCCTAATGTTGTACTCATTGACCAATGTTGTAATAAGGGTTGAAGTGAATTGAGTCCCTTGATCAGTTACTATCTCTCTTGGAACCCCATACTGTGTGAAAATTTCCTCATACAAAAATTCTACAACCTTGCTATATCTTGCATGCTTCATGGCCTTAACTTCTACCCATTCAGTTACATAATTAGTGCATACCAAAATATAGGATTTACCTTTTGATGGAGGATCAATGGGTCCTACAAAATCTAGTCCCCGCTATCAAATGAAGTGATTACTACCTAGGGGTAAAGTGGAATCTCATCAGATTTGGTTGGCCAACCCATCCTTTGGCATCTGGCACACTTCCTTTTATATCTCCCTACATCCTTGTGGAGTGTTGGCTAGTAATATCCCATGTTCAAAATCTTTATTGTTTTCCTCTTGGGTACAAAATGTCCTCCACAGGGTTCATTGTGGAATGCATGCAGAATATCCTATGTCTCATCTTCCCTCACACATCTCCTCGTGACTTGATTAGGTGTAGTGTAGAAAAAGAATTTAACAATCCATGAGAAAGGAAAAGATTTTTCAATGAGCACTCTCCTTTCTTTTGAAGAAAATTGAGGAGGGACTCTCCCCATGACTAGAAAATTAGCTATGTCAGCATACCAAGGTGTCTACACACTGATGGAAAATAAGTGCTCATCAGGGAAATAATCATCTATGACTTGATTGTCCTCTGATGTGGTCAGCCTTGAAATAAAATCTACAACAACATTGGCTTTCCCTGGTTTGTCCATAATGGTTATCTCAAATTCCTGCATCAACAATAACCATCTTGCTAGCCTTCCTAAAATCAAAGGTTTATTCATGAGGTATCTAATGGCTACATGATCGGTGTGCACAAATATTTGGTAGCCGGTTATGTAATGTATGAATTTGTCTAAATCATAGATCAATGCTAGCATTTCTTTTTATGTCACTGTATAGTTGAATTCAGCTCATTGCAAATTTTTGCTAACAAAGAAAATAACATTTTCAATGACTCCTTCTTTATGTCCTAGGAATGGTCCTATAGCATAGTCTGATGCATCTATATGTATGTGAAAAGGAAACTCCTAATTAGGTCCCTTGAGTACAGGAGCATGAGTTAACACTGCTTTCAAGTCAGAAAATGCCTTGTCACAACCTTCTGTCCATTAGAACTCGACATCTTTAGTTAGGAGATTATACAATGGTGTTGCCATTTTGCTGAATTCTTTGATGAACCTCCTGTAATAACCTACATGTCCTAAGAAAATCCTAACATCTTTTTGTTTTGTAGGGATAAGCAGATTGGTAATTACCTCAATCTTTGTAGGATCTACTTGAATTCCTTTGTGAGAGATGTAGTGGCAAATAACTACACCTTTATGCATCATCATGAAGCACTTCTCACTATTTAAAGATAGATTGTGGTCTTCACATATTTCTAGGACTCTCTTAAGAGTTTCCAATGCTTAATTTAAATCAACACCATAAGTAGTAAAATCAACCATATAAATTTCCATGCAATCATGAGAAATATCTTAAAAGATGCTAATGTCTACCCTCTAAAAAGTTGCAGGTGCATAGCATAAGACAAAGGGAAGTACTGAATAGGCATAGGTTAGGTAAAGGTGGTCTTCTGGTGCAATTTGAATCTAGATGTAGCCACTGAATCCATCAAGCAAAAAAAATTATTACTTTCCTACAAGTGAGTCCATAACTTGATCTATAAACGATAAGGGAAAATGGTCTTTTTTGGTGGCAGAGTTAAGTTCCCTATAATCAATACAAACTCGCCACTTCCATCCTTTTTTGGGAACAATCACCAATGGGGACACCCACTGACTATCTAAAATGGGGTAGATAAATCCTTCATCTAGCAATTTTTGTAGTTCCCCCTTTACTATTTCTCTCAATGCAGGGTTAATTCTTCTTTGTGGATGCCTCATTGGTGTACAATCATCTCTTATGTATATCCTATGAGTGCAAATCTTAGGATCCAATCCATTCATATAATGATAGTCCCATGCAAATGAATTTTGGTGGCCCTTCAATAAGTTTTCCAATGACAACTGTTGTTCTTCACTCAATTTACTATTGATATTCATATATTTCCCTTTTGACACTTGCACTTGTGTAGCTAATTCTACCATAGCTGCTTCAGTAATTCTTGGTACCTTGATTTCATGTGGTAGTAATGTGTGAAACTTACCTGTTGCTGCAAGAAATTCAACTACAGGAAAGGTGTCTACAGGACGAGCGACTGTAGGAAGAGTAGTTGGAAGAAGAGTGGGTAGGAGTTTTTTCACTGTATTAGTAGAATCATATACATGAGAGGGTGATGCTTCTTCTACCTCATAATGGTTTTGAATTATGTTAGACATTTGTTCTTCATCTTGAAGAGGCAGGAAAAGGCTTATGCCAAACATCATAAGTTGTGCCACAAAATTGACTTCCTCGACCTCTTCACCAACATGTGGCCATACTGGATCATTCTTATCATGAGATGGCTGAGCCAAAGGGTAGAGAACAAGCTTTTTGGTGCTCTTTCCATTATAAATGGGCATTTATCCTATTCAACATCCAATATAAGCATTTTTTTTTGCTAACCATGGTCTTCCAAGAATAATGGGGTACCCGCCTAGTGTGGCTTTAGGAGAAATAATCATAAAATATGTTGGGTACTCCCAAGAGTCTAGAGTTACTACTAGATCTTCCACTATACCACTAGGAATAATAGTAGAACTGTCGCAAGCTATAGTATAGTAGGATTAGGTCCCATGCCTACAATATTTAGTTGTTGCAAGGTGTCCTTAGTCATCACATTTATTGCTACTCCCAAATCAATTAGAGCATTCTTTATCTGCATCCCATTTGTAAAAACTCCTACCAAGGGACTCCCTAGGTCATTATACTTGGGAAAAGTCACTCTACCAAGCATAATGGTAGCAAGATGTCCCACCACATGAACTATAGTGGGGTCTTTCTTCTTCCTACCTGGCTTCTAAAGGCATGCTTCCTTGATTGCCTTGCCATATATGGGAACATCTTTTATGACCTGAAATAGAGGTATTTAGACACATATATGCTTCAACTGATCTAGAATGTAAAAATTTGTGTCCTCCTTTTCTTCCTTTTGTTTCACGGTTTCCAACCTCTAAGGAAATGGTGGTTCTGGCTCAGTCTTCTTGACTGGGACTAGTTTAGGATTTTTAGGTGCACTTGGATGATCATGGGAATTTAGAGACTCCTCCTCTTCCACAAAAAGCTTAGTGATAATGGGTGTGGAAGGGGCTAGAAAATTAGTTCCTGAATGCAAATGAATGTCACTTACACTCACAACATATGCAAGGAATTGAGTTGGATCTACAAAGTACACTAGCTACTACTGTGGTTTATTATTTGGGCTAGGTGTGGGCTTGGATGGTAGCTGAGTAGGTTTAGGTGCATTTGAACTTAGATTAGCACAAGGAGACATTATAGCAAGTTTTTGGGGCTGAGAAGGTGGCTACATATAATTGGTTGATTGGTTTGGCCATTGTTTTCATCCCCTCCATTGAGATGTTTGATGCCAGTTTCCTGGAGGTGGTTGCCAATTTCCTTGAAACTGTTGCCAATTCCCCTGAGATTGTTGCCACTATGGTGGGGAGTTTTGGTGATTGGTCCAAGCATGTGGAGGGTTAATCCAAGTTTGTGGTGGATATCCTCCATAATTGGATGAATATGGGGGTTTCCATTGATCACTAGATGAATAAGAATTGAAATATGGACCAACAAAAGATAGTGGATCAGGTGGCATACCCTATCTTGGAGCCCAAGGCCTCCTTTGTGCAACATAGTAGACCTGGTCATCTTCACCCTAGATTGGCTTGAACTCGGATTCCATCTACTTGTTGTCAACATTACCTATCAGCTTGCATCTCCAATCTTTCTTTTATTTGCAATGAGGGCAATATTCTCCCAACATTGCCTCTGCCTCCTCTTGTTTCTTCTTTGCCTGAAGTGAATCCAGCTGAGTAGCTAGATTGTTTATGATGTCCTGCTTGAAATTAGCTAGCAAGTGAGTAATCTCCATCCTTGAAACTCCACTGGTGGATGATTTACCCATAGAAGATTGGTAAGCTCCCCCCTTCTTTGAAGTTTCCCTAGAATAGTTCTAACATATCTTCTTGATATCCTCCCAAGGAACTTGGGTGATATCTCCTCCTCCTATCAAATCCAAGGCATCTATGCAGTTGTCATTAATTCATCTCAAGAAAAGAATCTTATGTGATTCTTCATTGAGTGTATGGTGTGGATATTTCTGTAGGCAAAATAAAAACCTTGAAATGTAATCCTTCAGGCTCTCATCCTCCTTTCACTACATTCTAAAAATTTCATCTCCTCTCATGTCACTACCTCTGCAATACTCTTTGTATTTCTCAAGGAACTTTGTCTTCATGTCTTCCCAAGTTTCCACACTATCTCTACTAGGCTCATGAACCATGTTAATGCAACTTATTTCAAATTGGTAGGGAATAGCTTAAGTCTATGGGCATCAATGGTATAGTCATAACTTCTACAGAGTATATCAAACTCAAACAAGAATGTGTGTTAAGATCTTCTGTGACAAGTCCATAGAACTTAGGAAGGACTGAAGTAGGGATATTCTTGAGGTTTTCTACTTCATTTTGATGAGCAATAGGGAAAGGAAAAGTTGGTCGGTTAGGTCTGTTAGTTCCATTTGCATTTGCATCCCCCATGCCTACTCAATGAAGTTCTAAAGCAAAAGGGTCTTCAAATAGATTTTGATCTTTAGAGGAAACTTAAGAATTGGTCAGATCTAGAAATGTATCAACAAAGAGGTGTGGTTCTTCTTCTTCTTTATTTCTTGGCAGGTTCTAATACTCAACTATCCAAAATAGATAAGGATTGTTAGGAAGGAATCTCCCATGAGCATCTCTTCTTCTTTCTCTATGCATATGGTACCAATTCACTATCAACCAACTCACACAAAGAATTGTCAAAAGAATAGGGGGGTCATAACTCTTCTAAATTATGGGTATACCAAGAACAAACTTACATAAATACTACAACAATAAAAACTATCAATGACTCTCAAGATCTTCCTAGTTTGACACCATCCCCGACAACAACTCCAAAAATGTTGGCCTCCTATAATATTTTAACAACTAAGCCTTTATAGATGTGATTCAGAGATTAGACATATAAATTGAATAGCTATCTCAATCATCATGAAGGTGCATTTAAATTGTCAACCTAGAGACTTAAACTTGAAATGCGTCAGCAATGTATGTGCACTAGGAATCCAAAGTAGCCATATTCATCCTACAGCTGAGAAAGACATAATACTGAAAGTAAATTACTTGGAAGGAAATAACATAAATGTTGATCAACCAATAACCAGGCTAAACTAAAATGCATGACATAAATGAAAATCTGAGTGAACAAACAAAAAACTACTTTGTCAGCTTTGGCTATAGGAACAGTCACAGAATGGAATTCTAGTGGCTACAGGAACAGTTAGTGTCAGATTCTTAACTAATAACTGAATATAAAATAAAAACTAAAATAAACTAAGATAAAGGATGGAATAATCACTAATTGGGCCCCCTTGGATAAGTATTTCCTAAAACTAAGATAGACTCAAATGCATAAACTTATATCTTCATTTCATTTACTAGAAAACAAGAGTACAAATGAGCAACAAGACTGTATTACTAAAAATATCGAGTGATTACATCAAATTAAACAATCTTCTATTTTCTATCTAAGAGCTCAGAAGGAACATTAGAGCCTTATTTATCTAGCCACCTAGCAAGGCAATCAACTCCAACAAAATATGGAGGACACCACATTAGGGAAAGCACAAAAAAGAGCAGGGGCAGTTATGCATGCAAAAAATATGTCAAACATGCTTGCCTTAACATGACTCTGGCATAGCAGTAACACTAGTGCTCTCTCAATAGAATTTAAGACCATTATAAGGTGGTTACACTTCAATCTGCATGAGGAATCTCTAGCCATTAGGAGTCTTCCCTTCATTAAATGACCACCTTGTTGACCGATATGGCACACGACTAGCTGACAAAATCTTCCTAAATTGCAGGCTTCAAACTATTTGCATGAAAATGTTAGCGGACACGACAACCGCAAATCCATAATCATCTTAAAGTGACATTCATTAATCACATGCAAAGTTAACATAGTCAGTTCATATTGCATGTCAATATCATTTGAAAATTATGAAAATAAGCTCATGTCCAAAGTCTATAGTTTTAAGGAAATATTATGAAAAGATCAACTCCCAAGTATAAAAGTCTTAAGATAACTATAGGAAATAGACAATAACCCTATCAATAATTAGACCATAAACTAGACACATCAATTAGCCATAAAAAGATATAGTTTATTAGGATTTTTGATGTAAAATAGGACTAATTAAGACATAAATAAGGATAAATCAAGCAAGGCGGGCCCAGAAAAGTGTGAAAATGGAAGGGTATGCCTTTTCCTACATTACAAGAAATATAACCCCATTGGGAATTTTTCATTCAAGCATGAAGAATGGTAATATTAGGAGGAAAGGAAATGGTGCAGGAGAATCCATAGGTTGTCTAGGAAAACTAAGAAATCTATTTTAGTTCAATTGTGAGTGAGCCTTAGTGGCATTTTTGTTGTGATTAGATGAAGGTCATGTTGACCACAGAGTAGGTGCAATAGCGTTTTAGATCAATAGAGGCTTAGGACTTTTGCAAGATGCAAATAGGGCTAAGAATTTGTAAAGCCTTCTAATTGGCACCAGTTCGATGATGATGTCATCATGATATCATTTGGGTCAAACTTGGGTTAGAAACATGTTTTGTTCATTAGCCAACAATTGCAAAAGTTACATTTTAGAACTTTGCAACATTTGAAATGTTGCTCAACAACATTGATAGTTGGAGCTAAAACAACCAAGAAGAGCCCAAGGGAGAAAATAATTGTTTTGTGACCCTATCTATGGGATGCCTCGACATTGGAGTAGGGATGGATGCCTATTCTACGGTCTAAGTTTTTGAATTCAAGAAAAGCATATGTGACTATGTGTGAAATTTCTTGGTCTTTGTATTGCAGTGATACTTTAATGGATTAGTTTTGGCATTGTAACTTGTGCATGATGTAGGGTAGTTGTTCTTTGAATTCTGTGTGGCATTAGATATTTTGTTTGTTTAGCTTTAAGCACTTCTTGTAAATATTTTGTGTTCTGCACTGTTACTGCTCTGAACCAGACAGTTTGTAAAGAATGTAGTGTTAGTTCATTTTCCCACTGTACAAATTGTATGACCCTTTTGGATTAGTGACTACACTCCGTGGGTGTACATATAGTGGGAGTTGGGGCGTTTGAAAGCACAAGAGCTATTATTGGAGTCTTTCCCTAGGCGAGCTAGAGAAGAGCCCGGTTAGGAAAGACCATAGTGCAGAGCACTTAATTTGCAGAGGTGATAACTTAGAGATAAATTTCCTTTTGGAGAAGAAAGATATGAGCCTTACCAAGATATGGTAAAGAGGAAGAGACTCTACCAATCCATTTGTGAGGGGAGAACTTAGCAAGTTGCAGAGGAGCCAGGAAAGGCCTAAAGAGCCTTAATTTTGCTCATTTTCAGTTAGGGCATTGTACGGCCAGTTGTGGCCCAAGACCCCAAAAATCCTTGAGGGGTGGGCATATAAACTAGGAATC
The DNA here is from genome assembly GCA_007115665.2 of Sequoiadendron giganteum. NCBI lineage: Eukaryota > Viridiplantae > Streptophyta > Pinopsida > Cupressales > Cupressaceae > Sequoiadendron > Sequoiadendron giganteum. Next base: position 291,248,881 of record CM021107.1, read on the forward strand.
CCAACAAAAGATTGGGGTTTTCTTTGGAGGGACTTTGGGAAAATCCCTGATTTCTCAGAGAAGGAGACCTAATAGGGCTAGTAGCCTTCTAGGCCTAATGAAGGAGTTTGGTGAAAGCGACTTGCAGAGGGAGCAAGGTGGATCCCTAATGCCCCTAGTAGGATGGATTGAAGCTTTTGAAGCACCTCCACACCTCTGTAAAACCATTTCAATAAATTGGAGGTTAGTAGCCTTTAAGGTAGTTTAAGGGCTAATGGCTAGTGCTACAAGATTGCACCAAGTTTTGACTTGGTAGAAGGAAATTTTTTTATAGTTGGGTTGGCAAGGAGAACCAGGGGATCCTAAGAAGGAAGAGATCCTATGGGTTTAAAGTGGTGGAGAAAGACACCCTAGAGGTCTTCCAAGAAAGACTTAGAGAATGAATCAGTGAGTGATTCATCCAACCTTCCTATCAGATTGGTATTAGAGCCCCAAAAAGATTTGGGATTGTTTATTGCATGTCAGAGATTGAGTCTAGTGGTTCTACAATCATGGTGACAAATATAGAATTGGCCAAGAAGGTTGATGACCAGGAGGAAGACAATTGGATTTTGAGGGAAAGAATAGCCCAACTTGAGCAAGCATTGAGTAATGTACAGACCAAAATTGATGAGGTCAATGATAAATTGGAAGGAAGAGTACCCAAGGGTAAAGAGGTTGCAGAGGAAGAAAAGAACCTTGAACCTAACCCTATTTTGCAAGAAGAGCCTTTCTTGAAGGCATTGAAGGCTATGAGTGGAAAAGAACTTGAAGGCATACCACTATTTAGTGGAAAATTGGAAGCAGATCTAGTCATGGACTGGATAGAGGGAATGGAAAACCATTTTGAGTGTGATGGAGTCACTGAAGCACAGAAGGTAAAACTGGCAGAATCAATATTGAGAGGTTCTGCTTTGACATGGTGGAAGTTCATCTAGATAGAGAGAGAAAAGGAAGGCAAGAAACCTATTTCCACTTGGAAGGGAATGGTTGTCAAAGTGAGAGAGGCATACATACCAGATGAATATGAAATTCAATTGCATAAGAAAAGACAGAGCTTGAGACAAAGAGACCAAGATGTAAATTCCTATACAGAGGAGTTTCAAAAAAATTTCATGAGGTCTAATGTATCTGAGGATGAAATCCTTAAGGTGGCTAGATACCTTAATGGTTTGAAATGGAACATAAAAGAGGAGATGAATCTTCTAAGTCCCAAAACAGTGCACCAATGTTATCAATTGGCTATAAAGATTGAAGAGAAAGGTAAAAGGAAACAAGATCAAACTTCCAAGAGCACAGGAAGAGGCAAAGATCAAAGAGGACATAGAGGTGGATACCAAGGTAGAGGGACCAAAAAAAGAAGTCAAGGAGAGTCTAAACTCATAGAGCATGCAAGTGAAACAACTTCTAGAGGAGGTTATGGAAGAAGTAGAGGATCTCAAGGAGGTTCTAACAATGGAAGAGGTGCGGGCAGAAGTAACTCTTACTTTGCTAGCAGTAAATGTTATAACTGTGGCCAAGTGGGACATCCTGCTTATAGGTTCCCAGAGAAAGCATCTTCTTCTAACACAGAGAAGAGAATAGCATATGCTCAAGAAGACACTGTGAGTTTCAAATCACCAGAGGTTAGCTGTATTGAGTCAAAAATGGGGGAGAAGTTGATGTTTAGAAGGGTTCTAATCAAGCAACCAGTCAAGGAGGAGCCAAAGCAAAGGAGAGCCTTATTCAGAGTGAGATGAAAAATACTTGGGAAGGTGTGCAAAGCTATAGTGGATTCAGGGTCCACTGATAACATCATCTAAGAGGAAGTAGTAAAGAAGCTAAAATTGGAGAAGATACCCCATACTAATCCTTACAAAGTGATATGGTTGAATAAAGGGTAGAGTATCCTTGAGAATGAGCAGACATCAGTGGAATTATCCATTGGAGGATACAAAGACAAATTGGTTTGTGATGTGTTTCCTATGGATGCATGCCATCTTCTATTGGGCAGGCCATGGAAATATGACAGAGAATCCATCTATGATGGAAAGGAGAACACCATCTCATTCAAGAAGGATGGTAAACATTTAAGATACAATCACTATTGGATGAAGAAGAAGTACAATCAAAGACCCGTAGTGTCTTGTTAAGCAATGGCAAGGAGTTTATCAACACTCTTCAGCAACAAGGTGAAGGATATGCTATAATGGTGCAACCCAAGGACGAAGAAAAGACTATGCAGACACCTATACCAGAAGAAGTCCAGAATTTACTTGAGAAGTTCAAGGACATAGTCAGTGATGGGACATGAGCAAAATTACCTCCGAAGAGAGCTATCAGTCATCAGGTTGATTTCATACCAGGGGCTTCATTGCTGAACAAAGCAACTTATAAACTCACACCAAATCAGAACCTAGAAGTGGCTAGGAAAGTGTAGGAGTTAATAGACCAAGGACTAATCAAGAAGAGCATCAGTCCATGTGCAGTACCAGTGGTCTTAACATCCAAGAAAGGTGGTAAGTGGAGACTTTTCACTGACTCTAGGGCTCTTAATAGGATTACAATCAGATATAAATTTCCTATTCCTAAGATAGAGGATTTGATGGACTGTCTTGGAGGGGCAAAGTACTTCACTAAGTTGGACCTCAAAATTGGGTACCACCAGATTAGAATCAAAGATGGGGATGAATGGAAGACAGCTTTTAAGACAACTGGTGGGTAGTATGAGTGGAGATTTATGCCAATCAGCCTCTCAAATTCCCCTAGCACATTCATGAGGCTCATGAATGAAGTGCTTGAGGATTTCAAAGGACTATTTGTGGTAGTGTATCTAGATGATATACTCATCTTTAGTAAGACAGCAGAGGAACATTTGAAGCATGTGGAGATGGTACTTGAAAGGTTGCAGTAGGAGAGGTTATCCATCAATATAGAAAAGTGTGAGTTCTTCAAGAAAGATCTTGTGTATTTGGGGTTTGTAGTATCCCAAGGGTCATTGAATATGGACCCAAGCAAGGTTGAAGCTATTCTAAATAGGCCTACACCAACCACCAGGATAGAGGTAAGGATTTTTCATGGGTTAGCTCAGTTTTACAGAAATTTTATAAGAAACTTTAGTGGCATTTGTGCACCAATGCTTGATACTATCAAGGGTGGTCTAAAGACTAAATTTAAATGGACTCTTGAAGCAAAGAAGGGTTTTGAGAAGTTGAAGCAAGAAGTGGCAACTCAACCCACTCTTTTGTTACATAGCTTTGATAAGCTATTCACAGTGGAATGTGATGCCAATGGAATTGCAGTACGAGGAGTACTAAGCCAAGAAGGTAGACCTATAGATTTCTTTAGTGAAAAGCTCAATGAGGCTAAAAATAAGTATTCTACTTATGACTTAGAGCTATATGCTCTAGTGCAGTCTTTTAGAAAGTGGAGAAATTATCTCCTACCTAAGGAGTTTGTAGTGTTTACGGATAACTAGGCACTTAGCTACATCAACACACAAGAAAATCTAAGTAATAGGCACTTGAAATGGATAGAGTACCTCAAAGCCTTCACCTTTACTATCAAACACAAGATAGGACAGTTGAACAAGGTGGCAAATGCACTAAGTAGGAGGTTGCTGACAATGCAAGAAATTCAATTCCAAAGCATTGGGATAGAAAGTTTCAAGGATCTCTATGGAGAAGATGAAGACTTCTTTGAAGCATATAAGGTATGTTCTGATTTTGATAATCATTTTCACAGTCAATTCTTAGAGTATACAATGCAGAGTGGACTTTTGTTCAAGGGGAATTAGTTGTGTGTTCCCAAAGGTTCAATGAGAGAGAATCTCATTCAGGAGAAGCACAATGGTAGTCTTAGTGTCTATCTTGGTATCAACAAGACAATGGAGTTGGTACAGAGGTTCTATTATTGTCCCAAGTTGCCAAGGGATGTCAGAAGATATGTGGAGCAGTGTGTAGTTTGTATGAAATCCAAGGGGGGTTTTAGCAATGAAGGTTTGTATCAACCTCTACCTATTCCCAAAAGACCATGGGAATGGATTAGTATGGATTTTGTTGTAGGACTCCCTAAAACCAAGACAGGATTTGATAGTGTTTATGTGGTGGTAGATAGGTTCAGTAAAATGAGTCATTTTGTTCCTTGCAAGACCACCCATGATGCTAGTTATATTGCTCATCTCTTCTTCAAAGAGATTGTGAGGATCCATGGATTACCATTGAGCATAGTATCAGACAGAGATGTAAAGTTTATGAGTCATTTTTGGAAAACTCTATAGAGCAGACTGGGTACTAACTTATCTTTTGGTTTAGCTTCCCATCCTCAGACAAATGGAAAAACTAAGGTGATAAATAGAGTGTTAGGTAACCTTCTAAGATGCCTAACCAAGGAGTATGGTCAGACATGGGACTTGTTCATATCACAATATGAATATGCATACAATGACAGTGTGAAGAGGACCATAGGTAGGAGTCCTTTTGAGATAGTATATGGTATGCAACCAAGAGGTGTGTGTGAGCTCAGAGATCTAGGAGATATGGAGCATAGAAGTGGTCATGCAGAGGATTTCTCTCAGACCATCAAGGAGATTAAGGAGCAAGTGAAGAAAACAATCATAGAGGCTACTCATAAGTTGAAAACTAAGGTGGATATGTCTAGGAAAGATATCATATTTACAGTAGGTGACTATGTCATGGTCCATATCAACAAATCCAAATTGTGCAAAGGAGTACCAACAAATTTGCAGATGAAGAGAGTGGGACCATGTAAAGTATTAGCTAAATATGGAAAGAATTCTTACAAGGTGGAGCTTCCTGTAGAATTAAGCATTTCACCAGTGTTTAATGTAGTTGACTTGATCAAGTATAAAGGACCGGTGACTGATATGAATTTGAATAGTACGGATGTATTGGAGGATGTGAGTACTATAGTTTTACCTCCTAAGGAAAAGTCTCAAGCAGATAGGATCTTGGAATCTCGAGTGAATAATTATACTCGGCACAAGGTGTACATGGAACACCTCATACAGTGGAAAGACAAACCAGAGTCTGAGGCTACATGGGTGGAAGAAGCTCATTTAAAGAAGTATGGCATTGATCTGTCTCTGATATCTCCCCAAATTCCTTAGTGTTTGTGCAGAGGGGGAGAATGGTGCAGGAGCAACCATAGGTTGTCTAGGAAAACTAAGCAATCTATTTTAGTTTAGTTGTGTGTGAGCCTTAGTGGCATTTTTTTTGTGATTAGATGAAGGTCATGTTGACCACAGAGTAGGTGCAATAGGGTTTTAGATCAATAGAGGCTGAGGACTTTTGCTAGGTGAAAATAGGGCTAAGAAGTTGTAAAGCCTTCTAATTGGCACCAATTGGATGATGATGTCATCATGATGTCATTTGGGTCAAACTTGGGTTAGAAACATGTTTTGGTCATTAGCCAACAGTTACAAAATTTGTATTCTGCAAATCTGCAACATTTGAAATGTTGCTCGACAACATTGACAGTTGGAGCTAAAATGACCAAGAAGAGCCCAAGGGAGAAAATAACTATTTTCTAACCCTATTTCTAGGATGCCTAGACATTGGAGCAGGGTTGGATGCCTATTATACAGTTTAAGTTTTTGAATTCAAGAAAAGCATATGTGACAGTGTTTGAAATTTCTTGGTCTTTATATTACAGTGATACTTTAATGGACTAGTTTTGGCACTATAACTTGTGCATGATGTAGGGTAGTTGTTCTTTGAATTATGTGTGGCATTAGATAGTTTTTTTTTTTACCTTCAAGCACTTCTTGTAAATATTTTATGTTCTACATTGTTACTGGTCTGAACCAGACAGTTTGTAAAGAATGGAGTGTTAGTTCATTTTCCCACTGTACAAATTATACGACCCTTTTGGATTAGTGACTAGAATCCATGGGTGTACATATACTAGGATTTGGGGCCTTTGAAAGCACAAGAGCTATTGTTGGAGTCTTTCCCTAGGCGCGCCAGAGAAGAGCCTGGCTAGGAAAGACCATAGTGCACAGCACTTAATTTGCAGAGGTGATAACTTAGAGACAAATTTCCTTTTGGAGAAAAAAGATATGAGCCTTACCAAGATATGGTAAAGAGGAAGAGACTCTACCAATCCATTTGTGAGGGGAGAACTTAGCAAGTTTTAGAGGAGCCAGGAAAGGCCTAAAGAGCCTTAATTTTGCTCATTTTTAGTTAGGGCATTGTACGGCCAGTTGTGGCCCAAGACCCCAAAAATCCTTGAGGGGTGGGCATATAAACTAGGAATCCCAAGAAAAGATTGGGGTTTTCTTTGGAGGGACTTTGGGAAAATCCCTAATTTCTCAGAGAAGGAGACCTAATAGGGCTAGTAGCCTTCTAGGCCTAATGAAGGAGTTTGTTGAAAGCGACTTGAAGATGGAGCTAGGTGGATCGCTTATGCCCCTAGTAGGATGGATTGAAGCTTTTGGAAGCACCTCCACACCTCTGCAAAACCATTTCAAAAAATTGGAGGTTAGTAGCCTTTAAGGTAGTTTAAGGGCTAATGCCTAGTGCTACAAGATTGCACCAAGTTTTGACTTGGTAGAAGAAACTTTGTTGATAGTTGGGTTGGCAAGGAGAACTAGGGGATCCTAAGAAGGAAGAGATCCTATAGGTTGCAAGTGGTGGAGAAAGACACCCTAGAGGTCTTCCAAGAAAGACTTAGAGCATGAATCAGTGAGTGATTCATCCAACCTCCCTATCAGATTGGTATTAGAGCCCCAAATATATTTGGGATTTTTTATTGCATGTCAGAGATTGAGTCTAGTGGTTCTACAATCATGGTGATGAATATAGAATTGGCCAAGAAGGTCAATGACCAGGAGGAAGACAATAGGCTATTGAGGGAAAGAATAGCCCAACTTGAGCAAGCATTGAGTAATGTATCGACCAAGACTGATGAGGTCAGTGATAAATTGGAAGGAAGAGTACCCAAGGGTAAAGAGGTTGCAGAGGAAGACAAGACCCATGAACCTGACCCTATTTTGCAAGAAGAGCCTTTCTTGAAGGAATTGAAGGCTATCAGTGGAAAAGCACTTGAAGGAATACCACTATTTAGTGGAAAATTGGAAGCAGATCTAGTCATGGACTGGATAGAGGTAATGGAAAACCATTTTGAGTGTGATGGAGTCACTGAAGCACAAAAGGTAAAAGTGGAAAAATCAAGATTGAGAGGTTCTGCTTTGACATGGTAGAAGTTCATCCAAACAAAGAGAGAAAAGGAAGGCCATAAACCTATTTCCACTTGGAAGGGAATGGTTGTCAAAGTGAGAGAGGCATACATGCCAGATGACTACGAAATTCAATTGCATAAGAAAAGACGGAGCTTGAGACAAAGAGACCAAGATGTAAATTCCTATACAGATGAGTTTCAAAAACTTTGCATGAGGTCTAATGTATCTAATCATGAAAGCCTTAAGGTGGCTAGATACCATAATGGTTTGGAGTGAGCATACAAGAGGAGATGACTGTTCTAAGTCCCAAAACAGTGCACCAATGTTATCAATTGGCTATAAAGATTGAAGAGAAAGGTAAAAGGAAACAAGATCAAACTTCCAAGAGCAGAGGAAGAGGCAAAGATCAAAGAGGACATAGAGGTGGATACCAAGCTAGAGGGACTAAAAAAAGAAGTCAAGGAGAGTCTAAACTCACAGAGCATGGAAGTGAAACAACTTCTAGAGGAGGTTATGGAAGAAGTAGAGGATCTCAAGGAGGTTCTAATAGAGGAAGAGGTGCGGGTAGAAGTAACTCTTACTTTGCTAGCATGAAATGTTATAACTGTGGCCAAGTGGGACATCCTGCTTATAGGTGCTCGGAGAAAGCATCTTCTTCTAACATAGAGAAGAGAATAGCATTTGCTCAAGAAGACACTATGAGTGTCAAATCACTAGAGGTAAGCCATATTGAGTGAGAAATGGGGAAGAACTTGATGTTTAGAAAGGTTCTAATCAGGCAACCAGTCAAGGAGGAGCCAAAGCAAAGGAGAGCCTTATTCAGAGTGAGATGAAAAATACTTGGGAAGGTGTGCAAAGTTATAGTGGATTCAGGGTCAACTAATAACACCATCTCAGAGGAAGCATTAAAGAAGCTAAAATTGGAGAAGATACCCCATACTAATCCTTACAAGGTGACATGGCTGAATAAAGGGCAGAGTGTCCTTGTGAATGAGCAGACATAAGTGGAATTTTCCATTGGAGGATACAAAGACAAATTGGTTTGTGATGTGTTTCCTATGGATGCATGCCATCTTCTATTGGGCAAGCCATGGAAATACGACAGAGAATCCATCGATGATGGAAAGGAGAACACCATCTCATTCAAGAAGGATGGTAAAAATTTAAGATACAATCACTATTGGATGAAGAAGAAGTACAATCAAAGACCCCTAGTGTCTTGTTAAGCAGTGGCAAGGAGTTTATCAACACTCTTCAACAACAAGGTGAAGGATATGCTATAATGGTGCAACCCAAGGACGAAGAAAAGACTATGCAGACACCTATACCAGAAGAAGTCCAGAATTTACTTGAGAAGTTCAAGGACATAGTCAGTGATGGGACATGAGCAAAATTACCTCCGAAGAGAGCTATCAGTCATCAGATTGATTTCATACCAGGGGCTTCATTTGCGAAAAAAGCAACCTATAAACTCACACCAGATCAGAACCTAGAAGTGGCTAGGCAAGTGCAAGAGTTATTAGACCAAGGACTAATCAAGAAGAGCATCAGTCCATGTGCAGTACCAGTGGTCTTAGCATCCAAGAAAGGTGGTAAGTGGAAACTTTGCACTGACTCTAGGGCTATCAATAGGATTACAATCAAATATAGATTTCCTATTCCTAGGATAGAGGATTTGATGGACTATCTTAGAGGGGAAAAGTACTTCACTAATTTGGACCTCAAAAGTCGGTACCACCAGATTAGAATCAAAGATGGGGATGAATGGAAGACAGCTTTAAGACAACTGGTGGGTTGTATGAGTGGAGAGTTATGCCATTTGGCCTCTCAAATGCCCCTAGCACATTCATGAGGCTCATGAATGAAGTGCTTAAGGATTTCAAAGGAATATTTGTTGTAGTGTATCTAGATGATATACTCATCTTTAGTAAGACAACAGAGGAACATTTGAAGCATGTGGAGATGGTACTTAAAAGGTTGCAGGAGGAGAGCTTATCCATCAATCTAGAAAAGTGTGAGTTCTTCAAGCAAGATCTTGTGTATTTGGGGTTTGTAGTATCCCAAGGGTCATTGAAGATGGACCCAAGCAAGGTGGAAGTTATTCTAAATTGTTCTACACCAATCACCTAGACAAAGGTAAGGAGTTTTCATGGGTTAGCTGAGTTTTACAGAAAGTTTATAAGAAACTTCAGTGGCATTTGTGCACCAGTGCTTTATACTATCAAGGGTGGTCTAAAGACTAAATTTAAATGGACTCTTGAAGTAGAGAAGGGTTTTGAGAAGTTGAAGCAAGAAGTGGCAACTCAACCCATCCTTTTGTTACCTAGCTTTGATAAGCTATTCATAGTGGAATGTGATGCCAGTGGAATTGTAGTAGGAGGAGTACTAAGCCAAGAAGGCAGGCCTATAGCTTTGTTTAGTGAAAAGCTCAACGAGGCTAAAAATAAGTACTCTACTTATGACTTAGAGCTATATGCTCTAGTGCAGTCTCTTAGAAAGTGGAGAAATTATCTCCTACCTAAAGAGTTTGTAGTGTTTATGGATAACGAGGAACTTAGCTACATCAACACACAAGAAAAGCTAAGCAATAGGCACTTGAAATGGATGGAGTACCTCCAAGCCTTCACCTTTAATCTCAAACACAAGAAAGGATAGGTGAACAAGGTGGAAGATGCACTAAGTAGGAGGTTGCTGACAGTGCAAGAGATTCAATTCCAAAGCATTAGGATAGAAAGTTTCAAGGATCTCTATGGAGAAGATGATGACTTCTTTGAAGCATATAAGGTATGTTTTGATTTTGATTATCATTTTCACAGTCAATTCTTAGAGTATACACTATAGAGTAGAGTTTTATTCAAGGGGAATCAGTTGTGTGTTCCCAAAGGTTCAATGAGAGAGAATCTCATTCAGGAGAATCACAATGGTAGTCTTAGTGGCCATTTTGGTATCAACAAGATAATGGAGTTGGTACAGAGGTTCTATTATTGGCCCAAGTTGCCAAGGGATGTCAGAAGATATGTGGAGTAGTGTGTAGTTTGTATGAAAGCCAAGGGGGGAGCTAGCAATGCAGCTTTGTATCAACCACTACCTATTCCCAACAGAACATGGGAATGCATTAGTATGGATTTTTTTGCAGGAATCCCTAAAACCAAGATAGGGTTTGATAATGTTTATGTGATGGTAGATATGTTCAGTAAAATGAGTCATTTTGTTCCTTGCAAGACCACCCATGATGCTAGTTATATTGCTCATCTCTTCTTCAAAGAGATTGTGACGATCCATGGATTACCATTGAGCATAGTATAAGACAAAGATGTAAAGTTTATGAGTCATTTTTGGAAAACTCTATGGAGTAAATAGGGTACTAACTTATCTTTTGGTTTAGCTTACCATCCTCAGACAAATGGAAAAACTAAGGTGATAAATAGAGTGTTAGGTAACCTTCTAAGATGCCTAACCAAGGATTATGGTTAGACATGGGACTTGGTCATATCATAAGATGAATATGCATACAATGACAGTGTGAAGAGGACCATAGGTAGGAGTCCTTTTGAGATAGTATATGGTATGCACCCAAGAGGTGTGTGTGAGCTCAGAGATCTAGGAGATATGGAGCATAGAAGTGGCCATGTAGAGGATTTCTCTTAGACCATGAAGGAGATTCAGGAGCAAGTGAAGAAAACAATCGTAGAGGCTACTCATAAGTTGAAGACTAAGGTGGATATGTCTAGGAAAGATATTAATTTACAGTAGGTGACTATGTCATGGTCCATCTCAACAAATCCAAATTGCAGAAAGGAGTACCAACAAAGTTTTAGATGAAGAGAGTGGGACTATGTAAATTATTAGCTAAGTATGGAAATAATTCTTACAAGGTGGAGCTTCCTGTAGAATTAAGTATTTCACCAGTGTTTAATGTAGTTGACTTGATCAAGTATAAAGGACCAATGACCGGTACGAATCTGAACAGTACGGATGTATTGGAGGATGTGAGTACTATAGTCTTACCTCCTAAGGACAAGTTACAAGTAGATAGGATCTTTGAATCCAGAGTGAAGAAGTCTACTCAGCACAAGGTGTACATGGAACACCTCATATAGTGGAAAGACAAACCAGAGTCTGAGGCTACATGGGTGGAAGAAGCTCATTTCGAGAAGTATGGCATTGATCTGTCTCTGATATCTCCCCACATTCCTTATTGTTTGTGCAGAGGGGGAGAATGGTGTAGGAGCACCCATAGGTTGTCCAAGAAAACTAAACAATCTGTTTTAGTTCAATTGTGTGTGAGCCTTAGTGGAATTTTTGTTGTGATTAGATGAAGGTCATGTTGACCACAGAGTAGGTGCTATAGGGTTTTAGATCAATAGAGGCTTAGGACTTTTGCAAGGTGCAAATAGGGCTAAGAAGTTGTAAAGCCTTCTAATTGGCACCAGTTGGATGATGATTTCATCATGATGTCATTTGGGTCAAACTTGGGTTAGAAACATGTTCTGGTCATTAGCCAACAGTTGCAAAAGTTGAATTTTGCAACTCTGCAACATTTGAATTGTTGCTTGACAACATTGACAGTTGGAGCTAAAATGACCAAGAAGAGCCCAAGGGAGAAAATAATTATTTTCTGACCCTATTTATTGGATTCCTCGACATTGGAGTAGGGTTGGATGCCTATTATATGTTTTAAGTTTTTGAATTCAAGAAAAGCATATGTGACTGTGTGTGAACTTTCTTGGTCTTTGTATTGCAGTGATACTTTAATGGATTAGTTTTGGCATTGTAAGTTGTGCATGATGTAGGGTAGTTTTTCTTTGAATTTTGTGTGGCATTAGATATTTTGTTTGTTTACCTTCAAGCACTTCTTGTAAATATTTTGTGTTCTACATTGTTACTGGTCTTAACCAGACAGTTTGTAAAGAATGGAGTGTTAGTTCATTTTCCCACTGTACAAATTCTACGACCCTTTTGGATTAGTGACTAGACTCCATGGGTGTACATATAGTGGGAGTTGGGGCCTTTGAAAGCACATGAGCTATTGTTGGAGTCTTCCCCTAGGCGAGCTAGAGAAGAGCCCGGCTAGGAAAGACCATAGTGCAAAGCACTTAATTTGCAAAGGTGATAACTTAGAGACAAATTTCCTTTTGGAGAAGAAAGATATGATCCTTACCAAGCTATGGTAAAGAGGAAGAGACTCTACCAATCCATTTGTGAGGGGAGAACTTAGCAAGTTTTAGAGGAGCCAGGAAAGGCCTAAAGAGCCTTAATTTTGCTCATTTTCAGTTAGGGCATTGTACGGCCAGTTGTTGCCCAAGACCCCAAAAATCCTTGAGGGGTGGGCATATAAACTAGGAATCCCAACAAAAGATTGGGGTTTTCTTTGGAGGGACTTTGGGAAAATCCTTGATTTCTCAGAGAAGGAGACCTAATAGAGCTAGTAGCCTTCTAGGCCTAATGAAGGAGTTTGTTGAAAGGGACTTGCAGATGGAGCTAGGTGGGTCCCTAATGCCCCTAGTAGGATGGATTGAAGCTTTTGGAAGCACCTCCACACCTCTGCAAAACCATTTCAAGAAATTGGAGGTTAGTAGCCTTTAAGGTAGTTTAAGGCTAATGGCTAGTGCTGCAAGATTGCACCAAGTTTTGACTTGGTAGAAGGAACTTTGTTGATAGTTGGGTTGGCAAGGAGAACTAGGGGATCCTAAGAAGGAAGAGATCCTATAGGTTGCAAGTGGTGGAGAAAGACACCCTAGAGGTCTTCCAAGAACGACTTAGAGCATGAATCAGTGAGTGATTTATCGAACCTCCCTATCAAGAAAAACCTGACCAAAGAGAGGGTATAAGTCTATATTGACCTAGCTTTCATACCATTCATGTGACCTCCATGGCTCACTTTTTACCAAAGAGTAGTCGAGTTCTAAAAAATTTTCCATATGAAAAATTCCCTCAAGATGCAATTTAAAATCTTTAAGTGGTCAAAGAGAAAAATGACTAGTTTCTTGAGGTATCGACGGGAAATCAAGCAACTAGTTGCTCCATACGAAACTGTTAAAGTAAATGATGAGTGTATTGAGGAGATTTATGATGATGAGCCTAGATCCGATTCTAATCGAGGTTCCAATTAGGGCGATGAACAAGAGCATGCACTAGTTTTAAATCCACGACCTCAAGTTTTTGGAGTAGGGAAGGGAAATGACAAGGTGTCACACCATCAAGAGTCATAGATCTCATCTTCCACTAGCATCCTATCAAGGGGTAAGCAGACCCAATGAATTTTAAGGAAATATTCCATAGTTCAAAAGATCTAGTGTTTGTCGAGATCGATTGCTGGAGAATCTAAAGCAATGAGTGCATTCCTCACAAAGAAGAGGATAATCCAAGACTTGGGTAGACCAAACTCCTCGGATAAGGGAGAAAAAGTGGAATTCGCTCCATTGATATATTTGGCCTTGATAACTTAGTTAATTTTCACACCCGTTGTCCTTTTTCTACTACATCATTGGTCTTTGTTGCCCCCTCATCTATAGAATAGAACCCTCCATCTACAAATTCTAATCTTCTCATCCTCAATACACCACCGACTATATTCGATAACCGGCCTCATATAAATACCACATGCGTTGAGTGAGCATCTTCTACCTAAGTCATTATTGACTCTTTGATATCCCTATCCAAGGCCAAAGTTTTAAACACAAAGCCACCCATTCTATTGGTTTCATCACCCCTTCCTACTTCTAGTCATATGCCTCTTTTTCTTCCCACTACCCCTTTTACCCCAATGATCACCTCTTTTCCTCCTTAAGTCATACATGGCATCTCAACTTTTTCCCCAATAACACTTCCTTTTGCTTCCCCACAAACTCAATCGGATGAAAGAACCCCTATTTTTACCCTCTACGACCTCCCCATAGTTGTTTCTCTTGCTACACAAATTATTAATTTTCCATAGAGCCTCTGGACCCACATTGAATTAACTAGGTAGGCTTGACAAGAAAGGATAAATAAGTTGCGGGTAAAAGTTGTGACAAATCGAGCCACCCCGAAGCTAGAAACCTATTTTGATGAGGAATGGAATTCTTTAATGATCTCGACTATGAGGTCACGGGTATCCAAGGTAGAGGGAGAGATTCAATTTTAAGAGTATGATATCCAAACTATGGGTCTCAAGCTAAGGGAAGTGCTCATGTGTGATAAAATAGGCCTTGCCAAATTAACACAAAAGGTGGTTTATACTAACTATGAGAAATTGAGAAAGAAACTAAAAAAGAGTGAGATGGAGTTAGTGATTGTGAAGGCCATGATGGATATATTGCAAGAAGATATTAGGGAAAAATATATGGATATGGCTTGCTTAAGGCAGGCACAAGATTAGCAGGGTGAAGTGGCTAAGTCGCTTGAAGAAATTCAAAGTGAAAGAGATTGGCTTTATGTCGAGGCACAAATATTGGAGCACGAGGTCAAGGCCAAGAAAAAAGTAGCTAAATATATGAGGATCCAAATGTAGGAGGCCACCGAGAAGTATCAACAAAAGAAAAAAAATTGATGAGACAATGGGCTGAAAAAATAATATATGTGTGGAGTTGCAGAAAGAGTTGCAAGAGATGGGCAAGTAGAAGGCTGACATACATGAAGACCTTGCTAAAGTACAGTCTCAAGAAACCAAAAATCTTCAAAAATCCTAAACAAAAACAAACAAACAAAGACAAGAGAAGCAAGACATCGTGTCTATTCTATAGACTCGTAGTGGAGAGATAGAGAAGCTACGATCAAAAATTTCAAGTGCTCTCTAGGAGGGATCAATTGAGGGAAAGCATGAAGGCTAAGGAAGCCCAATTCCAATAGGAATTAATTACAGGTTGAGGGTGCAAGATTCTCCCAATAATCTGAGGGATGTTATCCTCCTAATGGGAAAGGATCATGATTGTGGTAGCAGCCTTGAAGCCAATCTTGAAATTCCTAACGAATGTGCAGGAATTGAACACGAAGGCCAGCCTACCAGTCGATCATATTCTACAAAAGTTCACCCCCCATTCTGAGGACTCAAGGAGGTTAATCATCAATTTGTATAAAGCGTCTGAGAAAGCTTTGAAAAATGTTGGGATTATAGATTGAATGACATCAACTAGAAAGGAAAAAAAATTTATCACCTGCAGTCAAGTCACCTAGGAGAGCAAGGCTTGTTAGTCGACATTGACTAAGAAAGTCAGAGATATTAGGGAAGAATTACATGCTCTAATACAGCTCAGATTACCCTCCTTATTCTCAATGGACGGACAGGTGATGACAAAAGAGAAAATAAAGGAAGCCATCAAACTCAAACAATAGGACTTCTCATCGCTCCAAGGTTTGAGTCCATCTCCCTCAGTCAAGGAAGTCAAGAAGGTTCTCCTCTATTTATCTCAACTCTACTATCACATTGGAGCTACTTTATAAAAATGGGAAGGGGTTTCTTTCAAAAAGGGTTACCAATTTTGATCAACCGTATGAGACACTATGCACACTTGTTCCACCTTCCAATGAAGACTAGGAGTTCCAACATGTTGATTTCCTCAAACTCTAAGGATTCATTTTATTTGGTTTCATGCCTCTACAAGCAAAGGCCCCTTGTGAGTCACTAGAAATTATGGAGAAATTCTTGCTCTAAGTATTTTACTTTTGTTTTCTGCCCCCACAGTCTTCCTTTTTAGCTTACTTCTTTTTCATGTTTTGATGGAACTGAACCTCGAAGGCTAAGATTACTTTCACAAAAGGGCATGCAATTTGCCACATAGTGGCTACATGACATTTCCCTTTATCACTTTCCTTTCAAGCATGAAGTAGGACACGTGACTACATGGTGAGATTTTCCGCAAGCTGCTCTCACAGACTCAGATATCACCTACCAATGTGCCACGCCACTTACTTTCATCGAGCAGTTTTTTTCACTCGTGTATCTTTTCCTTGGTGTAGTTTGTTGGATAGTGTAGTAGAAATTTTTTCTTTGGGATTCATCTTTTGGGGTGGTGTCATCATTTCTCATAGCTGGTCAGATCATCTTTTTTCCAAGATTTAATAAGATCTGATCTTTCTCTAACAAAATATCTTCGCAAAGCTTCTGCAACATCTAGAGCCATTAATGAAATAACTCATTTCTTACTAGCAATCTTTCAAAGAAGAGGAGAATCCAAGACTTGGGTGAACCAGACTCCTCGGATAAGGGAGAAGAAGAAGTGGACTTTTCTATACCAATATCTTTGACCCTGAAAATTCAGGTAAGTTTCACACCCATCGTCCTTTCTTCTACTGCATCATTGGTTGTTGTTGCCCCCTCACCTGCAGAATAAAATCCTCCATCCACAAATTTTGATCAGCTCATCCTTAGCACACCCCTGACTATATTCAATACTGAGCCTCATATAGAGACCCCAAGCACTGAGCAAGCATCTTTCGCCTCAACCGTGATTGACACATTGATTGCCCTATGTAACAACCCCCATGTTAGTATCTTGTTGTTTTGCTTCCTTGATGGATTTCGATAACTGTATATTTTGTATTTGCACTATTTGTCTCTTAATTATTTTGTATTGACACCCGAGAGGTGTAATTCTATGACTGTCATGCTGGATTATATGATTACATGCTTGCATGTTTTTATTTTGTTATCTGGTTGACATGGTTAATTATTCTGCTCAACTACATGCTCATGTTATATATATATATATATATATATATATATATATATATATATATATATATATATCATTTATGCTGCTTATGTATAATCATGGATAGGAAAATGACAATATCATAACACTCATAACTGAGAGGCTTATGATATCTTGATCATTTTTCCTTATGGTTGATGTTGATTTTGATATATGGCATATGATTTATGCACATGTACTTTAATGTTTGAATTGGAGTGATGCAGGTACTGAGTATTGACTCCGCCTAGACTCATAGGCTCGAGCATACTCTCATTCCCCGATGGTGGTTAACTGGAGGTAGTCACAGGCCAAATGTTCCCCTATCTTAGTCCACTGCACCCTGTCGGGGCAGCATTTCCATTTTGTTGCCTTCCATCCGGTTACCTAACGGTAACGTCCAGAGCACCCTTCTACCAAAAGTATTTTGTCATGTATGTCTCATTGAGATATTTGGTTTTAGTCCTTCTTTAATATTTTATAATGGTTAAATTGATGGGAATTTAAATTGTTATTCTCTTGAGAATTTAAATATTTTATTTAATGAATTATTGATCTTTTGGGGCAGCCTTATGCAATTTTAATTTTTCTTATTTAGCAGCCTCTATTATTGTTTCCTTGGGGTAGTTTTGATAAATAATTTTATTCAATCCCTTATTTCCCATCCTTGTTTAGGTTTTGGGAAAAATATAAAAACAAAAATGAAGTTTGTTTTGGGGATTATTCCTTTTTTTTAATCTTTCGGGCGAGAAAAAAAACTTGTTTTTTTTTCTTGCATGGAGTAGAAAACCCCATGGCTTGAACAGTTGTGTTGGGAAGATTGGGAGGGTTCTTTGTGAAGAAATTTGTGGGTGGTGAATGTTCGAAATCTACTCGCCAACTTCTTCTTGTTGTCCGGATTTGAAGCTTTATTGTGGTTCCTCCTTTCAGCATTCCACCATTTTGTTTTGGAGCTTATTCAGGTATTCTTCTTTTCTTTTTTTTTTCAATCTCTTATGGCTGGAAATTTGAGTACTCTCTCTTGCCTTTTGTATGTTGGTATTTGCTGAGTTGAGTTGTTTCAATTTACAAAAAATGGATGAACTCTTCCACTCATTTTTGTATGGCATGAGGTTGAATGATTGCTGTTTTAAAATTTAATTTGTTGTTCACTGCCCTCTTGATGAAAATGAAGTTTGAGAGTGGATTTCATGTTGAATTGCCAAGATCTCAACTAGGTCTTTGGCAGAATTTTAATTGGAGCATTTTTATTTTTTCCATATTTTTCTTGCCTTCTGTTTAGACATTTTTTATTGCTTTTCATGAACCACCTGATAAAAATGTGATTTGAAGGTGGATTCTAACTCCACATGCCCATATCTCAATTGGGTTTTCACGAATTTTATTTCTAGGCACTTTTGTTTTTCCATGTTTTTTCTTGCCCATATGGCCATAATAGCATTTTTTGTAATAGTAGCTCCTTTCTGAGCTAAAACAAAAAATTTAAAGGTGGATTTCAATTATAAACAGAAAAATATGATGTGGGTCTTGATCAGAAATTTGATCCAAGCAATTTGAATTTTTATAATATTTTGAAGCCTCTTTTTCATGTTAAATTTTTGATGCTAATTGAGTCTTTTTACAACAACTTTATCTTGGCTGTTTTAAATGGTTTCTCTAACATCAAATTGGTACTTCTTGTTTTATTTCATGTTACTTGGTTTCCTCGTTCAATTAAACGAGATGAGCTTAGGTCTAGGTAAAAGAGTGGTCGTATGGAGTGGCTCTTTATGGGCCCGGGGCCCGCAAGTGGCTATCAGGGGAACTAGTAGTAGAGTCGAGTAAACAAGTGATAACTAAATAAAATAATGGGGTAAAACACTAATAAGATAATGAGTCCTCATGCATTTCCTTGAACACTTGTAAAGGCTAAGGATGCACTCGAGAAGGCCCATCCATCTGCGGGGCGTTGAGTTATCCACCTGCGGGACATGGATTCGGGCATGATTGAGTCTCCTCATCCCTATGAGAGGAGTGCTTGATTCCGTGTGGTGTCATCCCTTCGTGCACGCATGATGACACTCCATCTGATTTCACTCTAGTACCTAGATCCGTAGTAGTTATGAGTAGTAACTATCATGTCATCAATTAAACATCTCTATGTTGTGATAATCTGTTGTATGCATTGTATGTTTTATTCGCTCT
The DNA here is from genome assembly GCA_007115665.2 of Sequoiadendron giganteum. Taxonomy (NCBI): domain Eukaryota; kingdom Viridiplantae; phylum Streptophyta; class Pinopsida; order Cupressales; family Cupressaceae; genus Sequoiadendron; species Sequoiadendron giganteum. The sequence continues at coordinate 291,267,934 of CM021107.1, forward strand.
CTCACTGATGTGAGTTTTGTGCTTTGTATGCCCTTCCCTTGATTTCATTTGCTTGGGCCTTGTGACTATCTCTGAACATGGAGGGGTGGACTCTTTTGAGCCACATGGTTGGGAGGCGTTGCCACCACCATTGGGGACCGGCGTACAGGTTTGAAGAATCGGTTGGAACTGGTCATTCTCTCTCTCCCTCCCTTATAATTGTTTATCACATATACTCATGTACATGTCTTGTGTATATTTATTTTAATAGATTTTGTATATTTCCTTGGAAATGTAATTGTAATCATACTCGTTCATTTATGCACAATGTACTCTTTTGAGAGAGAAAGTAATCATAAGTTTAGTGAGAAGATATGTGATGTTTGTTTTGGTTTATGGGCTTCGGTGTTGGTATCGGGCGCGGATATTCTTTGATCATCTCTAGTTTTTTTTATTTCATTAAATATCATGTTTAAGTTAGAATCCTTTGTCATGTGTTTATCCTTTTACAATCTGCCTAGGTTTTGTAGTATCAGCGCTTTCTGTTTGCTGTCCAATGGACAGAAACAGGTTCCGGAGCTGGGAGCTCCGAAAATGCAAGTTTCGTAGTATCGGCGCTTTCTGTTTGCTATCCAGTGGACAGAAATAGGTTCTGAAGCTAGGAGCTCCAAAACTGCAAGTTCCATAGTTTCAGTGTAGGGAGCTCTAGAACTGCAAGTTCCAGAGCAGCAATGCCCCTTGGTTGTTGTTCTGTGGACAAAAACAAGTTTCAGAGCTGGGAGCTCCGGAACTACAAGTTTCGTAGTACCGGTGCAACGAGCTCCGAAACTGCAAGTTTCGTAGCACCAGTGCCCACTGTTTGATGACTTGAGGGCAGCAACAGGTTCCGAAGCAGTGAGCTCCGGAACAATGGGTTTTCAGAGTAGTAAGCTCCAATGCACCCTTTTTCTTACTTGGCCATGGTTTGTCTTGTTAGTGTTTCAGTTTAGCAACAAATTTATGTTTTGTTATTCCTTTTGTTTTAAAAAAAAAAATTATCTTGTTACATCTGGTATCAGAGCCCATGTTCACACACTAGGAGCTTCGGTGTACTTGAGCCTACCATGCTATATTGTGTTTGGCGTGTGTGATGTGAGCTTGTTATGTTGCTTTATAATCTTATGGTTATGCTTCTGTGTTGAAGTATGGTGAATGGGTCATCCTTGTGATGACCTATTCTAATGTGTTCCTTGTTTTCTATAGGATGCCTCCTAGGGGTAGAGCTAGAGGTACAGTTAGAGGTAGAGCCATTGTTCTTCATCGTAGAACTCGACATAATGCCAATCAGGGTGACAATCAGGAGGAACAACGTGCTGAGAATCAAGCCGAAGGGCTTGGGGGTGTTCAGGTTGTAGCTCTTCTACAACAGATTATAGATCGATTAGGACCTCATCAGGAGGAATCCCATGAGGAGGAGTCACACCCTTCTCGTCGGGTTGGTCAGAATGCTAGAGTTGAGCATGAGCATTCTCACAGTCTAGGTCATTCGAGAGTTGATGTTGAGAGAGATAGGGTGGACGGAGATAGTATTGCTACAAGGCACATGAAAGATCTCCTTAGAGGCCATCCCCCTACTTTTAATGGTCTGGTACTAGTACTAAGGCGGAGACTTGGTTGATCAACCTTGATCGACGCTTTGCGATGCATACCTATGGTAGCAATACCAGAGCTTGATTTGCCATCATGAATCTTAGGGGCTTTGCATCTACATGGTGGAGAGTTGAGGAGCAGAAGTTGCACCTAGACATTGCTTCCATCTCTTGGGGGCTATTCTTAGAAAGGTTTTGTGCATGATTTCTTTCAGACTATTACCGGCAGAGACGTGTTGATGAGTTCCATGAGCTATGTCAGTTGACTATGATGGTAGATTAGTATGAGCAACACTTCTTTGAGCTTAAGCAGTATGCCAACATTTCTGATGATGAGCCGATGTTGGTGCAACATTTCATAAGGGGCTTGAATGCCCGTATCAGTGGTGGTGTCCGCGTGTTTGAGTCAAAGACCTTAGAGATCGTCGTGGAGAAAGCAAGGTTGATTGAGGAGAATCTGGCTAGAGGCTTTGGTGGTCAGGCAGGGGTCTAGATTGGTAGTGCTTCTCCTTCAGGATCAGTTGCTCGGGGTACACAGTCTCAAGGAGCTAGACCATCTAGATCTCAGTCTGCACCTTCTAGACATGGTTAGCGGCAAAGGCATAGGCCTACTTAGTCTCAGTAGAGTGGGCAGAGCCCTAGCACTTCACTTTCTAGAGATTTCCAGTGCCATCATTCTTAGAGTAGGCAACAAAGTGGCCCAGTACAGATTTCTCAGAGTGGACATCAGAGTTTTGGGGGCGGTGGACCCCAACAGACGTGTGCACCATTTTTGGGTCGAGCTGTTGGCAGGGGCAGTTGTTTTGCTTGCGAGCAGCATGGTCATATAGTCGTTCAGTGTCCACAAAGATCTGTGGCTGGAGGCAATCAGAGATAGGCTACCTTAGAGCCTACAATAGGTGATGTTGGAAGATCTCATAGAGTGTTTGCGGTGGTGGATAACCATTAGGCTGAGCACTAGGGCACTGTGATCGAGTATTCAGGTGCGTTATCTAGGATTACCATATCTATTTTGTTTGATTCAGGAGCTTCAGATTCTTTTATTTCTCCTTCTCTCATAGAAAATTGTTGACTCAGGGTGGCAAGGCAAGATGCTGGTTGGCAGGTTGAGTTGGCTACTGGAGCCAAGGTGGTTGTAGACTCCCTTATTTGTGGGTGTGTGTTGGATTTGGGCATCTTCACCACCATAGTGGATCTTCATGTGTTGCCTTTGGGATCCTATGGGATTGTCTTAGGCATGGACTGGCTAGAGGCAGACCAAGCCAGTATAGATTGCCGGCGTAAGTCGGTCCAGTGCGTAGATGATGCTGGAGAGCGGGTTGAGTTAGTTGGGGTCCAGAGATCCATTTCTCTTCATGTGATTTCAGCAATGCAGCTAAAGTGTGCCATGCAGCAAGGTTGTCAGATGTTCACTATTTCAGTTAGTGACCTTGCTGAGGGTGGGATTCAGGAGGTATCTCTTGATGACCATCCTTTTCTTCAAGAGTTTGTGGATGTCTTTCTGAGTGCTATTCCAGGTATGCCGCCTAAGCGTGACATAGACTTTCATATTGATCTCATTCCTAGAGCAGAGCCTATCTCTCGGGCACCGTATGACCACTCAAGAGTTGAGTGAATTGTGGTTGCAACTAGAGGAGTTACTGGAGAAGGGTTTCATTCATCCTAGTGTGTCCCCTTGGGGAGCACTTGTTATCTTCATGAAGAAGAAGGATGGATCTCTTCGCTTGTGCATTGATTATTGCCAATTGAACAAAGTGACAATGAAGAATCGTTACCCGTTACCTCAGATAGATGATTTGTTTGATCAGATGAGGGGAGCCAAGGTGTTCTCCAAGATAGATCTGAAGTTAGGATACTATCAGCTTCGCATTCATGAGGCAGACATTCATCGGATGACATTTCATACATGCTATGGGCATTATGAATTCACGGTTGTCCCTTTCGAGTTGACCAATGCTCCATCAATTTTCATGAGTCTGATGAATGAGGTGTTTCACACCTATCATGATCGATTTATTCTCTTGTTCATTGATGATATTTTGATTTATTCGAGGACTATGGAGGAGCATGAAGGCCATTTGTGACAAGTGTTGCAGTGCTTGCGAGATAATCAATTGTTTGGCATTTTGGCCAAGTGTGAGTTCTTCCAGACTGAGGTGAGATACTTGGGCCATATCATCTCAGGAGAGGGTATCACAATGGACCCTTCTAAGATTTAGGCCATTATGGATTGGCTAGCACCAATGAATGTGGTTGAGGTTTGCAATTTCATGGGATTGGCGGGTTACTATCGTCGATTTGTGAAAGATTTCTCTCGGGTAGCCCATCCCATCACTTCTCTTCAGAGAAAAGGGAAGGATTTTGTGTGGTCAAATCAGTGTGAGTCAGCGTTTCAGGCTCTTAAGGAGCAGTTGACTAGTGCACCGATCCTGATAGTGCCAGATCCAATAGGAGACTTTGTAGTGTGCATCGATGCCTCGTTGGAGGGTGTGGGGGCAGTTCTTATGTAGGAGGGTCGATTGGTTGCATATGAGTCTCATAAGCTCAAGGAACATGAGTTGAACTACCCCACTCATGATTTGGAGTTAGCGGTTGTCATCCAAGCACTCATGCATTGGAGACATTTCCTCTTGGGACATCGATTTGAGTTGCATAGTGATCATCGTAGTTTGTAGTATATTTTCACTCAGCGTAATCTAAATGCTCGACAACGTCGCTAGATGGAGTTCCTCTGTGAGTATGACTTTGAGGTTCACTATATCCAGGGCAAGGAAAATGTGGTTGCAAATGCCTTGAGCAGGAGGAGACATGAGATCTCAGTTTTGTCCCTTGGAGTGGATTTGCGGAGCCGTATTTTGGAGTCACTCCCTAGTGATACTTGGTATCAAGAGGTGAAAGAAGAAATTGAGTCTAGGAGAGTCCTTGAGGGAAGGTTTGCAGGTTTCTCTCTCGAGCTTGATGGAATTTTACAGCATCTTGGTCGCATTTATGTTCCAGACTCTGGTGATCTTCGTTCCTTGGTGTCATGAAGATGCATGTCGATCTTCGACAGTTGTATCATTGGGTAGGTTTGCAATGAGATATTGCTGATTTTGTGGCTCGATGCCTTGAGTGCTAGAGGGTGAAGGCATAACATCAGCACCCACCAGGACTGTTGCAGCCTCATTCCATTCCTGGATGGAAGTGGGATACGATATCTCTGGATTTTATAGTGGGGCTACCTATGTCTTCGCATCGTCATGATGCTATTATGGTTACAGTGGACAAATTTTCCAAGGTGGCACACTTCTCACCCATGAGATCGTCGTACACTACTTCATCTGTTGCTTGAGTGTTTATGGAGGATATTGTGTGTCTCCATGGCATTCCTCATAGGATCATTTCCGACCGTGATCCAGTGTTCACTTCAGCCTTGTGGACTTCTCTTCAGCTTGCTTTGGGAGCTCAGCTTAATTTTAGTTTTGCATACCATCCAAAGACTGATGGACAGATGGAGCGGGTTAATCAAGTTTTAGAGGATATGCTCCGGATGTACGTTATGGATCAGCAGTCTCATTGGGAGGACTACCTGTACTTGGTTGAGTTTGTTTATAACAATGGGTACCATAGTTCTCTCAGTATGTCTCCCTTCCAGGACTTGTATGGTAGGCCATGTCAAACTCCTTTGAGTTGGGATCGCTTAGAGGACCGAGTCCTTTTGGGTCCAGAGATGCTTCAGGATATGAAGCAGCAGGTAGTGCGGATCATAGAGCATTTAGCTACAACTCAGGATCAGCAACAAAAGTATGTCGATGCCCATAGGTTGGACCGCCACTTCTTGGTGGGGGATCGTGTGTTTCTGAGAGTTCATCTACGGAAGAGCCCCATCCATTATGGGAAAGGCTTGAAGTTGGCACCTCGTTTTGTTGGACCTTTTGAGATTCTTGAGAGGATTGGTCCAGTTGCCTATCGTCTTGAATTGCCATCGAGTCTATCGTGTATTCATGATGTTTTCCATGTTTATGTTCTTAGACAGTATATTCTTGATGTGACCCATGTTCTCGATTGGACTACCTTGCAGGTCGAGGTGGATAGGTAGCTTTCCTTGGAGCCAGTGCGCATCCTTCAGCATTGAAGGATGACACTCAGGGGATGGGACATAGACCAGGTAAGGGTCCAGTGGGATCCTGATGGTGAGTCCTCAGCATCTTGGGAAGATGTGACGAGGATGAGAGATCGTTACCCATATCTTTTTGTAGGCTTCCAGGAGTAAGCCTAGTTCTAGGGGGTAGGATGTAACAACCCCCGTGTTAGTATCTTGTTGTTTTCCTTCCTTGATGGATTCCAATAACTGTATATTTTGTATTTACACTATTCATCCCTTAATTATTTTGTATTGACATCCGAGAGGTGTAATTCTATGACTGTCATGCTGGATTATATGATTACATGCTTACATGTTTTTATGCTATTATGTGGTTGACATGGTTAATTATTATGCCGAACTACATGCTTATGTTTTATATATATATCATTTTTGTTGCTTATGTATAATCATGGACAGCAAAATGACAATATCATAACACTCGTAACTGAGAGGCTTATGATATCTTGATCATTTTTCTTTATGGTTGATGTTGCTTTTGATATATGACATATGATTTATGCACATGTACTTTAATGTTTGAATTGGAGTGATGCAGGTACTGAGTATCAACTCCGCCTAGACTCATAGGCTCGAGCATACTCTCATTCCCCGATGGTGGTTAACTGGAGGTAGTCACATGCCAAATGTTCCCCTATCTTAGCCCACTGCACCCTATCGGGGCAGCGTTTCCATTTTGTTGCCTTCCATCCGGTTACCTAACGGTAACGTCTGGAGCACCCTTCTACCAAAAGTATTTTGTCATGTATGTCCCGTTGAGATATTTGGTTTTAGTCCTTCTTTAATATTTTATAATGGTTAAATCGATGAGAATTTAAATTGTTATTCTCTTGGGAATTTAAATATTTTATTTAATGAATTATTGATCTTTTGGGGCAGCCTTATGCAATTCAAATTTTTCTTATTTAGCAGCCTCTATTATTGTTTCCTTGGGGTATTTTTGATAAATAATTTTATTCAATCCCTTATTTCCCATGCTTGCTTGGGTTTTGGGAAAAATATAAAAACAAAAATGAAGTTTGTTTTGGGGATTATTCTTTTTTTTTAATCTTTTGGGCGAGAAAAAAACTTGTTTTTTTTTCTTGCATGGAGTAGAAAACCCCATGGCTTAAACAGTTGTGTTGGGAAGATTGGGAGGGTTCTTTGTGAAGAAATCTGTGGGTGGTGAATGTTCGAAATCTGCTCGCCAACTTCTTCCTGTTGTCTAGATTTGAATTTTTATTGTGGTTCCTCCTTTCAGCATTCCACCATTTTGTTTTGGAGCTTATTCAGGTATTCTTCTTTTGTTTTTTTTTCAATCTCTTATGGCTGGAAATTTGAGTACTCTCTCTTGCCTTTTGTATGTTGGTATTTGTTGAGTTGAATTGTTTCAATTTACAAAAAATGGATGAACTCTTCCACTCATTTTTGTATGGCATGAGGTTGAATAATTGTTGTTTTAAAATTTAATTTTTTGCTCACTTCACTCTTGATGAAAATGAAGTTTGAGAGTGGATTGCATGTTGAATTGCCAAGATCTCAACTGGGTTTTTGGTGGAATTTTAATTGGAGCATTTTTATTTTTTCCATATTTTTCTTGCCTTTTGTTTAGACGTTTTTTATTGTTGTTCATGAACCACCTGATAAAAATGTGATTTGAAGGTAGATTCTAACTCCACATGCCCATATCTCAATTGGGTTTTCACAAATTTTATTTCTGGGCACTTTTGTTTTTCCTTGTTTTTTCTTGCCCATATGGCCATAATGGCGTTTTTTGTAACAGCAGCTCCTTTCTGAGCTAAAACCAAAAATTTAAAGGTGGATTTCAATTAAAAATAGAAAATGATCTGGGTCTCGATCAAAAATTCGATCCGGGCAATTTGAATTTTTATGATATTTTGATGCCTCTTTTTCTTGTTAAATTTCTGATGCTAATTCAGTCTTTTTACAGCAACTTTATCTTGGCTGTTTTAAATGGTTTTCTTTGACATCAAATTGGGGCTTCTTGTTTTATTTCATGTTACTTGGTTTCCTCATTCGGTTAAATGAGATGAGCTTAGGTCTAGGTAAAAGAGTGGTCGTATGGAGTGGCTCTCTACGGGCCCGAGACCCGCAAGTGGCTGCCAGGGGAACTAGTAGAAGAGTTGAGTAAACAAGTGATAACTAAATAAAATAATGGGGTAAAACACTAATAAGATAATGAGTCCTCATGCATGGCCTTGAGCGCTTGTAAAGGCTAAGGATGCACTCGAGAAGGCCCATCCATCTGCGGGCGTTGAGTTATCCGCCTACGAGACATGGATTCGGGCATGATTAAGTCTCCTCATCCCTATGAGAGGAGTGCTTGATTCCATGTGGTGCCATCCCTTCATGCATGCATGATGACACTCCATTTGATTTCACTTTAGTACCTAGATCCATAGTAGTTATGAGTAGTACCTATCATGTCATCAGTTAAACATCTCTATGTTGTGATAATCGGTTGTATGCATTGTATGTTGCATTTGCTCTCTCGCTGATGTGAGTTTTGTGCTTTGTATGCCCTTCCCTTGATTTCATTTGCTTGGGCCTTGTGACTATCTCCGAGCACAGAGAGGTGGACTCTTTTGAGCCACATGGTTGGGAGGCGTTGCCACCGCCATTAGGGACCGACGTACAGGTTTGAAGAACCGGTTGGAACTGATCATTTTCTCTCTCTCTCTCCCTTGTAATTGTTTATCACATATACTCATGTACATGTCTTGTGTATATTTATTTTAATAGATTTTGTATATTTCCTTGGAAATGTAATTGTAATCATACTCGTTCAGTTATGCACAATGTACTCTCTTGAGAGAGAAAGTAATCATAAGTTTAATGAGAATATATGTGATGTTTGTTTTGGTTTATGGGCTTCGGTGTTGGTATCGGGCCCAGATATTCTTTGATCATCTCTAAGTTCTTTTATTTCATTAAATATCATGTTTAAATTAGAATCATTTGTCGTGTGTTTATTCTTTTGCAATCTACCCAAGTTCTGTAGTATCGGCACTTTATGTTTGTTGTCTAGTGGACAAAAATAGGTTCCAGAGTTGGGAGCTCTGGAACTGCAAGTTCCATAGTATCGGCGCTTTTTGTTTGTTGTCCAGTGGATAGAAATAGGTTTCGGAGCTGGGAGCTCCGAAACTGCAAGTTCCAGAGCACCGACACCCCCTGGTTGTTGTTCTGTGGACAGAAACAGGTTCCAGAGTTGGGAGCTCTAGAACTACAAGTTCCATAGTACCAGCGCAGGGAGCTCCGGAATTGCAAGTTCCATAGCACCGGTGCCCACTGTTTGCTGACTTGAGGGAAGCAATAGGTTACTGAGCAGTGAGCTCTTGAACAATGGGTTTTTAGAGTAGTAAGCTCCAATGTACCCTTTTTTTTACTTGGCCATGGTTTGTCTTGTCAGTGTTTCAGTTTAGCAACAAATTTATGTGTTGTTATTCCTTTTGTTTTAAAAAAAAAAAGTTATCTTGTCCCTTTTGGCTCTTAACTCCCGGGGGTTCGTAGCGGGATGTTACACTCTATCCAAGGCATAAAATGTAAACATAGAGCCACCCATGGTATAGGTTTCATTATCCCTACCTACTTCCAAGCATATGCCTCTTTTGTTTTTAGCCCCTACAGTCTTCTTTTTCAGCTCTTACTTCTTTTTTGTGTTTTGATGACACCACACCTCAAAGGCTAAGATTACTTTTGCAAAAGGGTGCACAATGCGCCATGTAGTGGTTGTGTGACTTTTACCTATATCACTTTCTATTCAGGCCTGAAGTGGGACATGTGGCTGCATGGTAGGGATTTTCCTCAAACTACTCTCATGGACTCATAAATTTCCCACCAATGTGCCATGTCACTACTTTTATCGAGAGTTTTGTTTCATCTACGAGTGTATCTTTTCTATGGTGGATTTCGTCAGGTAGCACAATAGAACTTTTATCTTCAATATTGGTCTTTTGGGGCAATTTCATTATTTCTCATAGTTGATTAGATCAATTTTTTTCCAGGCTTTAATGAGATCTGATCTTTCTCTAACAACATATCTTCACAAATCTTCTGCAACATTCAGAGCCATTAATGAAACAACTCATTTCTTACTAGAAAATATTGTTGCAATCTAATCAGATCTTGGATCGGATTGTGATTTATCAGATGAGGACACCTGTCGGGGTTCATCTCTATTGGCTATAGTGTCAACTCATCTCTCTAGCCATATAAAGGGGCATTCAATGGGGGAAATCATGAGGAATTATCATCAAAGAAGAGAATTTTTTCTTTATTTATAGAAGTTTAGAATAGGGGATGAATATGAATATTTTTACAGAGCTTTTTTTTTGCTCTGTGTCATGCTTAATTTGTTAAGACTATTGTTTGGATTAACATTCGAACTTAGAATTTATGTGATTTGTTTCAAGAACAAGTAATAGTAGGAGGAAATATATGGGATCGTGCATCTATATGGCCTTTGTCAAATGTTTCCTTTCTCCATTTTGTATTTATTGAATGCTCTATGTCAATTTGTGTGAGTATAGTCTTGATGATTGCTTTATATGCCATTAGCTTTTATGTTCGCTCAATGCTAATTTTCAAAAATTGAATCATGTTTGTTGTACTCTTTCATTTTCTATGGAGATTGTGTTAACTTTCATATTATGTTGTAAGAGAAAAAGGGTTCTATAAAAATCCAAAATTTCCTTTTAGTATTAGGTTTCTTGCTTCTATCGAACCTTAATGGATGCTTCCTATAGGGAGATTTGAATGACTTATTTGTGCTCTTACAGGCCTTAATTGTTCATTCTCTTCCCAAAAATGAAGGGTCTATGGATATTTTTTCCATTTCATAAAAAGTAAGAAGTTTCTATGCTTTGAAATGTTGTAAAACCTTTGGCACATCGCCACCTTTTATTTTCTCTACATTTCTTCTTCCTTTTCCCAAAAACACAAAGAAGATTCAGATTCTATAAAAATCGTAGAGGTTATTTAGTGAGGTGCAAGTTGGTCCCCCACTCACTGAATTTCCCATAAGGTTGTTCAAGAGAAGCACAAGCTTTTGTGATCAAAATTTAGGAATGTGATTTGGGATTGGGTTGGATATGTTGATTGTGAAATTTCAACATATGATGATGAGTATACATTTTTATTTGAGGTTTTCTTAGTTGAATGTGTTAGCAATTAGTTGAGGTTATTATTCAAGATTTTTTGATGAGTTCATGGAACCTACTCAAGCCTATTTTTTACCATTGGATTTAGTGTTTGTGTTTAGACATCAAGTTTAGGAAATATCTAGTGATGCTTCTATGTGATAATGTATCATCACCTTTGGATATTATCTTATCATTTGTGTATCAACATGATAAAGGATGAGAGTGCTCCTTTTGAGATGGTGGTCACCTTGGTTGTTTTTGCAAGTATCTTGATGGAGCACATGGAGGTTTAGATGATACATTTTTATTATAGGGATTGTTCCCCTAATTATTGAGTTTATGTTTTACCCCTTATTCAATGTATACAAGTGAGAGAATGTTAGGAAAGGTTTTTTGCACACATTAATAAGCCAATAACTATAATAATGTAAAATAAATATTTAATTGTGATGCATTTTAGAGATGTGGAGACTACATGGGTATGAATTTTTTGTGACACTTGGATCTTGTATGAGGCATTGAGATAAATATCTAATTTAGGTGTCACATTAGGAATATTTTTAATATTTAGAAAATTTAGCACTAAATATCTAATTCATCACAATTTTGTAAGCTCGTGGTTTTGAGACTCATGGTTTAGTGAGATAATTTTTTGAGGCACAAGGTTTATTTCATACCACATAGTGGATTTTTCTAAGCTTGTCTCTATAAAATTAAGCACATGACTAGTTGTTAAGGTTGGATAAGGTTGGATTGATTATCTCTTATAGGTTGCATATGTGAGTAGAGGAAGTGTTGATTGAGTTGTCTGGTTACATGGTTTGCATTTTCTTGTTCAGATGGAGGAATGCAACTAGGGTTCTCAATACTTCAAAATCCTTGCATGGAGACTCCATAAGTGTATTGTAATCTTGTTCTTGACATAATACATAGAGTACGTAGGTGATTTTAGAGAGTAGGTTTATTCCTTGAGATAGTTTTCCTAGGGTACATCTAGTGTTATCTTGTGGTGTATTTGTTATTCTTTTGCATTGTGGATACTGAATAATGGACTTTACATATTTTTCTCTCATGAGAGTTATGTGGAAATGTATATTATTTTTGTAAATTAATTTAATTTATTTGAAGAGAACCACTCCTTTTGAGGGTTCAATGATATGAAAAAACTAATTCAATCATTTAATATTCATCACAAACAACATTAATAGAAAGAAATGAAGATTTATTAGTATCATCAAAGATTTTTTCAATGGAAGGTTGATAAATTTTATTATTATTTTTGCATTCCCTAACATTTCCATATTTACCATAATTCCAAAATTTCACTCTACTCTTTCCTAGGGTCTTAGAATTGCCTCCAAACATAAATCTCTAAATAGAATCCTCTTGGTCCCTTTTTGACTATGTTTTATCCTTGAGCCTTGTAGAGCATCCTGTGAGCCCTCATCCATATATTTTCTTTGCATGTCCTCTATAAGAAACATAGCAACAAATACATCCAACTTAATTTTTTACTAAACCACTCAAATAAATAATTAGACTTTTCAATTATTTAAGAAAAGAGAATTTAAGTAACAAAATACACCTATTCTCTTCTTCAATTTTAACATCAATGGATCCCAAATAACTCATTAAAAAATTAACCGAATCTAAATTATCTACAATAAAGTCCACATCACATATTTTCAAGGAATACAAGTTCCTCTTCAAATAAAGTTTATTTACCAAACTCTTAGTTTGGTAGATCTCACCAATAATTTTTGATACAATATAGATGTGGGGGTCTTACCAAACAACCAAAATACAGTAACCAATCAATACATTTTTTACAAAATAAGAAATTGGGAATTTATTTCAAATATGAAAACAAATAGCCTTTACAACAATCCTGAGGAGTGAAATTAGATACCAATTTCAAAAGAAATCACCTTCTATGACTTACAAAATCTCCCTATAGATTATAACAAATATTCTTTATAGTTTGAGCTCAGAGGAAATTAAAACATTACAAGATTGGCAGTTACAAGTAGATGAATCATTACACAAAGTAAAAAATATAGTTCAAGAAAGAAACTTGGCATGTCCAATTTGCTAATGGGATTTCATAAATATCCATTTTCCAAAGGTCTGGTGTCCATTCAAATGGAATTGTTATAACTTGTTCTAAATTCAAGCTCACAAGATAAATATTGTAGTTCATACATCATTAACATTATCTTTTGGAAATCTAACATCCATACAAACAAGATTAGTATAACATGTTAAATAGTTAGGTTCAATTTAAAAATCATGCAGTTTATGCATTACTAACATCATCATTACATCATCTTGTGGAAGACTAGAATCCATATAAATGGGATTATTATAAATTTTTCAATAGTCAAGTTCACTTGAAAAATCCTAGACTTCATACATCACTAACGTCATCATTACATCATCTTTGTGGAAGTTTGACATCCATCCAAACAAGATTGTTATAACTTGTCTAATAGTTAGTTTCACTTAAAAAAATTCCACAGGTTATACATCATTGATATCATCATTGCATCATCTTGTGGAAGTTTGGCATCGATCAAAATAAGATTGTTACAACTTATTTAATAGTCAAGTTCACTTGAAAATCCCCACATTTTGTACCTTGTTGGCATCATCATTATCTTTTTTATGAAATTTACTTTTCTTATTGAATAGAACCTTTATTCGATACATACATTATGTTTAGTTGCATTTGTTTAAATAGATCATACAATGTTGATGTCATAATTTTCTCATATCAAGTATGCATCATGTTGATTTCATCATTTTCCAAGTGACCTTAATCTCATGTTGATGGAATGCTTACATTACCATTTGCTTGTGTCATGTTGACATCACCATCAAAACTATTCATCTAAACTAGTTATCAAAACTTAAAAATTTCAGTTCACTTGATATTTCTCGCAAATCCAATTAGACTAAAAGGTTTTGCAAAGTAGTTGAATATAAAAAATTAACTAAGAATTGATAGTGAGAAAATAAATTGGAACCAATTGTAAAGATATTTGATTCTACGTCAAATTATCACGAGTCTGGTTACAAACTAAATTTTTCTATTCTCATAACTTAATTCATTTTTATCCACTCTTCACCGAATTAAAATTGCAAGCACCCATTAAATCCTTCTAAAAGGTCATGTCTTTAAATTAATAAATTTCAATATGAAAATTCTCTAGAAGAAACTACCAAAAACCATTGAAGCACAAAAAAATGAATCAAATTTGAAAATAAAACCTAAAATATTTTTTGGTTGATAAAGGATTTCTTGTGAGCTTGGATGCTCTTGCATCACTTTCCATAGGAGATATGTGGTAGCCTCCTAAAAAATGTTTATGAGGACATAATTTATAAGACACAATCAAATAGTTCATCATTCCCTTTTGTTTAGTTTCTTATTGTCATTATTGACCATAGTATCTAGTTTCTCTTAGTTTATAGCATTTCTCCATTGATCTCTTTCTTCAAGGAGATTCTCTATTTTCAACTTGCACAACTTGTGCCTAGTGTCATTGAACCTTTCAATCTTTAAATGAGAGGTAAAGACCATAGTTTCCAATAACTTCACAGATCTATAAAACTACTCAAATTAAAATCTTCTAATATAGCTTAAAAACATTGAATAATTCAAGTAAGGTGTCCCGTCAAATTAAAATCTTCTAATATAGCTTAAAAACATTGAATAATTCAAGTAAGGTGTCCCGTTCTCAACAAGACCAAGGCTTTAATATCGAATATTGTTAAAACAAGGTAAACTACTAAAAATATTAGCTCTTAAAAGAGTATGGAAATATGATTTTTCTTAATCTAAAATTAAATTAACCATAACAATATTATGTGAAAGTTATAAAAAAAAAATTTAGCAAACCATGATAATTTAACATATGACATGAGATGCATATGAAGAAACCCTTTTAGGAAAAAGGTGCACCATCAAGGAAAATCTCAAGTATATATTAATCTCTAGAACAAAAGTACATATAAAAAACACTTATATCATCAATCTAACAACATTCAAAGATAAATTTTATAATTTCAAGTTATGCCATCAAACTACTATCTCATGCCTCTAATTTATATAGAAATGGAGGTGGAAAAATACAAATGGTTTCATAAAATAATATAGCACCAAAACCATGGTAAATGAAAAAATCCCACACCCATCTTGAAGAGAATCTTTTGAGAATAGTAAATCACAATAATTGATAATATATTTGACTCATAACTACCCCACAAGGGCACACCTCCTAAGAATTGCATCCATATTCAATAATCAACCCACCCAGTAATGAAAAATATGCTCCATACTCCTATGCCTAGGATTAGAAAAATATCACAAATGGCCTCTAACAATTCATTACAACTACCATCATGTTCCACCTCATATATAAGTTTCATTACAACTATATTCTAAGATAATTGAGATATAACATTAGTACCTTAGAATTATGATTAAATATCACATTTTTCTAACATCTAACAATGCATTCACAAGACGTTTATTCTAAGCCATACTATTAATAAAATGAAATATTTAAAAAATATATATTTCTCCAACACTAGATCTAACTCAATTAAAATAGAAGTCAAAAAACAATAAGATATGAAACAAAGTGACATTATGTAAATAGATTCATTTTTATATTTATGCAAAGACTCATAAATCATAGACCATGTTTACTAGTATTTCTCTATACTAAATATAAATCATCGACACTTTATTTTTAATATACCAACTATTTATATATTTACTTACTCGAATATAAAAACCAATTTATTAAACATGACATATTAATGATATTAAATCCAATATTTATCAATTAATGTTGAACAAACCATAAACAAGAAATTTTAAAAAGAGAATCCTCTTTAGAAACAACTTAGATCCCATAGTTCAAAATAAATCAATTATAGAGAGCATCTTCAATAAAAAGATAAAGAATTAAAAGTTTGAGCTTTTATAATGTTTTATTGTGGTGATTAATGAATCCAATGAAACCCTAAAAAAATCAAGAGTTCTGAAGGAGATAGATTCCCTACCAGGGGAAAATAAAATTAGCAAGTATAAATCATGGTATAAAATTTGTATGTATGTATATATATTGTATATGTATATATATATGTATGTATGTATGTGTATGTATATAAATGCATACTACTATGCATATAGTATGGATGTGCAATGGCATACACAGGTGTATAAACTTATGTATATACATACATATATATACATCGACACATACATTGATATATATAGATACATGTTTGTATATTATAAAGAAAATACATTGATAGATTTGAAAGAAACAGGTTACAATCGACAAATTTCATGAGAGGTAGTTGGGCATATTAGTGGTAGTACAAAATATTGTCAACTTTTGAATGCAAAATAAAGGAGCAAAGAAAGACACATAACGCAATGCACCATGGTGGTAGGAATAAGACAATTATTATCACTCTATCTATAACATAAGCCAATGGTCAGATATAAATTTTGTTGGTGTAGATTGAATCTAAGCATCTTTCATTTTTTAGAGCTTGATTGATCATTTTCAATTTTTCCTTGCAATGTGAATGTTAAGTGGGAGATTCTTAGGATTAGGTGTATAATTCATCTTGTAAGTTTTATCTCTTGATTACTCATATTCAAGTATGTAGACAACCAACAATTTTTGATCTTCAAACAATGTGATGTCTAGACATTATCTATTATTTGAAATACTTGGATTAGTTATAGAATATCCTTTTAATTAAATACTCCTATCGAGTGCATAGATCTATGATATGTAAAGACGTCTAACAGGGGTTATTTTCAAAGCTAGGATGTTGATCATGATAATTTCTATATATATGCATGTGTATGTATATATGTGTACACATGTATACATACAAACATATACATCTATAGTGCATTTATAGATAATAGATGTATATATCTATATGCATTATATATATCTATATTATTCATACTACAAATGCATATATAGATAATATATAGATATATACATAATTAGAATTTTATTTTTGCAATCTAGTTTTTTTTGTTTGATTTTTTAAATTAATAATTTTAGTTGAGTATGCAAAGTTATATGCTTAAATACAAGCCTTTGAATATGTATGTATAGGTATATATGTGTGTGTATGTATGTATGTATGTGTATGTATATAAATGTATACATATATGTATATAGTATGGATGTATAATGGTATACACATGTGTATAAATTTAGATACATACACATGTATGTACATACATATACATACATATGAATATTTAGATATACATAGATACATGTGTACATGTTTACATATTATAAAGAGAATACATTGGTGGATTTGAAAAAAATAGGTTAGAATAGAAAAATTGTATAACAAGTAGTTGGGCATATTAGCAGAAATACAAAATATTGTCAGCATTTGAATCAAAATTCAAATTTGAAAACAAGGATGAGGAAAAGACACATAAAATAGTGTATAATCACGGTAGGAATAAGATGATCATTATAACTTTGTACATAACATAGGTGAATGATCAGATATAAGGTTTGTTGATCTAGATCTAGGCTATGCATGTTTCATCTTATAGAGCTTGATTGATCATTTTCAATTTGTGTTTGCAATGTGAATGTTAAGTGGGAGAATTTTAGGATTAGGTGTATGATTCATCTTGTAAGTTGTATGTATTGATTACTCATATTTAACCATGTAGATGAAAAACAATTTATGATCTTTAAAAATCATGAGATGTATACATTATCTATTCTTTGAAATAATAGTAGTTATAGAACATCTTTCCAATTAAATACTCCCATGGAGTGCAAAGATTTGAGAAACTATTCATTTTGATTGGTATGACACAATCTATGATATGTAAACACGTGTAAGAGGAGTTACTTTGTAATCTAGGATGTTGATCATGACCACTTCTATATATATATATATATATTATATGTTTGTGTGTGTATGTATATATAGTGATACATATATATATATATATATATGGTATGGATGTATAAATATATATATAGTAACCGCATAGAAATATATATAGACATATATATACGTATATATATACATACATATATAGATGTGCATGTAAACATGCATACATATATAGCTATAGTGCACTTATAGATAGCAAATATATATATCTATATGCACTATATATATATATATATATATATATATATATATATATATATTATCCATAATACACATGCATATAGATGTATATATAGATAATATACATATATATACATAATTACAATTTTATCTTCACAATTCAATTCTTTTTTTTGTTAAATTAATAGTTTTAGTCAAGCATTCAAAGTTATGTGCTTGAAGAGTAGCTTTTTAATATTAATCTTTAACCAAATTTATTGTCAAAAATCATTGTCCAAATAGTATTAGGAGTCAATTTAAAGCATGTTTGTAATGCCCCGCCACACAATCCCAAAAGGTCAACACAACCATCTAACCATTATGACACATAGTTTTTTTCTTTTACAAAAAGATAAGTCTAATATGAAATATGTATCATATGAACAATGACACCAAATAATGTAAGTTAAACCTACATCTAACCTAACTATGTCCTCAGGGGTAAGATGACCGCATTATGAATAAATGTTCCCAACAAGCTCTAATTCCATAATGAAGATTAACTAATTACAAGTGTTCATTTTAAAACTAAAGCATAAATCAAGTGAACATCATACATCCATACATATTATATAAAAAAACACCAATGATCAAATAATAAACCCATAGAGGACATCCATCACTTTTATTACCTAAATATACATCATTTCAAGATTACATGATTGCATATATTTCCATAGATACAACACCATTTAAGAGCATAAAATTTGAACCAATAAATACATAAACCATATACCATACATGGGGTAGCTCATTACATTGTTTACAAGATACAAGAAGATTTCCTTATAACAATTGGAAGAATACCATAATTACATGATAAGGTACAACTGATATGATTGCATCACAAAACTTCAATGTTGTCTTCTAATCTGGTACAAGCTTTAGAAACTCTGCATATGATACTCCATCCATGCTCAAAAACATAATTTGGGAACCCAATGGAGTGCATAACATTCCACCTAACCATGTGGAGCCCTAAGGTCCACCCCCCATGCTAGGAGATGACAACAAGGACCCAAAAAACAAACAGTCAAGTAGACGTAAGCTAACATGACTCCACACACAAGTGCAATAAAAAACCATAAATAATACAACCACTTCCAAAGGTACATGAACATCAAGGGGAAAAAAAGAAAAGATAAACAAGGTTGCAATAGGGAAGAGTTTCATCACATAGCTCAATATGGGTTACCCAATGCGGATCTTCCTAGATTTTTGGCCCCCATCCTGGGTTACCCTGGCAACCTCAACTGATCCCCGAAACCCATTCTAACTCATGAGGGATCAACATACCTTTCCTGAAGACAAGGTATTTGACCATGCCATTCTAGGCCTACTCACCTCACCTCAAGCCTAAACGAGCACTTGAGCCATGAGAGAGGCATCCATTTTCTTATATTAATGTGATTACTACCAAACCCCCTAACTATTTATTTGGTTATCATTGAATTAACATAACTCCCACACGGGTTACCAGGGGCATCACTTAGGGATTTGGCCCCATGGGAAGCCACTCTCCTTACTAGCCACAAAAGACATACAATGAATAACTAGGTAAGCCAATTGCACAAACTAGCAAATCCATAGAAATAAGCACGTAAAGCGAGGCATGCACCACTCGTATAAAATCTCCATAATAAAACTATTTCCACAGTGCAAGGCTAAGACCCACATAAGCATGATCAAGTATAAGAACAAAAATTCACAAGTAACTCAACATGAAAACCAACAATGAGTAAACTCTTTCCCCAACCTTTGGAAGTCCAACTAATCCACTATACGAAATAACTCCCCATCGAAGAAATGACAATCTCATGATCACGAAAAGACTATTTACGAATAACACTCAATATTAACAGTATGGAACCAAGAGTGGAAACATCATCAAGGGGATCATCAACCTCATTCATTTAAAAACAATACACACTTGAAACCAAATATTATTACACAAATACATCGCACTATATATATGAACATATGTAATGCCTCGCCACGCAACCCTAGAGGAAGTTGCTAACAACTACTTAAAAAGGCTAATTTTTAATTTTTTTTAAGAACAATAATAAGCAAGTTCACTACCCATTGCCAACAACCTCTAAGGTTACGAGACAGAGGTTATATAGAACCTCAACAAAAAACATGAATTTAAACCATGTCAATTATTTAGATAATAATTAAACACATACATTCCAATTAAGATAATTTACCACAAGCATAAAGATAACTTCCATCTCATTAATCCATATATTAAACAATAAGATTACAACACTCATTCCCTGAATGAGGTAAGTTCAATAAACATAATTACAATTACAACCTCCACCTCGATAACAACTGAGGGGTAAAATAATACAAGATCAACTAAATGAAATAAAGCAAGAGCCGAAACTGAAACCAACGAGCTCTCCAACTGGAAGTATCATCCACAAGAACATGAAGAAAGCCCCAACAGATTATGTGCATGCCACCCAACCAAGTGGAACCCGAAGGCCCACCCCCCCGTGCTAGGAGATAGTAACAAGGAATCCTAGACAAGACCAACACCTCTAGACATAGGCTACATCATAACTGTACCAAACTAAAAACAACCAATCACATGTACCTCACAAGTATAACACAAGTACAACACACATACATCACAAGTACAACTCAACATGGTTACATTGCTTCCAGATAAAAAGCAGATCAAGTATGTTACAAGAACCATAAACATAGAGTCAAACACCAACCAAGGTCACATCAGGTATGTTACGGAAACCATATCCACAATAAACAAGTAACAGCTATTGTACTAGACAGAGTGTCATCACACAGTTCGTCATGAGTTACCCACTGCGAATTGTCAAGATGGTGGCCTCAAACTTATCTTCGACCCTCATACTTACTAATGTGGAATCAAATACCTTTCGTACAGACAAGATAGATGACCTTGCCATCCTCGGCCTTCCCACCCATCCCAAGCCTAACCAAGCACTTGGGTCCATGAGTGAGGCATAATTATCTTGATTACTGAGAAGTTAGTCCTAATCTTCTAAGTATTGTTTTAGTTATCACTTGATTAAACTACTTCCGAAGGTTACCCAATCTTACCTCTTCGAGGCTTTGGTCCCTACAGAAGCCACTCTTCTACTTGACAACACACATACCATCCAATCACTAAGGGTACAAGGTGCATCAAACAAGATATCACGACCAATCCTTTCTTAGGAGGCGACATAAAATGAAACTCACTCCAACACTGGAGGCAACAAATCACATAACAAGGTCACTCCTTACCAGAAGACACAAATCCCATAATCCACTCCTTTCACAGGAGACACAAAACATCCTCGTTCGTGGAAACCGGGTAAACACTGACAACGTACTATGCACTTCCTAAGGGGTACAAAATAGGTTGACATATCAAAACAACAACCCCCATCCTCTAAGGATCATTTGGAAGACTTACAAATAAAGGATACATTTAACCCACTTTCCTAACCATGAACACGAAAGATATATTCACTGAAGACAAATGAAAGGAACTACCTTTGGATATTCTAAATCCATGTTCTCTTCAGAATTTGATTTCACAACAAGGGTAATATTTGCCTTAACAGAATAATTGTTTAATATCATTAATTGCCTCATCAATTGCAAAGAAGGGAAAAATACTAATTTCAACAATTAAATCAATTCCTATGATTATTCCTAATGTCCACAAAATACATGCAAGTAAATCCCTTCAATCTCCCATATAATTTCTTCAATCATGCCATTGTATAATATTTAAATTTATTAAATCCCATTACCAAAATAACTCACCCCTAATGTGTATAACCAAAAAAAAACAAGCATTTAATTATTTAAATATTAATACGTTAATATTATAAAGTATACTATTAAACATTAACATATATTATATTAATATTTTAATACTATACTATATAATAATGCATATTAATATATTTATTTTATACTAATATTATAATATTATATATTATAATAATAAATATTAATATTTAATATTATAAATAAATATTAATATTTAACATTATAAATAAATATTAATATTTAATATTATAAAATATATAGTATTAAAATATTAAATAAAATTAAAAAATAGAAATAAAAAAACACCCACATACTCCCCTCGGTCCGCATGTCAGTTTCGAATGGGTGGTCGCCTTGGTTTAAGGGTCGTGCGCCATGTGAGTGGGCGGTGACTATACCCACAGTCGGCCCCCATAGCTGGGCGCGGCGGTGTAAACACCATCGACCCAGCTGTGGGTGTCGACTATAACGCCCCGCCACGCAACCCTAGAGGATGATGCAAACAACTACTTAAACGGGCTAATTTTTTTTTGTTTAAGTACAATAAATAAACAAGTTTGCTTCCCAATGCAACCATCCCCTAAGGTTACGAGACTGAAATAAATTAACAACCCACAACCAACAACATAAATATAAACCATAACATTTACCTACCCAAGATAATAAGTACGCATACATTCCATACAAGATAAATTACATCCAAACATAATAGATAACTTTCAAACTCATTTATCTATAATTAAATATTACAATTACAACTCTCATTCCCCGAATGAGGCAAGTCCAATAAATAAGGTTACAGTTTACATCTTTCCACCTCGATCACATAGAGGGGTAAAATAATACAAGATCAACTGAAATAAAATAAAGCAAGAACTGAAACTGAAACCCACGAGCTCTCCAACTGGAAGTCTCATCCAAATGAACATGAAGATAGCCCAACGGATTTAGGTGCACGCCACCCAACCAAGTGGAACCCAAAGGCCCACCCCCCGTGCTAGGAGATAGTAACAAGGAATCATAGCCAAGACCATCTACCTTTAGACACAGGCTAAATCACCACTGAACCAAACTGACACCACCAATAACATGTACCACACAAGCACATCTCAAGTACAAACCAAGTACCACATGCGTACAACATAAGTAAACCAAAAGTACAACTCAAGAGCATCATGAGAACACACAAGGACAACTCCACATGGTCACATTGCTCCAGAAATAAAGCAGAACAAGTATGTTAAGAGAACCATACACATAATAATCAACTACCAACTAGGGTCACACAAGGTATGTTAAGGAAACCATACCAACCAGAAACAAGAACCAACTATGGTCACATCAAGTATGTTACGGAAACCATACCCACAAAACAAAACTGACTGTTGTCCTAGATAGAGTGTCATCACACAGCTCGTCATGGGTTATCCTTGGGAATCTTCATAGGCTCCGGCCCCCACAAGAAAAGGTTATCCTGGTGACCTTTACCGAATCCCGGCCCCCACACTCACTCATGTGGAGCCAAATACCTTTCGTACAGACAAGATAGATGACCTTGCCATTACAAGCCTTCCCATCTCATCCCAAGCCTAACCGAGCACTTAGGTCCATGAGTGAGGCATTAAAATCTTGATTAGTGAGAAGTTAGTCCTAAACTTTTAAGTATTGTTTTAGTTATCACTTGATTAAATAACTTATAACGAGTTATCCTTGACACCACTTCGGGTGTCGGCCCCCGTTACAAGCCACTCTTCTACTGGACAACACACACACACACCATCCAAACATCTATGGAACCAAGGTGCAACAAACAAGATAACACGTCCACTCCTTTCTCAGGAGTCGACAAAGATGAACCCATCTCCAAACACTGGAGGTAACATCAATAACAAGAATGGCTCCTGATAGCTCTTGACAAGGAGGCACACATTACAAAATCCACTCCTTTCTCAGGAGGCAACAAAGATAAAACCATCTCCAAACACCGGAGGTAACAACAATAACAAAAACGGCTCCTAATAGCTCCTGACAAGGAGGCACACATTACAAAATCCACTCCTTTCTCGGGAGGTATAAATGTCCCCGTTCGTGAAAACTAGGTACTAACATAGACACAATCCTCATGCACTATCTAATAGAATTCACAATCAGTCGACATCACAAGACGACAACCCCCAACCTCTAGGGTCTTCTGGAAGACTTACAGATTAAAAATACTCTTAGCCCCTTTTCCCAAAACATGAACGCAGAGGAAAACAATCATGAAGGAAAGTTGCGAGGAATTAAACTAATTTTGAATTTATTAAATCCATTTCCCATAATAACATCAATAATTTCTTGCAATTATATAAACAGATTTAGAGTACGTCTTTTCAGACAAGAGAGAAATTGAACTCAATATTTGATTTGCTAATTGTTTTCAATACTAATAAAATAAACATTATTCAACCTTTAGGAAATAACATTTTAAAATAAATAAATGTTTCCTCTACTTGATATAATCATTTTCCAAGACAATTTTAACATAACTTAATACCCATATTGTTTAAAACAAATATGTTATTCCATCTAAATACATTATTTCCAAAATAACTCTATCAATTTAACCATTCTTCAATAATTTGAAATTTCTCAATAAATTAAATTATGCCTCTATTCTAACAACTTTTAAAAAATATATCCTCAACTATATAAATATATTTAATATTTTAATAATATATATAATACAATATTAATTATTAATATATATGTATTTTATTCATATATATATATATATATATTAATAATTTAATATTATAAATATAATAATAAAATATTAAATAAAATTTATTTATATCTTTTATTTTATTTTATTTTTTTATAAAAATAACCCTGGTGCCTTGGGCCGCGTGCGCGGATTTCATTTAGGGCAGGGTGGCCGTTTTTGGGCCACATGCATAAGGAAATGGCGGTGGCATTTTTCTTTTCCCCCATGGCCGCACTTTCCACAATGGGCAGAGGTGGAGGCCAGGTGGCGCATTCGCAAAGGGGTCTCGGTAGCAGTGAAAGGGTGGGGCGACGGTGGCGACACAACCAAACCCCAAATAGTGGGCGACTATGTAAACACAGCCAACCACTGTGTGGTATTGGCTGTGTAACCACACAGCCGACCATCGTGGCAGACGGGGGGTCATGTTGGGCGCGGCTCCCCCCAACACATCTCCCATGGGGGGCACGGTGGGGGTGAGTCCCCAGCGCCTCCCCCAATACTTTTATTTTTTTTTTTTTAATTTTATTCTTAGCACAGACCTGAGGATTTCAAAAAATACACACCTCTTTTCAAGGGGCAAATATATATATATATATATTTTTTTATTTTTTTTTTAAATAAATTTACAGCATAACCCCTTTTCACAAACCAAAATTTAAATAAATAAAAATATATATGTATATGATTTATCATATATGAAAACATTAAATTACTCCAATTTAAGATTTGCAACACAAATTGAACAAATAATTCTCAAAACAATTATTTGCAGCCAAGAACACCAAAAATTACATTTTCAAACAAAGATTTTTGCAACAACATAATCCCATCTATAGATCCTTTCAAAATCAAAATGATAACATGAACCTGGTTAACTGGTGTTTGAGATGATCCAGACGATGCTCAACTCCTTCCTCTGATTCCCTCCTCAGATCAACAAATTTCCACAACCAACATCCAAAAACCCACAAAGTTGAAGAATTCTTCCTCTCACTAATTCCCATTTTCCAAAAACTTCATAATCCAAATTGAGAAACAAAATTTCAACCATAAGGATGAAACCCTAAAAATTTCAACCCCCTCATAAATTTCAGAAAATAGAAATGCAAAAGTCTTTCTTTTGAATTTTTTGAATTTTTTGAATTTCAAAATTGACTTTTAATTTATTTTTCAATTTTTCAATTCCTAATTTCCCAAATTGACTTTTAAATTCATTTTTCTTTATTTTCAAATTCAACATAAATAATTTTACTTCTTTCAACATCAAAAATTTAATTAATTAATAAATAGATTTAATCAACGATTAAATTATTTATTAATTAAATTAAATTAATAATAAATAAATTATATTTCAACATAATTCCATATTACATTACTCAACAACTTAAATACATTAAGCTATTTAAATCACCCAATTTAACTTGCAATTAAATAATGAAGAGGGGGAACGATAATCAAAACAACACAACCTGACAAACAACTGACGACATACAAGGACTAGGGTGACGACTTGGCATGGAAACCTAGCTACTATCTCCCAATCGAATATCGTTGGGTATTGAACACGCTCCAACCTATGAAGCTAGGTGGAGTCGATGTCCTGTACCTGTCAACCTGTAAATCAAGTAAACATAACATATAATATGAACAACATAAAATACACACCGTGAAGAGGAATCTCATAATCGTAGGGCGCTCGCAAGCGAGTGATGCCATCCATCCCCTTCACCAATACAATATTACTAACTGATGAATCTAACATCATTAATATAATCAAAAGCGTAAATATCATTAATTCAATTATCCACTATGCTAATCCAAAGCAAGACATAATGATAACATCAAGATAAAATACCAAGTACCAAGGTCCAAGCACTAACAGAAAATAAGGGGTAACCAAACAGAACACTGTTTGATCAAAAGAGCAAAACGAAGGGGTCTTACATCGGCTGTGTGTACAGCCGACCCACGGCTCGGCCGGGGGAGTCCGCGCTGGATGCGGCTCTCTCCCCACGTGCCTTCCATGGGGGCGCGGTGGGGAGGTGAGCCCCTAGCGCCTCCCCAACAATTTTTATTTTATTTTTTATTTTTTTATTTTTTTATTTTTTATTTTTTTTTTCTTTTTACTATGTTTTTCTTTTAATGGAAAAAATTTCAGAAATCCAAAAAAACCAGTCCCTTAAAATTTGAACCTGGCAATTTATTTTTATTTTTATTTTATTTTATTTTTTTTATAAATTTTGCCAGCATAACCTTAAGAGGGGAAATTATAAAAACTATATACAAGTATATGTATATATATATATATATATATGAACACAATTATTTTCATTCACTCCAAATTGAAATTTCAAACAGATAGAAGAACTAAACAAAAACAATATTTTGCACATGAGATTTCATTTCAATTTGCAAACAATATTTTCCCAAAGAGAGGTGTTCTCCAAGTTTTGAAAGAAAGTTTTCAAGTGGTTTCATTTGCACACAACAACAGATTTCAATTATTTTCCCATCAACACATATGCCATTGAAATTTCAAAAGAAACTAATTACAAGGATATGCACCTTTTTTTTTTTAAGTAGAGAGAAGATCCTGGTGGTGCCTTGATTCCCACTGAAGTTCCATAGATTCCTCAAGCTTTTACCCAAAACCCACAAAATTGAACAATTTCTTCCTCTTTTTCTTTTTAATTTTTCCAAAACTCCATGAACATTCAAAATTGTGAAGCAAAATTCAAACATAAGGAAAACACCCTAAAAATCCTCCAACCACTCTCATCAATTCTCCAAATCAAAAAATGCAAATATCTTCCTCTTTCAATTTTTCAATTCAAATTTTCTAATTTGACTTTTAATTATTTTCTTTTATTTTCAATTTCATCTTTTCAATATTCTCAATTTCACACAAAATTCTATTAACTCCAAAATGCAAAAATTTAATTTATTTCAATTCAATTAATTTAATTATCAATAAATTAAAGCTAATCAAAGATTAAATTTATTTATTAATAAATTAAATCACATTTCAACATAAACCAGATAAGGTTAAATGGAAATTTAACTACCAAGCATATATTTTAACCTTTTTCCAAACTTCTAATTTAAACTGAAACCAGACAAATTGAACAATATAAAACAACTAGACCATACCAAAACCGACGACACACTATGACTAGGGTGACAACTTGACACATAATCCTAGTTACTATCTCCCAATCGAATACCATTGGGCATTGGACACATTCAACCCTGTGAAACCAGGTGGAGTCAATGTCCTATACCTGTCAACCTACGAACAAAGAGTACATCCACATGCAATATATGTCATCATTAAAACACACCATGAAGAGGAAATCTCATAATTGCAGGGCGCTCACAAGTGAGTGATGTGATGCCATCCCTTTCACCAATACAGTGTAACTAATTGAAAAATCTAACGTATTAATATAATCTAAAGCATAAGCATCATTAATTCGAATATCCATTTATGTTAATTCAAAACATGCCATAAAGATAACATCATATTAAAATACCATCACATCAAAAGATAACATTAATGTCGCTTTATAGATAGTGATCAAATAGAAGTCGAGTACCATAGTTAAGGTACTAACAGAAAGTACAACATAACAAAGCATAACACTGTTCGAACAAAAGGATAAAAATGGAGGGGTATTACATCCTTCCCCCCTTGGGTTAGGCTTACTCCTGGAAGCCTACAAATAGTAGGGATATAAATCCCACAAATAGACTGCATACAAATCAAAACCTCGACCCCTGAGGATGAGCATCCTGCACTAGATGACCAACCCCAAAAGTCTCAACAACAGCTCCCTGATACCCAGGTTGACGGTCATCAACTGCAACGTAAGCTCGATGAGATCTACCTGCATTCCCTATTGTCGGCTCTAAAACTATTGGGGCCTGAACAAAACCAAAAGTATTCTGATGCGGACAGTTCCTAACAAGGTGGCCTTGTTGGCCACAAGAGTAACACCCTGTGTCACAACCAAACCCTCTATCTCCTACAGGTGCAGTAGACTATTGCATACTACCCCAATCAGCCATAGACTGTGAACTCTGGGCTGGCTGCACCTGCTGATTGTGCTTATTGCGCCACCAGTTCTTGTTCCTCCTAGGCGAAGAACCACCATCATCCTGACATGGCTAAGAGTCCTTATGCTTTCCAAGTGCACTCTCCTGCTGCTGACCACCCTGCGATGGTCCCTGCTGAGATCGAGAAGGTACACCTCCCTGAGGCTTCCCTCCTCTAGCACTAGATCCTGCTACTAAAATTCCACCAACCTACACTCCTATGTGACCTCCAAGTGCCATACTCAGATTCTCCTTAATAAGGCGTGCTTTCTCCACTGCCACATCCATGGTCTTGGGCTCAAAAACCCTCACACCACCGCTGAGATGAGCATTTAAGCCCCTGACAAAATGGTTCACTAACATGCTCTCATCGTCACCAATCCCTGCATATTGTTTGAGCTTATAAAAGCATCACTCGTATTGCTCAACATATAATTCCATCTGATGCAAGGCATGGAACTCGTCACCTCGACGTTGATGCCAATGCTTAGATAAGAATCAAGATCTGAACCTCTCTAAGAAGATCTCCCAAGATACTGAGTGTATATCAATATGGAGCTTTTGCTCCTCTAGTCTCCACCATGTGGATGCAAACCCTCTCAACTGCATGATGGCATAACGAGCTTTGGTGTTACTACCATACGGATGCATGGAAAAACACCTATCTAGGTCTATAAGGCAATTCTCAACTTCTAAACCAGTACCAGATCCATCATATAATGGAGGGTGCCCCCTGAGCAAATCCCTCATGTGTGACTCAGACTAAGGAGGAACTTCCCTCACCATTGGATTAACCTGAACCTCTACCTACCTTGGACCAAGGAGTGTCAAAGCATCCTCAAGTGCTCTATGCATAGCCTCAATCCCCACTGGATCCTGCTGATGATCCCTGACCCCAGGTGTATTCTAAGATGCCTGAGGTTCTTCTTGATCAAGAACAACTGGTACATGAGGAGCAGAGTCATGTTGACTCTCACAACGATCGCCTAAACGGCCATGACCATGCCCTCTACCTCTTTCGTGTCTGGGAGGCATAATCCTACAAAGACACATCAAGGTATTAGGCAAGGTACCTAACTTAAAAACTTAAACAACTAAAAGCTTAATGGCTCCATCATAATCCCAGAGTACCCAGTGTTTAAACCTAGGCTCTGATACCATGTGTAACACCTTGCCACGCAACCCTAGAGGAAGTTGCAAACAACTACTTAAATAGGCTATTTTTTTTTTTTTAAGAACAATAATAAGCAAGTTCACTACCCATTGCCAACAACCTATAACGTTACGAGATAGAGGTTATATAGAACCTCAACAAAAAACATGAATTTAAACCATGTCAATTATTTAGATAATAATTAAACACATACATTCCAATTAGGATAATTTACCACAAGCATAAAGATAACTTTCCATCTCATTAATCCATTCATTAAACAATAAGATTACAAAACTCATTCCTTGAATGAGGTAAGTTCAATAAACATAATTACAATTACAACCTCCACCTCAATAACAACTGAGGGGTAAAATAATACAAGATCAACTGAAATGAAATAAAGCAAGAGCTGAAACTAAAACCAATGAGCTCTCCAACTAGAAGTCTCCTCCACAAGAACACAAAGAAAGCCCCAACGGATTAAGTACATGCCACCCAACCAAGTGGAACCCAAAGGCCCACCCCCCGTGCTAGGAGATAGTAACAAGGAATCCTAGACAAGACCAACACCTCTAGACATAGGCTACATCATAATTGTACCAAACTGAAAACAACCAATCACATGTACCTCAAAAGTATAACACAAGTCCAACACACGTACATCACAAGTACAACTCAACATGGTTACATTGCTTCCAGATAAAAATCAGATCAAGTATGTTAGGAGAACCATACACACAGAATCAAACACCAACCAAGGTCACATTAGGTATGTTACGGAAACCGTACCCACAATAAACAAGTACCAACTATTGTCCTAGACAGAGTGTCATCACATAGTTCTTCATGAGTTACCCACTGCGGATCGTCAAGATGGTGGCCTCAAACTAATCCTCGTCCCTCATACTTACTAATGCAAAATCAAATACCTTTCGTACAGACAAGATAGATGACCTTGACGTCCCCGGCCTTTCCACCCATCCCAAGCCTAACCGAGCACTTGGGTCCATGAGTGAGGCATAATTATCTTGATTACTGAGAAGTTAGTCCTAATCTTCTAAGTATTTTTTTAGTTATCATTTGATTAAACTACTTCTGAAGGTTACCCAATCTTACCTCTTCCGGGCTCTAGCCCCTACGGAAGCCACTCTTCTACTTGACAACACACATACCATCCAATCACCAAGGGTACAAGGTGCAACAAATAAGATATCACAACCACTCCTTTCTCAGGAGGTGACATAAAATGAAACTCACTCCAACACTAGAGGCAACAAATCACATAACAATGTCACTCCTTACCAGGAGACACATATCCCATAATCCACTCCTTTCACAGGAGACACAAAACATACCCATTCATGGAAACCAAGTAAACACTGACAACGTACTATGCACTTCCCAAGGGGTACAAAATAGGTTGACATATCAAAACAACAACCCCCATCCTCTAAGGATCATCTGGAAGACTTACAAATAAAGGATACATTTAACCCACTTTCCTAACCATGAACACGAAAGATATATTCACTGAAGACAAATGAAAGGAACTACCTTTGGATATTCTAAATCCATGTTCGCTTCAAAATTTGATTTCACAACAAGGGTAATATTTGCCTTAACATAATAATTGTTTAATATCATTAATTGCCTCGTCAATTGCAAAGAAGGGAAAAATACTAATTTAAACAATTAAATCAATTCCTATGATTATTCCTAATGTCCACAAAATACATGCAAGTAAATCCCTTCAATCTCCCATATAATTTCTTCAATCGTGCCATTGTATAATATTTAAATTTCTTAAATCCCATTACCAAAATAACTCACCCCTAATGTGTATAACCAAAAAAAAACACATTTAATTAGCTAAATATTAATATGTTAATATTATAAAGTATACTATTAAACATTAACATATATTATATTAATATTTTAATATTATACTATATAATAATGCATATTAATATATTTATTTTATACTAATATTATAATATTATATATTATAATAATAAATATTAATATTTAATATTATAAATAACTATTAATATTTAATATTATAAAATATATAATATTAAAATATTAAATAAAATAAATAAAACACCCACATACTCCCCTCGGTCCGCACGCCGGTTTCGAATGGGTGACCGCCTTGGTTTAAGGTTCGCGCGCCATGTGAGTGGGCGCCGACTGTACCCAGAGTCGGCCCCCACAGTTGGGCACGACGGTGTAAACACTGCCGACCCAGTTGTGGGTGTCGGCTGTGTGTACAGCTGACCCACGGCTTAACCGAGGGAGTCTGCACTAGGTGCGGCGCTCTCCCCACATGCCTTCCATGGGGGCACGGTGGGGAGGTGAGCCCCCAGCGCCTCCCTAACAATTTTTATTTTTTTTAATTTTTTAATTTTTAATTTTTTTATTTTTTTTATTATTTTTTTCTTTTTTGTGTTTTTAATGGAAATTTTTTCCAGAAACCCAAAAAAACAGTCCCTTAAAATTTGAACCTGGCAATTTATTTTTATTTTTATTTTTTTTATAAATTTTGCCAGCATAACGTTAAGAGGGGAAATTATAAAAACTATATACAAGTATATGTATATATACATATATATATATATATATGTGTGTGAACACAATTATTTTCATTCACTCCAAATTGAAATTTCAAATAGATAGAAGAACTAAACAAAAAAAATATTTTGCACATGAGATTTCATTTCAATTTGCAAACAATCTTTTCCCAAAGAGAGGTGTTCTCCAAGTTTTGAAAGAAATTTTTCAAGTGGTTTATTTGCACAGAACAATAGATTTCAATTATTTTCCCATCAACACATATGCCATCGAAATTTCAAAAGAAACTAATTACAAGGATATGCACCTATTTTTTTTGAAGTAGAGAGAAGATCCTGATGGTGCCTTGATTCCCACTGAAGCTCCACAGATTCCTCAAGATTTTACCCAAAACCCACAAAATTGAACAATTTCTTCCTCTTTTTCTTTTAAATATTTCCAAAACTCCATGAACATTCAAAATTGTGAAGCAAAATTCAAACATAAGGAAAAAACCCTAAAAATCCTACAACCACCCTCATCAATTCTCCAAAACAAAAAATGCAAATATCTTCCTCTTTCAATTTTTCAATTCAAATTTTCTAATTTGACTTTTAATTATTTTCTTTTATTTTCAATTTCATCTTTTCAATATTCTCAATTTCACACAAAATTCTATTAACTCCAAAATGGAAAATTTTAATTTATTTCAAATCAATAAATTAAATCTAATCAAAGATTAAATTAAATTAATTAATAAATTAAATCACATTTCAACATAAACCAGATAAGGTTAAATGGCAATTTAACTACCAAGCATATATTTTAACCGTTTTCCAAACTTCTAATTTAAACTAAAACTAGACAAATTGAACAATATAAAACAACTGGACCATACCAAAACTAACAACACACTATGACTAGGGTGATGACTTGGCACAAAATCCTAGCTACTATCTCCCAATTGAATACCCCTGGGCATTGGACACACTCAACCCTATGAAACCAGGTGGAGTCGATGTCTTGTACCTGTCAACCTGCGAACAAAGAGTATATCCACATGCAATATATGTCATCATTAAAACACATCGTGAAGAGGAAATCTCGGAATCGCAGGGCACTCGCAAGCGAGTGATGTGATGTCGTCCCTTTCACCAATACATTGTAACTAACTGACAAATCTAACGTATTAATATAATCCAAAGCATAAGCATCATTAATTTGAATATCCATTTATGTTAATTCAAAACATGCTATAAAGATAACATCATATTAAAATACCATCACATCAAAAGATAACATTAACGTCGCTTTATAGATAGCGATCAAATAGAAGTTGAGTACCATAGTCAAGGTACTAACAAAAAGTACAAAATAACAGAGCATAACACTGTTCAAACAAAAGGACAAAACGGAGGGGTATTACAACATAAATCAATATATATATATAATGATAAATATAAACTTCTTATTAACAAGCTAACTAGTTTTTGATGTTATCAACCATCAAGCTATTTTAAATTACAACTATAATTTAAAATAAAATCAAACTAAACACAATCCATATAAATAAATATATAAAATCAGATTTAATAAACTAATGGTTGCTACTACAACTTTCAAATTTAATTTAGATAACCGAAAGTTTAATATTCAATGGACTCTAACATATAATATCCATAAATATATATATATATATATCTAAATACACAATAAATCATATGGAGGTTACGTATTTCCCAGAACTATATTTTACATGCTATTGTATAATAAAAGAATACCAAAATCCATGCATGGAAGAACATAGCAAATTTTTTTAACACATATCATGTTTGTTAACACATATGAAATTTGTTAACACATGTCACATTTGTAAAAAGATATGAAATTGGTTAACACATGCCACATTTGTTAACACATATTGTGTTTGTAAACACATATGAAATTGGTTAACACATGTCGTGTTTGTTAACACATATTGTTTGTTAAAGAGGCAACACTGATTCTCTTAGCATAAACATTAGCAAAGAATGAAACTTCAAATGCCTAAGGGCATATAATCTACTATTTTATCCAGTGTATTATATCTCCCAAAAGAGCCTACATAGCATCGAACTCTAATTTTAGACAATGCGTAGGAGTTTTCATGCTACAGAAGAAAACACAATAGGAATAAAACACCAGTTCACACTATTATGGAAACGGTCAAAAGCAACAAAAACAATTCAAAATGAAGCATAGTAATTGAAGAAATCAATTCTCATAGAATTGAATAATGCTCAAGCCACATTTATATTGAACGAGCCTGCATAATGCCAAGCATAAATTTCATTGAAGAAAATACTAAATATTTGAGGACTAGGCAAAGGCAACCAAATCAATTCCATGTGAATCCAATAGTCTGGGAACAAACAAGGATAATCGCCAATATAGAATAATATCATTTGTAATACATGTTGTACAAATAATAAAAAATGAAGAAGGCCAGCCTGATTTCCTTCGTTTCGAAGATAGATAAGTAGTGTCGAAAGAAAGGTTATCGTAGAAACAATCCTCTTCCCTCAAAGCTTTGATCAACCTTCAGAAATTATTTCCACACTTTGAAAACAATTTCAATTCAAAATCTATATTTCCTAAGAATATTTTTGTAGAGAAAATTTCTTGTTTGAAAACCAAAAAAAGAAGAAGCCTTTTTTTCCAAAATTGAGCATTATTAAAAACAAGGAAAAAGTTTCATTTTTCAAAGATAAAAATCAAGAAATTATCACTTAATAAGATAAGTTTCCTTTTTGCAACCAGTTCGGAGCCATTCATGGGCTCGAACTCGCTTTTTCCATCTTTTTAGTTGCTTTAACAACTTTTTCAAAAATCTAATCAAATTTATTATTCCATTTTGAATTATATTATCTTTCCACATTTAATTTATTTATTGAAAATTATATTATTTTCACATTTGAATAATTAAATTCCAATGATAATAAAATTAAAAACTATCATTAAACTTAATTGTGATAATACTCTATACAAAATAATTTAATTTAATTAATCATCAATAAACCACATACTTTTTATTTCTCAATATTGGTTTATTTAATTATTTATTGTAATTCCAACTTAATTTAAGCAACCTTATAATCAATCTGATTTAATTAAATTGATTAAACAAGGCTATTCATAATATTAATTTCACCTCAAGATAACAATTAATAAAATATTTAAACTCAATCAATAATTTAAACAACATAATGACAAACGACTACATAACATCACAATTCATCCAAACAATGATAAACACAAAATGAAAAAAATGACCAAGAGTACAAACTAGACTGATGGGGTAACAAAACAGGTACTCATCCTCATCGAGGATGATGGAAAGGGTAGGAGAAATTTTTTCATCTCCAATTTTCAATGACATTTCCATTAGGTTTTTGAGGCATGCTCAAACTTAACAATCTAGGTGGAGTCGATGCCTGGTACCTACAACCTGCATCAACTACATTGTCAAGCAATGTACATATATATCAAATGAAAAACACACCATGAGAGGAAGTCGCAACATAGAAAGGTACTCATGAATGAGTAATTCTATGTACCATCCCTCCCACCAAGACCTCAAACAATAACAACATCAACGAACAACAATAATTACATCACAAACAACATAGATCAATCATTAATTCAATTCATAGTAGGCATAATCATATAACCACATGATTCACATAATCAAATTAATTCAAACACAATAAATCCATATATCCATCATAACATAAGCATAAGTCAATAGTATAATGATCATCAAAGTTTGATAAATATCATCCCAAAACCAATCCAAAACAGTAAAACTAGCATCAACAAAGTATCAAAGTGCATATCCTAACATACTGAGTATCAATATAATGAAAGAAATAGAAGAGATACTACATTCTACCCCCTAGAACCAGGCTTACTCCTGGAAGCCTGCAAAAAAATATGGATAGGACTCTCAAATCTGAGATGCATCTTGTAACGCCCTGCCACGCAACCCTAGAGCAAGTTGCATTTAACTACTTAAACATAATAATTTTTCTTTTTTTTAAGTATAATTAATAAGCAAGTTTGCTAACAATGCCAACAACCTCTAAGGTTACGAGACAGAGGCTATATAGAACCTCAACAAAAAACATGATTATAAACTATGACAATTATTTAATCAATAAATTACCACATACATTCCAAGTAAGATGAAATAACAAGCATAAGATAATGCTTTCAAATACATTAATCCATCCATTAAACAATAAGGTTACAATCTCTCATTCCCCGAGTGAGGCAAACCAATACATAATTACAATTCTCGATAACATAGAGGAATAATGATTGCAAGAATAGCTGAAATGAAAACAAGTAAGAACTGCAACAGAAACCACGAGCTCTCCAACTGGAAGTCTCGTCCACACAAACATGAAGAAAGAACCCAATGGATTTAGGTGCATGCCACCCAACCAAGTGGAACCCAAAGGCCCACCCCCCCTGCTAGGAGATAGTAACTAGGAATCCTAGTCAAGACAATCTACCTCTAGACACAGGCTAACATAAACATAACTGAACCAAACTAAAACAACCAAACACATGAACTACACAAGTACATCCCAAGTTACAACTCAAATCCAACATAAGTACAACATAAGATCAACTCAAATACCATGCAAGTACAATACAAGGACAACTCAACATGGTCACAATGTTTCCAGAAATAAAGCAGAACAAGTATGATAAGAAAACCATTCACATAATAATAGAATACCAACTATGGTCACATCAGGTATGTTAAAGAAACCATACCCCTAAAACAAAGACCAGCTGTTGTCCTAGATAGAGTGTCATCGCACAGCTCATCATGGGTTATCCTTGGGAATCTTCATAGGCTTCGGCCCCCACAAGAAAAGGTTATCCTAGTGACCTTTACCGAATCCCGGCCCCCATACTCACTCATGCTGGAGCCAAATACCTTTCGTATAGACAAGATAGATGACCTTGCCATTACAAGCCTTCCCACTTCATCCCAAGTCTAAACAAGCACTTGAGTCCATGAGTGAGGTAAAATTATCTTGATTAGTGAGAAGTTAGTCCTAAACTTCTAAGTATTGTTTTAGTTATCACTTGATTAAATAACTTGCAACGAGTTATCCTTGACACCACTCCGGGTGCCAGCCCCCATTACAAGCCACTCTTCTACGAAGACACACACACCATCCAAACAAACATCTATGGAACCAAGGTGTAACAAACCAGATAACATGACCACTCCTTTCTCAGGAGTCGACAAAGATGAACCCATCTCCAAACACTGGAGGAAACATCAATAACAAGACGGCTCCTGACCGCTCTTGACAAGGAGACACGGATCCCATTATCCACTCCTAAACCAAGGAGGTACAAACATGAACAAAACCGCTCCTAACAAGGAGGCACACATTACGAAATCCAACCCTCACAAACGACAGACCATCTAGAAGACTTACAAATTTACAACATATTTAACTCACTTCCCAAGACGATGACAAGAATAGTTCCCAATCAAGACAAGCAAGAATTAAGTTCTACTTTGGGTTCACTAAACCCATTTCCTCATTAATATTCAGTAATTCACCGCATTTAATAAATCAGGAAAAGAATAAAATTCAACTCCAATGTTTAAATTTCACTATTGTTCAATGATATCAGGAATTGATTAATATCTATGTTTCAAGAATAAACGTTTAGAAGTTGAATAGGTCTATGGCAAAATCATCTGTTCACTAAATAAGACACCAACATATTTCTTGGCAAATCATGCTTAACATTTCAAAATGTCATTGATTTAACATTAATATTTTAAGAAACACGCCATAGAAAAATATAAATTCAATTTACCCAATCAGTTTGCCCAAGAAAATAATTCCCCTTTGCAAAAGCAATTAAGAACTATTTGATTAATTATTTAATTAATTAATTATTTTCCCACCTTTAATCCCAATTTCACTAATGTAAAAAAAAGTAACATACTCATGCCTTAATATCATTATTATCATATTAAAACTAATAAATTTCATTATTAAATTAATATTAAAATAACATACATATTATAGTATTAAATATTAATATTTAATATTATAACATATATAATATTTAATATTAAATAATAATAAAAAAATTAAAAATAAAATAATAAAAGAAAGAAAAAAAAAAACTAATAATAAAAAGAAAGGACGACCCTAATTTAAAAGGGAGGCGAAACCCCCTGGCCGCATGCCCCATGGGCGGCTATGGTTACACACAGCCGACCCCCATGAATGGGGGCGACTGTGTGTAAACACGGTCGTCCTCCATGGTGGTTGTGCACGCAAGTAAGGAGGGGGCGGGGTGCGTGCCGGGCGCGGCTCCCCTCACCCACCTCCCATGGGGCGCAGTGGGGGTCGAGCCCCCTGCATCTCCCCTATCTTTTAATTATTTTTTTTCTTTAATATTTTTTTTTTTAAAAAACTTTTCCTGTGTGATTTCGGGTTTTTTAAAAAAACGCAGACCTATTTTTCTGAAAGAAAATTTGATATTTTCATTTTGAAAATGAAAGAAATGGGGGCATGACCTCAACCCCAACATAAAAACAAATATTTAATCATATATATTTACATATATATAAATTTTTACAACCAAATTTCCAATGAAGAGAAATGGAGGAGAAGAATTAAATTTTTTTCAAAGATATTATGTTAAAACCAAAAGAAAACTCCATTGTTCTACCTTGGAGAAATTATTTTTTTTATTTTTTTTTAAAGGTGAGATTTTACACAATAAACTCAGTTTTCCATATGGGTTTTTCCATTGCAATGCACAACCAAAAAATTGAAAACATTTTGCAACCAGATTTTCAACCTCAACACATTTAAATTAAATTTTCCAAAAACAATAAAAGAAAAGACAAGAACCTGGTAAATTTGGAATTTGAAGATGACCAGATGATGATTAGCTTTCCCTCTTGCTTCCAATCCAATTCCTCAAGATTTTGCAACTCCAATAAAAAAACCCACAAATTTGAAGAATCCTCCTTTCACAACTTTCAATTTTTCTACAAAATTCAAGATCCAAAAATTGAAAAACCAAATTCAACCATAAGGATGAAAAACCCTAAAAAAACCAACAACCCCCTCATAACTCCTTCAAAACAGAAAATAAGATAAATATCTAATTTCTTTTATTTTTTTATTTTTTTTGAATTCAAACTTCAATTTGACTTTTAATATCATTTTCTAATTTTCAATTTTTAATTCCAATTTTCACAATTGACTTTCAATTCAATTTTCAATTTCAACATATATGTAATAATTTCCAAAATGAATTTGCTTAACTCAAATTAATTAATTTAATTAATTTAATAAAATAAATCTAATCCAAGATTAAATTATTCTATTAATTAAATTAAATTAACTTAATAACTTTAAATAACATTTCCCACATAATAACCAATTAATTCAATCAACAACTTAAATACTAAAACCCATTTAATTCCTTTTTCCAACTTGCAATTAAACAACGAAGAGAGGGCACAAAAACCAAAGCAACACCACCTGACAAACAACTAACAACATACAAGGACTAGAGTGACGACTTGACACTGAAACCTAGCTACTATCTCCCAATCGAATATCGTTGGGTATTGAACACACTCTCACTTATGAAACCAGGTGGAGTCGATGTCCTGTACCTGTCAACCTACAATTCAAGTAAACAACAACATATAATATGAATAACATAAAATACACACCGTGAAGAGGAAATCACGGGATTGTAGGGCACTCGCAAGTGAGTGATGCGATACCGTCCTCTTCACCAATACACTACAAATAACTAACAATTCTAACATGATATAATTCAAAGCATAAACATCATTAATTCAAATATCCACTATGCTAATCCAAAACATGGAATAAAGATAACATCATATTAACATACCATCACATCAAAATATAACATTAACGTCGCTTATAGATAGCGATCAAATACAGTCGAGTACCATAGTTAAGGTACAAACAGAAAATACAACATAAAGAGGTATCTGGATAACCAGAACACATCAAAACAACATAACAACACAAGGACATACTATCCAACCAAAAGGAAAAACAGAGGGGTATTACACATCCTCCCATGTAGCTAAAGTCTCTTCATTAGGATCCCATTTGACCCTCACCTGCTCAGTGTCTCTACCCCTGAGGGTGAGTCTCATGTTCTCTAGCATGGCCATGGGCTCCAGTGCGAGCTGCCCATCCTCTACTTGTATGGTATTCCAATCGAGAACATGAGATATGTAAGGATAATAAGGTATAAGTACAAAAACATGGAATGCATCATGTATGTGAAATAGACTTAATGGCAAAGCAAGATGATAAGCAATGGGATTGATCCTCTCCAAAACCTCAAATGGCCCCACCAAATGAGGTGCAATCTTAGAGCCTTTCCCATAATGAATTGGACTATTTCACAGAAATACTCATAAGAAAACTCAA
Source organism: Sequoiadendron giganteum (assembly GCA_007115665.2). NCBI lineage: Eukaryota > Viridiplantae > Streptophyta > Pinopsida > Cupressales > Cupressaceae > Sequoiadendron > Sequoiadendron giganteum. The sequence continues at coordinate 291,308,911 of CM021107.1, forward strand.
TCACTGACTGAGAACTGATGGTCGACCTTATGTGCATCTACATATTTCTTTTGTTTGTCTTACACTGCCACCAAGTGCTCTCTAATGCGAGCAACTTTTTGCTCCATATCTTGAAGCATCTCGGGTCCAAGGAGAATTATGTCATCAAGACAGTCCCAACTCAATGGAGTCTGACAAGGATGACCATACAATGCCTAGAAAGGAGGCATACCAATCAAACTATGATTACCATTGTTGTATGCGAACTCCACTAAATGCAAGTAGTCCTCCCAACGAGACTACTGATCCATAACATACATTATGAGTATATCTTCAAGAACCTAGTTGACCCTCTTGACTTGTCCATCTATCTTTAGATGGCATGCAGAATTGAAGTTCAACTGGGTCCCCAAAGCATGATGCAAGGATGTCCACAGTGTAGAAGTGAACACTGGATCTCTATAAAAAATAATTCTTCATGGAATTCCATTTAGTCTAACAATATCCTCCATGAATATTCTGGCCACAAAAGAAGCATTATAAGATGATCAAACGGGAGAAAAGTGTGCCACCTTTGTCAATCAATCAACTATGACCATGATGACATCATGTCAATGAGAAGACATAGGAAAACCAACTATGAAGTCCATCAAAATAATATCCCATTTCCACTTAGGAACAAGATGTGGTTGTAGAAAACCTATGGGATGTTAGTGTTCAACCTTACTCTCTGACACTCCAAACACCTCACAACAAAGTCTACAATATCTCTCTTCATTCCAGCCCATAAATATAGTGGACGAAGATCTACGTACATCTTCTTAATAGCCGAATGAGAAAAATAGGGTGCCTGATGAGCCTTTGACATAATCAAGATACGAAGACCCTCAAAAGGAGGTACATACATACAAACCATATTCAATAAAAGACCATCTGATCCACGCAAATAGCTAGAAAACTTTCCCTCCAAAGCTCTATCTAACTCAATTTTTGACTTTACCTCCTAGTACCAACTATTTGTAGGAAGTGCTACAAGGATCTAGCTCCTCCAATCCACACCAAGAGTCACTATAGACAACTCCTATCTCCATTGACTCATAGAATCTTCCACTATATTTTCCTTGCCCTGGATGTATTTAACCTCAAAGTCATATTCACAAAGGAAGTCCATCCATCTCCTCTACCTAGCATTTTGGTTCAATTGCGTAAATATGTACTACAAATTGCAGTGATCACTCATATGTAGATCAAACCGATGCCCCAATAGAAAGTGCCTCCATCTCATAAAGGCATGCACAATAATGGCTAACTCCAAATTGTGTGGGGTAATTCAGCTCATGATCCTTGAGTTTGCGAGACTCATAGGTAATCACATGACCCTCCTGCATAAGAATGGATCCTAAACCCTCCAAGGACACATCCATACACACCACAAAATCTCTAGCAGGATCAAGAACTTCTAAAACAAGTGCACCGATTAACTTCTCCTTAAGAGTTTGAAAAGCTAACTAGCATTGCTCTGACCAAATAAACTTCTTCCCTTTCCTCTGAAGAGAAGTGATAGGGTAAGCTATCCTTGAGAAGCCCTAAAAAAATCACCAGTAGTAAGTTGCCAAGCCCATGAAATTGCGAATCTCAAGAAAATTCATGGGTGTAGGCCAATCCATGATGGCTTGGATCTTTGAAGGATCCATGATAATTCCTTCACAAGAAATAACGTGACCCAAGTATCTCACCTCCGTATAAAAGAACTCAGACTTCTCCAAATTTGCATACAATTGATTGTCTCTCAGACACCAGAACACCTGTTGCAAATTCTGCTCATGCTCCTCCCTAGTCCTCGAGTAGATCAAAATATCATCAAGGAATACAAGGAAAAATTTATCCAAGTAGATGCAAAAAACTTCATTCATCAACCCGAACGACATAACAATAAACTCATAATGTCTATAGTGAGTGTGAAATGCAATCTTATGTATATCCGCCTCAAAGATACATAATTGATGGTACTCCAAATTTAGATAAACTTTAGAAAATACTTTAGCTCCCTTTATTTGATCAAATAGATCATCAATTCTCAGCAAGGTATATTGGTTCTTCACTGTCACCTTATTTAACTACCAGTAGTCTATGCACAATCGAAGAGAACCGTCCTTCTTCACAAATATAATTGGTGCTCCCCAAGGAGAGACACTAGGTTGAATGAACCCTTTTTCCAACAACTCCTCTAATTTCTCCTAAAGCTCCTAAAGCTCCTGAGTAGTCATCCGATATGGAGCTTGAGATATAGGCTCAGCTTCAGGTACCAGATGTATCATTAAATTAAGGTCACACTTAGGTGGAATCTCAAAAATCTCACTAGGAAAGACATTTGTGAACTCCTTAAGGAGATTATAATCATCAAGGGACACCTCTTGACTTTCCCCTTGCTCCAAATCATTGACCAACACCACAAACAACTGACAACCCTAACACATACATCTCCTCAACTACATATTAGAGATCATTTGTAATGAGATGGGTCTTTGGATGCCAACCACATCAACCTCATTGCCTGAATCATCCACATAATGAACTGCCTTATGTAGAAAATCTATCATTGCTCGATCAACACTCAACCAATCCATACCCAACACAACATCATAAGATCCTAGAGGTACGATGCGAAGATCCATCATAGTAACAAGTGAACCAATTTTCAAACTAAAACCATGGACAAAGGACTCTACCACTATCTTTTCCCTAGAGGCCAATTCGACCTACCACCTAACACTTTGCTTTTCTACCACCAACCTATAGTTCTCTACTATGGAAGGGGAAATAAATGAATCTAAATCATCATAATAAAAATGGATAGAGATATCAGTACCCTATAACACACCTAAAGCCTCCACTATGGTGCCCTGATGCTTGACCTGAAGGTTATTGACCACAAAAAATACTTGGTGTGACTTTCCTGCATCTCCCACCATCGACCTTGAAACTTCCATCCTCTAACTAAAACCTATAGTGTTCCTCTATGCACACAGCCTATTAATGTGACCCTCTGTTGGTCACAATAGAAACACCTTGTGCCCCTGCCATAACCTTTTCCACTTGGGGGTGCACTAAATTTATGAACATTGCCTCTGCTAGCTCTAATCTATGTGCTTTGTGTAGGCTATTTGAAATGATTGCACTTGTTATACCACCAATTTCGGTTCTTTCCAGACTGAGAACCACCACCGTGATGATATTGTGAATTCCTATGTTTAGACTGAGAGTGCAACTATTGCTATTGACCACCCTTAGTAGGTTCCTAATGGTTCCTAGAGGAACCCACTGCCTAAGGTTGTCCACTTCACAAACCAAATCTATATGAAGGTGTACTACCAATCTGAACAACTATATAGCCTCCTAATTCCATGGCCAAATTTTCCTCCACTAGACAAGACTTCTCCACAACCACCTCCATAGTCTTTGGCTTGAAGACACAAACTCCATGGATGTAGGCATTCAAGCCTCTAATAAAGTGATGCACTAGCATACCCTCATCATCATCGATCCTGCCATATTGTTTAAGTTCATAAAATTTGTGCTTATATTGTTCCAATGACATGACCATCTATCTCACCTAATGGAACTCATTAGCATAGTTCTATCTCTAGTGTTCTAATAGGAAATGGGCTCTAAACCTCTCCACGAATAACTCCCAAGTCATTGAACCAATGTTTAAGTGTGATTTATGCTCCTTTAATCACCATTATGTAGATGTAAAACCCTTGAGATGCATGATGGCACACCTAGACTTAGTGTTACTACCATATGGATCCATGGTGAAACACCTATCGAGATCAATTAACTAAGTTTCTACCTCTAATATTCCTCCTCCAGATCCATCAAAAGTGGGAGGATGTGCCCTCAAAAGGTCTTTGATGTGATGTGTTGCAACAACATCTTGATCTGCTAAGACATCCCCTCTCCTTGGTGATATCTTTCTCTCCCTGATCACTTTTTGCTCCTCCTCCTATCTAGGGCCTAAGCAGCCAAGAGCCTCCTCTAGCAACTGATTTAGTTGAGCTCCCTCTACACTCAGTTGACCCAAATTTTGACCACCACTACCCTGTTCACTATCATGGGAACTTTGAGACGGTGTACTCTAGCGGTTAGCCCTACACCACCACCACAACCTCGACCCCGACCTCTACACATATTCCTACACAAAAATTCAAGGGGAACACATAAGTTCAAGAGTTACACACAAGGTTAACATAATGGGATCAATTGAACCTAGAGTACCTAGTTCTAGAGCTTGGGCTCTGATACCAAGATGAAATACCCCGTCACGTAAACCCCAAAGGAAAACACAACCATCTAACCATTATGACACATTTTTTTTTTATAAAAAAGATAAGACTAACATGAAATATGCTATTAGAAACCAAGATCACCTGCATGCAATCACCTGTCACATGCAAAAGACATCCAGAACCAGAGAAGATGTTATGTAAACCTCAAAGTAAAAATGCATTATTGAGAATCAATTATTACAAAGAGATCAATCCTTATGAAGGAGATCAAGAAACCCTAAATGAAACCCTAGTGTGCACACTTAATAATTAATCAATTATTAATGTGCCTAAGTTTAGCTTAAGCAACTAAAGGAATAAGTGACTTAATTAATTAATCAGTATGATATAATTAATTAAGTATAATAATTTATTACTCTTAACACCCCCCCTTAAGATGAACTTAGGAAGAAGCTAAAACACTAGAAGAAGATGCATGAAAGAAAAGATGGGTCCCGGCAACTAGGCCTAATCAGGTACCAATTTACAAATGCAAGAAAGACGTAGAGAAGGAAAACCCAGTGGGAAAAACCCCCCTACAATGAGATGACATGCTGCAAAGAAGCACTGGAAGAACACTGTAGAGTAACACTGGAACCGCAATCTGGAAAACAAGGAAAGATACTTATGTCTACAAGAAACCATATCAAAATCATAATGATGCAACAACAAACCTGATGCCATAGAACACTCGAAAACTCAAAACGGGAACAACCCTGGAATCTATGAAGTAGCAGTAGATTATTGAATGATGTATTACTGAAAACGAAGTGCAAAGATGCAAGTTGCACCCTCCCAACTACCAAAACATCCAAGTAATCTCCAAACAACCTATCAGGCCAAATATGGACTAAGAGATCAACTTGGGATAGATACAGAAAAAGTGCATGAATAGCAAGATAGAGCTCCTCAATACCTTTCCAATGTTGCAAAGATAGCGAAAATCGAACATCGTGGAAAAAATTTATGAGCTCGAAAGCATAAAATAAACATCTAACTTCAAATAGAAATAAATATAATAAAACAGAAAAATACTATAAAATAAATTGCACCAGAGGAAAGTGCTTGAAACCAGCTTTTCGACAATATCTCGTTTGCCCAATTTCGATACCGTATGCCCAAGTTATGCCAAAATAAAAAAAATGCTCTTTTAGGGCAAATCAGGGTTAGGAGGGGCAAAGAGGGGCCGTACGGTCGATGACATCATGCTGACGCTAGCACTTCACTACAAAAAAATTGATGGCCATCTGGCCGTCACCACAAAAATTCAGCCCCTGGTTCTCCATAGAACCTTGGCAGGGGCTAGGGTCGGCCGAGGGCCAGGCGCAGAGCTCCTGGTCCCCCATAGGACCACTACAATTGTTGGTCGAGCCCACAAGAGCAATCAGAGGAGGGCGGTGGGATTTGGTGGCACCGCCAGATTGCCGCCACTCCTGGTGGTAGCCGGGTGGTGCGACGGTGGCGCCCAGCATGTGAACTGGAGGCATTGGTGACAATCCCAAAAACCTCATTTTTTTTCAATTTGTTTTTGAAGTTCGTGCCTCGAGAAGCGTGCCAGGGAGGTCGTACGGTCTCCTTGACAAAATATTTTTCCTTAGAAACCAACTGCTCCAAAATGGATGATTTGACAGGCATTTCTAGGGTTTTGGGGCGTCGCGAATGTGATGGCGACATCCGTTTGAGCCCAAAGTGTCTCAAAAAATTGGCTATCCCCAGATCTTGCAAAAAGATGTTTGTGGAAACCCTTGCACTTGAAACTTACTGAAAGGCCATATCTTCAAATCACAAATAGGCAGCTGCAGGTCTGGAGCTCTGATACCATGTTAGAAACCAAGATCACCTACATGCAATCACTTGTCACATGCAAAAGACATGTGGAACCAAAGAAGATGTTCTATAAACCTCAAAGTAAAAATGCATTATCGAGAATCAATTATTACAAAGAGATCAATCCTTATGAAGGAGATCAAGAAAACCTAAAAGGGAAACCCTAAATGAAACCCTAGTGTGCACACTTAATAATTAATCAATTATTAATGTGCCTAAGTTTAGCTTAAGCAACTAAAGGAATAAGTGACTTAATTAATTAAATAGTATGATATAATTAATTAAGTATAATAACTTATTACTGTAACATATGTATCATATGAACAATGACACCAAAGAATATAAATTAAAACATCTAACCTAACTATTTTCTTTGGGGTAACATGACCGCATTACGAATAAACGTTCCCAACAAGGTCTAATTCCATTAGAAAGATTAACTAATTACAAATGTTCATTAACTAATTACAAATGTTCATTTAAAACTCAAGCATGAAGAAAATGAGTATCATACATCCATAAAAATTACATAAAAACCACTAATGATCAAATAATAAACCTAAAGAGTACATCCATCACTTTTATTACCTAAATATACATCATTTTAGGAATACATGATTACATATATTTCCATAGATAGACCACCATTTAAGAGAATAAAATGTGAACCAATAAATACATAAACTATATACCATACATGGGGTAGCTCATTACACCGTTTACAAGATACATCAAGCTTCCCTTATAACAATGGTAACAATACCACAATTACATGATAAGGTACAACTGGTATGATTGCACCAAAAAACTTCAATGATGTCTTCAAGTACTGTACAAGCTTTGGAAACTCTGCATACGATACTCCATCCATGCTCATGAACATCAACTGGGAACCCAATGGAGTGCATAGCACATTCCACCTAACCATGTGGAACCCTAAGGTCCACCCCCTATGTTAGGAGATGACAATAAGGACCCACAAAACAAATAGTGAAGCAGATGTAGGCTAACATGACTCCACACACAAGTGCAATAAACAAACCATAAAGAATACAACTGCTTCTAGAGGTACATGAACAACAAGGGGAAAAAGAAACAAGATAAAAAAGGTTGTTATAGGGAAGAGTATCACCGCATAGCTCGATATGGGTTACCCAATGTGGATCTTTTTAGGTTCCTAGCCCCCATCCTAAGTTACCCTACAAACCTCAATCAATCCCCGACCCCAATTCTAACTCATGCGGGATCAACATACCTTTCTTGAAGACAAGGTAGTTGATCATGCCATTCTAGGCCTACTCACCTCACCTCAAGCCTAAACGAGAACTTGAGCCATGAGAGAGGAATCCATTATCTTATATTAATGTGAGTACTACCCAACCCCCTAACTATTTATTTGGTTATCATTGAATTAACACAAATCCCACATGGGTTACCCTAGAGACCACTTAAGGCTCCAACCCCTATGGGAATACACTCTCCCTACTAGCCACAAAAGGCACACTATCACTAATTGGGTAAGACAATTGCACAAACTAGAAAATTCATATAAATAAGCACATAAAGTGAGGCATGCACCACTCGCACAAGATCTCCATAAAAAAACCATTTCCACAGTGCAAGGCTAAGACCCACATAAGCATGATCAAGTATAAGAACAACAATTCACAAGGAACTCAACATGAAAACCAACAATAAGTAAACTCTTTCTCCAACCTATGGAAGTCCAACTAATCTTCTATACAAAATAACTCCCCATCGAATAAATGAAAATCACATGATCATGAAAAGACTATTTACAAATAATACTCACCAATAATAGTATGGAAACAAGAGTGGAAACATCATCAAGGGGATCATCAACCTCATTCATTTAAAAATTATTACAAGGCTACTTGATACAAAAATAGTACACACTTGCAACCAAATTTTATTACACAAATACATCACACACTATATATAAACATATATCTATATATATATATATATATATATATATATATAATGATAAATATAAACTTTTGATTAACAAGCTAACTGGCTACTATTGTTACCAGCCAACAAACTATTTTAAATTACAACAACTATCATTTAAAAGAAACTCTAAATAAACACAATCCATATATAAATATATAAATTTAGATTTAATAAACTACTAGTTGTTGCTATAGCTTTCGAATTTAATTTAGATAACCAAAACTTTAACATTCAATGAACTCTAACATATATATATATATTGAAATACATAATAAATCAAATGGAGGTTACATATTTTCTAGCACTACATTTTATAGACTATTGTCTAATAGAAGAATTCCAAAATCCATGCATGGAAGAATACATAACAAAATTTGTTAACACATATCGTGTTTGTTAACACATACAAATTTTTTTAATACATGCCACATTTGTTAACACATATCACATTTGTAAACATATGTGAAATTGGTTAACACATGTCGCGTTTGTTAATACATATCGTGTTTGTAAACACATATGATGTTAGCATAAACATCAAAAAAGAATGAAAGTTTGAATGTCTGAGGGAATATTATCTGTTATTTTATCCATTGCATTATATCTCCCAAAAGAGCCTACATAGCATCGAACTCTAAGTTTAGACAATGCGTAGGACTTCACATGCTACATAAGCAAACACAACAAGAATAAAACACCAATTCTCACTAATATGGTGGTAGCCAAAAGCAGCAAAAACAATTCAAAATGAAGCATAGTAAATGAGGAAATTAATTCCCACAAAATCGAATAATGCTCAAGCCATGTTTATATTGAACGAGCCTATATATTTCGAGGCATAAATTTCATTGAAGAAAATACTAAAGATTTGAGGACTATGCAAAGGAAGCCAAATCAATTCCATGTGAATCCAATAGTTTGGCAGCAAACAAGAATAATCACCAATACAGAATAATATCATTTACAATACAAAATGTAAAAATAACAAAGAATGAAGAAGGCCAACCTGTTTTCCTTCATTTCGAAGATGGAGAAGTAGTGCTGAAAACAAGCTTATTGCAGCAACAATCCTCTTCCCTCAAAGCTTTGATCAACCTTCAAAAATTACCTCCACACTTTAAGAACAATTTTAGTTCAAAATCTGTATTTCCTAAGAATATTTTTGCAAAGTAAATTTCTTGTTTGAAAACCAAAAAAAGAAGAATCCTTTTTTTTCAAATCTGAGCATTATTAGAAACAAGGATAAAGTTTCATTTTTCGAGGATAAAAATAAAGAAATTATCACTTAATAAGACAAGTTTCCTTTTTGCAACCAGTTTGAAGCCATGCATGGGCTCAAACTCACTTTTTCCATCTTTTCAGTTGCTTTAACAACTTGTTCAAAAATCTAATCAAATTTATTATTCCATTTCAAATTATATTATCTTTCCACATTTAATTTATTTATTTAAAATTATATTATTTTCACATTTGAATAATTAAATTCCAATGATAATAAAATTAACAATTATCATTAAATTTAATTGTGATAATACTTTGCACAAAATAATTGAATTTAATTAATCATCAATAAACCACATTATATTTCTCAGTACTGGTTTATTTAATTATTTATTTTAATTCCAGCTTAATTTAAACAACCTTATAATAAATCTAATTTAATTAAATTGATTAAACAAGGTTATTCATAATATTAATTTCACCTCAAGATAACAATTAATAAAATATTTAAACTCAATCAATAATTTAAACAATATAATGACGAATGACTACATAACATCACAATTCATCCAAAGAAAAATAAATACAAAATGAAACAACTGACCAAGAGTGCAAACTAGACTGACAGGGTAGCAAAATGGGTACTCATCCTCATCGAGAATGATGGCAAGGGTAGGGGACCTTTTGTCATCTCTTGTTTTCAACAACATTTCCATTAGGTTTTTGAGGCATGCTCAAACTTGATAATCCAAGTGGAGTCAATGCTTGGTACCTACAATTTGCATCAACCACACTATCAAGCAATGTACATATATATATCAAATGGAAAACACACTATGAGAGGAAGTTGTAGCATAGTAGGGTACTCATGAATGAGTAATTATACACCGTCCCTCCCACCAAGACCTCAAATAATAACCACATCAATGAACACAAATAATTACATTGCAAATAATGTAGATCAATGATTAATTCAATGCATAGTAAGCATAATCATATAACCACATGATTCACATTATCAAATTAATCTAGACACACAATAAATCCATATATCCATCATAACATAAGCATAAGTCAATAGTATCATGATCATAAAAGTCTGATAATTGTCATCCCAAAACCAATCCAGAATGGTAAAAGTAGCATCAACAAAGTATCAAAGTGCATATCCTAACATAATGAGTATCAATATAATGAAAGCAATAAGAGAGGTACTACAATGTTGAAAGGTATTATCAAAAACATTATCCAAATATTTTCATCAATGTTAGCTTATGTTTTTTGAATCTTGTCAGATCGATAAGAAAAACTTGACAATGAACAAAAGAGTCGAGCATGTTTCCTTTTATTTGTATTAGGTGTGAAATGGTGTTTTCAAAAACTTTGGATTTCATATATGTATTGTAAATTCATGAAATATAGATTAGATAAGTTCACATCCTCACCATGTCATTGATCTTTATCATTTAATTACATGATTAGTTAAAGTGGTACGTTAGGGTTGGACAAAATAATAAGCATATTATATTGATATTGATCATGAGAATTTGTATGTATATATGTGTGTGTACGTATATATTGATACATATATATATTATGAATGTATATATATATAGTAATGACATACACATATATATAGATGTATTTATAGATACATATATTTATGTATATATATACATACATATATAAGTATGCAGATATATAAACATATGTATACATATATAGAGCATTTATAGACAATAGATATATATATCTATATACATTGTATATATATATATCTATATCATTCATAATAGAGATGCATATGAAGATAATATATAGATATATACATAATTATAATTCTATTTTCGTAATTCATTTTTTTTATTGCTTAAATTAATAATTATAGTTGGGCACCCAAAGTTATCTACTTAAAGACAAGCTTTTGAATATTAATGTTCATCAAAATTTATTATAAGAGATCATTTTCTAAATATTAGTAGGAGTCAATTTAAAGCATATTGAAAAATATTGTCAAAGACATTATCCAAACATTAGCATTAATTTTATCTTATGTTTCTTCAATCTTGTCACATGAATAAACAAAGCTTGACATCAATCAGGGGAGTTGAGCAGATTTCTTTTTGTTTGTATTATGTGTGAAATGGTGTTTCCCAAAACTTTGGCTTTGATATGTGTATTGTAAAGCCAACAAATGTAGATTAGTAATGTTTATTTCTCCACCATGGCATAAATCTTCATCATTTAATTACATGTTTAATTATAGTGGTAGATTAGTCTTAGACAAAATCATAAGCATATTATATTGATGTAGTTACATATACTTGTTGTTCATATGCCGTGAATATTTTTTTATGGTTTAATTACATGTTTGAATAGATTAGAAAATTTGATTGTCAATATCGTGTTAGTGTCATTAACCATACATTCAATAAGCATGTAAGGTAGAGTGTGTAGGTGGACAATATACATGAATAGAGAGACAAAGAGAAAGAGATATGATCATCACAACATATATGAATAGTGCTTAAGCTAAGAGATCAGATAAATTATAAATGGGTGTAAGATAATGTGATGTTGCAATGCAATAAGATGAAATGAAATAAAAATCATATGAACAACTATATTAAAAAATATTTGGACATACATGTGATGAGATAAGTTTTGTTTGATAAATTTTATCAAAACCAAGATATATATCCTTCATTGAGTTGTCAAAATCAAAAAATGTGATATTCGATAGGTCACAATGATCTATGAAACATATAATGTATATAAATTCAGATAGTTTTATGTACATTGAAAAAATCATTCTGATGCATGTGGAAATGATAATTTCATTGTGATCATAGTAGCATGGATATCAATGACCGCTAACTGAGTTGTATTTTCAAAATTCATCGGTTTAGGTAACTGCATTAAGAAATTGAAACTAGTGATTAGTTCATGCAAGAAATAGTTAAAAGAAAAAAGCATAAAAATATTCAAAAAATAAACTGCTTAAAATGAAAGAGAGGCAAGATGCAAAAAATCTTAATAGCTATAGAAGGAGAGAAATTCAGATTAAAGTTGTTTAATTTTAACAAAAATGAGTGAAATGAAGAGAAAAGATAAAGAATTATGAATCTAATCTGATTGAAGAACTGGATGTCCCCAAAGAAAAATCATTGCATATTGACCAAGTATTACTAATTTTACACTAACCAATTTTACACGTATGTAGATGCAATTTCCATTTAACACATTCAATTGCAGCTGGCATGCATGCATGGGAGACAAAAGATTAGTTGCATTGTTAATGGTGGTGAATGGAGAACTCAAAATTCATAAACTATGGTGTTAAGTTTGTAACTAGACAACATGCAACAATGTGTAAAAGCAAACAATATATATAAAGAATGTAGGAAAGATAGTGTAAAAGATATAGGAAATCACAACTGCCTAGTTTTTTGATAGATTTTATTGCTAGGTCAAGTAATGTGTGGAAATGAATAAACAACACAAACAATCCTTCTCTTAACAATTTCAAAAGCTGATACAAGAATCCATTGATGATGACTACGGTTCAGTTCATTGGTAATAAATGAAAATATCATGAAATATTTGGAATAGAACCATTGCTAGTTGTGCCGAACAAGAAAGTCACCATTAATGAATTATGGTGTTAAGTCTGTAAGTGAACAACTGATAATGACCCTTAAAGGTAGTCAAAGACAAGGAATAATAGAAATAAACACATAAAATGTAGAGAACAATAATGAATAGATATTAATAGACAAAGTGAAGAGATGTAAAAAACTATAAAACGACGTTGTAAATGATATAAGAATTTATAAATGCCTTATTTCTTGTCTCCAATATGATAGACAAAAACCTTTCTAGCAAACACAAATTTGACTCGGAACAGAGATGGATTTGATAGACATAAAACTCTACACAATAAGTCATTAATGATGCCTACAAGTCAGAAATTTCATGATAGATCAAAAGTAGGGACTAGTAAATGGAAGGAAGAAGAAACAATATTAACACATAAAAAGTAGAGATGTAAAAAAACTAGAAAAGGACACTGTAAAATATATAGGAACTTACAACTAGCTCTTTTTCTCCTTGCAAGATAATAGACATAAACCCTGTCAATAGACACAGATCTTAGTCTCACCAAACAATCCAACCAAGAAAATAAACAATAGAAAAATGACAGTTTAAAAGAGAAAAACATACAAAACTCTCCTTTTTTGCTTTCAACATGATAGATGTGAACTATGCTATTAGACCCAAATTTGACCCTCTTCAAACAATTTAAGAAAATTAATAAACAATGGAAATGAGAATTAGAGACTGTATATGTAGGATGACCTCGTTAAGACGGCACATCTAAACAAAAAGAGTGGGTGTGAGGACATGAATATGTCAAAGAACATTAGAAAGGCATGAAATATTTTGCAACAACGAGAGAAGATTAGAATTTATTAAATTATATACCAGCAGTGTAAAAGATATAGGGACTTACAAATGCATTTTTTTTCGCTACCAATACATAAGCCATAAACCCTGTTAACACAAAAAAAAAATTATCGGTATCAAACCATCTCAGCATATGAATAAACAATGCACAAAATGATAGTGTGAAAGATATATGAACTTACAAAAGTCTCCTTTTTAAGTTCAAAAAATGGTAGATATAAGCACTCTCAACAAACAAATATTTCATTGACATCAAATAATTCATAGGCTTTTTTAATAGACCATATTACCCATATGATAGATATAAACCCTTTCAAATGATCATATTACTGAAAAAATGAGGATTCCAATAATAAGGGAAGTGAATCATTTATTCTACATTTTATGGTAGAGGAAATTGGTGGATCGAATTGAGAAAAAAGTGATTTTAGGTGGAGGCAACGGTTTCCAGTGATTTCGAACAACCAGATGGAGAAAAGAAGAAACATTGAGAATTAGGTGAAAACAGTTGCTTTTTCCCATCAAATTTGAGTTATGATAGGCAACAGGATAGTTGGTGGTATGTGGCAAGGCTCTCAAAATGAGATCAACTTATTTCAAACGAGATCAACTTCTTTCCAATTCCCCCCATCTCGATCTTGGAGAAAATTTGTAATTGATGTTGTAACTTTGCATCAGAGATAGTAAACATAAACGTTGTTAATAAACAGAGCTTATAGAGTCACCAAACAATTTGAGCAAGTCAATTAACAAGACAAAAATTGTAATTTAGAATATTAGGAAGACATGAAATATTCTCCATACCAAGAAAACATTTGGAATTGACTTTTTCTTTAATGTGAAAATCATTACAAAAAAGATAGTGCAAAAGAAATCAGCACTTACAACTGGCTTGTCTTTTTCTTCCACCACAATAGACATAAACCCTGTCAAGAGATAGAGATTTGACCCTCATCAAATAATATGAGAAATTAAATAAAGAATGCACAAATGATAGTGTAAAATATATAGGAGCTTACACATGCATCCTTTTTTTCTTTGTATAGAATAGATATAAAGTCTTTTAGTAGATGCAGATTTGAGCCACGTCAAACAACTTGAGCAAATGAATAAACAATGCAAATAATCATTTTCTCAATAGTTTGAAAACTTTACAGCATAAGCCATTAATGGCACCTACAGTTTAGTCTATTTGCAATGAATGGAAATTGTAGATTATAGATGCATGGTGGCCTTGTTAAAATTCCATGAGTGGATAGAAACACTGAATGTAAAGCAATGACTATATCAAAGAACATAATAAAGCCACAAGATATTTTCAATAGAAACAAAACATTAGGAGTTGATTATTTCTTTTTCTTTTTGATGTTGAGAATAATATGCAAGTAGAAAGATATGAAAGCAAAAGGAAAAGTTGATAGGAAGAGCTATCAAGTTAGAAGATTAGATGAATGAGTAATGGGTGCAACATAATGCTCTTGTGAATGTACATTAATTAACATCATATGTAAAGACACAAATAATAGTAAGAATGAATCAAAAGAAAATACTACATCAAAGAACACTAAGAAGCCATGAAATATTTCCAAAAGAAATAAAACATTAGGCATTGATTAAATTTGTCCTTTTCTTGTGTCAAAAATAATTTGCAATAGAACAGGGCACATTACAGATGCAAATATGTGTAAAACTATAAAATGACACTATAAAAGATATAGGAACTTACAAATGCCTTGTTTTCACTTCCAAGATGGTGGACATAAAGCATGTCGAAAAATACCGATTTCACCCCCACCAAACAGTCTAAACAAAGGAATAAACAACACAAAAAATGATAGTGTAAAAGGCATGGTACTTAAAAACATGTCTTTTTTCACTTGCAACATGATAGATATAAACCCTCTAGATAGAGAAAGATTTCACCCTCATGAAATAATGCTTTGATTCTCTTAATATATCATATTATGCATAGAATAGATATAAATCCTCTAGATAGGCCATATTACAAAACAAATGACTTTGAGAATCCATAGGAATTTCTAGGTCAACAATGTTGGGGAAATAGGAGTTGTGAAGATACCTTCCATGCATTTGGATACATCATGTTCATTCAGAACCTGCTTGAGAATTCTGGTAAATTACTAGATCAACTTCTTTCCATTTTCCCCATTTTGAATTTAAACAACATTAGTCTTCTACTTTGTGATTTTGTTTCGAAGATGCTAGACATAATTCCTATCAACAACCATAGATTTGAGTCTCTTCAAACAATCCAAGCAAATGAATTAACAAGGAAAAAATTGCACTGTAAAAGATATAGGAACTTACAAATGCTAGTTTTTTTATTGTAATACAATGGATATAAACTTTGTCAATATACAAAGATTTTGGGCTCATCAAACAATCACAACAAATGAATAAACAATGCAAGTAACCCTTTTCTCAACAAACTCAAAACTTTATAGCACAAGCCATTAATGAGACTTGCACTTGAATCTATTGACAATGGATTAAATCTAGTGACTATATATTATGCATGGGCTAAAGACATTAATTTTGTCATTTGTCTCACCAATATTAATTTTTTTAATTTCATTTTCAATTTGTTTTTCCCAAAAACTACAAAGCAATATATGTATAAGTTTTTTTCAAAATTGTACTTATGTTTTTTCAAAAGAATTTGACATAGAAAGGGAAATAGTGACTACCTTTTTTTGGTGTTGTTAGCATTATGGTGGTGTTGTTAAAAACATAAACTTTGAAAAGACATTGTTGGTACGCCACAGTAGATAAGGATATTAAAGAATCCTTGCTTAGGCTATGTTGGTTGATGTTGTCAAAGAAAATCCATCCATTTTTCCATTCATTATTGGTGTCATGGAAATAAGCTTTCCATTCTATTCTAGTCATATTCATGGAATGCATGGAATGCATCTTTCATAATTCATTTGCTTGATACTTTTTTTGACTGTAAGTAGGATTGTATGTTATTTATGCATTCATTTTTATAATAAGTGAGGCATATTCATAGCAGGAACTTCATGCGAGTTTATGGTTTTAAAGGTTAGGGTTCATGTTTTAGGGTTTATAGTATTAGAGTGTAAGGATTAGGGATTAGGGTTTTCATTTTTAGGTTTTTAGGGTTTTAAACCCTAAAACCTAAATTGTAAAGTTGTATAAGCCTAAACACTAAACCGTAAAATCCTAAAACACTAAAAACCCAAAAACCCTAATAGCATGAATCTGCCTCGTGAATGTGCCTTACTTATTCTGAAATCAAGTGCATGAATAACATACTATCTTGATTACAGTCATTAAAAGCATTGACCATATGAATTATGAAAAGTAAATGACATGAATAAGAGTAAAATAGAATGGAAAACTTATGTCGATGACACCTAGAATGAATGGCAAACTGGATGGATTTTTTTAGACAAGAACAGTGACAAATTTGACCATTGTCAAACTATTAAATACCAAGTATTTAGTGCACTTTACATTTGTTTTCTCAAAGAATGTAATAATTGTTTCTATATTAGATTTTGACAATGATTACATAATTGAATTTTACTTTGCATATGCAAATCATAATTTTTTTGTGCATTGCGTATTTGTTTTTTTAAAGAATGTAATGATTTTTGACACATTGGCTTTGGGGAAGTGTTATAGGGATGAATTATTTTTGTGACATTGGTAGTGGATAGGATAGAAATAGATTTTTTTCTCTTTTAGGGAGTGTAATATCTCATATGATTTTGATTTTGTTTCAAATGGTATATGTATTGTTTTGGCTATTTGTTTTTTATTAAAACTAATTACATTCCTTCTTGTTTCTAATTTGGAAGCACTCAATGCATTTTTTTTTCAATTGTCAATGTGTTGGCAAATGGCTATGCCATAAATAAACACAAAATGACTAAATCAAAATTTTCAACAACCGAAAAAGCTATCGCAACAAACATTCTTTTGCCACATGTGGTAGGAAATGTGGTCACTCTATAAAGTCCAAGTGTATCAAAGGCATTTGAAATTGTGTTCCAATGGTTATTCAAGTTTCAATATGGGGTTTTCACATGTGGTTGGATTACATACATGTAATAGAAATTGTATCAGCGAAAGGAATTGATATTGCAGGATTACATGCATCCTTGTTGAGAGTCAAGTACATTGTTTTGAATTTTAAAGGCCAAATGCATATTGGTATGTTTAGCTAGTATTCTAGCGATTTTAGAAAAAATATGTGACCCCAAAGGCTATTTTCACCTCTATTATTCATTTGTGTGCCTAAAATCCTCATACTTCATAGATCTATGTTATTTTCATGAATATTATGAAGTTCTGTTTCGAATATTGCATATAAATCAATATCATAGGAAGTTAAAGCTATAGTGTAATAGTTGTGAACATAATGCAAGAAATGATCCACAAGACCACTACACGGGTTTTTCAATGTATAACAACAATGAAGCAAAAAATGGACTGTCTCAAATAAGAAATCTCTAACTTTGTAATTGAATAAGTCAATTTGAAAATAATGTGCACATTGGAGTGCTCCATTGATTCAAGTGAAAGGTGAATTTGCAATTGGTTTGTAGGTTTCTACTACAATTAGTTGGTATAACAATTTTTGGTTTTCAAGATGATTGTTTGTAACCTTTTTGTCACATTTCATGTCGAAGGACAAAAATTAGAAATAGTATTGATGCTATATAGTATAGTAATTACTATAAAACAATGTGTGAAGCTTGAAATGATGTATACATAGAAAGAAGAATTGAACAGGGAATTACTCATCATGATGGGCAGCAATGCAGTATTTGTAACTTTAGTCTTTGGTTTAGCAAAGCCTACAAGGCAAGAACAAACTCTTAATATAAAAATGCAGAATTTATAGCTATAGGCTTTGGTTCAATACTATGCACTAAAAAGCATATAAGATAGGAACAAATTCTCAATATCAATTCATGTAATGAACATAGTACTAGATATTTGAAATTTGGCAAAGAAAGAAAGAGGCATGATAATCTATTACTCACATTGATCAACAAAAATGCAAAACATCACATTGTATCATGCATTTGGAAATCCCATGTTCTACAAACCCTAAAAAAAAAAAGAAAATAATTTGAGAAATAGCCAATATATTGAGGTATAGAAAATAAATTGATCAATTTTATCAATCTTGTTATATTCTTGAAATCCATGTATGGTTTGAGCATAAACACATATATGTGTATACATAGAGATATGTATATATAGACACATACATACATATGTGTTTAAATGCAATAGCAACCTTGGAATCTCTAAGAATATGAGTTGGTTTATTGATTCGTAAATAGCAAAAAAATTGGCAAGGTAAAGCATACTATGCTTTATCTGTTTAGTGTAGGAAACCAAAGCACAATGCACAATATCCGACAACAAAATGATATTATGTTATATATGTGTACTACGAAGAGTGAAACAATAAAGTGCAATATGCATGAAAATAGATAATTTCACTGTATCAATATGCGACTAGTAACAATGTTCCAAGGTTCATGGAAACTATGCTTTACCAAGTTCTTGCAAGTAAACTGTATTTGCAAAATTAAAGTTTTTGTCGTTATCATTAAAAGCATAGGAAAAGATTCCAAACATGGACTTTGTTGATTGTTTAGTAGTAATCAAAACAAAGTATCTTTGACCAACATCAATGCCTAGATAATCATAGATGTTTCAAACTTCTCGAGGCTAGTCAATTTCTATAGGATCCATTTTGCAGTTATGAATACCATCCTATCAAAGATTAGTCCCCCATCGCACTTGATTCTTGTAGAAAAGCACCATCCATTACAAGTATGTCAATGTGAGTGATCAAGTTCTTTTATGTATAACCGCAAGCATAAGTGAAATATTGATTGAAACGTGCAATTACCAATTGCAGAGGATGTCTCTGATGAATGAAAATGTAATAATATACAAAGAGAAGATAATAATAATGGATAAAGCACAAAGAAATGTAGTGAATATGATTCTAAAATTCCAATTCTTATAATCGTAATCTATCGGGACTTTTTTATATTTAGCCAGAATAATTTTCTTGCACAAAAGATAATCTATGATTGTATAAAATTCGAATAAAAAATAGAGTCAACTTGTATATTTAGAAAATAGTACCCCATAAAATTCATCTTCTATGTATTCATGTACACAGTAGATCATCCGAGTAAGAACTGCCACCTAAGAACAACAAAACACCTATCAATCTTAATAATAAATAGAAAATTTGTATAGATCAATGAGACAATTGTGCATTTGTCGAGAGTGATGTTGGCATTGTTTTTTTCACAATGTCAATGTTTTTAATACTTTCAACATGCTCATGCATGGTAGTTTCTTCCTCGGGAGCCATGTGGACAATGTTTTGTTTCGAGCCTTCAATTGTTTTTCAGGACTATTTTATTATAAGGCATTTTTGGGTGTTTCTTTCTTTGCACCCATTGTTTGTAGTGACACATGGAATTTCAAGCAGTACATTTGTATTTACTATTTGCAATTTTTCATTTACTATGAGTAGATTGAAGTGCAGGCATCATTAGTGGCTTATGATGTGAAGTTTTAAGTCTTTCCAACAAATTATTATTTGTGTTGTTTGTTCATTTGCTTAAGCTATTTGATGAGGTTGAAATTTGTGCATGTTGAGAGGGTTTACACCTACCATGTTGCAAGAAAGAAAGCAAACACTTCTAAGTTCATGTATCTTTTACACTTTTAGTTTTGTGTTGTCTACTCACATTTGAGCATTTTATCAATTAATTTCTGTTGTTTCTTGTTGTTTTCATTTTGTAGGTTAATGTCTTCTCCTTCCTATCTTTGAGTGATTTTATGGGTTAGTCTTTTTTATTGAGTTCAAGACCTAACAACATAATTCATTAATGTTCACTTCTCTAGTTGCGATGATTAAAAATGGAGCTAATCTTTTCTTTGCAAGATCTCTTTGCATAAAATCATTTCATCAATTTGCAATGTATTCATAACACTTTTGTTGAACATGTCTATTTTCATTGTTAAAATGGAAGCTTAGCTATTCCATTTTTTTCTATTTTCCAAATTGCAACTTATTGCAGAGACATAGGAATGGAAAAGATTGATTTATTTCTAATTTATAGCTTCTCTAGACATATTTTCATTGTAAATATTTGTGGTGGATAGGTCACATTGTTGATAGTAGTTAACATGTCCGATTGGAAATTGGAATGTATCTTTACATATATTTTATTTAGTATTAAGATTGATAGGTGCATTCATAATAGAAGTACTAGTTTATTGCTACAAGACAATCAAAAGATGTAGCTGGTAAACTCAAAAAATGATTTAACCAAATAGGATTTTGGTGCTTGTGATTTTTGGTACCTGTTTGAGATGAAGTTTTCCAATGCTTGATAAAGCAACAACAATGGCTAGATCCATGTAAGTAGGAGAAATATGTCCCATACTATACAGCACTATCATAACCATAAGTCAAAAAGCGGAAATAATTTCCAAGTGAGGTAACACATTGTCTCTTGCATCTATCATTGTTTGTCAACACCTAGGAAACATTAAAATAATAGTTCAAAGAATGTCTACTGGATCTTACATAGATTGTATCAATTTCATTAGATAACATCAAAGAAGCATATGTGAAAACCTAGAAAGCTTTATCAGGTAAAATGTAGATTTTCAATACTACATTCATAATATTCTAAAAAGCATAAGAAGAGTGAATGAGTAAAAATGACAAAAAGATACTGCATTGTTTATTTTAACTTTAATCTTAATGTTTATACTAATATATTTAACTGTCAATACTTATTCTTTTGAGAAATTTCTACTCTAAAGTGCTCATTTAGGGTGGGCAAAGAATCTAATTATACACATCTATTTCTCACCAACCGACACATTCGCTCTTTTGTAATAACTAGATTGAATGAGCAGAACCCAAACAAAAAGCATCAATACAATCAAGGGTTCTACCCTAAACATAAATCCATGTTTGAATTTCTGATTTTTGTTTGTGTAGGATAGAAAATTGTCTCCACTAGGGTTTAGGACCTAGGACAACAATCTTTCTATACTCCACATTCAAGGATAACCCCAAAGATCTCAATCTGATGATGATAGGGGAAAGAGATTTAGCAATAGGTTTTTCCTAGGGGCTGAATAGAAACTAATGAGGGGTTCACGACCAAGTAAGAACTTAGAAAAGAAAACGAAAAGCAAGATGAAATGAAAAATCCTAATATGATGCAAAGTTGAATTAAATGACCTAGAAATACATATAAAACATAATAACAAACTGTAAGATTAAATGTGTGCACCTAGAAACTTGAAGATGGTTGGAAGGAGTCCTAAAATGCTAGAAATTTTAACTTTTTGACCTAGTGGGACTCATTCACCATTCTGGGCGAATCAGTCCCAATTCTGGATTTTTGCACAAGAGCAAGTTTCAGACAAAAGGGTCTCTGAATCTATTAAAAAAAAAATTGAAAAACACCTACAGTGGGACTCGTTTGCCACTTGTGTTGAATGAGTCCAGTTTGGATTTTCTAGAACTTCAAGGTCTGAATCTTCTCTTCATAGTCTACTCGATCTACTTCTCAAGGTCTCTGGATCCGAAACTCTAATTTTGGGGCTATAGATGACCTTTTAGTGAATATTAAGACTTTGCAAATGGGGAGACAAATTCAACAAGCTTGTAACCTAATCTTCAATGATATTTCAAGCTCTAAGACACCTAGATCTATAATCACACATGTAAAGAGGAGAAAACTTGTTAATTGTTAGTGGATAGGGGTTTTCCTTGGTCAAACCACTTTTAGGTAATTAAACCAAATGATGAAATAATTAAACAAGAACATGAAGCATAGGATATGAAACATGAACAATAATACCTTGAATGATGTGTTGTAAATCTACAACTCAACATGAAATGACCATGAAGGATGTAGATCTTGATCTTGAGATAAGTGTATAACAATGGTTGATCTTGGATCTTTAATCCTACATCACAATACTAGCTCAATAACATGCTTGATGCTTGATATGCTTAATATTATGATGGATTTTGAATTGTTGCAACAATTGATGAAGAATTATGCCCTTGAATGCTCTCTAAATGATCTTGTGAAGTCTTGGAATGCTTAACTCTTGAAGGCTTGACTTGATAACATGAATGCTTGATGAAATAATGATTTGAAAGCTTGTTTATATAGGAAATCCACTCAAATGACCATTAATTTGATCCAAAAGGCCGACATAGAAGAAATTTAAACTTAAAGTTACCCAAATTTCTTGCTCAAAACCTTAAAAATGGGTCAAATGGGACTCATTCTCCATTCTGGGTGAATCAGTCCCACCTGGATGGGACTCATTCACCCAAAGTGGCGAATGGGCCCACATGGCCTATTTTGCTTGCCAAATTGTCAAGGAGTGTGTAAATTAAGTTTATATGTTATTATTGATTAAAATATGCTTTGGGATGCATACTATAGGGTCATAGGGGCATATTAATGGTGATATAAAGGTCATAAATACAAGAGGGCCCAAAATCCAATGTGAAAGTGAAAATAAATATACTTTACAACATTAAATTAAGGAAAAATTGGGTCTATTTAGCTTTAAAAGGCCCAAAATCCCATGTGAATGTGTAAAACACATTACAACACTACATTAGGTCCATTTAATTTACAAGCCTCCTAAATTTAATGTGAAGGTTTCAATAAATACACTTTACAACATTAAATTAGGGAAAAGTTAAGTTTATTTAGCTTAGAAGGGCCCAAAGCCTAATGTGGATGTGTAAAACTCACCACAACACTAGATCAATGTGATATCAAGTCCACTTTATCATTAATTATTCTCAAATTAAGCAAGGAAGAGAAGGACCTTTTTTTTTCATTATAGTTTGGTTCATCTTATTCAAGCATAGTGCATTATTTTTATGCAACAACATTCTCTGCACTTTGCCACACCAGATCTCTCTTTCTCTGCATTTCTCTCTAACATTTGTAGGCAACATTTCCTTGAAACAAAAACCTTTTTATATATACATATACAATTACATGTAAATATAACTATACATATACAATTACATATGTATATATATACATATATAAGTACTTATGTATATATATATACATATACATATACGATAACATATACACATATACACATTTACAATGGAAACAATCCATTGCTTGACAGACTTAAAACTTCACAACATAAGTCATTAATGATGGTTGTACTCCATTTTTCTTAAAATAAATAAAAAATGTGCTAATAGTAAATGAAAAATATCCTCGCTATGTATCTATATACACACACATATACAATTACATATATAAAAAACATATACAATTTCATATATACACATATACATATACAATTACATATTTATACATATACGTATATAGTTACATATAGATACATATACATATAAAATTACATATTTATACATATACATATACCATTACATATACACACACACATACATATAAAATATATATATGCAAATACATATAGAATTACACATATATACATATACACACATAATTACATATGTATATATTTATATATATATATATATATACAAATATACATATACATATACAATCACATATATAATTGCAAATATAAGTGAAATATTCATTGAAATATGCAATTACCAACTGTACAAAACATCTTTGTTGAATGAAATTGTAATAATATAGAAGAAAAACATAACAATATTGGATAACGCATAAAGCAATAAAGACCAAAAATGCAAAAAGGATATAGTTGCAAAGAATAACACAAGAAAATAGGCTCCATGCATGGTTGTAATCTATATTTAACCAAAATAATTTGCTTCGAAGAAGAAAAGGTTGTGATTATACAAAATAGGAATAAAAGATAGAGTGAACTTAAAAATTTATACCATAGCATGTTATAAGCTTGATCTCCTACACATTCCCGTACAAAAAAAATGGTCTGACTAACACCTATCACCTCGCAAGAACAAGACACATATCAATCTTAATAATAAATATAAAATATGTATAGAAATGCATTCCAATTTCCAATAGCCAACTTTAGCATCAGTTTTAGACAAGGCATGTGCAATACTATGAACAATGCCACCTATTAATAGGGACATTTGCATCATAATTCATTAATGTTAATTTATCTACTAGTCATGATTAAGAATAGAAGTAATAGTTTCTTTGCACACATGCATGCTAGCTATACTTGAATCTGTTGAATGGAAATGAGAATTGTTCGTATTATTTGCTATGAAAGTTTCAAATTTGTCGAGGAAAGTATTATTTTCATTCTTTGTGAAATATGTGCCTATTGAGAAGGTTTATGTCTATCGTGTTGGAAGTGAAAAATAAAGCATTTGTAATTTGCTATATGTTTTAGATTGTCATTTTATAGTTTTTTACATCTTTGCATTTTGTGGGTTAATGTTTATTGTTTACTGTTCTCTGCATTTTATGGGTTAATGCCTTCTCTTCCCTATTTTTGAGTAGTTTTATGGTTTGGTCTTTGTTGTTGAGATAAAGAATTAACACTATAGTTCATTGGTGTTGACTAACTTGACTTAAAGAGAAAATTAAATAAATTAAATTGATAGTTGCACTTGTCCAATTAACTCAAGTCAAATTTACATAGTATACTAGTAACAAAAAAAATTTAACCTATCAATAAAAGTTTTGTACATAAAATTTTGATTGCATATCTCAAAATAAATTTCACACTATCCAATTAAATCATTGAAATATTTCTACCTCTTCAAGATACACCCAATGCTCTATCTATTTTTTGATCAATGGACATCATGCACATGTTCAAGAAAACATTGTGGATATCTTTGGTGGGTAAGTCACATTGTTGACAGTAGTTGACATGTCTAATTGGAAATTGGAATGCATACTTACATAGATTGTATTTACTATTAACATTGATAGGTGCCTTGATAAGAGAAGCAATAGCTTACTACTATATGACAATCAATATATGTAGCTAGCAAACTCAAAAATCACTTGAAGAAAATAAATTTCGATGCTCATGATTATAGCTACCTATTTGAGACATAATTTTCCAACATTTGAAGAATAAAAATCAATGGATAGATTCATGTGAGTAGGGAAAATATGTTGCATAGTACATAGCATTGTCTTAACTATGACTGCAAAAGTAGCAACAGTTACCGGCCACTCGCCGATAACTAGCCAAGATTAAAATAAAAGTTGAAAGAGTCTCTACTACATTTCACATAGATCACATCAACTTCATTACAAAGAATCTAACAAGGACATGTCCATAACACATAAAAGATATGAATTATGTTCAAATCACATGATATTATCCCAAATAAAGCTGAATTGTAATTTAATACCGAATCCATGTATTCAAAAAAGGTATTGTGTTGTTAGACTATGTGTACTAATTAAAAAGTAAACTAACACACCAATGAAACATTAGATTGAAATAAACTAATTTAGAAAATACAAATACAAACTCTAAATAACAACAGCTCCTTCAAATGCATTCCATTGTCCTTTATCTCCAAGGATTTGATTCAAGTTACTGGCTCTCAGTTGGTTTAGGCAACAACTTGTTAGAATGACAACTTAGGAGAACAAGCTTGATGCAAAATGCATGTCCATTGTTAATGATTTAAACTATTCTTATGAACTTAAAATGCTTATGATATGAAATTGCTAAAATGATGATTCGAATGCAACTATAGTAATTATGCATAAAATCTAAGATGAAATCTACTCACGAAAAGGTTGTATTTATAGATTTTCGGAAGACAAGAATCTAGTTGGCAAAGATCAATGGTTGAGTTCAAACTTGTATTGATGAATGGTGTGCGATTCTGGAAGTTGAGAGAAAGATGGAAGGTTGAGAGAAAGATGGAAAATGTTTTCAACCCACAAAACTATCTTCATTCAAAAATGGAGACAAACATTCTCTTTGTCTTTTCATTTATTGAAAAGTTAGTTGAAGTTTGAAGATAATTCCTAATTAAATAAATGAATTTATTTAATTATATGTGACATGTATTTTGGAAACTTCCTTAATTAAATAATTATTTATTTAATTATGTGAGAAGTGAAAAAGGTATGTAATTACAATATTTAATTATGTGAGGTGTTGGATGAATTAGAAGAATATTCCATAATTTGAATCTAAACATTCAAACTTTAGAAATAAAATGATAATTAAGTAAATAAATTTATGAAATTTATTTAATTTAATTAAGAGGAAAATAGCAATAATTAAATAAACTTATTTATTTAATTTAAACTAGAAAAATTAGAAAAATGAACAATATAAATAAATAATTAAATTTATTTACATGTAGATGAATTTAGAATATTAATTAAATAATTCATATTTAATTAATTAACAGGTTTGATTAACCATGACCATTTTTAGATGTATACATTTTGCCCCTCTTTGAAGTGATGTGTTTTACGCATTACTTCAAATAATTTGATTTTCAAATTGAACGATGCTATATGCCCCCTCGAGATAAATTGCGTGATTTGAATGATCATGATGATGATTTGAAAAAAAATAGATGATTTTTTGGAGCGAAATTGGTGATTTAGCTCTCAAAACAACACTTCGCACAATAAAAATAAAAATAACCCCTCTTTTTAACCCCCTTAAAAGGTGGAAAAAGTGAAAAGTCATTGTCATTTGAATAGTAGCCATTTGCAAGTTTTAGAGCTCTGAGAAGAATTTTCAAGATGTCGATCCATTACGAGTGCCACCGATTCGAGCAAGCCCATTGTCATCAAAGACCAGCTGCGTATGGACCTCCGGTAAGTTGATCTGATCGTCTGTCATGGATTTGAAATCGTATTTTTAAAGATTTTTTGGATTTTTTGGATTTTTAAGTTTTTCGACATTCTGTTTTAGCACATAGGATTTTACTTTAGCGCATAGATTAGGTAGTTTAGCACATTCATGCCTGTATAAATAATTTTTGATTTAGCGCATAGGTTCCCAAATTAGCACATCAACGGATAGATTAGCGCATCTGCCAGAATGGTGCATAGGTGGAACATAGTAGCACATAGACCTAATAGATTAGCGCTTTGATGAAATAGCACATTGAACCTTTGTTTTAGCGCATCCATGATAAAGTTGAACATTGATGATTTAGCGCATTGAGGGGTTGTTTTAGCGCATCCATGAAATTTTTCCGAATTTGAATTTTTGAAGTGAAAATGATATGTGCTTGATGATTGTTGCTAGATTAGCCAGCTGATTTTATGCTTTGAATAACATCAAGGATAGATTAGCTTGATTTGATAAATTTTCTTTCTCGATTGAAAAACAAATAGTAATAAGTCTAATAAATTTGCTTTCCTGCTTGAAAGACAAATAGTAATGATTGAATGTTGAGCCGATTGGCTATTAAATTTGTTTCCATGTGCAAATGAAAAACAAGTAGTAGATAATGATAAATTTGCCTTCCTTTTTGAAGAACAAATAGTAAAGATGATGTGATAAATTTGTTTTCCCAATTGAAAGACAAATAGTAATAATAGATTTGATATTGATTTTCTTCAGTTGATTTAACATGATTTGCTTGATGTGTTATCTTGATTCCTTGCTGATTGATGTGATTTTGATGTTATAGGAGGATTTTAATATCCTTCGAATCAGAGAGGGATTTCCCCATACATGGGACATGATACCCAGACTATCTCAAGCAAAGATAGGGGTTATTGTGAGATGTGGGTTGGGTTCTCTGCTTAGGATCCCACAATATAGGGTCAACAAGGCACTGTTGACTACACTAGCGAAGAGATCGCATAGTGAGCATAATACATTTCACTTGCCGACGAGAGAGATTATAGTGACATCTGAGGATGTCTACAGGATTCTGGGCATCCCAGTAGTTGGTGAGCTTGTAATATATGATCACAAGGAGATTGGGGGGACAAATTCCTTGCAGAGAGTGTTTCAGGATCCTCATGCAGGCGGGTATGAGATTGCTTGGAGGGATATGGTACAGGGATATACCCCTCTACCATCAGTTCTAGCAGGCTTCATTGGTGGATTCATTTGTCCTAATCGTAGGTCAAAGGGACTATCAATAGGCTGGGGTTGGATTCTGGAGGACATGTTCCTCCATCAGACTAGATATGCATGGGGATCTTGCATTCTTTCCCATCTGTACCACGATTTGCATCAGGTGGTGTACACAAATGGGAAGAGTATCTCAGTTGGAGTTACTCTGCTACAAATTTGGGCATGGGAGCACTTTTCTTTTACTCGCCCCATTGTTCAAAGAGATCACCCGTTGGGCCACCCATATGTATATGCTTACATAGGTCCCCTTATCCAGTCGATGCTGGGAAAGTTAGAGCACTGGCGGAGGGTATTGGATGACATGGATACCGTCATCTAGAGACAGTATCTTGATTATGAGCCCTAGGATGAGGATGACATAGAACTTCCTTACTGCGGGATAGCCAGGTATATGATTGGTCGGACTCCCTTCATCATCAAGCAATTTTTGGTTATGAGAGTATTGAGACAGTATATTGAGACAGTATGGTCGGGTACAGATGATGTGGCAGGGAGTGGCACACTATGCTAGGCGCTGTGAGGATGTGCCAGAGTGGGGGCCATTTATTACTTTTGAGGCAGCCAGGGTTGAGTACATGGAGTTGCAGCCAGAGTTTTGGGCTATTCATCTTGAGGTTACAAATGTACATATGACAAATGACTATGCCGCCTATTTTTATGCACATCCATTTCTGAGGCTGACCAGTCCAGATGAGCCTGTCCCACTATTAGGTGGACCATTTCTTCAACAGTCACAATGGCAGCCAAAGGTACAAGCAGGGTAGACAAGGCCAGCACAGGCAGGGCAGGCACAGGTAGGGTAGGCACAAGTAGGGCCATCACAGGCAGGGCAGGCACAGGCAAGTGATATATGTGGGGTAGCGATGGAGGTGGATCAGGAGAGCGATGAGGATGAGGAGGATGAGGATTCATATAGCTCTGAGGATAGTGGTGATGATGGGAATGATGGAGGTGGTGGGAGTGGATAGAGATTCTTCTTCGATGTTCCTTTCAAGATGAGACCTCGCACAACCAGAGTGGTGGACCAACCGAGTACTTTGGCTCCACGTATTACTATTAGAGCTTCGTCATGGGGACAGTTGGACAACTTGCAAGCAAAGGTTCAGACTCTTCAGAGTTAGCTAGCACATGCATAGGCTACCATCAGTCAGTTACAGGCACAGGCTGCACAACCACCACTTCCTGACCCATAGATAGCTCAGATCACAATAGAGTGGGATAGCTTTAGAGAGAAATGCATTCAGGCAGAAGGAGTAGCAGAGAGACTCCTTAGGTCAATTGAGAGCACCTCCATTGGAGAGGTTGTGGTAGAGGGACTAGAGACTGCTCGGCAGGTAGAGTAATACAGGATGAGATACTTTGAGGCAATGTCACCTGAGCAGAGGATAGCATACACATAGTCAGGCACTCGGTCATGGACCCACTCACGCAGTCACACCAAGAGTGTGGTACAACCCATTAGACCAAAGATCGAGGCTTCTAGCAGTAGAGATCCAGCGATACCTACCACCTTGGGAGACAATAGTAGTCATGTGCCACATCTGGATTCCCCTCAATGTTGAGTGATTGATACATCCTGCCATTGTATTTTATATATATCTTGTTAAAACATTTGATATCTTTGTACCCCTGGATATTTATTTTGATGAGATTTATCATATGCAGTGGTGTTTCGATATGCATGTGTCATTGATCATTTATGATGAATGATTATGTATGCATGTTTATTTCTATATGTTATGATGTTTATGATTTTTATGATGATGATGCAATGTAAATGATTTTAAAGATTCTACATGATGTATGTAGTATGTATGAATGTAAATGGATTTACTTTTATTTTCCTCAATACATGATGATGCAAATAATATTTGATGTACATGAAATGATATATGTGAAAATTTAACAATGATGAAATGAATGATAATAATGAATGACATGATAATGAATGGTAAATAATGATAAATAAATGATAATGATGATATAATGAATGGTAAATAATCATAAATAAATGATAATGATGATAAAAAAATGATAATGATATGATAAAATTGATGTTGGAAAATGAAATGAATGAATGATAACGAAATGAATGAAATGGATGCATCTTTCTTTTATCAATGTATATTTATGCAAAATGATGTGAAAAAAATGATAATGCAAATGCTGTGAAATGATATAATATGAGATGAATGATCAATGAATAATATGTACTTAATGAATGATTATGCACATGAGATGAAAATGATATGATATTTAAAGATGGATAATAATCATGATGAACTAAATGAGATCGAATAATGATGATAATGATAATAATGATAATGAAATGAAATGAAAGGATGTGAAAATTGAAATATGCAAATGCAATGATAATGATAACTTGAATGAATAGTCA
Source organism: Sequoiadendron giganteum (assembly GCA_007115665.2). Classification (NCBI taxonomy): domain Eukaryota; kingdom Viridiplantae; phylum Streptophyta; class Pinopsida; order Cupressales; family Cupressaceae; genus Sequoiadendron; species Sequoiadendron giganteum. The sequence goes on from CM021107.1 coordinate 291,340,234, forward strand.
TGGTGAAATAATAATGTGATGAGATGCAATAAATGTCCAAGTGTACTCAATTGTTGTTTTAAAAGATATATGAAAAAATTTCCAACCTTCAAAAATCTACTTAGACAGCCCCCAAAATGCAAATCTAAATGAATCATGCAGTCCTAGAAAGTAGAAATGAACCATTCTCCTATTTATCATTCTATGAGCCAATGTTGCATGTGATTTTTCATCATTGATCCTTTTTGATATGTTGAAAGTTAGTACAAGCATCAAAGGGGATATTAGCACCAATGATGACCTGAGTACTGCTTTCATGATGTTTGATGTAGCAAGTTAATACAAGCATCAAGGTATAATTGAACCAAGATGACCTGAGTATTGTTTTCATAAATAAACAAAAGTTAACCATTTTCCTATGCAAATTTTGAAACGTCATCAATGATACGTTGTAGAGCACATCCCATGACCAATTTGCACAATACTAGTGATTAGCTTACAGACAACAAGCAAAGAAAAATCATACTCCTTCCTTTGGATTCTAGTTCAATACATCATTGAACCACTCCAAAGATATGATGTCATCAAATGTCAAAACAACAATTCAACTTATGCTTAATTTTTTCATTCATTTTAGTCAGATTAAGATCATCCAATTTGTTTCATTTTTCTGTCAAACAGTCATTTAGACTCAGTTTTGAATGGACAAGTTTGTTGTTTCTGATATTTCAATGCTTTAACACATGTTGTTGCTTGCCTGCCAAAAATCTCTAAGAAGCGAATTGCTCCCCAATGACCCTACACTCTGACTCTTGTTAGACACAATTACTGCTAAGGATAACCCTAATCATCAAGCCATGATGAAATCCTTGTCATTTCAAGGAGATGTTAGGATGCATGATGGCAGATGTGATGGCCAGGCATGTATATGATGTCGATGAAAGATGGATATGCAGAATGTATCCCAATAGATGAGAGAGCCAAATAAATCACAAACAATGCCTGTTTGCCAGGTTTTCACCATTTGTTTTTATTGCACTTTTTATTGATTTTATGATTTTTTTGTTGTTACCAAGATGCTTGTTTACCAATTTTTCATCAAGGCAACGATTTTTTTCTCTTTTTGCTCTTTTTTATTTTTTTTGTATTTTTTACTCTTTTTTATTTTTTTGTATTTTTTGCTTCTTTTTTTTTTTTGTATTTTTTTTATATTTTTTATATTGTTTTTGATATTTTTCAAGACTTTTTATATTGTTTTTGATATTTTTAGGCATAAGACTTTTTCAGGTGAATGTTGTTGGTCAGGTCTTCAAACAGGTCCCCTTCAGATGTTGACAACTAATATGCCCCCAATCCATATGTTGCAATGATAATGAACGAGCCCAACCAATTAGGCTCAAACTTGCCTTTCTTTTCCTGATCCTACTGATTACGAGTGTTTTCCTTGAGAACCAAGTCACCCACTTGAAAATCTCGTGGTTTGACTATGTGATTGTAGCTGCGGGACATAATTTGTTGATATCCCTTTAAATGATTAACTGTCGTTTGACAGTTCCAACTCTTGCAACCTTGATATTTTGTAGTCTTCATCATTAATCAACCCCTTTAGTGATACTCAAAGTAAGGGAATCTCGACTTCTAGTGGAAAAATAGCTTTTTCTCCATAGACCAAAGAATAGGGAGTAGCACCTATTGGTGTGTGGATACTTGTTCTATATGCCCATAATGTTGGATTTAATTGGACATGCCACTCACGGGCTGCCTCATTCACTATTTTCTTCAAAATATTTAGAATCATTTTGTTGAAGCTTCAGCTTGACCATTCCCTTGTGGATAGTAAGGTGTAGAGAACCTGTGTTGGATGCAAAATCTTTCACAAAGTTCATCAACATCTTGATGTTTAAAGGGTCTTCCATTGTCTGTGATAATGGAGTTGGGAATTCCATATCGACAGATGATATAGTTCAAAATGAATGAGGAGATTTTTTTACTAGTAACACTTGTTAGGGGAACAACTTCAATCCACTTAGTAAAATACTCGATGGTTGTGATAATGAATTTGTGTCCATTTGAAGATGATGGATGTATCTTACCAACTAGATCCAATCCCCACTAAGCGAAAGGCTCTATTGTGGTGAAGGGTTGTAATTCCTGAGCAGGAGCATGAATGAGATTCCCATGAATTTGTCATTTTGCACATTTCTTAACAAAGATGAATGATTCTTTTTCCATGGTCGGTCAATAGTAACCCATTTTAACAAGTTTATTTGCTAAGGTTAGTCCACTTGAGTGTGTCTCACAAATGCCACCATGTACCTCTTGTAAGGCCTTTTCTGATTCATCGCATTCGAGACATCTAAGGAGGGTACCATCCAGACCACGTCGGTATAAGATGTCAGCAATTAAGGTGTAACGAGAGGATTGACGTATGAAATTCCTTTTCTGATTTCTAGACAAGTCTAAAGGTAAAATTGTATTCTATAGGTAAGTATAGATTTGACCATACAAGGGAGAATCGGAATTGGTTAAGTGGCAAATTATTTGAGTTTCTAGATTGTCATAGGTGGGAGAAAACAATTGTTCCACCAGGAAATCGTACCATGCTTAATTCTCTGACAATTGAAGTAGTGATGCGATTGTAGCAATGGCATCTGCAACTTTATTATCAGTACGTGGAATTTGTGTGAACTTGATATCAACAAAGTATTTCTTGAAATAGTCCACCATACTTTTGTAAGGAATTAACTTGTCATCCTTAGTTTGATATTTGTCATTGATTTGATTTATGACAAGTTGTGAATCACCAAAAACTTGAAGTTCTATGATTTTCCAGTCTACTACAATTCTCATTCCAATTAATAGTGCCTCATACTCAACTATGTTGTTTGTGCAAGGGAAGATTAGCCAATAATATTTTGGAATTGTATGTCCTTGAGGTGTAATGAAAATAATCCCTGCCCCCGAGCCATGTTGAGTGTAGGAACCATCAAAATAGAGTGCCCATGACTGCTTAATAGCTATTGTGAATACATCAGCATTAGGAAAATCAATGTGTATTGGGTGTTATGTTGGCATTGGTGCTTCCACTAACTGATATGCAATTACCTATCCTTTTATACATTTGTGATCCACATAATGAATGTCAAACTCACTCAGGATCATGACCCATTTAGCCAACCTGCCAGTTAAGGTTACCTTACTTAGAAGATATTTGAGTGGATCAATCTTAGCCACAAGCTTTATTGTATGAGCTAGCATGTAGTGTCGCGACTTTTGAGAAGTAAACACTACTGATAAGAAAGATTTTTCAATGAAGGTATAATTTAGTTCATTGCTTGTCAAAGTTTGACTGATGTAATATATTGCTCGCTCCTTTCCTGAGTTGTCTTCCTGTGCCAATAATGCTCCCAAGGACACTTCCGTGACATAAATATACAATATGAGTGGTGCAGTACCTTGCACTGGTGGAATCAATACTGGCGAACACATTAGATAATTCTTTATTTGATTAAATGTTGCTTCACATATGTCTTCCCATTTAAATGGAACATTCTTGTGTAATAGATGAGTGAATGGTAAACTCTTATCTCCCAGTTGTGCAATGAATCTTCTGATGGATTACAATTGTCCCTGTAATGAGCGCAATTGACTGATGTTCCTTGGTGGTGGCATATCAAGGATTCCTTGTACTTTTGCTAGATCCAGCTCAATTCCCTTTATTGACACAATATATCCTAGAAGCTTTCCAGATTTCACTCCAAAAACACATTTCTTTGGATTAAGTCTCACCTTGAATTGTTCCGTTATTTTTAAAAAATTAGATAAGATAGCTATGTGTCCTTCCCTAGTGTTAGATTTGGCGAGGAGATCATCTATGTAATCCTCCATGAATGTGTGCATCATATCATGAAAAATCATTGTCATTGCATGTTGATAGGTATCTCCTGCATTCTTGAGTCCAAATGGCATTATGTTCCAGCAATAAGTACCCCAAGGACATGTGAACGTTGTTTTATCCTGATCTTCAGGTGCAATTTTTATCTGGTTTTATCCCGAAAATCCATCCATTAGTGAATACATAGCATGGCCAACAGTCAAGTCTACAATCATATCTATGTTTGGTAGAGGAAAGTTGTCCTTAGGGCATGCTTTATTCAAATCCCTGAAATTTGTACAAATTTTGATTCTTCCATCTGGCTTTGAAATAGGTACGATATTGGAGATCCATTCTACATAGTCAATAGACCGAATGATTCTGACATCTAAAAGTTTCTTTAACTCCTCCTTAACCAATAATTCAACATGTGGATGCATTTTTATGAGTTTCTGCTTCACAGGTTTTTTCCACGGCATGATAGATAGATGATGCATGATGAGATCTAGATCTAATCCAAGTATATCCATGTAGGACCATGTAAAACTAATTTTATTGTTCTTAAGAAATTATGTGAATCCCCGGTATTTCCTCTTTTGTTGATGATGCGGCCAATTGCAAGATTTTGGGTTGTTCCATAGTAACTATATTGAGTGCCTCTGTTGGTTCTATTAGAATAGAAGACCTTTCCTAATAGTGCTCAGGAAGAGTGTCAAGTTTCCCATCCTCTAGTACCTTTGAAAGGTTTTCACTATTGGATACGCTTTTTATTTTTCTCTTTTCCTAATCTAGTACTGCCTTTGTTAGGTTTTCACCATTAGATCATTCTTTTATGTTATTTATTTCATAGCTGAAAAACTTGGCACTTTCCTATCAAAAACTTTGATCTTGTGATTCCCTGGTGGAACTTGTTTCTGGTTGGGATGAACAAAGGAAGTTTATGATGGTTTCATCATTTGGAAAAGTTGGTATATCAATTGGTGCAATTTGTTCCCAATCAATGAGTTCAGGATGAACCAAAGGAAATGGATCGTTAGGCTGAGTAAGGTCATTGGCCATTAGGGTCATGATGCTATCATTAACTTCATTATGGGAAAGATCTAGGATGGTATCCTCCTGTTGATGATCTGTCTCACTTTGAATCGAATCATTCTCACTCGAGTCATGATCACTATGTAAAACATAATCAAGCGGAGGCCTTGAGCTTTCCCCTTGTACAAATGTGGGTGTGAAATTTTGTATGACATCCACCTATTTATCCCTCCATAATTTATCATCAAAGATGGTGTCCCATTCATACTCATTGGAGTCAGTGTTATAATTTTTTGCTTGAATTCACAGAATTGTTTTAGCTCACTCCTCATTGGATGGTCTTTGTGTTACTTCTTCCTTTGTATCCTCACCATATCCTAATCCAATCTTATCCTTTGGGTGCATTATTTTCAGTTGGATAGGTTCAATAATACCCTCCTTTCTTTTTCCTATAGGGCCATTTCCTTCATAACCCATTTGTTGCATTATTGCATAACCTTTTCCATATTTCTCTGTGGGTAACTCGACATGTTGTACTGATTCTTCTTCATCTTTATAGAGCCAATCAAGGATAGCTCTATCTTCCATTTCATTTTCTTTGATAAATATTTCGTCAAACTTGGTGATGCGAACTGAAGTTGAGGCTAAAGCTATTGTAGCCTGTTGTATGGATGTTGATGGTTGACCATGGGATCTTGGAGATATGAGTAGATTAGAGAGACATAAGGAATATTCTCCCACCCCACTATCTTTCAATTTTAGCTTGGTGCCAAAAGTACTTATCATTTCTCATTCTTGTTCATTGTATTTGGAGGTAGAGATGGCCAAAGCCTCTCTATTATGTGGGATGAGTGTGTCCTGAGTTGCTCTTAGATTAGAAAAAGTTTGGCTACTAATGTGATCAGCCGGTATTGTGACTTCCTCTCCATCATATGGAAACTTCAAGCATTGATGATAAGTGGATAGAACAACTTGCATCTCATGGATCCATGGGTGACCCAAGAGTATGTTATAGGATAGATCACGATCTAGAACCTAACAAAAGGTATTCTTCACAACAGGTCCCACTCTGATTGGTTGGAAGCTCTCTCCTCATCATCGTATGCCTTGATTATAATTTTCCTTCATGGATCTATAGATTCTTCTAAATAGCCCAAAGCAAGGTCTAATTTCAAAGTACAAATGTGTAATCTGGCTCCCCCATCTATTAGGACACATCTAATGGGGGCTTTATGAACCATGACCTCTAGGTAAAGTGATGAATTATGCAGATGGGTCATGGATGATTCATCCTTCTCAGTAATGGATAAACAGGTGGATGAGGACAAGTGTCCCACCATGGCTTGAACTTTATTGATATCTAGATTAGGAGACACAGTTGTGTCAACAAGTGCTCTTTCCAGAATGTCCTTGTGTGCAGGTGATAATTTTAAGAGCTCCAAGATAGAAATTTGGGCCGATGTTTTTCATACTTGATCAACCAAATTGTATTGACTTGGAGGGGGAATTGCCGCCTTGGATGAACTTCCTTTGACAATTATTTTGGCTTGTCCCCTTGTCAAATCATTGACCTCTTGATATTCTTGCTTACCTTTGATTCTTATAGCATTGATTTTCTAATCGTCCGTATAAATATGATTGATAATGGTGTCTTAGACATGATTAACATTCTTGCCTTTGTCACCCAAGGATTCCCCTTTTTGATAATTGGGGAGAGGATCCTTGAATGTCTGATGGTCATCATTGTCATTATGTCCCTCGATCATGATGGTATGGTTATCAATCAAATCTTGAACAAGATTCTTTAACCCTTGACAATTATTTGTCTTATGACCCTTGCATCTATGATAATCGCAAAAGTGTGAGTCATTCCACGATGGTAGTTTAACTTGAGGCTCATAATATCTTTGTGGTGGAATTTTAATAGAGTTTTGATTCAATAGTTCTTTAAGAATGGACTCCAAAGACTTGCCCAAAGGAGTAAAACTCCATCGATTTGAAAAATATCAAGATCTAGGTGCATTTGAATTTTGATTATTGCCAAGATTATTACCGTGATTATTGGTCACATTTCCTTGATTGGAAATATTGCCTTGGGTAATAGAATTTCTAGAATTATTGCTACGTTGAACCCCTGATATATTGAGAATGGCAGGCTTTATATTCACACTATTAGCATCTACTACCCCATCGTTCACAACATTTTTATTGCGAGTCCAAAATTGTGACTTGTCATTGTTGTTACTATTGTTGTTGTTGTTGTATGAATTTGGACCTTCTTTATCGAGTTTCAAAACTCCATGCTTGACCAAGGCACCTTCAATAGTAATCGCATTTTCAATCAATTTTTCAAATGATTGGGGACAATGAAGGTTTAGCCTATAACTCATCTCTTGATTCAGAGTGTCGATAAAGATCTCCATCTTCTCTATTTCAGGAACATGACGACAGTACCTGGAAAACACCATTCTCCACCTTTGTAAAAATGTGGTGAAGGATTCTCCTACCTTTTGTTTCACTTTACACAGATCAAGCATGGTTATCTGGTGTTGGATATTGTAGGAGTATTGTGATATGAATTTATTTATTAACTCCTCAAATGTTCTGATGGGGGGAGTGATCTTTGAAAGCCACTCCATGGATTATCCACCCAGACTTCGTGGAAACAATCGCATTAAGTAGATATCTTCATGAGAAATTCTAAGCTCATATTTTGGAAATCCCTCACATGTTCAATGGGTTCCATTTTCCCATTATACCTATCAAATTTAGGGATTTAGCAATGTTTTAAAAAAGGAATCATTTGAAGACTCCTATCAAATGGATATGGACATATATCATCCAAAACATACTTCTTTGTTGTACCCCCTTGGATTTCATTTATTTTCCCTTGTAATGCTTTTATCTGTTGAGTAAGAGCACTAAAATCATTAAGAGGGGTTTCAAGATTCTCTTTAATCCCTTCTGTATCAAAATCGGTAGGTAACTTAGCTCCTTGATTAGCTAATGAAAGGAAATATCTTTCCTTTTTTCATTCCAAAATTTTTTCCATAAGAGTATGGAATTGGGGATCATGTTCTACTTCTTGGAGCTTCTCTTCCATTATCTCTTCAGTATTTGAATTATGAAAGGGATTTTCTTCCCTATCACTATTATCACCCATTTTGCTTAATGTACTTTTCCTTTTGTCTCCTTCTATGTGCTTTTGAGATCTTGTGACAACAGGCATAAGCTTTTGCCAAATTTCTACTAACTTTGATCAAAAGAATGAAATAGTGCAATTTTGATAGGTATGAAAGTCAGAATAGAATGAAGATTCTATGACTTATGAGATTTCTAATATTTAGCTTGTGATTCCCTAATTGAAAGGATGATGATCCTGTTCGTGGGAATTAAACCAAAGATCAAAAATAAAGATGATTTTTCACTTTGTGAGGTTTGATCGTAGCTTTGTAAAAAATAAGGATTGTGATAAATGCCTAATGTTTCCCGAGTTCTCTATTGCAAAAATTGATTAGGACGAGTAGAGTACATAATTGCAAGTTGGGGTATATAAGAGGAACAAATACACTGACTATGATTATTCCTTTGAGAAAGGGCTCTTCTTTGAAAGAAAGCTCATGAGTATAATGGTTCTACAACATTATCATCACTGAAACCTCTAACAAAGTCATGATATCGATGAATAAAGGTTTTGTGTTCAAGCAAGACCTTTCGACTTTGGTATAAAAATTTCCTTTTTTTCAATAACTTCTTATAACTGAGAGATTTCTTTGGCTTCTTAATCTTCCTCTCTAGGGACTTCTTGGAAAAACTTGCAGACTTCCAAACCCTAAGCATAGAAAAAGACTAGACAAAGATGACTGATTTCTGAGTGTCAGAAAATTACCCAGGTTCAGAACATAGATGCGCTAAATTTTTCAATAGATGCACTGAAAGATCCGACCTATGCACTAGAATTTTGCATGTATGCGTTAAAACAGAGCACAAATGCGCTAAAATAGAGCATGAATGCATTGAAACAAAGCACAAATGCGCTAAAACAAAGCATGAATGCGCCGAAACAGAGCACAAATGCGTTGAAACATAGCACATATGCGCTAAAATAGACTAGGGATGCACCAAACTATCCAATTATTTTTCTGAGACAAACATGTTTTGACAGTTTGATGTTTTTTGGATGATCTTTATCTGATTTAAATATGAAAAACACGACATACAATAGAAAACAGTTGTTTTGTAAATCCTAAAATCTAAACAAAGAGTGTATGTTCTCGAGATTTTCATGAGTATTGAACAAAATAAGCACTTCAAACAAACTCACTATTAGTTGTCAAATAGGTCATCATAGGAACCACAGCCCACATCTTAAAATTGCGTCGACTCACACAGTCGTGTCACCCCCTACAGGGCACCTATGTTTTTGTGTTTTCCCGGTATGTACTCAAGGTTAGATTTCTTGATCCCTTGAGAAAACAATCCATGGAAACTATATGGTGAGTGTCTTGGGGTCAGATTCTTCCCTCCCCTTGCACTTTGATTGAAATGATGTTTGGATACTGACATAGCTGGATTTCTATAATATGGTTTGTAGTAAAGGTTTTCGTTCGGCATGGCAATAGATAAACTCCCTCAGGAGACCTCCCAATCTTTGGAACAAATATTTTGGGGATGGTTATCTTGCTCACTTCCGTTGAATATGGGTTTTCCCAAAATTCGCTTTTGATTAGAGTGGGTTGGAAAACCTGGCTTTGGTTGTTCCCACTTAGGTCATTCCCATAGGGTGAGTAATTTTTCCCACTACGGTAGGTCTTCTAAAGGATGTAATAAATCATGAATTGCATTAAATGAAAAAGGTAAGTCTAGCGTTCTGATCACCCAGTTAAGGGGAGAGCATATACCTATTACCCAATAGTCACAACAAACAAATGGTTCAATTTTAAATCCAAATGACAGTTTTCTATGCTAAGTGAAGATTTCTCTTCACAACAAACATTGGATTCATTTTAACTAAGAAAAAATGATGTTTACTGACTATCCTAGGATTGGTTAATTCTAGATTTATGTGTCTATCCTAGGATTGCTTCATCTTACTTTAAACTGAATTGAAAAATCTTCGTCTACAAATGGCATCAGAATCAGGATTTAATTTTTACAACCCTTGTATGCACTAAAAGAACTGCTAAATGTGCTAAAACAATCAATATATGCGCTAAATGAACAAACAACAATGCGCTAAAACAGGCCACCAATGTGCTAAAATAATTGACGTATGCGCTAGAACAGGCCACCAATGCCCTAAAGCAGTCGTCGTATGCACCAAAACAGAGCTCGTATGTGCCAAACCGAAGCTTCAGTCCGTCACCTATCAGAAAAACCTGCGATAAAAATATTAAAAATGGGGCAAAGCCCCACGGTGGGAGACAAAAATGTGTTGTTAGAATATGTGTACTAATTAAAAAGTAAACTAACACACCAATGAAACATTAGATTGAAAGAAACTAATTTAGAAAAGACAAATGCAAACTCTAAATAATAGTAGCTCCTTCAAATGCATTCCATTGTCCTTTATTTCCAAGGATTTGATTCAAGTTACTGGCTCTCAGTTGGTTTAGGCAGTAGCTTGTTAGAATGAAAACTTAGGAGAACAAGATTGATGCAAAATGCATGTCCATTGTTAATGATTTAAAATATGCTTATGAACTTAAAATGCTTATGATATGAAATTGTTAAAATGCTGATTCGAATGTAACTATAGTAATTGGCATAAAATCTAGGATGAAATCTACTCATGAAAAGGATGTATTTATAGATTTTTGGAAGGCAATAATCTAGCTGGCAAAGAGCAACGGTTGAGTTCAAACCTGTATTGATGAACGGTGTGAGATTCTGGAAGTTGAAAGAAAGATGGAAGGTTGAGAGAAAGATGGAGAATGTTTTCAACCCACAAAACTATCTTCATTCAAAAATGGAGACAAACATGCTCTTTGTCTTTTCATTTATTGAAAAGTTAGTTGAAGTTTGAAGATAATTCCTAATTAAATAAATGAATTTATTTAATTATATGTGACATGTATTTTGGAAACTTCCTTAATTGAATAATTATTTATTTAATTATGTGAGAGGTGAAAAGGGTATTTAATTAAATATTTACAATATTTAACTATATGAGGTGTTGGATGAATTAGAAGAATATTCAATAATTTGAATTTAAACATTCAAACTTTAGAAATAAAATGATAATTAAGTAAATAAATTTAAGAAATTTATTTTATTTAATTAAGAGGAAAATAACAATAATTAAATAAACTTATTTATTTAATTTAAACTAGAAAAATTAGAAAATGAACGATATAAATAAATAATTAAATTTATTTACATGTAGATGACTTTAAAATATTAATTAAATAATTCATATTTAATTAATTAACAGGTTTGATTAACCGTGACCATTTTTAGATGTATACAGGTACAAAGTCTCATTAGATAGACTATAGATTTGTAATACTATATCCATAATCTTGTAAAAAGCATAAGAAGACTAAATGAAAAAAATTGGAAAAAGACACATTATTCATTGTAGCTTTAATCTTAATGTCCATACTTCACATGATTCAGGAAACATTTAAAAAATAATATATAAGATGAAATAATTAAAATGTTACTCACATGCTACTTCAACTTTTCAATGCCTATCTCTATTTCCTCATTGTCGAACATTGTCAGAGATGCAAATCCCTGTGCAATTTTAGTTTCTTTATGTATGACTAGGTTCAAAACTAATGCAAAGACAAGGCCACAAACATATACTAGAATGTATTAAGTGGAAGTGTTGAGGCTGTAAAATAAAATGACATTGCAATTTATCTGGAGGATAATTTATCATTCTTAATTATCAAAACTTATTTTTTATCCTAAAATTAAGAAATTTTAATGCCATGTGAGCTTCTGATTTATTATCGAACAAATGTAATAACCAATCCATTTGATTGGTAGAGCATTTGGTACAACAAAAAGACTAGAAAAAAAAAAAAACATAAACGAGAGATAAAATAACTTAGACTATGTAAATGTGTTTCATCATATGTGGGGAAAATAAACGTACAACACAATTCCGAAAACCTTTGAAACGAATACCGTTGTAGAAAACGCCAAGGTTCAAGCACATACAACTAATTTGAAAATTGTTAAAGCTATTAGAAAAATCAATCTGAAGTAAATATTATGTTTTCTTTCTTACTCATCTCATGCCATAGTAATCACTAATGAATAAACTGGTTTATAGCATACCTCTATGCTATGTAGGATTGGCACACACGCCCCACTAAAAGTAGGGACCCTCTTTTTCCTGGCCTTTTGGCTCTTTTCTGTGGCCTTGCCCTTTTGTTTTTAGCTTGCCTTTGAAAATCTTGAGTTTTTGGTTTTTGGTGCTTTGGTCCTTTGGTCCTGGGATTTGTTTTATTTTGCAATGTTCCTTGATGCCTATCTTTCTTTTAAAGTGCCCCCATTATGCTAACACTTTGAAAATTTTAAGTCTTTTCGACAATTTTGGGTTTTTCCCTATTTTCAGGAATTTTCCCCTCAGGCGGATTTCCCCAGCTGCTTGGAAAACCCAACGGGGTTGGTTCTGCACTGTCTTCGAAGATTTTGGTGCTCCATGGAATTCTATCTCCCCCGGGTTTTTCCAAATTTCCTTCGTTCCTTCGTTTCCCTAGTTTTCTCCTTTGGGTTGTTTACCTCGATACTACGAGGGCTTTGCATCTAGGTTGCGGTTGTGCGGTGGTACTGCCTTACTGCGGGGGGATTTTGTTCCCAGTGCAGTAGCATGGTAATCCCACAATACTACGAGAGTCTTTGTTCGATGACATGGTAGTGCGGGGTTGGTCCATCTAGCGCAGTTTACTTTGATACCGCGGGTGTCTTTGAGCCAGGTCACAGTTGTTCAGTTAACCACCATACTGTGGGGACTTCATGCTTAGCTTGTGGTGGTTGCGATTTACCACCTTACCTTGGTGGTTGTGGTTTACCACCTTACCTTGGTGGTTGAGTAAGTGGCTCATGGTAGTGCAGTTTTAGTCACTATGGAGGCATTAGCAAGCCAAATTTTTGGTCAACAATGTGAGAATTGTGTTGACTTCATAGGAATCCGTTGCCTTGGGAAAATCTTGGAATCCGTTCCTACTTCATTTTCCCTTGATGTGCTAAGTACTGCTAGTTTCAGAAATTTTTGTTAGTGTTAGATTTTTCTGAAGATCTGTTATTTGTCAAGAACTGAGAGGATTCATGGTCTGCCTATTAATGATTATGCATTGCATGGTTGATTTGGAACATTTGAAGGTGTTTGCAAGTGATTTCTTGAGTATTGGGTGTTGGTTGAGGTGATTATGAGTGCTATTTTGGGTTTCCATTGTCGGAATCTGCCTAGCCCGAATTTTCTCAAAATTCCTTCCTGACCTGAATTTTGCAAAGGGGTGAAAATCTCTAACTTTGACAGGGGTTGCTTTAATGAAGTTTTAGAGATTCTGATGACCATTTTGGATCTCTCTAATGATTGAATATGTTGTTTATGATTGATTAACCTAGATTTTTGATGCTAGAATGAATAGTAATTGTGGCCCTTTTGAATGCAGGTTGGATTGGGTACGTTGTTGTTGTCATAGCTGAGGGAAGAAGTGGGTGTACTTTGAGGATGTCGTGAGATCTGAGAGATTGCACCCAGGTACATTTTGTGATTGGGGGTAGGTGAAACTCGCTCGTACGTGGCTAGCTTGACGTGCTCAAGGATCGTTCATCCGAGTTGGACATGACATGGAGGATTCAAACTGGTTTGACTCGATCAAAGTCATTGGAGAGGCCCAACTCGATTGTTGATTGGTGAATCGTATTCACACTCATATGACACATGTGTTATCATTCTTCTGCTTTGTGTCAATGGGACATTAATGGCAAAAGGACCTGTGGGTTTGTTCAATCTGAATCAAGATTTGTAGAGATCCCAGGTCGATCTGAGAAGGGTTCCTCTTGCATTCAATGTAGGGTGGAAATTTATTGCAGGCTGCCTGGGCCGATATGGTTGGTGGTCGACCTTCTCTATAACCCTAGCTCAGGCTGGCATGGGGTAAGATCTCTATAAGTTTGGCATTTTGCCTCATTTGTAAAGGTTAGAAAAGCAGGTTATTGTAAAATAGACGTTAGACAAGTTTGTAAAGGGTTAGGTAGTCGATTAGAATAATTAGGAGTTAGTTTCATTTTCAAGCAAATGCTATAACACAGATTATCAGAATTGTTGCTATTACTGGTGATTCAAAACAAGTGAAGATATTGTTTTATTATTGGTGCCTTCTTTGGATTGATTTGTCTTGCATGGTTATTATTCTATCTTCGAAATTGCTTGGAAATATCTGAATGTATTTTAGATTTAGAGTAAATAATTTAATGGTGCTTGTGATTTAATGCTTGGAGTGTTGTAGCAATCTTTGGTTCATACTTTGGGTAGCCTCTTGATTATGGGACTATTGTGCAAGTTCAACCTATACCTATTATTTATGTGCTTAGTTCAATTGTGGGCACTTGTCCATGTCAACTGCAAAACTAGGGTTGGCTTGGATGAATGTGCATACTCTGAAAATCTTTAATTCATTAGAAGATTGCATTGTTTCTGTGAGATTGCAGGTATAGCCTGGGTTAAACATAAATTAGTTTTAAAGGGATTGGTATGTTCCAAGTATTTCTTCATTGGTATTGTTGATCTTAGGAGTATTATCAATCTTAGGATTTTTGAAACCCTTACCTTTTTGCTATTTCTTTGAACTTCGATTAAACTAGGAACTCAATTATCACCATGTTGCAAAATATGATAAGTTTAGAGTCTCCAACATTTTTTTTGTAAGGTCCCTTTGTGATTACTAACATTTTCACATTTATCATTGAGTGGTTTCACTACATTGTCATGACCTGACACCTGAGGGACCTTGGGATTATCTATTTTCTCATAGAGATCAACCTTTCAAGAGAGATAGAATACTATATTCTATCTGAGTTGTTGTGTAGAAAACACCATTAATAGGATTGGTGCTAGAAGGAGAGCCTGAATAAGCAAGCTAGAGCATTTTATAAATTCCCTTTCTCCTGAGAGACTCAGAAGGAGACCCAAATCTACCCTAGGAGAAGAAGAAGAGTTTCAAGAACTGCCACCTCCAACTAGGTCAAGAAGGACCAAAAGAAGGGAGGAATAATCATCTAGTCCATTATTTCCACCATCCTTAGCCTCATCCACCTCATCTTCATCTGATTATGAGACTAGTTTCATTCAACAATACCAACCAGTCATCACTCAACCTTTACCACCTCCACCACCGCCAATGGCTTTCTTGGAAAAAAACCCATCACCTCTATCCTTCAACAACTACAATGTTATGCCGAAGAATCCTAAGCATTTTTTCTTTAAGTTTCACATGAGTGATCCTAATAGAACAACAGAGGATCATATTAGGATTTTTCAAACTTGTCTGAGGGATAGAGGGATTAATCATGAAGATGTTGCATGTAGGATTTTCCCTTACTCTTTGGGAGAGGAGGCTTTTTAATGGTACAACCACTTTCCTGCTACATCCATCCATAATTGGGTTGAACTTGAGGCTACATTTCTACAAAAAAATTTAAAATTCCTATCAGTGCCAATGAGCTTTACATGCAATTTACTGGAGTTAAGAGAGAATTCAATGAGCCTATAGGATCATTCAATAATAGGTTTCACCGTGCATACACTAGATTGTAGGCACCTTATGTTGTGGATGATGCCACTACCTTAGAAGTCTATTTTGAGGCCTTGGATAGCCTTACATCCACCTTCCTTAAGTGGAGAACTAATCCTTCAACTACCCTACTCACTGCATATACAAAGGTTGTTAAGGTCAGTACTGATCTAAGACAACACTTGTCAGGACCCCTATCATCTTTGGGACCAACTGCTCACCCTAGGCAAGTCCAAGCTCTTAACCAGGCACTGACTAATCACACTCCCATTATGAATCCCATTCCACAACTTCCTTTGGTTCCACACCCAGGGTCATCCAATAAGTCAAGCTCACCTAATGCCCAATTATCCGCAGTAGGGTGCCAATCAACCCCTTTATCCATAGCCACAAGCTGGTTTCCCTACATATTTATAGAACTCATAAGTTTTGAATTAGTCTGTGGGTCCTGGAGGAGTTTCAGGATACCCCCTAAACAATGTAAATTAAGTGCCTTATAGTAGTCCTGATAAGGAAAGGTTAGATGAGCTAACCGAGAAAGTGACGAAGATAAATATGGAGGTAACCTACTTGAGGAGCTAGAACAACCAACTCCAAGCTACTCAGAGGATCATACAATCAAATTACAATAGAGAGAATCAGGATGTTGTACGAGGGCAGCACTCTGATAGAAATTAGAATTTTGAAAGAGGTCAGGGTTCTGGTCAAAACTTTGATAGAGGTCAACAAGGTGGACAAGGGTTTGAAAGGAGACAACCACCTAGGTAGAATAGGCCATGGAATACCATACCTAATAATAGAGGAGTCCCCACTCCACTAGAACAACCTTCCAATCAAGAGAAACCTCTGAGTGGAGTATATCTAGCTGAAGCAGCTTTATTAGGGTGGTGGAGGCTTCACAAGACAAGCCAACACTCTAAGCTGGAGTTTTTTGAATTTCAAACTGATTCTTCCATCTTTCCATATGAAGTTAAAAACAACTCCAGTGGTTTAGAGTTGGTACCCTCAAATCCATATGATTCCCCAGTTTTGGTGTTGAATCATGCTCCTTTCCCGAGGGATGAAGAGAATGAACCAAAGGATGAGTCAAGTAGCCAGAATGAGGAGGCTAAATAAGTGCTCAATGAAGATGAAATATCTCAGTTATTTAATGAGGGAACTGAAAATGATAATGGTTCCTTGGATGAAGAGGAAGCTGGTATTGAAGAAGTATATATGTTTCAGCAACCTACAAGAAAGTATGATTTGAGGAAAATTCCTAACAGGAATCCACAAATTGGAGGCCCATTTACCACATGTATTCCTCCAAACAATTTTACCACTCCACCAAACCCACATGCCAGCAATAATCCATCTTACCCTCAAGTTCCAACACAATAATCTACAAAAGGAGGACAACCTGATGTGTCAAAAGGAAGCAATGTCGATGCAACAAAAGATAAGAAAACTGGTCATTCCAAGGAGGCCCACACTTAAATGAATGTGGGACAATTAGGTGAATTTTTGACTGAAGAACTCAGGAAAGTAAAGGTGAGTCTCTTTGCTTTTGAGTTGTTAAGGGTTCCTGAAATCAGAAATATAGTCCTAAGGTCTTTTAATTCAAGTACATCACCACAAGGAGCAGTAGTCAACGAGGCAGTCAGCATGCCTCCTAGTTCACAAGCACGTAAAGGTCCAAGTAAAGCACAACCTGGAGATAGGGGTAAAGAAAAGGATAAGAACTAAGTTGCACAAGTTGACACTCAATTGAGTTTGTTCCAGGGCAAGATGGAAACCCCTTCCTTCTTGATTTGTCTTCATATCTTTGGGAAGAATCTACACAATTGTCTTATGGATTCAGGGGCATCTACAAATGTTATTCCTTTTTATGTTTGTAGGGTTCTAGGTATTACCCCTATAGCCTCTTAGAAGAAGGTCACCCAATTAGACAAAACAAAGATAAATATAGTGGGAGAACTGAACATGATCCCCATGCAAGTTGCTTCAAATCCTAGAGTGCAACAAGTACTTAATATTCAGGTGGTAGATATTCTTGAAACTTATGGTTTGATCTTGGGTTGAGATTTCACCAAGGCACTAAATGGATATACATCCACAGATCATTCTCACATGTGGCTCCCCTGGAAAGGAGTCCCAAATCAAATCAGAATTGAAAGAGAACCCACAATGAAGTATGTGATCACTGAATATCAGAATAATTTGAATGAGATATTGGTGTTAGAAGTCAGCATGGGGAACTATATCTTGGCCACCCCTGTCTTAGACATAGAAGAAGTCTTTATGTTGTAAAGCTTCTCTGATGAATCCACATCATGAGCCAACGGTTCTGAAGCACTGCTTGAACAAACATAGGAACTTGATGATTAGGAGGATAGACAACTCAACTTGTTGGATAATTTCCAAGATTTTATCCAAAAGTGTGTGGAGGATCAGTTTCAATTGGGTAGAAATATGGAGTTTGAAGAATTGTTGCTCCCTAATTGGTGTAAAGTTCACAACGCCCCTCACTCTGAGCTGGAGTGTTACTTGTGCCAAGCTGTAGTGGATCAGATACAAAGATGCATTAATCCAGCCCCAGCTATCAGGATAGATATACAGAGCATTCAAAATGATCTAAAAGGAAAGAGCCCAAGACCTCCTAGAGAGCCTAGTCTAAAGAAATCAGGAGTTGATGGTTGTTGGATATTGAGATTTGATGGATCCAAATCGAAGCAGGGTGCTGGAGTAGGATTTGAACTAATTAGCCCTAAAGGTAAAACCTATTTTTTTGCTCATAGACTCAAGTTCTAGTGCACTAATAATGTAGGTGAATGTGAGGCTTTGGTCCATGGATTATTAATGGCATTGATAAAGGAAGTCAGGATCTTGCAAGTGTTTGGAGATTTTGAGCTGGTAGTTAAACAAGTAAGGAAACAATACTTGTGCCATAACATAAGAATGACGAACTACAGGCATAGAGTATGGGATCCCATTGAAGGATTTGATGCATTCAACATTCAATTGATTCCAAGAAGTAAGAATCAAACTGTTGATTCTCTGGCACAAGCAACAAGTACATTGCAACCCTTATTGCTCTTAGGTTTGAAGAAGTTCACTATGGAGCTCAATCCAATACCCTCAGTGCCTGACAACGTAACCAATTTCTAGGTATTTAAGGATGACAAACATATTCTTGATTTCATCACTAGCTGTGATGTGTTTTCTTCTCAGGTGATTGATGAGGTAGAACCTCAAGAGGCTGAAATGGACCTAGAAGGGGTCATTAACCTAAAAACTAATACTATCCCAAGGGGAATGGTGCAATTAGAATGAATTTTTGATCTGGATAAGATAAAAGATCAGAAACAACAAGTGAAAAGGGAATATCTTAGTAGTCAATATGAAACATACAACATGGGGACACAAGAGGGTGTCAAAAATGTCTTTATTGGTAAAGTGTGCACTCCAGAGGAAAGGTGAGGAATTATTGATGCCTTGAAAACTTATCAAGATTTGATAGCATGGAGCTATGATGACTTAAAGACATATGATACTTCAATCATTACACATACTATTCCCCTGAAGTCAAATGTTAAGCCATTCAGGCAAAGACAAAGGCCAATTAATGCTCTACTGGATCCCATCATTCAGAAGGAGGTGCAAAATCTACTTTCAACACGAATCATATTCCCAGTAAGACATTCAACACGGGTTGCAAACTTGGTTCCGGTAAGGAAGAAAAATGAAGAAATCAGACTGTGTGTTGATTTCAGGAACCTTAACAGAGCATCAAAGAAGGATAATTATCCAATCCCTTCACTGGATGAAGTACTTTAGATTGTTAATGGGTCTCAGATGATATATTTTTTGGATAGGTACTCTGGATACAATCAGGTTATGGTACAATATGAGGATAGGCACAAAACTGCCTTTACTAGAAAATGGGGAAATGTTTCTTACAAAAGAATTCCCTTTGGATTAATCAATGTCAGGGCTACATTCCAAAGAGAAATGGATATTTCTTTCAAAGACATCATTGGTAGGTGCATCATCATTTAAATGGATGATTTCACAGTATTTTCTAAGAGGAGAGGTGATCATATTGTAGATTTATGCCAAGTATTCCAAAGGTGTAGAGAGTTTGGCATCTCACTTAATCCAAAGAAGTGCATCTTTGGAGTCACTGAGGGAAATTTTTTAGGGCATGTTGTTTCAAAAGAGGGTACTGCCATTAATCCAGAATGGGTAGAGGCTATACTGAAAATTTAGCCTCCTACAAGCAAGAAGGAAATGAAGTCATTCTTTTGGAAAATCAACTTCATCAGAAAGTTTATCACTGGATTTGCAGAAATAGTAAAGCCCTTGAATGCCATGTTGAAACAAGAAGTGAAGGTTGAATGGAGTGCAAAAGCTAGGGAGGCATTTGCAGAAATCAAGAGAGTGATTGTTGAGGCTCTAGTATTGGTAAGTCCCGATTATGCCAAACCCTTTTACATATATTCGTTTTCTTCAAAACATTCTTGTGCTGGCATGCTAACCCAAAAATTTGACCAAGAGAATGAACATCCCATAGCCTTTATGAGTGTTCCTCTAAAGGATGCAAACTTGAGATATCCTAATGTAGAAAAATGGACTTATGCCCTGATCGGAACATTAAAGAAATTCAGACACTATATCTTGAGAAATAAGGTCTTTTCTATAGTACCTGATCTTGCAATAAAATTGTTATTAATGCAGAATGGATTGGGAGAATGCGAGGCTAAGTGGGTAACCATGTTACAAAAATATGATATTGAGATCTAGCCCATGAAATTGATGAGAGGGCAGGGACTGCTAAAGACAATGGTTGAGATAGGTCTTGACCTCACAGCTCAACAATATCACCTCCAAGAAGTGTCTCCAGGAGACTGGTATGATGAAATCATCTACTATCTATTGAACCAATAGTGTCCTGAACACCTTAATGCAAAAAAAAGGAGAGCTATGTGTTTGAAGAGTGTAAGTTTTATGATGAAAGGAGTTGTCTTGTATAAGAGAAATCATGAGGGGGTTTATTTGAGGTGCCTAGGGAAGGAAGAAGTTGGAAGGGTGATGTCTGAATTTCACAACAAATATGGCACATGCCATGGCTCAGCACCTTCCACTGCAAATCAGATCTTGAGGGAAGGCTATTATTGGCCTACCTTGTTCAAAGATACACCTAACCATGTGAATATTTGTCATGTATGTCAGACTGCAACAAGTAGGGAGAAATGTGTAGCCCTTCCACTTCAGCCAGTCATAAAGGTAAAACCATTTGCACAATGGGGAATGGACTTCATAGGTCCAATCAATCCACCTTCCTCTGCAGGCCACAGGTATATTCTTACTGTAACTGATTACTTTACTAGGTGGACTGAGGCTCTTGCATGCAAACAATGCACTTCTGAAGTGGTAATCAATTTCCTAGAGTCGGGTATTATTAATCACTTTGGATGTCCATTGGCTTTAGTTTGTGATAATGGTACTGCATTTGCATCATTGAAATTTTCTAACTGAGCTTTTGATCATGGAATTGTCATAAAATTTGCATCTAATTACTACCCATAGGGTAATGGTTTGGTTGAGTCTTCCAATAAGAATATGTTGACAGTCATCTGTAGGCTACTAGAGAAGAACCCTAAGGATTGGCACACCTAGCTTAGATTTTCTCTTTGGGAAGATCGTACCAGATGGAAGACATCCCTAGGAACCTCTCCTTATCACTTTGTGTATGGCTTGGAATCTATATTTCCCATCCAGCAAAAGATCCCTACCTTGCAATTTATCAATGAATATTATGATGGAGAGGATAAGCGTGAAGCCCACTTAACTGAATTGTTACACCTCGAAGAGAGAAGAGATGAAGCCTTAGAAAAAATTGTGAAAAGATGGTTTGATAGGAGAGCCAACGTGAAAGCCTTTAGAATCTCTGAATTGGTTCTATACTGGGATAAAGTTGATGATCAAAAAAAGGAGCATGGGAAATTCGATAGACTTTGGCTTGGCCTTATCAGATTGCAGAGATTCTGGGAGATAATGCTTTCCGTTTGAAAAATCTCATTGGAGAGGATATCCCACTACCTATTAATGGACAGTATTTGAAGCATTATTTCTAGGCTTGAGTTGTTTACAGCTCTTTCCTTGTACATAGGTAGATTAGGTTTCCTTTCTATTTGTTTTTTCTTTTGGTTAGAGTAGGTCTTCTTCGGTGGGTTTTGCTTTCTTCTTTGCTCCTTCTTTGGGTTTTCTTTCTTTCTTCTGGGCTTGTTGCATCTGTATGATTGGCTTCTTTCCTGGGGCTATTCTGGGAATTTCTCTTACAAAATCCAATCATCTTTTCAGAGTCAGTTGGTGGATTTCCTTTGCCTGATGTTGCATATGCTTGGAATTGGAGTCGCTTGATTAAGTCAAATTCCAGAATGTATTTGGGTCTCATACGTACACACAAATATTAAGGTTTCCAAGGTTGCATATGGTCCTTGTGCAGTCCGACTGGGTGAAAAATCTTATATTTTGCTTCAGTGCCATTGTGGTTCCCATCCTTGAGTGTGGGCTTCATGGCTTGCAAGGTGAAAGAGAAGATATCAAAGAGAATATCAAAAGAAAAAGAAAAAGAAAAGAAAATGTTGAAAACTAAAATATATGTTCACCTTATCAAGGGTATCCTAGTATCTCTAACGAGGCTATGGACACCTAGCTAGCAGTAGAGCTATGCTAGGGAGGGTCACAGTGATAAAATCGTCGAGGCTATGGATGCTTGACTAGCAGTGAGGCTCTATCTAGGTTTCTTTTGGAGTTGGAATCCTTAAGTAGCCCCATCAGACTAAGTTTGGTCCCTATTGCCATTGATGAAAAAGGAAATGGATGCATATACACACACTTTGACCCTGGTATAGGAAAGGTTTGCTTGTTTGTGATTTCTAAAACCTTGTCCATAGGTAACCTGATCCATCCATATCTAGTCTGTGAAAATAGAGATTCTAGGTTGATTCTAGTTTGTCATTGAAATGCTCTGGAGCATTTCTCCAATGGAGTCACCATTTGTTGTGCGAGATTGACACACACGCCCCATTGAAAGTAGGGACCCTCTTTTGCCTGGTATTTTGGCTCTTTTATGTGGTCTTTCCCTTTTTTTTTTTAGCTTGCCTTTGAAAATCTTGAGTTTTTGGTTTTTGGTGCTTTGGTTCTGGGATATGTGTTACTTTGTAATGTTCCTTGATGCCTATCTTGCTTGTAAAGTGCCCCCATTATGCTAACACTTTGAAAATTCTAAGTCTTTTGGACAATTTTGGGTTTTTCCTTGTTTAAGGGATTTTTCCACTCAGGCGAATTTCCCTGGCTGCCTAGAAAACCCGACGGGGTTGATTTTGCATTGTCTTCGGACATTTTGGTGATCCATGGAATTCTGTCCCCCCTTGTTTTTTATGAATTTCCTTCATTTCTTCATTTCCTCGGTTTGCATCTTTGGGTTGTTTACCTCGATACTGCGAGGGCTTTGCATCTGGGTCGCGGTTGTGCGGTGGTACCACCTTACCGCGGGGGGCTTTTGTTCTCGGCGTAATAGCACGATAATCTCACCATATTGTGAGAGTCTTTGTTCGACAACGTGATAGTGCAGGGTTGGTTCATTTGGCGCGGTAGTATAGTTTACCTCGATACTGTGGGTGTCTCTGCGCTAGGTCACGGTTGTGTGGTTCATCACCATACCACAGGGACTTCACACTTGGCTTGTGGTGGCACGGTTTACTACCTTACCTCGGTGGTTGAGTAAGTGGCTCGCGATAGTGCGGTTTTATTCACTATGGAGGCGTTGGGAGGCCAAATTGTCGGTCAATGACATGAGAATTGTGTTGACTTCATAGGAATCTGTTGCCTTGGGAAAATCCCAGAATATGTTCTTACTTCATTTTCCCGTGATGTGCTAAGTACTAATAGTTTTAGAAATTTTCGTCCTTGTCAAATTTTTCTGAAGATCTGTTATTTGTCAAGAACTGAGAGGATTCATGGTCTACATGTTAATGATTATGCATTACATGGTTGATTTGGAACATTTGAAGGTATTTGCAGGTGATTTCTTGAGTATTGGGTGTTGTTTGAGGTGATTATGAGTGTTATTTTGGGTTTCCATTGCCGAAATCCGCCTGGCCCAAAATTTCCCAAAATTCCTTCCTCACCTGAATTCCGCGAAGGGGTGAAAATCTCAAACTTTGATAGGGGCTGCTTTAATGAAGTTTTAGGGATTTTGATGGTTGTTTTGGATCTCTCTAATGATTGAATATGTTTTTTATGATTGATTAACCAATATTTTTGATGGTAGAATGAATATTAATTGTGGCCCTTTTGAATGTAGGTTGGATCAGGTAGGTTGTTGCTATCGGAGCCGAGGGAAGAAATAGGTGTACTTTGAGGATATTGCGATATCTGCGGGATTGCAACTAGGTACATTTTAAAGGATGCGAGCAAATGAAACTCGCTCATACACGGCTAGGTCGACACTCTCGAGGCCTATTCATTCGAGTTGGACGTGACATGGAGGATTCAAACTGGTTTGACTCGATCAGAGTCATTGGAGAGTCCCAACTCGGCTATTGATCGGTGACTCGTATTCACACTCATATGACACAAGCGTTATATTTCTTCTGCTTTGTGTCGGTGGAACATTAATGGCGAAAGGACCTGTGGGTTTGTTCAATCTGAATCAGGATTTGTAGAGATCCCAAGTCAATCTGAGGAAAGAACCTCATGCATTCAATGCAGGGTGGTGATTTATTGCAGGCTATTTGGGCCGATATGATTGGTGGCCGACCTTCTCTGTAACCCTAGCTCAGGTTGGCATGGGGCAAGATCTCTATAAGTCTGGAATTTTTCCTCATTTCTAAGGGTTAGAAAAGCAGGTTATTGTTGGAAAATAGAGGTTAGACAAGTCTGTAAAGGGTTAGGCAGTCGATTAGAATAATTAGAAGTTAGTTTAATTTTCTAGAAAATGTTGTAACACAGAATATCAGAATTGTTGCTATTATTGGTGATTCAATACAAGTGAAGACATTGTGTTATTATTGGTGCCTTCTTTGGATTGATTTGTCTTGCATGGTTCTTATTCTATCTTCAAAATTTCTTGGAAATATCTTAATGTATTTTAGATTTAGAGTAAATAATTTAATGGTGCTTGTGATTTAATGCTTGGGGTGTTGTAGCAATATCTAGTTCATACTTTGGGTAGCCTCTTGATTGTGGGACTGTTGTGCAAGGTCAACCTGTACCTGATATTTATGTGCTTAGTTCAATTGTGGGCACTTGTCCATGTCAACTGCAAAACTAGGGTTGGCTTGGATGAATGTGCATAATCTGAAAATCTTTAATTCCTTAGAAGATTGCATTGTTTCTGTGAGATTGTAGGTATAGCCTGGGTTAAACAAAAAGTAGTTTTAAAGGGATTGGTTTGTTCCAAGTATTTCTTCATTGGTATTGTTGATCTTAGGAGTAATATCAATCTTAGGATTTTTGAAACCCTTACCTTTTTGCTATTTCTTTGAACTGCGGTTAAAGTAGGAACTCAAGTATCACCCTGTTACAAAATCTGATAAGTTTAGAGTCTCCAACATTTGTTTTGTAAAGTCCCTTTGTGATTACTAGCATTTTCACATTTATCAATGAGTGGTTCCACTACATTGTCATGACCTGACACCCAAGAGACCTTGGGGTTATTTGTTTTCTCATAGAGATCAACCTTTCAAGAGAGATAGAATACTATATTCTCTCTGAGTTGTTGTGCAGAAAACACCATCAACACTCTCCACATTGTTGTAGTGATATATTGATTTCCATAACAAAGTTAAGAAGCTAGGCAATAAAAATTTGGCATAGATTCCTACAAAATTGATGACCACTGGAAAACACATTGTTCCATGCTTCTAAATAAATTGATGTTGAACATTACGTATGTATTTGACATGTGGTTATAGACAATATATATTCTACACCGATTTTCTTTGTTTGAAAGAC
The DNA here is from genome assembly GCA_007115665.2 of Sequoiadendron giganteum. Lineage (NCBI taxonomy): Eukaryota > Viridiplantae > Streptophyta > Pinopsida > Cupressales > Cupressaceae > Sequoiadendron > Sequoiadendron giganteum. The sequence goes on from CM021107.1 coordinate 291,365,875, forward strand.
CGATACTATTTAGTAGTTGTTTCATGCATATATGCATAAATAATAGGTGCATGCCTTCACCTATATATACACATATATACATAGATATTTATACATACCTGTATATGCACACACATGTATATGAAGATATAGATATATATACATACATAGGCACATATATATATGCATACATATATGTGGAAACGTATATATGTATGTAAATATACTTATATATATTCATATCCATATATATATACATGCAATAAATAGCCCAAACAATATTTTTCTTGACAGACTCAAAGCTCAACACCACAAGCCATTGGTGGCAACAACACTTGAATCTATTCACAACAAATGAAAATTAGATCTTAACAAATGAAAAATATAGAACACACACATATATATAAACACATATGTATACATATATGTACATATAGATATATACACATATGTATATATGCATAGACATATATATATGTGGACACATATATATATGAGTACATATACAAGTATATATACTTATATATATATATATATATATATATATATATATATATATATATATATATATATTTATGCATACTTATATAAATATATACACATGTGTATATGTATGTGTATACACATATATATACATACACATAAATATATACATATATGTATGTATGCATACTTATATATATACATATATACACATACAAGATCCTTTTTTCTTGATTTCCATAAAACTTAACACCATAATTCATTAATGGCAACTGCACTTGAATTTGTTTACAATAACTAAAAATGATGTCAAAATAAATGCAAAATGCAATCATACATGTCCACATAAAAATTTGAAGCAACAACACATGTATAGAAATAAATCATTACAAAATGATAAAAAAAAATCTTTCATTGCTACCAATAATAAATTGCAATTGCGAAAATACAACACCAGCAAACAAAGCACCAATAGCCAATGACAAAATTGCCAAAAAAAACACAAACTCCATTTTAACAGTTTTAAATAGACATCTTTGAAAGAAGTCTTATCTGTATAATATATCCATGACATACATCAATCAAAACATCAATGGTACATCAGATATATCATGAACAGATAGACATCTTTCAATGTCTATCAGTGTTTCATGTACACACAATTAATTTGAATTGCAAAAAAATAGCATAAGCTTCATTTTAATACTTCCACCATCAAAAAATCAATGCCACATCAAACCATCATTGAAACATAAAAATCCAATGAAGAAATTGCAAAAACTTGGATCAACTAATAAAAAATCTCATTGATAACAAACACTAAAGATTGAATCTTTGTAAAAATGTAAAAAACTATGAAATCACATTGTAAAAGATATAGGAACTTACAAGCACCACCTTTGTCACTCCCAACACTATAGGTATAAACACTCTCAACAGGCAAAGATTTCACCCTTATCAAACAATCTAAGCAAATGAATAGTACAATAGGCTTAAAACTTAACACCATAAACCATTAACAATGGTTGAACTTTAGTCTATTCATAATAAACATAAATTAGCAAATAGTAACATACATACATATGTATTAATACATATGCACACATACATATATGTAAATCCATATATATCTATATAGAAATATATACATACATATATATGTATATATACATGCATACACACATATATATGTGTGTGTGTATACATATACATTTATATGTACGTGTATATACTAAACAACGTAAATAATCCTTTTCTTGATAGACTTATAACTCAACACCATAATCCATTAATGGTGACTGCATTTGAATCTATTCACAACAAATAGAAAGCAGATCCAAATAAATTCAAAATGTAAAACACATATATACATATACATACATATCTATATGTACATAAAGATATATATACATACATTTATATATGCATACACACACATATATATATATGCATACACAAATATATAAGTCCATGTAGAAATATATATATTTATATTTTTTTATTTATATGTTTTTGCAATTTTCTCATTGGCTTTTTATATTTTGTTTATGGTTTTGTATTTTCCAATCCAAATTAATTACCTATTCATGAAATAGTGATAGACATTGGAGGATGTCTATCTGTTCAAGATATGTCTGATTTACCAAGCATGTTTTGATGCATGTGAATAATACTTTGCTCGAAAGAATTAAAACTTCACACCATAAGCCACTAATGACACTTGCACTCCAGTCTACTCACAAGAAATCAAAGTTCACAAATAGTAAATGCAAATGTGTTGCTTGAAACACCATGTGTCACCAAAAATAGTGGCTACAAAGACATGAATACACAAAAAAACTCATGAAATATTTTCAATAGAAAATTTCATTATAATAATTAAATAAATTACAAAATGATAAAACCACAAAAAAAATACAACCAACCAATGATAAAATTGCAAAAAAAAAAACAATAATTTTTGTAACGCCCCGCCACGCAACCCTAGAGGATGATGCAAACAACTACTTAAACAGGCCAATCTTTTTTTGTTTAAGTACAATTAATATACAAGTTCGCTTCCCAATGCAACCATCCCCTAAGGTTACGAGACATAATCTACTTAACAACCCACAACAACAACATAAATGAAACCATAACATTTATCTACTCAAGATAATAAGTACGCATACATTCCATACAAGATAAATTACATCCAACATAACAGATTACTTCAAATTCATTATACATAATTTAAACCATAAGGTTACAACACTCATTCCCTGAATGAGGCAAGACCATAAATAAAGATTACAATTACAATTTCCACCTCGATATCATAGAGGGGTAAAATAATACAAGATCAACTGAAGAGAATAAAGCAAGAACTGAAACTGAATCCCACGAGCTCTCCAACTAGAAGTCTCGTCCACAAGAACATGAAGAAATCCCAACGGATTTAGGTACACGCCACCCAACCAATTGGAACCCAAAGGCCCACCCCCCGTGCTAGGAGACAGTAACTAGGAATCCTAGTCAAGACCATCTACCTCTAGACACAGGCTAACATAAACTGAACCAAACTGAAACAACCAATCAAATGCCACACAAGTACATCCCAAGGTACAACTCAAGTACAGCATAAGTACAACAAAAGTACCACTTACGAGCATCATGAGTAACACACAAGGACAACTCTACATGGTCACATCAGGTATGTTAAGGGAACCATACCCACAAGATTGAATACCAACTATGGTCACATCAGGTATGTCAAGGGAACCATACCCACAAGATCGAATACCAACTATGGTCACATTAGGTATGTCAAGGGAACCATACCCACAAGATCGAATACCAACTATGGTCACATCAGGTATGTCAAGGAAACCATACCCACAATAAACAAGAGCCAACTGTTGTCCTAGACAGAGTGTCATCACATAGTTCGTCATGGGTTATCATTGAGATTCTTCCTAGGCTCTAGCCCCCACAAGAAAAGGTTATCCTGGTGACCTTTACCGAATCCCGGCCCCCATACTCACTCATGCATAGCCAAATACATTTTGTATAGACAAGATAGATGACCTTGCCATTCCAAGCCTTCCCATCTCATCCCAAGTCTAAACGAGCACTTGAGTCCATGAGTGAGGCATTAATATCTTGATTAGTGAGAAGTTAGTCCTAATCTTCTAAGTATTGTTTTAGTTATCACTTGATTAACTAACTTACAATGATTTATCCTAGCACCACTTCGTGTGTCGGCCCCCATTACAAGCCACTCTTCTACTGGACAACACACACCATCCAAACATCAATGGAACCAAGGTGCAACAAACAAGATAACACGTCCACTCCTTTCTCAGGAGGCGACAAAGATAAAACCATCTCCAAACAATGGAGGTAACAACAATAACAAAATTGCTCCTGACCGCTCCTGACAAGGAGACACACATTACAAAATCCACTCCTTTCTCAAGAGGCAACGAAGATAAAACCATCTCCAAACACTGGAGGTAACAACAATAACAAAACTGCTCCTAACCACTCCTGACAAGGAGGCACATATTACAAAATCCACTCCTTTCTCAGGAGGCACAAAACATTCTCGTTCGTAGAAATCGGGTATAACGTATAACTTCTCATGCACTACCCAAGGGAATAAACAAACATTCGACATCACAAGACGACAACCCCCAACCTCTAGGGTCCTCTGGAAGACTTACAAATTTAAATACACTTAACCCCTTTCCCAAACACATGAATTCAGAGGAACATTCAAGAAGGCAAGTTGCAAGGAATTAAACTAATTTTGGATTTACTAAATCCATTTCCTCATAATAACATCCTTAATTTCTTGCAATTATATAAACAAATTAAAAAATACGCCTTTTCCAGACAATAGGAGAAATTAAAACTCATTATTTAATTCCCTACTTGCTTTTAAATAATAATTTTAAATAATAATAAAATCAACTTTTATCTCCACGATTTAGAACCTAATATGTAAAACAAAAAACTACTGGTCCTTTGCCAAACAAATCATCTTACAAAAATCAATTAATCATGCTAATAAACACATCTCTTTTAAAATCAATATTTCTCTTTTCAATTATAATTTTCTAAAATAATTTCATCGATTTGACTATTATGCCATAATCTACAATTTCACAAGTGCATTTAAATCATGCCATTCTTTAAACCCATTTTAATATATATATATATATTTGAATATATATATATTAAAATTAATAATCTCCAAAAAATAAATAGATATAATTAATTATCTAACATATATTAATATTTTAATACTATATGAATATAATATAAAATATTAATCTATATATATATATACATTAACATTTAAAAAATGTATAAATATAATAATAAATATCATATATATATATATATATTTTTTTTTTGTTTTAAACATAAAAAATGAAATTAACACAAAGCTATCTGCGTTTTCTTGGGATACGTGCACGCATAGGGTGGCCACGGAATTTGAGGTGGGGTGGCTGGTTTGACCACAGCCAAACCCCCATATTAGGGCTGATTGTGTTGAAACACAGTCGCACCCTTTGATGGGCGCGGTTGTGTTTCAACACAGTCGTCCCTCTAAGAGCGGTGAAAGGAGGATGGGAGATGGATGGGGGGGTGCGTTGGGCGCGGCTCCCCCACTCGCCTCCCATGGGGTGCGCTGGGGGTTGAGCCCCCAGCAACCTCCCCACCGAAAAATTTTGGTTTCCTTAATTTTTTTAACATTTGTTTTTTTAAAAAAAAAAACCAAAACACAGACCAAACCCCTATGGGTTTTCAATCTGCCTCTTTAACAGGGGGGTTAAATTTTTTTATATTTAACAACATATTATAACAAATATGCAAAGATTTACTATATATTTATATGTAAATATTTACATATATATACCTTTATATATATATGTACATATAAATTTTCTCACAAGGAATTGTAGATTGATAGAGCAAATAATTTTCAAAGACAACAATTTGCAGCCAAGAACTCATTTTTGTTTTGAATAAAATTTCGTTTCTAAATGCAAGATCCAAGTTTGAGAGCAGATTTAAATTGAGTTTTCTTGCAACTAATCAAGGAATTTAAATGATTTCAAACAGCATATTCAAATCTATGTATTCTTTCAAATTCAAAATCAATATAATAAAATGAACCTGATTTTCAAAAGTTTGAGAAGATCCAGATGATGCACGAATCCTTGCTTCGATTCCCTCTTCAGATCAGCCATTTTCATAACCTCAATCCAAAACCCACAAAATCCAACCATACTTCCTCCCTCCATTTTCTATTTTTCCAAAAACTTCATATTCCCCAATTTTTGATGCAAAATCCAAACATAAGGATAAAACCCTAAAATTCAACAACCCCCTCATAAATTTCTGAAAATAGAATAGCAAAAGTCTTTCTTTTGAATTTTTTTGAATTTTTGAATTTCAAATTCTAATTTGACTTTTAATCTCATTTTCCATAATTTTCAATTTCACTTAATAAAATTCATAATTTCAAAATGAACTTATCCAATTTCAACAAAATCAATTTAATTAATAAATAAATAAATCTAATCCACGATTAAATTATTTATTAACTAAATTAAATTAATTAATAAAATAAATTACGTTATTAACATAATACCAATACAATTTCAATTCCACAAATTAAATGCATACAACCATTTAATTAACCATTTTAACTTGCAATTAAATAACGAAAAGAGGGCACAATAAGCACAACAACACAACCTGACAAACAACTGACGACATACAAGGACTAGGGTGACGACTTGGCACAAAAACCTAGCTACTATCTCCCAATCGAATACCATTGGGTATTGAACACGCTCCAACCTGTGAAACCAAGTGGAGTCGATGTTTTTTACCTGTGAACCTGTAAATCAAGTAAACAACAACATATAATATGAATAGCATAAAATACACACCGTGAAGAGGAATCTCTGAATCGCAGGGCGCTCGCAAGCGAGTGATGCGATCCTTCCCCTTCACCAATACAATAATATTAACTGACGAATCTAACATCATTAATTAAATTATCCACTATGCTAATCTAAAGCATGACATAATAATAACATCAGGATCAAATACCAAGTACCAAGGTCAAAGCACTAACAGAAAATAAGGCCTAACCAAACATAACAGTGTTCGGTCAAAAGAGAAAAACGGAGGGGTCTTACAATTTTCTTTTAATAAATTAATCCCCAAAGCATCTTCATAGAAATTTATATATTTTGGCAGCATGATTTCCTATGCATCATTTTGATAGGCAACATTTTGTTGAAATGAAAGTTTGCAAATAGTAAATGCAAATGTACTGCTTAAAACGTGGTGCAGGGCACCATAGCTCTTAAGGTGAAAATGAGGGAAAGAGTTAGACGTTAGGAATTTTTGTTTATAATAAGGTCTTAAAGACCACTTGTTATGCTTATGAAGTCAATTTAGGTTGTTTTAGTGGTTTGGGAGTCATTTTGAGTCAATTTGGTAAAGTTGCAAAAATTGTTAAAAAGTTGCTTGCATTTTGATGTAAAAGGGAAGTTAAATGGTCAAGAAGTAGGAAGGTTGTTAGAGTTGGTTTTTTTGGTTGGTTTTTGATGTGTAATACTTAAATACACCATGTAAGGGTTGAAGCAAGGTTCTGGGAGTTGATTTGAAGATTGAAATTCAATCAAATCTTTGTTTTTTGCGTTGAAAAGGCCAAATTTGTTGCTACAAACCTTAGTACGGCTTGTGCGGCCTGTAAGTGAAAATTTATGAGTTAGAATTAATGGAGGAGTGAATTACCTATCATTTTCATTTTTTCTCATCTATTTTCATCAATATTTGAGTGACTTAAAGCACATTTTTTGAAAATTGCCTTGAAACCCTAATTTTGAGGGTTTGATTGAGGAGAATGGATTTGTGAGCCCTTCCACCCAGTAGAAAATGCTCTAACTTGGTGGAATGGAAGATTTAGGTGTATATTTTTCTTTCATGTAGTTTGCAGGAGCAGGCGAGGCAGATTGATAAAGATTTGGTGATGCCCTAATTGAAAACCTTCATGTTTTTTAGTACAAAAGTTCCATAGGAGTTGAGATTTATAGTCTGAAAGCCCTTGAAAAGTTGTTTGAAATGATTGGGGATGAGTTTTCAAACCCTAATTGATGTGTTGGAGGCCTTGGAATAGGATTTAAATTCTCGTGATTACTTTTTGATACAAACCTAGCATCAAACAAGCCTAATTAGGCCTAAGGAGTAGTGTAGTAGCAGAATTTTGAAGGGTTTGTTCTAAAGAAACCATACCTACAATTTTGATATGTTTTTAAACTCACAAAAGGGTATCTGGAATGGTGATTGGCTTGTGGGTTTGAGGCATTTTCTGTAGATTGTGTTAGGAAGAGCTTGTTTGGAATGCTACAAGAAGAAAGGTGAAATTATGAAAGAAACTCATGAAACTAAGGTTCCAAGTTTGAAATTTTGGTTTGTTTGAGTTAATTTGAGGCCCTCCACCTTACCTCTACACCAAATTTGTATCAGAGCATATGTATTTCTTTAAAAAGGAAAGAGTGAAGTGAGAAAAGAGAAAGATGCCTCCAAAAGGTAAAACTATAGCTAGGAAGGTGAATGAGATGTAAGAGAAAACTACAAGGGAGATTAGAAGGGTGAAGGAGATGCAAGATAGGATGGTAGAAAGGCTTGAGGCTATGGAAAAAGGTCAGAGAAGAGTTAAGGTTCTGAATGTTGAAAGTGACTCTAAAAAAGAAGGGGAAGAGGAGAATGAAGAAGAGGAAGAGGAAGAGCAATTGGATCCTGATGATCAAAGGATGACTAAGCTACCACGGGTAGTCACGGGAGATAAAAACAAGGTAAAGATTCATTTACCTATGTATGGAGGTAATTTTAATGAGGAAGAGCTTTTAGTTTGGGTTGCAACACTTGAAAATTATTTTGAGTGTGAAGATGTACCTGAGGAGAAAAAGGTAATGATAGCAAAAACAATGTTGAAGGGGTGTGCTCTATTACGGTGGGATTATGAGCAGACTGAAAAAATTACTTCTTGGAATAGAATGGTGGCTATGCTTAAGGGAGATTTCCCACCAAGTGATTATGCACTTCAAATGTACAAGAAACTTCAAGGTTTGAAGCAAAGAGAAATGGATGTCAAAGGATATACTAATGAGTTCTATAGGTTGAGTATAATAGCAAGTCACATGGAGGATGATGCAAAGAAGGTGGCTAGATATCTAAGTGGGCTAAGGTTCAACATTCAAGATGAGTTAACCGTGGAAAATACAAGAACGGTTGAGGAATGATATCAAGTGGCAATAAGGGCTGAGGAAAAGTTAAAGAGAAGGAAAGATAAGTCAAATAGGGGCAGAGGCAGAAATAATAGAGGAAGAGGCACATTTTCTACACTAAGGCAATCCTATGAAAGTCAAGAAGATACAAGCAAGGACAAAGAACAAGTTTTTGATCAAAGAGGTGGATTTAGAGGTGGTAGATTAGGATTTAGAGGAAGATTTGGAGTTCAAGAGGCTCACAAGTATTCACAAGAAGGTGCTATTAATGCAACAAGTTTGGGCATCAAGCTTGGCAATGTAATGAAGATCAAGCCACTACCTTAGCTAGAGGAGAAAGGAGAAGTCAGATTGCCCAAGGAGATGATTGTGAAAGTGTGGGCTCAACATCACAGCATGTTGCACCAAAAGTTGGAGATCATTCATGGTAAGGAGAACTCTCATCAAATAATAAAAGGAGAAGGAGCCATCAGAAAGAAGGAAACTCTTCAAAACCACTTGTAACTGCATGGGTAAGGTATGTAAGGATGTGACCGATTCAAGAAGCACAGATAACATGGTTTCTAATGATATGGTTGAGAAACTTAGATTTCCTAGAATACCACATGATACTCCTTATAAAGTTTCTTAGTTGAATGAGGATCAATATGTGTTGGTAAATGAACAAAATTGGGCAGAGTTCAATATAGGTGGGTATAAGGATAGAATTCTATGTGACATATTGCCTATGGATATATGCCATTTTCTACTAGGGAGACCTTAGTAGTTTGATAGACATGCTTTTTATGATGGTAGAAGAAATACTTATGAGATAGATGTTGATGCAAAATTTCACATGTAGCAGCAGTCTCATGGGAAACTTAGCTATTGGGGGACATTGTGCGCTAGCTAAGTGACCTCCGGGGTTTTATCAAATCTGACTCTTCGTTTAGTGGGGGGAGGTAAAAGGTTAGAAAGATAGAGAAATATTAAATCTACAATACAGGCGATGCGCCAAAATCATAAACAAAATTACCAAAGCACAGTGCAGAATGCAAAGGCCTGAACCACCAAAATGTTGTTTATCAAGTAAATTTTCTCAAAAGCACTTAAAATATAACAAATACCTTCTAATTTGCATAGAATAATCTAGCATAACCTTAGCTAACACAAAGGAGTCGAGGAAACATGATCTGTATTCATTGAGCTATGAAAGATTACAAAAGCTGAAGAACAAGCATTCATACAATAAAAGATAACAGTACAGACCAATAGTCTTACTAAATGCATGAAAAACAGAAAGGCCGAATTGATTTGGCACAGTCTGGAGTCTTCAAATTAAATAAAACTATTACAAAGGCTTCTTCCCAGTGCTCAAGAGTTTTTTGCAACTTAATCAACAACCTAATAAAGAGAAACATGGTTGTATTTATAGGCCAGTCCACCGCCTAAAACATATTTGGAAAAAGAAAGCCGCGAGCAAGGATCAATGCCCCAAATCACCTCGAACCACCACAACAAACATTGATCACCCACGAGCATGTCAACGAAGCCACTACAGGGAACAGAAATCCATGGAGTAGCAGAAACGAACATGCGATGCCTTAGAAGAAAACATGGCAGCAGGCGAGCACAAAAGGCGTAGCGACGATTCCAAGGTAACCAACGCAACAACAGCTGCCACGTGTCACACAAATGGGGCCCAGAAAAAAGATGAATGGACGCCCAACAAAAATCTCCGAGAGGGAGCCACGTGGAGCACATTGAGAAAAATAAAGTACATGGTGGGGTCAGTTCGGAAAACAGCCAGAGAAAGCCACGCGGCACGCAGATGGAGATCGGAAAAAGGCGAAGTGATATGAAAAGCAGAAAGCTTCACGAGGAAGCCACATGGAACACATCGAAGGTCATGAGAGATTTAAAAGGTAAGGCACAACCATGAAGATAAGAATAAAAACTGCGAAGGCTTAGCAATTTTTTGTGAAACGGTTTGGCAACTCACAGGGGCATTTCACTTGCAGAATGAAGAACCCCGGAAACTTTGGTTCAACATCCCAAAATTGCTCACAACCTCAAGAGGGGAGCCTGTAGACTGGTCTGGACTTCATTTGATGGCGCAAAGAGAGCTCGTAGATTTTGATGAGCCAATTTCAGATCGATGATTGCCTTGAAAGGCAATCCGCCAGATACTTTTGTTTCTAATTCCAGCTGAAAAAAGAGTTGTGCCAACTGATGCACGATCCCCTCAATCTTCTCAGTGGTTGGAGACTGATCAAAAGATTGGAAGACAAAAAGGTCCTGCTTCTTCTCCTCGATCATAGCAACAATGTGTTCCACACCCACTACCGCCTGATCTGCAATGAAGGGTGAAGGGAGGCCTCTCTGAGTTAAGTGAGAAAATTTCGCCCACATGTCACTGGTAACCTGGTTCAACCTGGCCCTGCATTCTGCCACTTGTTAAACAGCCTTGTGCATAGAGATGAGGATGCTTACGCCCATGGCCGTCGTTGTTCGGTCCTCGATGCCCACGCCGCTCAAAGCTTCATCAGAAGCTGTATATAACTTGCCCAACAAAATCTTGGCCTCCAAAACCTTATCATAAGTTACCTCCTGAATCTACTAGATTGTTTCACTTACTATTCTGCAAAGGCCAGCCGCCTACACCATAAATTTCAAAGTGGGCTGCAAAGTAAGGCACAATGCCTTCACCTTGTCTTAGTATGATGCATACAAATCCTTGGCGATCTCCAACGAGCTCATCTGGGGTACAAGAGGTTGGGTCTTCAGGATATTCAACTCCGCTTCTTTGTTGCTCAAATTCACCTTTAGCTCCGACGCTTTTGTTTGCATCAACCTATGAAAAATATTCCTGGGTAGGGATACCCAGGCCGCTAGCAAAAAGGAACTCCCGAGGGACAACTAGTGGGAAAGATAGCGTACTTAGCGCATCAGTGGGTTTTCTAGGCCTTTTTATAATGGTCGGGGAGAATGGTGGAATGAATTGGCCGCTCAGAGGGGATTATAATGCGGTGTAGGGGAAAACTGGAGATGCGCAAACTAAAAGGCTGGGCCTCGGGGATAAGAATTTTTGGCCGAGCATTTTTGGTGCGGTAAAACTGCGGTGCCATTCAGAGCCCTCTCCACTTCTCATGCATCTTGTTTACTTCAAAAATCTCAACATCTCGAGTCAAGGGGAGCAGGATGCACAGCATATCCTGAATAGCTTCAGGGCTGATGATTACCCTGAAATTAGTGCCACTTATCACTCCAGTGTTTGGGTCAAAGCCTGTCATGCATGCTGCCATGATTTATGGGCAAGGATGTACCAAGGGAACCATGTACTGGGGAATTCCACAGTACCATAAACGCTTGTTGAAAGGGTCTGCTACATTCTTCATTTTCTCGCATGTGGCTTCCCTAAGGCTTTTAGGATTGTGGGATAGCTCAGGATCAAAGACATTATCCCAATCCTCCACAACTAAAGCCTGATCTCTATGAGGGATTATGCTCAGTATTCTTTGGTCCACTTGATAGGTGAAAGGCCAACAAGGTTTTGTGGGGATGCCTGAAGTAGCATAAGACTCCTAGTCATAGATTTGTATACAAGACGCCCTCTTTAGTTGCTCGACTACACTCGCTGGGGCTAGGGCCTGTGTTGGGTTCTCTGCAATCTTAACCATTTTCTATATTCGCAAGAACTTTTTCGCAAACTTTCACAAATGGCTTAGCTTTCTAAAAAACTCTTTCTCTCTTGCGAATACCTTAGCTATTTTATCTTTAGATAATTATTTGCAATAAATGTGCCCTAGATGCTTAACCTTCTTTTTGATCTTCATGAAAAATGGCCAACAAGGGTACGTGCCAGACATTCATACCTAGTTGCTATATGTGTCACCATCTTTTCATGAGTGCGGAACGATCGCCAACCTGCCAAATTTCTCTTTACATTTAAGAGACAAATTTTCGCATGAGGTGGCACCTGATTTTCTTGAACAACGAACCAAGATAACCTTGCAAAAACCCTTTCGCAAGATTTATGCATTTACTGATTTTTATTGAACGTAATTGGGCGTGTCGCCCAACAACCTGTCTTTAAGATTTGCCTTGATCTGGATGGGACGGTGGCTCCTTATGCTAGCACCTCGCCGATTTCTAATGAATTCGACAACTCGAACAAAGAAAGTTGCAACTGTACTTGCATATTCCCATCACCTCACACGCCGCAACACTGAAAACCGAGGCTTGGCAACATACTTCAGCTCAGTTGTAATTATGGCTTGCCTCATCCGGTGAGCCTCAACCAGTCTATAAATAGGGCCATTAGCAGCATTGCAAATCACAATATTTCCTAACATTCCTAGCTTAGTAAGCATTTCTTATCTTATCAATTTCATTTTCTAGCTAGGATAGTACGCATCATGGAAACGCCAATAAGGTTAGCCTGCAAGAAGACTCAAGTTACCTTCGTAGGCAAAATTAGGTGTAGGCATTTAAAGTGCATGATAGGAGTGAAAAACCTACTATATGTGAAGGCAATTAAGTGGGTTCTTGGAAAATATTACATAGAGTATGAGGAACAGTATCGGGTAAACACCAGCATTTGCTCCCATTTTGTCACCTCGATGCTGGATATCAGCGTCTCCAAATGCAAGATCTTGAAGCTAACAAAGTGGGTGTTCCCGTGGCACTACATCGGAGATTTGGAGCAAGTAGTGTGTGCTACTCAATTTGATCGTGGGGTCCCCTCGATTCACAACCTGCGTCTACTGCAACTACATGGAGGACCCATGCCAACCAAGCCCTTCCTCTTTGGCCTCAAATTGGAGACTCATGAGGAGCATCGCGCCAAGGTTCGCGCTGGCTGCTAGTTCCTCATGCGGGTGCATTATATTGAACCATTCCAAAACCTCCAATGGTATAAGGATTTTGAAAGAATGGTGTTCCCTGATCTCATGCCGCCAGTTGCTGCAATTGCTGGTCCCTCCCATTGATAATCTGAGAATGAAAATGGTCCCCAATTTTGTTTTTTCCCTTTTCAAGCTCCACTTCATAGCGGACATGTGTATATATCGATACAAGGCCATCTATCCTATATAATGTAAATTTCCAGCCAATATATCTAATACTTATGTTTTTTCAGAAATCTTGTCCCGTTTACAATGTTTCTTTCAATTTCTTGCACTATTGTTGTTATTCATAAAGCACTGAGAAGACCCAAAACTTTAAAGCAGGAAAAATAATTACATATTTACAATTTACAAAGCCATCACACAGGCAGGATTAATGATTTTTTTTAAGATGTATTCCATTAACTTGAATACTTAAGGCATTACCTTCTATGTCTTCCAGCTCGAAGGAGTTGAACTGTTTACATTGGATAATTTTGAAAGGCCCTTCCTAGAGGCTGTTGAATATTTCGTGTTGGTCGGGCCTTGCTCCGCGCTCGTTGAACTTGAGAACCAAGTCCCCGCGTTGTAACTCTTGACCCGACACCTTTTTATCAAACCATTTCTTTACCACTTGTTGGCGGTTGTTCATCGCCTCAAGGGCGTGCTCTCTCTTTTCCTGAACCTCGAGTAGCTCGGAAAACCTTACCTCCATTGCTCTATTTTGTTCAATCTCTAGAGATTTAACAACTGTAGGGCAGGGATTTCCATGGCGATAGGCAATAATGCCTCCTTCCCGTACACCATCTCATAAGGAGATGTCTTTAGTATCTGTTTGGGCATGATTCGGTCTGCCCACAACGTTGTCTGAAGGTTCCTATGCCATTCTCTCTAGTGTTCTTAGCCCATCTTCTTAATTAATCTGATGAGGTTTTTATTTGTAGACTCTACGAGGCCATTCCCTTGGGGATAATAGTTAGAAGAGGTTTTCAGGAAAACCCCATACTTTAATGCGAACTGGTTCATCCTCGAGCTAAGGAATGCTTTAGCATTATCGAAGACGATTATTTTTGGTGGGCCAAATCTGGCTACCAACTCCTCCAGAAAATTAACAATCTCCACTTTTGTTGCATTTTTCAATGGCACTGCTTCTGCCCATCTAGTGAAGTAGTTCGTAGCTGCCAATATCCCCCTGTGTCCAGCTGAAGAGAAAGGGTTAATCATCCCAATGAAATATAAACCCCATTGAGGAAAAGGTTCATCTACTACTATACGCCTTAATGGCATAGCAACATTCTTTCTCTTTCCGACATGAAATTGACATTCATTGCAAGACTTAATTAGTAAAAATGCATCATTGAAAAGTGTTGGCCAAATATAACCAACACATATAATTCTATGTGACATATTGCCTATGGATATATGCCATTTTCTACTAGGGAGACCTTAGCAGTTTGATAGACATTTTTTTTATGATGATAGAAGAAATACTTATGAGATAGACAAAGATGGAGTTTCATACACTTTGACACCATTGAAAGAAGAGAATAAAGGGCAGACCATGAAGCCTAATGTGATTATGGTAGGTAGGAAATAGTTTGTAAAGATAGAGGAAGAGGAGCCTATGGAGTTTGCAGTCACTCCTACACTTGAAGGTACCAAAATAGCAGACTTGAAGAATGAATTGATTTTGGAGGGAAATGAGATTGAGTCGGTGTCAAAATCTAATTTGTTGAAGGTCAAGGATGAATTAATCTTGGGGATTCAGAAAGGACTTGAGAGGTATGTTGATGCAAAGATAGAAGAGGTTATTCACTCAATACTTTATAAAGAGGATAGTGTTCATTCAAATCATTGCATATCAAAGGTTGGTAAATTTGAGAAAGTAGCAGTCCAAGAGGAAAAATATCAAATGGAAAAGGTGAAAAACAAAGGTGGAGAGCTCAAAGCTAAACTAGAAGGGGAAAAGAGTAAGATCAAGCATACATCAAAAGTGAAGCATAAGGAGATTCATTACAAGCATGGAAGAGGTTTGGTAATAGGTAAAGAGGTAGGTTTAAGTGACAAATAGGTTAGGGATCATCCATCAAGCAACCCTCAACAGTTGGAGCATAACCTAAGTGGCAAAGAGTTCAAGAATGAAAAGGATAATGCTAATTTTCAATACTTGATTCATTGGAAGGGATTTCCTAATGGAGAAATCACTTGGAGATCAAAGAATGATGGAAGCAAGCATGTATTTTTTGTTGCAGCACTATCCTCAAGGGGACTTGAGTTCCTTTTGCCCGGGGAGTATGGTGCAGGATACCATAGCTCTTAAGGTGAAAATGAGGGAAAGAGTTAGATGTTAGGACTTTTTGTTTATAATAAGGTCTTAAAGACCACTTTTTATGCTTTTCAAGTCAATTTAGGTTGTTTGTAGTGGTTTGGGAGTCATTTTGATTCAATTTGGTAAATTTGCAAAAATTGTAAAAAAGTTACCTAACAACTTTTGCATTTTAATGTAAAAGGGAAGTTAAACAATCAAGAAGTTTAAAGATTGTTAGAGTTGGTTGTTTTGGTTTTTTTTTATGTGTAATTCTTAAATACACCATGTAAGGGTTGAAGCAAGGTTTTGGGAGTTGGTTTGAAGATTGAAATTCAATAAAAGTTTTGTTTTCTGCATTGAAAAGGCCAAATTTGCTGCTATAGACCTTAGTATGGTCTTGTATGGCCTGTAAGTGAAAATTTATGAGTTAGAATTGATGGAGGAGTGAATCACATGTCATTTTCATTTTGTTTCATCTATTTTCATCAAGATTTGAGTGAATTAAAGCACCTTTTTTTTGAAATTGCCTTGAAACCTTTATTTTGAGGGTTTGATTGAAGAAAATGGATTTGTCAACCATTCCACCCAGTAGAAAATGCTCTATCTTGGTGGAATGGAAAATTTAGGTTTAGGTTTTGTTTTCATGTGGTTTGCAGGAGCAAGGGAGGTAGATTGATAAATATTTGGTTATGCCCTATGATGGAACTCTAAAATTTTGCAAATTTGAAGTGCCCATTTCGAAAAAATTGCCTCTGCACTTTCAAAAATGCACCTGATAAATCTACCCAAGTGACCCAATTTGGAGGGTCGTAATTTGGAGCTAGAAGATTTCCATGCAAAACCCCTTGATGGAAAAATTCAATTGACATATGTGAACATGCATGTCAATTTTCAGCTTCCCATGATAAGTTTTGATAGGGTTTTGAAAAGTAAAGCTGGAGGGTTTTGGCACTTTTCTGTTGTTTGCAACCTTTCAATTTTGCAAAGTAGCCTCCCGTATCATGTCAAAATGATTATTGTTCTATTTTCTCCATACCAAGATGATCTTGTATGTCATTTTTCAAAGTTTCATGAGTTGATTTCCTATTTTTAATAAATCAAAACCAAATGCAATTTCTCCTGTTTTGCACTTGCATTTTAAGAAACCTTTCTAAGAGGCCAACTTTGAGCATCAATATATTTTGATGGGAGATTTTTCAAGCACAACCCTTTTGCACACATACTCAGGGTACCTAAATTTTCTATTGTATCTAGTGGCAGCTCACCAGGAGTTGATTTGATATTTTTGCTATGAGGTGATCTCTTGAGTTTTAATTGGTTCAGAACAGGTGTAGTTTCAAAAAAATTGACTGAGAAACTTTGCGGATTAATATCTTTTGCCTCGTGAAATTTTTTACCAAGCCATTTGATGCAATGTATTCTCGGGTCAAATAACTACATGTCTACAAGTTTTTACAGCTCCAAGAGGTTGTTTGACTGATTTCCCCAGGCGATTCCAGAGCCAACCTAGCCAGTTTTCACCATTCTGCAAAAAAGTCAGAAAACAAGTTTTAATTAAAACCCATTTCAAATCTTCATCTATGAAGCATTCAAAAGTTGTCTCATACAAATTCAAGATGAAACTTGTTTGAAAACAAAACAAAAATTTAGTCGGGCCCTCATGGGAACCTGACCTGCTTGGCATGATTGTAAAATTGCAAATTGATAAAATGCCCCAAAGAGATGGTGAATTGCTCATTTAGTGTTTTCTAAAGGCAAAGGCAGAAAATGCAAGTGAATTGTGGGAGCACACATAATACATGTAATTTTTTTGACCAATGGAATTCAATAATCTTAGTGTCATGGAGCAAAAATGCACAAGAAGGTGGTGTTTCATTTAAGTCAGCAGGGGATAAAAGTCACAACACTATTTAATCTTTCTAAGTTGTCAGAAAGTTACACAACATTGAGATGGAAAATCATTTTACAGGTCGGTGTTCTCTGAATCTCTTGATGTGTGGTTACATATCTCAAGATTATTGAGGAGAGCATTTGATTGCTATCTCAAAACTGTAGCACTAAAAGCTTTGAATGCTCCTTGCACTCCAAGTATTGGAGATAAACTGGTAGTAAGGTCTGCAAAAGTGAATATTTAAAGTGTTCTTCCCAATGAGTAACTACAGTTTGTTGTTATAAGTGGTGGAACAACGAAAGTTAAACTTATGAATATTCTCAATTTGAGCCATGGAAAACATTTTAATTCTTGTCAAGAAGCAACATAAAAAATTAATGATTCTAAAGTTTCTAGAATTGGGTAGGGTATAATGCTTAGTAGCAGTAAAAGTAGCCTGACTGGACAAAGTAAAGTTTGTATTCAATCCATACTCACCTCATTAGATGACCATGGTCAGTGGTTTGATGATCTAAAAAAAAACATTAAATGGCCCTTTCTAAGTCCCTACAGGTTGTTGTGAATGGCAATTATATACTAGACCTAATGTGTTTATGAGTAATTGGTGTGTATGAAACATCAACATTAGAATGTGATATCTCTAATTTAAGCTATCATGTAGGTCCATAATGAGGTGATTGTTGGCTAAATATAATTGGGGATGCAACAGTATAAGTGGAGGAGGCACCATCAAATCAAGAAGCTCATGCTACAAAATGAGGAGCACAATGATTCTAGATTGTATTATTTAGCTTCAAACATGATGCCATTGGAGAAGATGAACAAAATCTCACCAAACTCCATGTGTTGTAGTTAGAACGTATCAAAATGGAATGCCATAATATACATAAAATGAATGTCAGAGGCTAGAGCTATCAAATGCACACAAAGTAGATATGTTGAAGATGCATTAGAAACTTTCAAGCAAATGAAAATTGCAGATGCAAAGGGGCACCACTGAGTTTGTTGAAGAGGCCTCAGAAACTTTTAAACAAGTGTGTTGTTGAATGCCATAGTCTTCATATTACCCTTCTTGCACGTGCTAAGGAAGTGTGATTGGGTGGAGTTTGCGAATGGCATAGAGACATGAAGTGTTACTCTGCAAATGGGGTTGTCGTTTATGTGTGATGCAAGTACCTTAGTTCAAATGAAGAAGCAACCATCGAGCTATATTGGAGTATTTCTCAGTGACAAAGTGGTGAAGTGTATGTTGGGTATCCATTGTGTAAATCATTGTGCTGGCTGAAGGGGTTCAATTTGATGTTACAAATGAAATTTCTACATAAGGCGTATGTTGCAAGGAGGCCACCATTGTCCAAGCTGAAAGGAGGGATCCAAAGTGTAGTTAGAGAAAGTCAGATATAAAACTAAAGAAACAAGATATCAAAACCTAACTAGCACAATAGAGTACAAGCATAGCATGAAAATCAAAACAAGAAAGCAAAGCAAACCAATCTCCAAGCTAGATTTGATTTATCTCCATTTCTCTTCTCCACCTGCATGAGAATGCAATATTTTGAAGGATTGAATGATTTGATATGTTGATTGCTCATTTTTGCAACATAATGATAAGATGAAGATAATAAAAGAAAAATAGATAGATAGTTAAGAAGATTGAAAGAAATTTTGGCAGAGTAAGGATGCTAGAAGAAGATTCTCCAAATGACCTATGAAAGTCTTGATTTATAGAAGAAGGCTGATTTGATTCAATGGCCAAGATTAAAAGTCAAATTTTTGATATGTATGGCTAGGATTAAGAGTTTATTTTAGTGCCTATGACGCACATTAAGTAGGTTTTAACATAAGGCTAAAATTAGGATGTGAGGGAATAGTGGGATTCTATTATTTGTTTTGGAGGAAAATATGCCTATGATGCACAATGAATGGGGCTAAAAATAGGATGTGAGTGGGAATCTCATAATTTAAATAACAAAATTATTTAAATTATTTGTGCATGTGAAGAGTTGTAGTCATGTGATACATGTTGTGATGTGATAAAAGTGAGAGATTAATTCAAATATATAATTTGAATTATTTTAAGACATGCGAAGAGGAATTAATTAAATAAATTTGATTTATTTAATTAATTGTAAAGGAGATGAAGTGGAATAAATGGGATAAGTGGAATAATGTAATGACCTAGTGTAAAATATTACAAAATGTCTTGCAAGGTCATGTATTGACTAGGTAATATTTTGACATGGATAATTTTGGGTATCTACATTTTGCCCCTCTTTGAGATGATGTTCGAGATGGTGAGATTTATGTCGAGTAACATCATTTCAAAGAAGCTAAGGTATGGATATATGAAAAGGAGATGATGCCCCAACCACTTGAGGAAGTGAGGAGTAAGATGAATGAAGGAAATGGATGATAGGAGAATATGATGATGCAAAAGATATGAAGAAATGGGATGATGATATAGGATATGATAGTGATGATGATGCCCCCTCGAGAGGATAGGCGGGTTGGACAAACACAGATATTCTCTCAAAATGAATGAGATGATAAAGGAGGGATAAAATGAATGATACAAGATAAGAAGTAGATGAAAATTAAGAATGACACGCTATGCTGGAATAAAGTGAGCAATCATATGTCTGATATAGCACTAGACGTTATGCACCAAGGTATAAAGGATCAAGGTGATGATGTCTTATGCCCCAATATAATACAACCTTGTCTAGATACAAGATATGAATATTAGTTGGGAGTGATTCGGATTTGATGCAAATGCAAATTGAAATTTGATAGCACACACAAGCAAGAAATCATGCACAAATGATACAAAAACAAACAAGGTATTACCCTTGTCAAGCTGTAAACCAATGATTAATTGATTGATTGATGATGATGATAGGGTTGTCATTATGGGGAACGATATATCCCTAGATCAACACAAGGATGATTGATTGATTGATTGATGATGATGATGATAGTGTTGTCATTGCAGGGAACAATATGTCCCTAGATCAACACAAGGATGATTGATTGATTGATTGGGTTTATAAAAAGATTAGGATCAAGACCGAAATGATGTGATTGGATAATTTGGAAAGATTGATTAGCTTGGTTGGTATAAATTAAGGATTTATTTTCATTTGGATTATTGCTTGGAATGATTGAAGATGATTGATTTGAAGATTTGGATGATGATTGATGGATTAAACTGAGGAATGATATTGATTGATTGGATTGACGAAAAAATAATTTGATTTGATGATAATGATTGGATTGATTAGAAGAATGGGTTTGATTAGAAGAAGTGATATGATTGATTAGAAGAATGGATTTGATTAGAAGAAGTGATGTGATTAGATAATTTGATGAAGAAATTGAT
The DNA here is from genome assembly GCA_007115665.2 of Sequoiadendron giganteum. Classification (NCBI taxonomy): domain Eukaryota; kingdom Viridiplantae; phylum Streptophyta; class Pinopsida; order Cupressales; family Cupressaceae; genus Sequoiadendron; species Sequoiadendron giganteum. The sequence goes on from CM021107.1 coordinate 291,387,077, forward strand.
TTGAAAGATTGATTTGAAGAAGTTGAATTGATGCCTTGAATTGATTGTAGAAGTGATTTGGTTTGATTTTATTGCTTGGATTTTTGTTGGCTATTTGATTTATTTATTTTCTTTTTTTCAAGACCCTTTTTCCTTTTTTTTGTATTTTTTTGGGGATTTTTTTTTGGATTTTTTAAATGTCTTGATTTTTTGGATTTTGAATCTTTTAATTTTTTTGGATTTTTGAAATGTTTTGATTCTTTTTGGATTTTTTAAATGTTTTGATTCCTTTTGTATTTTGAAATGTTTTGATTTTTTTTGTATTGTTTCAAGACTTTTTGAAATGTTTTGAGATGTCAATGGATGACAATTTGGGTAGCCTTTGTGCTAGATACCAATGACAAGGGAAAACCAAGTCTAGGTGCAAGGAGATAGAGGGGATTGATGGATGAAAGAGATGGGTGATAGGATAAGGGATAGAAGTCTCATGATAGATGGATCAATAAAAAGGATAGGTCATAGTGAATGGAATAGATGTATACATCATAGGAGAGCAAGGATGTGATCTCCAAAGACTATGCCACATAGGAATAAAATGCCCCATTCTAGGTACAATACTTAATATTTTTCATGACAAAGCTTATGACACTAGGATAATGATAGGCTTATTTGGAAGGATGAGGTATATCCAAAGATATCCAAAGCATGTTTCAACATTTTGCCCCATATTTTTATCAAGATCAAAAGGAGGAAGAAAGGATGAATGGACTCAATATGATAAGTATATGGGTATGATGGCTAAAGATGGTAGGTAGGATGGAAATGATATGATAAGAAATGACATGATAGGATAGATAGTGTAGATGAGGCAAAGTGCCCCGAAGTGTAAGTGGCATAGAAGATCAACCTATAGATGATGCATGTTTGCCAGGTTTTCATCATGGTACTTATTCAGGATGCCCGTTTACCAGGTTTTCACGTTTGGATGAAGGGATTTCTCTTTACTCTTTTTTTCTTTCTTTTTTCTTTCTCTTTTTTTTTCTCCTTTTTTTTTATCTCCTTTTTTGAGTTTTGGATAAGAGAAGGGGAATATGGATAGGAGGAACTCAAGTGTCTAGTTTCATGAAAGGTGATAGTCTCACTAGAGATGGATTTCATCGCATAGACCATGTCAAAAATCATTATGCTCATAGATGTTGGTAAGGGATGACATGAAAGGGAGATGGAGTAGGTAGATGATGGATTATGATGTGGATTATGTAGGGAAGATGGTGTATTATGATAGGGATTATATAGGACTTATGCAAAAGATGAATGGGAGGCTTAGCAAAAAGCATGGACCATAGGAAGGTGATGGGGGAGATATGTAGGATAATGAGTGAAGGGTGAGGAGATGGAAGTATGTGGAATTGTTGTGAAATTGAAGAGAACCATGACCAATGGTTGCACACACTATGATAAACATTGAATATTTTGATGTGGAGGGGGTGTAGGAAGTAATGGATATGTTTGCTTAGGAGATGGGTGATCAAGTGCTTTAGGTACCCACATTGACTTAGTATTTTTATGACTTCTATTTTTCTTGTGGGATGGAATATGAGATTATTGAATAGAGTGGGAATATGAGGTGGAAGTGGATGGTTGGTATTTTTGAGATGTAGATGCCTCATTTGACTTGTTTTCCCTTTTCTTAGGTACCCAAACCATTTTGATTTTAGACTTTTCTTTTGAAGGTATGGGATTATATTGCTTTTTGGATGGATTTTTCTTTGATTCTTTGCTTTTGAGTCCTAGGGCATGAGGACCCTTCAGATTTTTTATTTATAGATAGAGGCATCAATTTATTTTCTTTTGAATCCCATGGGTATGGTGGAATGAGTGGAAGCTTCGTGTTTAGACAATGTGCGCATTGATTGGTCGTGATTATGATTTTTAAAGGATTTATGGATAGGTGGCTAAGGGAATTGGATAATGGGGATATTAGGTGTTGGTAGTAGTGGAGGTATATTAGATGGAGGGATATTAGGAGTTGGAAGAAATGGTGGAAAATTTGATGGTGGAAGGTGTATGGTCACATGCTTTTGACATTTGTAAGATGATGGAGGAGGGATGGCAACACATGTTTTAGGCATATGATAGGATTTATGGTGGAAAGAGGACTTATGATGGATGGAGGAAGTACCAACATCTTTATATTAGTGTTCTTGGGGTGTATATACAAGAACATAAGAGCATGGAAGGACCTTGACATGGATTGGCTCCAAAATACATTGTTCATGAAGACCTAAACCTTTACCTTGGTAGTTAATATTTTGAAGCATGAAATGGAAAATGGGATTAGGTGTGTTTTGGACACTGGACTTTAGTTTATTATTAGATGAAGAAGGTCAAGTGGATAAAGGTTGTTGTTGTCCTAAGGAGGAACATTCATGAATAAAGATGGATAGACCAATAGGACATCTTGGTGGATTTGAAATGGGGTTGATAGTGGATGTGGAAGGATCATTAGGATCTTGATTATGTTCATTTATATCCACACAATTGGTTTGATCTTCTACATTTACTAATTGGGAGGCATGTGTCTCAGCATGACAAGTGGATAATGTGGGATCATGGATAGGACTAGGTAGGGGGTGTATAGGAGAAATAGAGGTTTATTGCTCATGGATAGGTGAAGTGATAGGCTCTTGACCATGGAATGCATAGAGTTGGCTAAGAGGATCATCATGGCCTTCTTGATCATAGGTAGGATCTAGATCATAGAGGGAAGCTTCATCATGAATAGGACCAAGTATGTTATGAGTGGTATCATTAGAAGGGCCTAGATCTTGATTAGAATGATAGGTTAATGTTTCCTCCTGATTAGGATAATGCTCTTGACATAGCTCTTGGATTTGAGTGGAAATGGAAGTGGAAGGCTCTAGAAGAGGCTTGGTATGCTCTTTATGATCAACAACATGAGGGCATGATGGAATTTGACTTAGACATATAAAATCTAGGTTGTGGACCACATGATGGAGTTGGAAGAATAGGCATGGCATTCAAAGGTTTGTTGTTAAGCTCATTAATCGATGCTTGACATGGGGATGGTCTATTTCGTGTTAGTAGTCTGGAGAAAATCATTAAAGGATTCTTTGGTTGATGGATTGGAGCTTGAGAATTTGGATGGTGGTGTTGGTGTAGGACTAGTATGCTTTAAGATAGGCATTTTATTAGATGATGATGGAGGACTAGTAGATGGAATGGTGTATGATTCCAAACTTAGGATGTTATTTCCCTTGTCAATAGTATCATTAAGGTAACCTAATATTTCTACAAAGTTTTCATCATCACTAGGATCTACAAATTTATCATCATCACTATGAGTAAAGTTTGACCCACCTTGGAGGATATATGGTTTTGGATTATCTCCATGATTAGGCGAAGGGGCTCCTCAAAGTATGAACTTGGGCTTGTGACTAAGATCGTTAAGGATTAGGGCCATTTTAGCAAGTGCTTCCCTAGGATTAGGAAGATGATGATGATGTGGAATGATTAGATTAGATGACTTGGATCGATTATGATGAAATTGATTGGAATGTGATTAGAAAAAGTATGATTAGAATAATATGTTTATGTGTTGGTGTTTATAGCTTGATATGAAAATTTGAAAACAAATGATTACACATGTACACACATGAATCACACATGCAAGACATATAAGCAAGTTTGAATTTGAAATTATGAATGTGATGATTAAGCACACACTTGAAGAAGACACATCAACAAGTCCTAGAACTAGTCAAGTGGGTATGGCCAATTAGGTCTTAAGCTAGGATGCACAAGTTTGACTAGGGATAATTTGAAACAAAAATCCTATCACACAGCCGGGAGAAAGGGGTAACCCACCCTTCACCTTCACTTCCCAAAGGTATAAAGTTCTTTGGAGCTTAGCCAAGAGTGACAAGATTTTAACTCCCAAAGAAGCATGTCTTTCGATTCACACCTTGATTGAGGTCATCCCTAGGGGTGATGAAATCCCTTAGCACGCCTCCTATGAAGGGTTTGACAAAAGCGAACCAAGTGAGGTGTTTTTGATCAGACACACATTTGATTCACACTCGTAGTTGTTAATTTCCCTTTAGAAAATTGAAATGTCTGTAAAATAGTTCAAACACTTGCTATTTTTAACCCAAAGATAAAATATGTGATGGAAGATAATGGTTCTTTTTAAGCCCAATTTAAAAGTGTGATTGCAAACAAGATGTTCATTTTAAAGCCCCAAATTCAAGTGTTTTGCAAACAAGATTCATTGATCAAATGAGAGATAAAGATAATAGAATGAGTGCACCTAATCTGATGTATATGACTGATATTGCTGTTACTATTTCTCCTTATGATCACCTACAAAATTAAAAAAAATGATATTATAATGCAGCCATAAAAAAAAGTTCATCGAGAAATTGCAATTTCAGATACGTGTTTTTAAAATATTCGAATTAGATTCGATTATTTCAAGATGTTATTGACTTGAAAAATAAAAAATCAAAGAAGGGACCCCTGCTAATTTTTTGAGAGCTTTCCAGAAATATAAATAAGTTAGAAAAATTCCCTATTTTGCGCCCAGAAATGCAGATTTATGAAAAACCTATAGAAAATAAATATTGAATCATTTAGCACCTTATATGACATCAAAATAAATCTGTAAAAAAGAGGCCCCCATTAGAATTTCAAAAGAGTTCCAAAAATGTAAACTTTTTTGTAAAATTCTTTGATTTGTGCCCAAAAAGTTAATTTTATGAAAAACCATAAAATAGTGATAACTCCTACCAAAATGGCGATAACCCTCAATGTTTTTACTATAGCCTTTTGAGATTATGTATAAGCTTCTGTGAAAATATTGTAGAAAAATGCAAAACCATTTGGAAGATATGACAAAATTTGTAAAACCTAGGGTTTTGTCCAAAAATAGGCAGATCTGCATAAAAAAAAACAATAAAACTTCCAAAAAAGCAAGCTAGATCAAAGGTTTCATGTCAGGTTCACCAATGTAGTTAAAGAAAATTAGATATAAAAAGTACAAGATATCAAAATCTAACTAGCACAATAGAGTACAAGCATAGCATGAAAATCAAAACAAGAAAGCAAAGCAAACCGATCTCCAAGCTAGATTTGATTTATCTTCGTTGCTCTTCTCCATCTGCATGAGAATGCAAGATTTTGAAGGATTGAATGATTTGATGTGTTGATTGCTCATTTTCGCAGCATAACGATAAGATGGAGATAATAAAAGAAAAATAGATAGATAGATAAGAAGATTGAAAGAAATTTTGGTAGAGTAAGGATGCTAGAAGAAGATTCTCCAAATGACCTATGAAAGACTTGATTTATAGAAGAAGGATGATTTGATTCGATTGCAAAGATTAAAAGTCAAATTTTTGATATGTATGGCTAGGATTAAAAGTTTATTTTAGTGTCTATGACGCACATTAAGTGGGTTCTGACATGAGGCTAAAATTAGGATGTGAGGGAATAGTGGGATTCTATTATTTGTTTTGGAGGAAAAGATGTCTATGACGCACAATGAATGGGGCTAAAAATAGGATGTGAGTGGGAATATCATAATTTAAATAAAAAAAGTATTTAAATTATTTGTGCATGTGAAGAGTTGTAGTCATGTGACACATGTCGCGATGTGATAATAGTGAGATTAATTCAAATATATAATTTGAATTATTTTAAGACATGTGAAGAGGAATTAATTAAATAAATAAGATCTATTTAATTAATTGGAAAGGTGATTAAGTGGAATAAATGGGATAAGTGGGATAATGTAATGACCTAGTGTAAAATATTAAAAAATGTCTTACAAGTTCATGTATCGACTAGGTAATATTATGACATGGACAATTTTGGGTGTCTACGCAAAGATGCATGACATAAGACAAAGGATCGAACCATGCTTAAACTGTGGCATGGAAATAAAAAAAGAATAGGTTTGTGAGTAAGAGGTGCACCATTATACAGATTGAGGTGGGGGTGACTTTTCATTCAGGGCATTGATGAAAGGGATGATATTGTATGTGTCTTTTTGATGCTGCCAACAAAGAGTCAAGCTGTAGAGGATTTGTAGCATGAACAAAGGTCGATGTGCACAGTGAAAATGTATCAAAATTGTGTGAGGAAATTCTATTTTTCGATAAAAATGTGCAGCTCACGTACACTAAGAAGGTAGATCAACATTTGGCCGATAGGAGACCCTCGCACTAGGTGAAGGAGGAGAAATGGTGGCCAAGGTTGCAGAGGCGAACAACTAATGAGAGATTAGGGTTGAGAAATGATCGACAACCAAGAAAGAACATGGGCCATGTGGTGGAATCTCGCTGACCTCGCACTATAAAAGTGAGGCCATCAAGAATGGTGTGAGGTGTGCGAAGAGTGCTAAAAGGGGAAAAATATGTAATATTTTAATGGGTAATGGGTAATGGGGCATGAATGGGAATAGTTTTTGGTGGGACCAAGTGTGTCCTAAAGTTTTTAACTTTTGAGTATTTCCCAATAACAAAACTTTAAATTTCTCACCATTTTAAATGGGGGCAAATTTTAAATGATATTAAGCACGAGAAATATTTTATTTTCTTGACTAGTGGCCCTCTTTTCATTTAAAGTAAAGTTTTTAAATGAGGTGTGATGGTGCAGGGTAGTTTATTTTATCTGGTGAAATGAATAATTATTCACTGGGTGAATTGTTGTTGGGCAATAAAATGTGGCTGTGAAATATTTTAATGTTGGAGGTAAGAGAATATGGGTAAAGTGAATTTAGCATTCACTTTATAGTCAAAAAATAATTATTTTCTCGGAATTAAAGTATTAATGTGCAACAAAGGAAACCATTGATGAAGTGAATTTACTCACTTTATAAATAGAGACTATGTGTTGGGCACAATAATGGGAATAATTTTAAAAACACAACATTATAAAATGAGCAGAAATATGGAGTTTTCATGGCAAGCAGAGATATTTTCCAGCTGGGTAAATTGGAGATTCTCACATGGCAAAATTTTCAGTTACTGAACAATAGATTGCAAAGGAAAATTGAAGGCAAAGTTTATTGCAAAGAGAAGAGAGAAGATTTGTTTTTGTTGATCAACAAGAGAGGAGTTTCCAGCTGTCATATGCAGATCTTTCTTCTGGAACCTTCCTTTCTTATTTTTATTCTCTTCTCTTCTCATTTGTAGGGGTTCTGAGTTTTGGTATTGGGTTGGGAAGATAGAGAATTGTAAATTTTGAGTTATTTCTTGAGTCTGTAAGATGTAATTTTTGATTTCATGATCAAATACAACCAGTTTATGCAAATAAAATCATGAAGGTGTTTGCACATTCATGAGTATCTTCAGATTGTCCCCATACTTGTGCAGTTAAATAATATGAATTCAATAATACCAATTTTTTTTTGGGTTTGTCATCTAAAATTTCATGAGATTGTGTTATTTGTTTGTGGGTCTATTTCAAAGAAATGGTTAAATACTTTGAGCAAATAATAGTGATTTCAAGTGTGCGGGTTGGATTTGATAAGGAGAATTTGATTGATAATAAGAGAGGGATTGTTGGTGCAAGACACTAACAATTGATGCAAGGCATTAGCAATGTAAATCCACTGGTTAAAGTCTATTTGCCTATGAATTCATTTTATGTGTTTGACTTCATGGCCCAGAATTGGCACTGATCTATTATTCAATTTTATGCATCTCAAAAACATTTTATAAATTCAAAATTTTTTTAAATCCTTGTTGTTTGGTTGTGGTTTAGTGTTCTACTTCCCAATTGCTGAGTGACTGTTGAGTTACTGAGAATGTAGCCAAATTTGAGGTTATCGGTGCTTCCTTAGTTTCTTGAATTGGGAATTATCTGCTATAAAAAACAATGTCGGTGTATGAGTGCATTAAGTTTTTTAGGCATTGTATAGGTTTACCCACCTTGGTCCCACGGAGCCAAAAGTGTAGGAGATTACTGAATCTTGTCAATTGGCCACTGACTTTGATAATTCTTAAACATTGAGGTTGGCTACCTCTTAGAGAGTTTGAAAGCTTAGTTGGAAAAGTAAAACACCAACAAAATGGCGACTCTACAGGGGGGGATTTGTGAAAAGTTTGATTGCAGAATCTAGCCTTAAGAGTCATTGCATAGAGTCAAATGATTTTCCATTCTGAATTTAGTTCAGATACTGAAGAATTTCAAGCCTGCAGGAAGATTTGTTGCAGTGAACCTGGAAATTGCATGATTTGTGGTGCTCTACTGGTGGAAGGGATTTAGAAAGAAGTTTACATGTGAAAGAGCTTCATAATGTTTGAAGTTCAGTCCTCTTTGAAGAGAGGTGGTGACTCTATTAATAGAACCTGTTGAAATTTTGAAGAAATTTCCATATCTACAAATATTACCAGTCAAGAAGACAATTTGCAGCAGCTGCAACATTTCCAGGTATTCTTCACTCTTCGCTTTCAAGAAATTCATGTATGAAAACCATATTTGAAAATTTTAGGATAAAACTATGGTTCCCTATTGAGTGATTATCACTAACATAGGGAAAGGATAGTAGAGTTACATTTTCATACTTCTGAACTGTAATTTGCAGCCTATTTATTTTGTTGGATAAGCATGTTTGTTTTTAATTTTACCCACTAAATAGATCTTAGGTGTAGATTCCTTTGAATTATGCATTGTGTATTATGGTACCCTGAGATCATGATGAAAACTAGAAATAGGGAAATGAGTGATCAATTGTAGAGATGATATGTGAAATTTGAAAAGGGCATGTCAAAATGCTTCAATATATGCATCCTAGTATCGTTCCTAGTGTAACCATGGTTTGTGATCAGTCTCAATCAGATTGTCAAAGAAGTTTCAGTACTGGAAGGTACAAATCTATCAATTTCAATGGAATTAGTGGTTATCCAAATGACATTCTAGCTAAAGTCAAAAATAAGTTACCAAGATTCGTTGGTGATAAGTCTGAATCAACAAATAAGCATCTGCAAGAATTCAGTAATTTGATGGATGATTATGAGATTGACTACGAAGATGTAATCATGAGACTATTTGTTTAGCCCTTGAGACAAGATGCAAGAGAGTGGTTCTCTTATCTATCAGCATCCTCTATCTATTCCTGGGAAGAGTTTAAGGCAGTGTTCATGGAGAAATTTGGAGAAAGGATTGACCCTGTGTTGATAAGGAAAAGGTTTATGAACATGGAGAAAGGAAAAGATGAGTTAGTCCCATCTTTTAATCTCATATTTTCAAAGTTCATCAGAGAGATTCCTGAAGAAATAAGACATGATGATGTTGAATTCTTAGTCATGTACTTAGGAGCATTTGACAAGAAGATGAGTTTCTTATTAAGAGACAAGTAGCCCACAACCCTGCACCAAGCATATCAGATTGCCATTGACATTGCGAACAATTTAAGGTACTCAATGATGAAAGGACATAGGGATGTGAGTGTTGGTCATCCTAACACGCTTCATGCAGATAGATTTCATGGATCAGATAATAGGAATGCTTGTCATAATGTTAATGTTGCTGCTTTGATTTCTCCATCATCACAATCTACAGATCATAATGAGTTTCATGCTTAATGTCATCAAGATTTGGGCAATGTTGATCGAACATCTTTTGTTCAAGGATTGTCTAAAATGAAGAGACTCAAAGGGGAATCATTACATGATTTATTTTTAAGGTTTTTGAATGCTTTGTGGAATGTCCCCATAAATTTTAGACCTAAGGATTCAATGTGCATCAATTTTTTTTGTCAAATCTGTGAGTCTGAGTTGAGTAATTTTCCAAAGGGGTTGAAGCCTTGCAACTTGAATCAATTACTTGAATGGATAAAAGTTTTTGAGGGAGCCCAACTTAATCATGCACAAAAGGTGATGTCTCAAAATGAAGATAGTAGCTATCCTATTGAGAGGAATCAAAACATGATACACAAGAATGAAAAGAGTATCAGAAAATGGAAATATGTGTTATATGATTGATGATATTGACTGTAATCAGCTCACCATCAACACATGTGTAGATCCTTGCAGCAGTGATGAAGAGGAAGATACATGGTATGATGAGGAAATGGATATGCATGAATTTTTTTCTTGTAATACGTTGAATAATGAATAAATAGAAGAGATGAAAGACATCATTCCATCGGTGAAGATAATACAATTGATGATGACATTTCTTCTCAAGTTAGTGAAAAAGATATTGAAGATGAAAGTTCAAGCACTCACTCTGAAGAATCTAAGCATGGTTTGTGTGGTGATAAGAATTTTTGTGACGAGGATGTGGATGACAGCCAAACTAATTGCTCTTTTGATGATTATGAATGCCCCTATAAGGATGATATAGAGGTACTTTATGCACATCAAGAATGTAAAGACATCAATGCTCATGAAATCACTTGTCCACGAGTGAATGATCTAATTGCATTTGATGCAGATTTTGAATGTGAGTTGGGTTTGACATCAATGGAGCATGTTGATAATGAATAATTTGGAGATAAGAATGTGTATGTTCAATTTTCTGATCATGAACATAGTGTTGGAAGTGATGAAGATGTGGATGAACCTGTTTATATCTCTGTTGCTCATGACTATTTGTGTGAGGCAGAGATGGGAATGTTAGTTATGTATGAAAAGGATGATGAGGTACACATTGACAAAGGAAGGAATTCAGTTTTGAATGATCAAGTTATGCATTATGATAGTTACATGGATCTAGGATCAACCTTATTACCCATTGATATTGCAAAACCTTTTGTTCAATGTGTGAATCAACCATATGATGTGAATGTTAATGGATGTGAGGTTAGTCAATATGAGATTGAGTATGGGTATTTATTTGATGATCTCTCTCATCTTCATGGTATGTAAGTGGACATGTTTCCTTTGAATGAAGAATGCTTTAATGTGGAAGAGAATGAAAATTCTAGCTTCATTGCTAGTGAACAATTCTCAAATAACAATGAGTCTTTGATGCATGGATCAATGTGCTTATCAGCTGAAAGTGCACATAGTATTGCTAGTACACATGGAATTTTCTTTTCTGACCCTATTAGTTCTAAAGGTGATAGCATTCAAAATGATTCACACATTGAGCATGATATGAAAAATCAGTGTGAAATGCTTGGATCAGGCTTGAATTCTAAATTATCTGAATCTTTGTTTGAAACATCCCATATGAACTTGCATAGTGATTTCAAGAATGCAATTGACATCATGTGTAAGCCTAAGATTGAGAAAATTGCCTATGCCTTGGAGGCTAACATTTTTGTTGAATGTCATGATTTGAATGGAAATGAAAGTGTTCCTAGTATTGACAAACTGATTTTTAGAATATTGAAACACATGAAAATATGTTTGGATTGTGGTGTCTGAATGATGGCAAACCGACTTGTGATGTAATTCAGTTGGAGGAGAAAAAGATGTTTGAGAAATTTTTGCTCAACACACAAGAAGATTGCATGTTGTTTTTCAATCATGACATCTCCTTTGAACATGATCATATTGAGGGTGTTAGTGAATCTTGTCTTAATCACTTTCTCCAATTGTTACCACTTGATACAAAATCAGAAAATGAAGAGAGTGGTGATGATGTGGCCTATGTAAGTTGGTTGCCACTTGCTGATAAAGTTGAACAAAGAGAAAGTTTCCTCTTGTATGAAGGCAGTTTGATGCTTGTGTTTTGAGAAGTGCAGTTGTTCATGTTGTTATGGTTTGACAATGACAAGCATGAGTTGATGGAGGTCATTTATTTTATCAAATTGGTGTTTGACAAAGGTTAATACTGATCTTCCCTTTTTATTTGGTGGCCCGAGGTCACCAAGTGAAGTTGAAAAAGAAGATGAATAAAGGAGCAGTTTGAGGACACCTGATGGACTCAGTATTTGGGCTATTCTCTAGAGATCTAGATTCTTTCTATGCCGAAAGGGGGCATACATCCCCAGTTGGAGCCACTGATGGAACTCTCACATTTTGCAAATTTGAAGTGCCCATTTCATAAAATTTGCCTCTGCACTTTCATAAATGTACCTGATGAATCTACCCAAGTGACTCACTTTGGAGGATCATAATTTGGAGCCAGATGATTTCAATGCAAAACCCCTTGGTGGACATATTCAATTGACATATGTGAATGTCAATGTCAATTTTCAGCTTCCCACGATAAATTTTGACAGGGTTTGGAAAAGTGAAGCTGGAGGGTTTTGGCACTTTTCTGTTGTTTGCAAACTTTCAATTTTGGAAAGTAGCCTTCCATTTGAGCTTGAATTTTGCAACCAGATGACTGTCATTTCAAAATGATTATTTTTCTTTTTTCTCCATACCAAGATGATCCCGTATGTCATTTTTCAAAGTTTCATGAGTTAATTTGCTATTTTTAACAGATCAAAACCAAATGTAATTTCTCCTGTTTTGCACTTGCATTTTTAGAAACCTTTCTGAGAGGCCAACTTTGAGCATCAATATATTTTGATGGGAGATGTTTCAAGCAGATCCCTTTTGCACACATACTCAGGGTAACTAAGTGTTCTATTATGTCCAGTGGCAACTCACTAGGAGTTGATTTGATATTTTTACTACGAGGTGATCTCTTGAGTTTTAATTGATTCAAAATAGGTGCAGTTCTAGAAAAGTTTGACTAAGCAACCTTGCGGATTAATATCTTTCACCTCGTGACATTTTTTACCAATTTGTTTGTTGCACTACATTCTCGAGTCAAATGAATACATGTCTATAAGTTTTCACAGCTGCAGGAGATCGTTTGACTAATTTTCCAAGGCGATTCCAGAGCCAACCTGGCCAGTTTTCACTATTCTGCAAAAATGTTAGAAAACAAGTTTTAATTAAAACCCATTTAAAATATACATCTCTAAAGAATTCAAAATTTGTCTTACACCAATTCAAGATGAAACTTGTTTGAAAATGATTTTTTTTTAGTCGGGCCCATATGGGGACCCAACCTGCTTGGCACGATTGTAAAATTGAAAATTGATAAAATACCCCAAAGAGATGGTGAATTGCTCGTTCAGTGTTTTCTAAAGGCAAAGGCAGCAAATGCAAGTGAATTATGGGAGCACACATGATACATGTAATTTGTTTGACTAATGGAATTCAATAATCCCAGTGTCATGGAGCACAAATGCACAAGAAGGTGGTGTTTCATTTAAAGTCAGCAGGGGATACAAGTCACAACACTATTTAATCTTGCTAAGTTGTCAGATGGTTACACAACATCGAGAGGGCAAATCATTTTACAGGCCGATGTACTTCGAATCTCTTGATGTGTGGTTACATATCTCAAGATTATTGAGGAGAGCATTTGATTTCTCTCACAAAACTGTAGCACTAAAAGCTTTGAATGCTCCTTGCACTCCAATTATTGGAGATAAACTAGTACTAAGGCCTACAAAAGTACATATTTAAAGTGTTCTTCCCAATGAGTAACTACAGTTTATTGTTATAAATGGTGGAATAGCAGAAGTTAAACTTATGAATATTCTCAGTTTGAGCCATCGCAAACATTTTAATGCTTGTTAAGAAGCAACATAAAAAATTAATGATTCTAAAGTTTCTAGAACTGGGCAAGGTATAATGCTTAATAGTAGTAAAAGTAGCCTGACTGGACAAAGTAAAGTTTGTATTCAGGCCATACTCACCTCATTGGACAACCATGGTCAGTGGGTTGATGATCTAAAAAAAAAATATTTAATGGCCCTTTCTAAGTCCCTATAGGTTGTTGCAAATGGAAATTGCATACTAGACCTGATGTGTTTATGAGTAATTGGTGTGTATGAGACATAAACATTAGAACACGATATCTCTAATTGAAGCTATTACACAGGTCTAGAATGAGGTGACTATTGGCTAAATATAATTGGGGACACAACAGTATAAGTGGAGGAGGTGCCATCAAATCAAGAAGCTCATGCTACAAAATGAGGAGCACAATGATTCTAGATTGTATTATTTAGCTTCAAACATGACGCCATTAGAGAAGATGAACAAAATCTCACCAAACTCCATGTGTTGCAGTTGGAACGTATCAAAATGGAATGCCATAATATACATAAAATGAATGTCAGAGGCTCGAGCTATAGAATGCACACAAAGTAGATATGTTGAAGATGCGTTAGAAACTTTCAAGCAAATGAGAATTGCAAATGCAAAGGGGCACTGTTGAGTTTGTTGAAAAGGCCTTAGAAACTTTTAAACAAGTATGTTGTCGAATGCCACAGTCTTCATATTACCCTTCTTGCATGTGCTAACAAAGTGCAATTGGGTGGAGTTTGTGAATGGCACAGAGACATGAAATGTTACTCTGTAAATGGGGTTGTCATTTATGTGTGATACAAGTACCTTAGTTCAAATGAAGAAGTAGTCATCGAGCTATATTGGAGTATTACTCAATGACAAAGTGGTCAAGTGTATGTTGGGTATCCATTGTGTAAATCATTGCACTGGCTGAAGGGGTTAAATTTGATGTTACAAATTAAATTTCTACATAAGGCGTATGCTGCAAGGAGGCCACCATTGTCCAAGCTGAAAGGAGGGATCCAAAGAGGCATGAATTAAGGCAAAGGATCAAACCATGGTTAAAATGTGGCATGGAAATCATAAAAGAATAGGTTTGTGAGTAAGAGGTGCGTTATTATCCAGATTGAGGAAGGGGCGAATTTTCATTCAGGGCATCGATGAAAGGGATGATATTGCATGAGTATTTTTTATGCTGCCAATGAAGATTCAAGCTATAGAGGATTTGCAGCATGAACAAAGGTCGATGCACATAGTGAAAATGTATCAAAATTGTTTAAGGAAATTCTATTTTTTGATAACAATGTGTAGCTCGCGTACACTGAGAAGGTAGATCAACATTTGGCTGATGGAAGTGTTGGTGTTTTATTTTACCCATTAAGGCTTCATAATTCTCTAAGAGGTTGCCAAACTCTATATTCAAGAAATTGCAAAGCTAATGGCCAACTGACAAGATTCAGTCAAAGACTAAGATCTCCTACACTTTTGGCTCTGTCAAACCAAGGAGGGTTTTCCCATATGTAATCATAAAATGCTTCATGTCTCAAGAAAACTTCTATACATAGATACATTCCTATTAATGCGATTAGACAACATATAGCCAGATTTTGGCAAACCAAAGAATAAGAAAAACTATCTAAAGCTAGGAAATCAGACTTAATGTAAGATTTGTATCTCAAAAGAGATAGGAATTGATTTTTTAAAATGTTTAGATCTTGAACCTTTACACTTAGGGCTACTGTCTTGCACTTCTAAAATGATTTGGAATGAAGTATCCAGTGCCTCATCCAACTGGGCGGGATTCACATAAAACATAACCCTGATATCATGGAACTCATCATTATGGCTTACATTATGAGATTTTCCATTAATTGAAACAATACTCCTTAGTAAATCCTCAGCACATTATCATAGACCTATAATTACTTTTCAAGCATTTGATTAACTCATTAAGTTAAATCAAGAAAACTAAGTACACATCCAAATATACCATTGAAACTGAATGAAGAAACCATTGATAAATCCATCCATAATCCATGATATGTACACAGGAGAGTAATTGTCTTAATTGTTTTGTAGATTTATTGATATCAGTTATTATAATAGCATAGCATGCTTATTTTATACAACACCCAACATGGAATGATTTTCCAACTAGAACCTTCCAAAATACCACAATATAACCTTTTTGTACACAGCCTAAGCCTCATGATAAAAAAATTGACTCCCAACAATGAGTCGTGAAATCTCCTTTATAGAACAAGAGAGCAACAAGCATCAGGCTCCATTGTTCATTTCAAAAACAATTTCACTTTAACCAAATGAAATTCAAATTTCATTTCAAAAAACTCCTCATCATAAAAAAAATGATTGCAATACGCACAAAGGAACCAAAAATGGTTACACCACTGTCACCAGCCAAAAAAGATAAAAAACACCACCCCAACGACACCACTCATTTCCCAACACCCTAAGTAACCACACGGCTTTGATATAGATGAACGCTCCTAGTTCTCTCTTCAATAAGAAGCGAGACCGGTTCTTTACCCCTACTTGTACCAACACTAGATCCAACAACATTACACAGTGCCACCATAGTAATTGCAGAAACCACGAGGACCTCCTCGCCCACTCCCATGAGTTCAGTCAGGGCCGTGAGGTAACTGCAATAGTCGAAGAGAGCTTGACAGGTGACATGGAACGTCCAAACCTCATCTCCACTCTTTGAGTGACTATTCTAGAAGTAGTAGGAACAATTTGTTTCTCCTTGTGTTGAAAATTCGTTACACTCACTCGAGCGCTTCGTCGTACCACTGACTTATCATTGGGCTCATGAGCTTCAAGCTCATAAAGAAATCAATCACCTGCAAACAAACAAAACTCAAAATGCAATGATATTGATGAGCGAATTAGCAGGCATTTATAGAGCAAGCCGATGTAGGGAATATTAATTGCCCAAACTGTAGTACAAGAAAACGAGCAATTAATGAATTTTGAGCTCATGGAAAATGGCGTACAACCCATCATTGCATTTTCAGGTGAATTCCACTCACACACAAGGAAAATTAGGATGAGATCCACTGAAAAACCCGCGCCATTAATGAGAATAGCTTGCAGAGTGCAAATAATCCTCACATGGGTGAATTGTAACCCTTTGAATTCAAACCGTCGATGTGAAAAGACCTAGCAAGTCAGACAACTTAGATTGAATCAACGATCGTTGAAAAATCCACATCACCACCTGGGAAAAACACTAGCCAATTGCACCCCTTGCAATCAGGAAACCCGCGACCAAGCAGCAGGCCCCACCCAGCCCCCTTGTTTCGTGGAGCCAAGCCACGTGTCACCAACTCACAAACCTTGCGAAATTTTTGAAAACATTAATCCGCTCGTGCGAGGCCTGGGAGGGACGGTCATCATTAATCCCTATCACTTAATATCCACTGTTGAAAAGACACCCACTATAGAAAATACATCCACTTGTCACTATTGGCGCACCAGGACAGGCCCCACTCTACTGTACATGACAAATGGAGGCATCTCGCACACCTCACACCACTTTCGTGACATTAGTAGGAAACCCTACGAGGTCTGTGAGGAACGGTCCAGATCAAAACCTATGATCCAATAGTCAGCCAAACTGCATAGGAAAAATAAAATTATAACAATGGGGCCAACCGAAAAAAAAACCCTCGGAGGCACAATAATTTAGGCCAACCCAAACCTAGGGAAAACCACCCAACTTTAGGCAAAATAATAATATCACCCAAATAGAAAGATAAGACAAACAAGTTGGGTGAAGGGTCGGTAACAACACGAATGACAGGCTTAGTCAGATGACTTAAGAGACCGATGACCCCCAATAATAGGTCAATGCTAAAATATAACGTGAGGGTTTAATAGGTACCAATCAATTTTATCATGGGTAACAAAAACCCTAAACCCTAAGCATTAGATCCCCAGCCATAAAAGGTAAACAAATATGCCCAAACCAGGCAAATTTTTAACAAATTTTAAAAGTCCCATCAAGGAGACCCTTGCACCAGGTGAAGGAGGAGCAATGGTGGCCAAGGTTGCAGAGGCGAACAAGTAACGAGAGATTAGGGCTGAGAACTTATCAACGACCAAGAAATAACATGGGCCACGTGACGAAATCCTGCTGACCTCGCACTATAAAAGTGACACCGTCAAGAATGGTGCAAGGTGTGCGAGGAGTGCTAAAAGGGGAAAAACATGTAATATTTTAATGGGTAATGGTGCACATTGGGAATAGTTTTTGGAGGGACCAAGTGTGTCCTAAAGTTTTTAAATTTTGAGTATTGCTCGATAACAAAACTTTAAATTTCTCACCATTTTAAATGGGGGCAGATTTTAAATGATATTAAGCACAAGAAATATTTTATTTTCCTAACTAGTGGCCCTCTTTTCATTTAAAGTAAAGTTTTTAAATGAGGTGAGATGAGGCAAGGTAGTTTATTTTATCTGGTGAAGTGAATAATTATTCACTGGGTGAATTGTTGTTGGGCAATAAAATGTGGCTGTGAAATATTTTAATGTTGGAGGTAAGAGAATATGGGTAAAGTGAACTTAACATTCACTTTATAGTCAAAAAGTTATTATTTGCTTGGAATTAAAGTATTAATGTGCAACAAAGGAAAACATTGATGAAGTGAATTTACTCACTTTATAAACAAAGACTATGTGTTGGGCACATAAATGGGAATAATTTTAAAAGCACAACATTATAAAATAAGAAAAAATATGGAGTTTTCACGGCAAGCAGAGATATTTTCCAGCTAGGTAAATTGGAGATTCTCACATGGAAAAAATTTCAGTTACTGAACAATAGATTGCAAAGGAAAATTGAAGGCAAATTTTGTTGCAGAGAGAGGAGAGAAGATTTTTTTTGTTGATCAACAGGAGAGGAGTTTCTAGCTATCATTTATAGATCTTTCTTTTGGAGCCTTCCTTTCTTCTTTTTATTCTCTTCTCTTCTCATTTGTAGGGGTTATGAGTTTTGGTATTGGGCTGGGAAGATAGAGAATTGTAAATTCTGAGTTATTTCTTGAGTCTGTAAGCTGTAATTTCTAATTTTATGAACAAATAAAACCAATTTATGCAAATAAAATCATGAAGGTGTTTACACATTCATGAATATCTTCAGATTGTCTCCATACTTGTGCAGTTAAATCATATGAATTCAATAATACCAAGTGTTTTTTGGGTTTGTCATCTAAAATTTAATGAGATTGTGTTATTTGTTTGTGGGTCTATTTCAAAGAAGCGGTTAAATACTTTGAGAAGATAACAGTGATTTCAAGTGTGCAGGTTGTATTTGATAAGGAGAATTTGATTGATAATAAGAGGGATTGTTGGTGCAAGACACTAACAGTTGATGCAAGGAATTAGTAATATAAATCCATTGGTTAAAGTTTGTTTGCTAATGAATTCATTTTATGTGTTTGAATCCATGGCCCAGAATTGGCACTGATCTATTATTCAGTTTTATGCATCTCAGAAACATTTTAAATCCTTGTTGTTTGGTTATGGTTTAGTGTTCTGCTTCCCAATTTTTGAGTGAGTGTTGAGTTACTGAGAATGTAGCCAAATTTGAGGTTGTCGATGCTTTCCTTATTTTCTTGAATTGGGAATTATCTTCTATAAAAAACAATGTCAGTGTATGAGTGCACTAAGTTTTTTAGGCATTGTATAGGTTTACCTGCCTTGGTCCTACATAGCCAAAAGTGTAGGAGATTCAGTCTTTGACTGAATCTTGTCAGTTGGCCACTAAATTTGTTAATTCTTAAACATTGAGGCTGGTTACCTCTTAGAGAGTTTCAAAGATTAGCGGGAAAAATAAAACAACAACACCCTAGTTGAAAACCTTCATGTTTTTTAGTACAAAAGTTGCATAGGAGTTGAGGTTTATAGGAAAGGCCTTGAAAAGTTGTTTGGAATGATTGGGGAGGAGTTTACAGACCCTAATTGATGCGTTCAAGCCTTGGAATAGGAGTTGAAGCCTGGTGATGACTTTTTGATATAGAACTAGCATCAAACAAGCCTAATTAGGCCTAAAGAGTAGCGTAGCAGCAGAATTGTGAAGGGTTTGTTCCAAAGAAACCATACCTAAAATTTTGATATGTTTTAAAAATCCTAAAAGGGTATTTGGAATGGTGATTTCTTTGTGGGTTTGAGTCTTGGTCGACATATTGTGTTAGGAAGAGTTTGTTTGGAATGCTACAAGGAGAATGGTGAAATTGTGAATGAAACCCATGAAACTAAGGTTCCAAGATTGAAATTTTAGTTTGTTTGAGATAATTTTAGGCCCTCCACCTTACCTTTGCATCAAAACACCATTCATCACCAGAAATAGTGGGTTTGAAGAGATGACTACACTAAAAAACTCATGAAATATTTCCAATAGAAAAGTTCATTACAATAATTACATAAATTACAAAATAACAAAACCATGATAAAATACTAGCAACCAATGAGAAAATTGCAAAAAAAACAATAATTTTCTTTTAATAAAGTAATCCCAAAAACATCAGCATAGCAATATATATACATTTTACTGCCACAATCCTCGATGCACCATTCTAGTAGGCAACATTCAGCCAAATACATTAGTCTCCCACCTATAAGGCAGATACTAACAATGCAAACACATTTATTACAACATGCACACCAACATGATAGTTATAAATGCTCTCAACAACCACATAATGTACACCGATAGATTTTACACTTATACTTAAGACAATAATAACAGTGAAAGTTCAAAGATGGTGGTTGTAATTGTGAAGAGATAGATGTCAAATTTATAGATGAATTTTGTAAGATGGATCAATGAGATTGAATAGAACATCGACATATGAGATTGAATGAGAGAATGTATAAGGGAAAGTTTCTCATTTAGAAAATGGAAAATGTAAGAAGGATGAAGAAGAAAAGTGAATGAGAGAATAGAAATATGTAAGACAAGAGTGGAGACAACAACAAAAAGTGCAAGAGTTAACTAAAAGGAAGAGACAATCAAGTGAAAGAAAGGGTTAGTCAAGTGAAAAAGGAAATAAAGAAATTGAAGAGTTATCTGAAAAAGAAAATAGAGAATAAAAAAGTTAAGTAAATAGAAAATTGTGACAAGTTTTTGAAAATGAAATAGATTTAAAAAAATTATCTTTTGATGTGATGAATAATTAATTAAAGTAAACAATATTGTGATTTTTAGCATTGTCTCAAAGGTAAATTGAGAAAAAATTTAATGAGGTCTTTCCCTTGCAAAAATGGGATTATGATGCCCCATCAAGAAATTTGTTGAAAAAATGAAGCAAATTTACTAATAAGATGATTTGTTGCATCTGGATAGAAGAAATATTAGCTAGAACACAAGAATAGTAAGAATGGAATAAAAATTAGCTCGATCAATATTGAATGTGGACAAGATTAATTGATTAGGATAGAATGGATTGAAGAAAAATTGGCTAGAAGAAAAGGTTACTCACAATGGAGGAATATTTAGTAATGTGAACAGATGAAGAAAGAAGAAGTAATGAACATATCGTCATAAGCCTTGACAAGTGCACATTTGTCAACATCAGACATTTTTACTTTGCAAATAGATGAAATACACTAAGGTATTAAAAAACCATGGTGTCATTTGTTATCACTTTGCATAAACTGAACACATTACAAACAACAAGTGCCATGACTCGTACCAAGAATCCAATTGAACTAGCCATGAATTATGGTGTTAATTCTTTAACTGAACAAAAAACATGAACCTATTAAAGAATTCAATGATAAGGAACCACGAAGATTAACCCATTAGAGGGACATAAAAAACATAAATGATAGTGTAAAAGATATAGGAACTTTCAAACACATTCTTTTTGGACAAATTTTTTGATCAGGATCAAATCTGTGTCTGTAGGAACAATAGAGATTAACCCATTAGAAGGAAATAAAAAAAATGAAATGATAGTGTAAGAGATATAGGAACTTCCAAATTTGTCCTCTTTTGATAGATTGATTGATGAGGGTTGAATTTGTGCCTCTTGATAGCATTAAAACCTGACACCACAATCCATTAATCAATGAAAATTAGGCATTAACAAATAATAAATGTCTTCATTAGAATAGCACACATCGAAAAAAACACTTGGTATGAAAAATAACATTACAATCCCATGTGATATTTTTAACATGAACAAAACAATGTAAATCAAGGAACTAATTTTATACTAAGGCATTTTGCACTTATTCACACATAATTCTCATTTTCATTTAATAGATTGAAGTGTAGCTACCATGCATGTGTGTCAAGAAAATATTAGTTCCATTCTTAATCATCACCAACAAAGAAGTAAATGTTAATGAATCATGGTGTTAAGTCTAACTCAAAAAAAAACACTAACCCATAAAAGCACTCAAAATGAAAAGAACAACAAACAACAGACATTAACCCATAAAATGCAGAGATATAAAAAATTATAAAAGGAGACTATAAAAGATATGGGGACTTGTAAATGCCTCATTTTTCACTTCCAATACAATAGTCATAAACCCTCTCAAAAAACTCAAATTTAACCCTCATCAAATAATGCGAGAAAATGAATAAACAACACAAATAATCCACAGATTTAATGATTTTATACCTAGACATTTTCAATTTACTTAGACCTAATTTTCATTTTCATTTAATAAATTCAAATGCAACTGGCATGCATGAGTTCAGAGAAAATATTAGTTCAATTCTTAATCATGATCGACACAGAAGTCAACACTAATGAATTATGGTGTTAAGTATTTAACTCAACAAGAGAGACTAACCCATATATGAACTCAAAAAATAGAAAATAGTAGGCATTAACCCATAAAATGTAGAGATGCAAAAAACTATAAAATGACACTATAAAAGATATATGAACTTACAAACACCTCATTTTTCAATTCCAAAATTCTAGACATAAACCCTCTCAAAAGGCATTGATTTCACCCTCATCGAACAATCTGAGCAAATGGAAAATGAAAGTGTAAAAGATAAAGGAACTTACAAATACCACCTCTATCATTTCCAACGCGGTAGATGTAAACCCTCTCAATAGACGCAAGTTTCAGCCTCATCAAACAACCTGAGAAAATGAAAAAATAACACAAATAATACTTTGCTCAACAGACTTAAAACTTCACACGATGAGCCACTAATGACACTTGCACTTCAGTCTACTCACAATAAATGAAAATTTTCAAATAGTAAATGAAAATGTACTGCTTAAAACACCATGTGCTGCTAGAAACAGTGGGTGTGAAGACACGACTATACCAAAAACTTCATGAAATATTTCCAATAGAAAATTTTGTTACAATAATTAAATAAATCACAAAATGACAAAACAACGACGAAAATACCACTAGCAAATGAGAAAATTGCAAAAAAAATCAATAATTTATTTTTAATAAATTAATCCCCGCAACATCAACATACCGATATATACATTTTATCAGCACAATTTCGATGCACCATTTTAATAGGCATGATTCTACCAAAATGAAAATTCACAAATAGTAAATGCAAATGTGTTTCTTAAGACACCACACATTGCCAGGAACAGTACCTACAAAGAAACGACTACACCAAAAAACTCATGAAATATTTCCAATAGCATAGTTCATTATAATAATTAAATAAATAAATGACAAAAAACCATGATGAAAATGCCAGTAGCCAATGAGAACATTGCAAAAAATATCAATAATTTACTTTAAATAAATTAATCCTCAGAACATCAGCATAGCGATATATATTTTATCAACACAATTTTAGATGCACCTTTTTAATAGGAAACATTCTAAAGAAATGAAAATTCACAAATAGTAAATGCAAATGTACTACTTAAATGCCATGTGTCGTTGGAAATAGTGGCTACAAAGACAGAATTACACCAAAAACCTCATCAAAAAAATTCAACAATTAAATAAATGACAAAATGACAAAACCATACCAACGGCCAATGAGAAAATTGCAAAAAAATTCGATAATTTGTTTTTAATAAATTTTTCCCCAAAACATCAGCATAGCCATACAAATAGTTTACCAGCACACTTCTCGATGCACCATTTTAATAGGCAACATTTAGCCGAAAACATTATTCTCCCACCTATGGTAGGGACTAATAACAAATCCACCACCACTTTTTTCTTTTCTACCAACTTCCTATTCACAAGTAGAAAAATTTGTGTTGATTTGTTGGGCAACACTCGTACAATGGTTTTTCACACCCCGGGAAAACATTAATAATTATGTGATTTATTAGTCCCTACCTTATAGGTGGGAGACTAATTTTTTAGACTTAATGTTGCCTATTAAAATGGTGCATTGGAAATCATGCTCGTAAAATATATATCGCTATGTTGATGTTTTGGGGATTAATTTATTAAAAGCAAATTATTGATTTTTTTTCAATTTTCTCATTGGCTGCTAGTATTTTTGTCATGGTTTTTTCATTTTGAAGTTTATTTAGTTATTGCAACAAAATTTTCTATCAAAAATATTTCATGAGTTTTTTGGTATAGTCGTGTCTTCGCACCCACTATTTTTGGCGACATCTGGCGTTTCAAGCAATACATTTGCATTTACTATTTGTGAATTTTTTTTGGCAGAATGTTGCCTATTAAAGTGGTGCATCGAAAATCATGTCGGTAAAATATATATATATATCACTATGTTGATGTTTTGGGGATTAATTTATTAAAATCAAATTATTGATTTTTTTTGCAATTTTCTCATTGGCTACTAGTATTTTCATCATGGTTTTATCATTTTGTAATTTATTTAATTATTGTAACGAACTTTGCTATTGGAGATATCTCATGAGTTTTTTGGTAAAGTTGTGTCGTGGCACCCACTATTTCTAGTGATGCGTGGTGTTTTAAACAATACATTTGCATTTACTATTTGCAAATTTTCATTTATTGTGAGTAGACTGAAGTGCAAACATCATTAGTGGTTTATGGTGTGAAGCTTTAAGTCTATCGAGAAAAGTATTATTTGTGTTGTTTGTTCATTTTCTCAGGTTGTTTGATGAGGTTGAATTTTTTTTTTGTTGAGAGGGTTTACATCTACCATGTTGGAAGCGACAAAGGTGTCGTTTGTAAGTTCCTGTATCTTTTACACTTTCATTTTTGTGTTGTATGCTCATTTGCTCAGATTGTTTGATGAGGGTGAAATCGATTCCTTTTGAGAGGGTTTATGTCTAGCATTTTGAAATTGAAAAATGAGGTGTTTGTAAGTTCCTATACCTTTTACAGTGTCATTGTATAGTTTTTTGCATCTCTACATTTTATGGGTTAATGCCTACTGTTCACTATTTTTTATTACATTTATGGGTTAGTCTCTCTTGTTGAGTTAAAGACTTAACACCATAATTCATTAGTGTTGAATTTTGTGCTAGTCATGATTAAGAATGGAAGTAATATTTTCTCTGCATGCATGCATGCCAATTGCACTTGAGTTTATTAAATGAAAATGAAAATTAGGTCTACGTAAGTGGAAAATGTCTGGGCATAAAATCATTAAATTTGTGTTTATTGAGAGGTTTATGTCTATAGTATTGGGAGTGAAAAGTGAGGTGTTTGTAAGTTCGTATATCTTTTACAATGTCGCTTTATAGTTTTTTACATCTTTTCATTTTATGGGTTAATGTCTATTGTTTGTTGTTGTCTTCATTTTATGTGTTAATGTCTATTCTTCACTATCTTTGACTGCTTTTATGGGTTAGTGTCTATTGTTGAGTTAAAGACTTAACACTATAGTTCATTAATGTTGATTTCTCTACTGGCCATGATTAAGAATGGAAGTAATCGTTTCTCTGCATACATGCATTCCAGTTGCACTTCAATCTATTGTATGAAAATGAGAATTGTTCATATTAGAAATATTTCATGGGTTTGTAATGTTCTTTGATATAGTTGTGTCTTTGCACTTGACATTTCTGTGGACGGGTTGTGTTTTAATGAGTACGTTTGCATTTACTATTTGTTAATTTTCATTTATTGTGAATAGATTAAAGTGCAGGTGTTGTTAATGGCTTATGGCATGAAGTTTTAAGTCTGTCGAGCAAAGTATTATTTGTGTTGTTTGTTCATTTGCTCAAGTTTTTTGTGTCTATTTACATTGTTTACTCATTTGCTTGGATTGTTTGAAGAGTGTGAAATTTGTACCTATTGAGAGGGTTTATGTCTATTGTATTGGAAGTGATAAACGAGGCATTTATAAGTTCCTATATGTTTTAGAGTGTCGTTTTATAATTTTTTACATCTTCTCATTTTGTGGTTTAATGTCTATTGTTTGTTGTTATCTACATTTTATGGGTTAATTCCTACTCTTCCCTATTGAGTAGTTTTATGGTTTGGTCTTTGTTGTTGAGATAAAGACATAACACTATAATTCATTGGTGTTGACTATCATGTTGGTCACGATTAAGAATGAAAGTAATGTTTTCTCTACATGTATGCATGTCAACTGCACTTGATTCTATTAAATGAAAGTGAAAATTAAGTCTGCATAAGTGCAAAATTTCTTGGTATAAGATCATTTCATCAATTCGTAATGTGGATTATTTTTTGTTGTTTATTCATTTTCTCCCATTGCTTTATGAGGGTGAAATTTGAGTCTGTTGAGTGGGTTTTTGACTATTGTATTGGAAGAAAAAAATGAGGTGTTTGTAAGTTCCCATATCTTTTACAGTCTTGTTTAATAGTTTTTTACATCTCTACATTTTATGGGTTAATGCCTATTGTTTGTTGTTCTCTATATTTTGAGTGTTTTTATGTGTTAGTCTCTATTTCTGATTTAAAGACTTGACACCATAATTCATTAATGTAAACTTCTTTGTTGGCCATGATTACGAATGGAACTAATCTTTTCTCTGCACACATGCATGGAAGCTGCACTCTAATCTATTAAATGAAAATGAGGATCAATTCTAAATAGGTGCAAAATGCCTCGGTATAAAATCAATTCATCAATTGCCAATGTTTTGTTCGTGTTGGAAATATTACATGGATTTATAATGTTCTTTGATATAGCAAATGTTTCTATCAATGTGTGTCATTCTAATGTGGACACTTAGCATTTATTAGTGCCTAATTTTCATTGATTAATGGATTGTGGTGTCAAGTTTTAAGGTTGTCAAGAGGCACAAATTTGACCCCCGTCAATCAATTTGTCCAAAAAGGACACATTTGGAAGTTCCTATATATTTTACACTATCATTTCATATATTTTTTATGTCCCCTCTAATGGGTTAATCTATGTTCTTACAGACACAAATTTGATCCTCATCAAAAAATTATAAAAGAAAATATGTTTGAAAGTTCCTATATCTTTTACATTGTCATTTCATATATATTTTTATGTCCCTCTAATGGGTTAATCTCCGTGGTTCCTTATCATTGAATTCTTTAATAGTTCATGTCTATAGTTCAGTTAAAGACTTAACACCATAATTCATAAATGTTGAATTCTTTGTTGGTGACCATTAACAATGCAACTAATTGCTGGTCTATCACGCATGCATGTCAACAAGAGTTCAATATATTAAATGAAATTTAGGTTTAGATAAGTGCTAAATTTGTCTACAATATGGTTGGGGAAATTAAGTTCCTAGTATGAGTCATGGCATTCGTTGTCTACAATGTGTTCAGTTTACGCAAAGTGATAACATTTCACACCATTTTTTTGTAATACCTCAATGTATGTCATCTATTTTCAAATAAAAATGTACGGTGTTGATAAATGTGCACTTTTCAAGGCTTATGATGATATGTTCATCACTTCTTCTTTCTTCATCCATTCACATTACTAACTATTCCTCCCTTCTCGCTAACCTTTTCTTCTAGCCAATTTTTCTTCAATCCATTCTATCCTAATCAATTAATCTTCTCCACATCCAATATTGATCGAACTAATTATTCTTCCCTTCTTACTAATCTTGTCTTCTAGCTAATATTTTTTTTATCCAGATGCATTAAATCATCTTATTGGTAAATTTACGTCAAATTTTCATCAAATTTCGTGAGGGGGCACCATAATCCTATTTCTGTAGGGGCAAGCCCTAATTAAATTTTTCTTAATTTTCCTTTGAGACAATGCTAAAAAACACAAAATGAATTACTTTTATTAATTATTCATGAAATAAAATAAAAAATTATTTTCAAAAACTTGTCACAATTTCCTCTTTAATTAACTTTTTTATTCTCTATTTTCTTTTTCGGTTAAATCTTCAATTTCTTTATTTCCTTTTTCACTTGACTGGCCCTTTCTTTCACTTGACTATCTCTTTCTTTCAGTTAACTCTTAAACTTTTCGATGTTCTCTCCACTCATCTCTTACATATTTCTATTTTCTAATTCAATTTTCTCTTTCATCCTTCTTACATTTTCCATTTTTCGAATGAGCAAGTTTCCTTTGCACATTCTCTCATTTAATCTTAGTTGTTGATCTTCTATTCAATCTCATCAATTCATCTTGTAAACTTCGTCTATAAATTTGAAATACATCTCTTCACAATTACAACCACCATCTTCGAACTTTCATTGTTATTATTGTCTTAAGTATAAGTGCAAAATCTATCAGTGTACATTTTGTGGTTGTTGGGATGGTTCACAACTATCCTGTTTGTATTCATGTTGTAAAAAATGTGTTTGCATTGTTAGTCCTTGCCTTATAGCAAGGAGACTCATTTTTTCAGCTGAATGTTGCGTATTAAAATGGTGCATTGGAAATCGTACCGATAAAATATATATTGCTATGCTGATGTTTTGGGGATTAATTTATTAAAAGTTAATTATTGAATTTTTTTACAATTTTCTCATTGTCTGTTGGTATTTTTGTCGTGGTTTTATCATTTTGTAATTTATTTAATTATTGTAACAAACTTTTCTATTGGAAATATTTCATGATTTTTTTGGTAAATTCATATCTTTGCACCCACTGTTTCTGGCAACGCATGGCATTTTAAGCAGTACATTTAAATTTACTATTTGCGATTTTTTTTGACAAAATGTCGCCTATTAAAATGGTGCATCAGAGATCGTTCTAGTAAAATATACATGTCACTATGCTAATGTTTTGGGGATTAATTTATTAAAACCAAACTATTAATTTTTTTTGCAATTTTCTCATTGATTGCTAGTATTTTCGTCGTGGTTTTGTCATTTTGTAATTTATTTAATTATTGTAATGAACATTGCTATTGGAAATATTTCATGATTTTTTTGGTATAGTCATGTCTTCACACCCACTATTTCTAGCGACGCATGGCATTTTAAGCAATACATTTGCATTTTCTATTTGTAAATTTTCATTTATTATGACTAGACTGAAGTGCAAGTGTCATTAGTGGCTTATGGTGTGAAGTTTTAATTCTATCGAGCAAAATATTATTTGTGTTGTTTATTCATTTTCTCAGATTACATGCATCAAAACATCCATGCTAAATCAGACATATCTTGAACAGATGGACATCCTTCAATGTCTATCACTATTCCATGAATAGATAATTAATTTGGATTGGAAAAATACAAAAACATGATAAAAATATCAAAAGCCAATAAGGAAATTGCAAAAGCATATATATAAAACATATATAAGTATATATATATGTATATATATATATATGTACATATATACATATATACATATGTACATATATATATATATATGTACATATGTACATATATATGTATGTACATATATATGTATGTACATATATATGTATGTACATATATATATATATATATATATATATATGTATGTATGTATGTGTGTTCTACATTTTTCATTTATCTAGGTCTGATTTTCATTTATTGTGAATAGATTCAAGTGCAGTTGCCATTAATGGATTATGGTGTTGTGTTTTGAGTTTTTAAAGCAAAGGATTATTTACGTTGTTTAGTATACACACACATATATATATATGTATATGTGTATATATATGTGTGTGTATGCGTATATATATATGTCGATCGAGGATACTAGTATGGGACGATCACACTTGATCCATGATGAATCAAAGCATAACGTAGCCACTAATATTCAATCTTCAAACAAGATCATTCAAATGAAAGATAAACTAAACATTTATTGAAATGACGCATTCTAAATATAAAAACATTGAAATGTCTATTCTACCTGATTTGAAACATCCCGTTTTGGAATTGGTGTCGTGTTGATGTGAAACAACGACCCTTTTCCAATCCCATGATTAGTGAGCTTGTTTCAATCCATTCTATTGAAGAGAACTGATGGAACTAATGTGATAAATGGATGAAAACATGATTTATGCTGAATTGAACATGATGTGAGCTAAATTAACATGATTTTATGCTAAAATTGATCTAAATATGCAATTGCTAAGCTAATCTAAGTTAATTCTAAGCTAAAAGATTCAAACCCTAATTTATAAACAAACTAAGATAGATGCATGGAAGCCATTAATGGAAGATTAAGCTATTATACAACTAAAAATGAACTAAAATATGCTAAATGTGAGTAAAGTATGAGTGTGAGTGTGAGTGGTTCCAATAGCATAATTTTGTAATTGAAAGATGGATCTATTCATCTCCAAATAGTGATTTATTTATAGGAAAGCAAATGAAAAATGAAGGGCTAAGATTGAAAAAGCTAATCAATAGTCAAAAAGGAAAGAAGATGGAGGCATGGATGATGGATTCTCATCAAGGGTTGAAAATGCAAGTTGATATTTAATCAAGGGCTCACATTTAATCCAGAAAACCACACTTCTAACTTGCACAAGAGGTCACAAGTTAACTTGCATGTGAAGTTAAGTAAGTTTGTTAGAAAAAAGAATATTCCTTAGAATATCCTCACGGGTGAAGAAAAATAGATTTTTTGCAAATTAAAACAAAGTTTAATTGTGCAAAAGTGAAAGGAATATTCCATGGGAATATTCCCCTTTTGGAGGAATGTGCAAAGGAGGAATATTCCCTTGGAATATTCCTTTGCAAGTGGGGGGAATTAGTAATTTGATAATTAAAACAAATTTTGAATTATGAAAATTAGGGGAATTATATGATATTCGTTAAATAATTGATTTAATGGAGATCAAATGAAAAAGAAATGGATGAGATCGATTTGATCTATCTATGGTCACAAATGAAAGAAGGATGAAACATGGATCAAGGATTATCATCAATGGATGAGAATCAAAGATCATGGGCTCACAATCATGCAAACAAACACACTTTGCAACAACTTTAAAAAGTTTTTTCAAAGTTTGTTTGGAGTAATCATTACCTTAAATTTCGGAGGAAACTAGGAGAATATTCCTTTGGAATATTCCCTATGCAAGTGGATGAGAGGTAAATTATCAATTTAGTTAATTAAAACTAAATTTGAATGTGCAAGATGAGGAATGTGAGGATATTCATTAGATTATTGATTTATTTAATGAAAAAGAGATGCAAATATGATATTTAATTAAATAGATTAGGTTATTTAATTAAATAAGAGGACTTAGGGTTAAAATTAAATAATTTGCATTATTTAATTAAATCAGATGAAATGTCAGTGTGAGAGGGGGTGAATTAACCCAATTAGGTAAATTAGATTAATAGGTGAAAATGAGACATTTAATTAAATAATTAGGCCTATTTAATTAAACAAGCGAAAAGAGGATGGGTTTGAGGACGAAATGATGTTAGTTAGCCAATGTGATCCATCAAGAAATTTTTAGGTGTCTGCATTTTTTCCCTCTTTAAATTTTGATGCTGGTTACAATGCAAAAATAGATATCGATGATCTCTTTGAGATTTTGATAGCCAAGCTAAAGTTGATTGATTTGATTGATTGATTGATAACATTGTTGAGGATTCACAACAATGTAAGTATTGTGTTGAATAACATGAGGATTGATAGGGAACAATATATCCCAATGATGGTTGATTTGATAGATTTGATGGCAAGGCTAGGAACAAAGTTCGTTAGATGATTTGATATCAATATGATCAAAAGATTGTTGGTTTCCATTTCGAGAGATTGATTAGGGAATAAAGTGTTCCAATTGGGCTCTGAATAGGTGAAGATCAGACTTATGCTTGAGATGTCAATATTTTAGGTTGCCTTTGGATCAAGGAGCTGCAACTTTCTAAATTATTGAGCTAAAGATAATATAGATGTCCCACTATGCCCCAATGGAAGAGGGGTTGTTGTTGTGCTAGCTCAGCTATTGATGTAGACAAATTTCATTATGTATATATAGTCATTAGATATGGGTAGCCTCATGTATATTTTGATGTGGATCACATAGATTTGATGCTCGGATAGAAATTTTAGTAAAGATAGAAGAACAAGAAGAATATGATGGATGGAATAATGAATTGGATATTGATTACCCATTGATCTAAGATTGATTCAAGAGTCCAACAAGCCTATGATCCACTGAGGCTTTATTAGATAGAGTAATGAGAAATGCATGATGATGATGATGATGATGATTTTCTCATATCTTGGGATCAGGATTTTCCATCATTCCTTATTGTTTGATATAACACATAAACATGATGCATCAAGGTATTAATAACTAGGACGATGTTGTATCTAATGTAATGTACTTTGACTCTACAAATAGATAGGATAGTTCTTGTTCACATATTGACATACATAAACCTCATTGGAATGTAAGTTAAAAGATTAGAATAGATTGGACCAAAGCATACGTAATAGTCAACAACATACTCCAAACAACCTTCCTACACACAACCAAGAAAGTATGTGCCAAGACAATTTTACAAGAATACCCACAAGAACAACAAATGAAAGATAATGATAGATGCCCCATTCCTTTCTCTCTAAATTTTTTTGATAGACATCATCGAGAGGTCCTCAAAATGGGTAATTAAGATAAATCACAAGAAAATATCAAAGATAGATAGTCAGTGTTATCTATATCTCTTGTCAGATTAAATATACCTAAGTTGATTTATGATATTGATGTCCATCATAAGAAGGATACATCCTAGGAAATTTTGATCAAAGGGTTGTTTGATGTTAGGATGATGATGAGCTTTATGATAAGTAGTTGATACAAATTTCATTGATGCATTTACCTATGATTTAGACTTTAGATTTTGACACTTAGGTTCTCACTTTATGACTTGCTACACTTGCTTTCTACTTGCCTCACCAAAGGTTGAAGGTGATGCTTGATTTAATATGGGTGGAGGTTTATTGCGGGTGAAAGCGAGATGGGATGGATGGTTTTGGGTTTTTTTGGATTATTTCAATGTTTTTGGTATTTCAAAAATGTTTTGAGGCTATTTTTGGTCTGTTTAAAATTTTATGAATGTTTAGGTTTGCAATTATTTGAGGCTATTTATGTCTTTCTCAAAGATATTTGAGGTTGTTTAGGTATTTTGAATGTTTTCCAATGTTTTTGGATTTTCAATTTTTGAATTTTTTAAGGCTTTGCAAGATTTTCCAAATGTTATGGGATTTTCAAGTTATCTGAATGTTTTAAGGCTTTTTTGATATTTTGATGTTTTGGGATTTTTGGAGATTTTGAAAATGTTTTGGGATTTTCTAGTTTCGACCTAGAACCTAACCTAAAAGAACTATCCTAGGGGCCTCAGGGGTTGATCAAAGGTAAGCCTTTCCCACGTTATATACGTAGATACCGCATAGTTCGATCAACTCAATTTATTGAAAAATGAGATATGAACAGTTGATGGAATGTTGGTGTATTATGACGAACTCCTAAAGACTGGCCTAGGGTGCCTCGTGGGCACATCAATGATGGAATTTCCTACCTTCAATCTCAGAGATGATGTAGTTCGACTAGGCAATGCTTTTGGATTTTTTATGTTTGAATTTTTTAGGGATTTTGATGTTTTCTAGATGTTTTGGATTTTTCCTTTACAATTTTACAAATGTTTTTGGATTTTAGCTATATAGGATTTCAATGTATTTGGATTTTTTGATGAATTTTTTATGAATGTTTTTGGGATTTTTGATGAGATTTCCAAATAAACTTAAGATATACAATAACCCAATATGATTCATAATGAACTTCCCCTAGTGTGATGCAATAGACTACCTCGATATAGGCAGGACAAACTAACCTTAGGAATATGCCAAGTAGTACTAAAGGGGATACGATACTTCACAACATCAAGCTATGATAAGGATGTGAATGAGTGATGGAATAAATAGGATGAATGATGAGGTGATGGACGGAGGATGAGAAAAAGAGCCATAGAATAGATGGAGGTACTTTATTTATGTGAGGTGCCTATTTGCCAAGTTTTCACCAAGGTACTTGCCCAAAGTGCCAACGAAGTGGTTTTCACTAAAGGATGATTTTTTCTTTACTTTTTCAATCCTTTTTCTTATTTTTTTGGATTTTGATCATTTTTTTGTATTTTCAAATTTTACACCCTTCAAGCCTAGTCATAAATTTTTTTGAGATACAAGTTGTTAGCTGGCTTCTTCAAGGGTTCACCTTCAGATGTTGATAGATTATTTTCCCCTGATCCATAGCTTGTTGTGACAACAAAGGGACCCAACTAGTAGGCTCAAAATTTCCTTTACTATCCTGATTAGGTAGATTCTTCTAATTCTATTTTAGGACAAGATCCCCTACCTAGAAAGACTGACATTTGGTCTTCTTTTTATAGCTTTGTTTCAATCAATTTTGATATACTTGCAAGTGATTAAGGGCATCAAGATGACGCTCATCTAGGAATTTGATCTCATTCAGCCGAGAGACTTTGCATTCTTCATCAATGATCAAGTTCTGCAACGACACTCATAGTGATGGGAGCCCAACCTCAATAGGAAAAATGGCTCCTGATCCATAGACCAAAGAGAAAGGGGTTGCACCTGTGGGTGTGCGAATATTGGTTTTATATTCCTACAAAATGGGATTTAATTGCAAATGCTAGTCATGACCAGCTTCATTGACCATTTTCTCAAGGATTTTAAGGATGGTCTAGTTTGTAGCCTCAGTCTAACTATTTCCTTGGGGATAATATGGGGTAGATAATCAGTGTTAGATGTTGAATCTTTGGCATAGCTCTTTCACATCCTGATTTTTGAAGAATGTTTCGTTATCAGAGATAAGGGTTTATGGAACACTGTAATGGTAGATTAGGTAATTTAGGATGAACTTGGTAATTTTATTCCTCATTATGTAGGTCATAGGAATGGATTTCAGCCACTTAGTAAAGTATTCAGTGGTTGTTATGATAAACCTATGGCCATTGAATGAGGTTGGATTGATCTTTCCTATGAGGTTAAGCCCCCATTGCAAAAAATTCCAAGGTGTAACCATCAATTGTAATTAGTGAGCTGGAGCATGAATCAAATCTCCATGTTGTTGATATTGGACACATTTCTACACATATTGATGAACTTCTCTTTCCATGGTTGGCTAGTAGTACCCCATCCTCAATAGTTTCATAGCTAAATTCATACCGCTAGAATGGGAACCACATATGACATCATGTAATTTTGTTAAAGTGGTTAAGGCTTCCTCTTCGTTAAGACATCATAGTAATGTTCCTTTGATGCTTCAACGATAAAAGGTATCACTTAGGATCATGAATCGGGATGCCTTTTTGACAAAGGTCCTTTTAAAGTTGGAGGTTATATCGGATGGGAGGGTTCCTCTACTAAGGTAGATAAATATGTCATGATACCATGGGGATCCAGGACCAACAATGAAATGTGTGAATCTTAAACATGTTCCAATTGCACTCTTTATCTATAAATTTAGCCAAAATCCAAAATAAAAACTTTAAAACAAATATTCTTGAAAACTAAAATATACTACAAATTTCTTATCAAGAAACACATTGCACCTCCAACAAGAAATGCCAATTCTATGTAAAGTGGTTTCCTTACAAAGCTACCTATGTGAGAAGAGCGATCTAGATTGTAAGATCGGTTGTTCAATGGGTTCAAAAGAGATGCAAGATGATTGGTTTGATGTTAGTTGTTCATTTTTATTATTTTCCACCACTAACGACTTTGACCATTTCATAATATTTCTCTTGCAAATTCTATTTCGATAAGTTGCTAAGGATCTGAAGGGACATTCAATAGAGGAAGCTCATTTGGGTTGTTCATCTTTCTCCTTCAATGGTAGGAAATGAATGTCAGATAGAGGAATTCGCAAAAAATCCTCCCTGCATGTGCCAAAATGGGAGCTTTGGAATAGGGAATGTACATCGATCAAAACATCATGGAATGAGGATCCTTTCAGAATCTCCCTACTTGTGCAAAAATGTGGGCTTTGGAACAGGGTATGGACATCCATCAAAGCATAGAGGAATTTTGTCAGATGTTGTAGTTGCAACTGCCCCGGTGTTTGACAAGATGCCTCAAAGAGATGTGGTCTCGTGGACTGCAATTATTGCAATATATGCACAACATGAATTTGTTGAAAAGCTTTACAAATTTCCAAGCAAATGCAATTGTCAGGTTTAAATCCAAATTCTGCAACCTTTGCTAGCATCCTCCCTGCCCATGCCAAAATGGGAGCTTTAGAATAGTATGAACATCCATCAAAGCATAAAGGATAGAGGATCTTAGATATTATAGTTGCAACTACCATAGTAGACATGCATGATTACTCACATCCTTCTCAATGGTAAAATTTGATAAAATCAACAATAATGTAGCACAATCAAACACAAAAATTAGATTTTTTTGTTTTCTTACTTGAAAATGCAATAAACATGGGTAGTACCACCCAAAAGTTGTTCACCAAAACATAAGAAACCCAATAATAATGTCGGTGAGAGATTTTTTTTCAACTATCATAGTTGGAAATGCTCTAGTACATATATACAAAATGTGGAAGCATAGAAAAGGCACTGAACCGTTTGAAAGAATGCCTCAAGGAGAGGTTATCTCATGGAATGCAATGATTGTAGGAAATGCACAAAGCATATTTTTTTAAAAGCTTTAAAAACTTTCAAGCAAATGAAATTGGCAAGTGTAAAGCTAGACTCCACAACTTTTGCCAACATTCTCCCTACCTGTGCCAAAATAGGAGCATTGCAACAGGGTATGGACATCCATCAAACAAACCATAAAGAATAGAGGAATTTCATCAGATGTTGAAGTTGCAACTACCTTGATGGACATGTATGCAAAATTTGTTAACATAGAAAAGGAACGTGAACTGTTTGACAAAATGCCCTAAAGAGATGTCATCTCATAGAATGCAATGATTACATGATATGCACAAACATGGATTTTGCAAGGATGATCTAAAAATATTTGAATTAATGAATCACATTCGAACATGTCTTCATATTGCCCTTGTCATTACAAATATCTCTAATTTAAATTCTCTGGACTTGGATACAAATTCTCTATCTTGTTCTCTTCAGTAATAATCTCACAGGAAGCATTCCTTCTGCTTGGGGAAATTATTTGGTTTGGAGTCTTTAGACTTGGGCAATAATATATAGTGTCTCCATTTTGATTATTTTATAGCAGAAACAAATAACATACAAGACTAGGCATAATATCCAACATAGTCATGCCAAACCTACACTCCCAATTTTTATTAACAAACTACAAAAGTCACACAGATTATACAAGCCATCACATGCAACTAGATGTGTTTGTTTTCATGGAACATGATGGAAAAGTATTAAAACTCACTAGAAATCAACAGATAATTAGACAAAATAGCAGGTAGAATCAACTTTGTTTGAACCATTGTTCTCACAAAATGCCTCACCAACAAGCATGACCACAAAAATGGAATTTTAAAAAGAATTTATGGTATTTAAAATGTTTGACAAAATGCCTCAAACAAATGTTGCGTCATGACCTGCCATAATTGTTAATAAAATTCTACAAACTTCCAAGAAAATGAAATTCATAGGTGTAAAGCCAAATCTAATATTTTTTTCAGCATTCTACCTGTGTGTGCAAAAATTGGAGCTTTGGAATAGGGTATGGACATTTATGGAAGAATAAAGTAAGTATATTTTTATAGTTGAACATTATGATGTCGTTGTTTCTTAATTTTGTTCAGGGTACGTGTCAACTCAAATAGTTTGGTTTTAGAAAGTCACTGCATGCAAGATTTTTGTTGTATGTTGGTGTGCTATGTGGTTTGAATGATTTTTACCTCTTTATTTGAACTCTTGTTGGCTAGTGTTGTTGATGCCATAACATTTGATAGTT
The DNA here is from genome assembly GCA_007115665.2 of Sequoiadendron giganteum. Lineage (NCBI taxonomy): Eukaryota > Viridiplantae > Streptophyta > Pinopsida > Cupressales > Cupressaceae > Sequoiadendron > Sequoiadendron giganteum. The sequence continues at coordinate 291,424,841 of CM021107.1, forward strand.
AAATTAATCAAAGTTGCCAAACATTTAGACTGCGAACCCATAATGATAGACTTAACAAGGGAATGCTATACTAACAAAATAGAAATGCCAAACAAAATGGACCCATGCATGTAGATATTAATGATAAAGGAGCTTGGTTATTTTCTTTATTCAAAGGTTTTGTTTCAATCTTGTAAATGGATGCATATTATTTTTCATTGAGACCTTCATTACACAAATGTACCCAAAAAAAAAAACTTTTTTTTTTCAAATTGACCTTCCACACCTCTTCAGCATACCCATTACACACTAAGATAATAAAATTAATATAATATTAATAATAAAACAATAATAAAATAATAGTATAATGTAATAACTTAATATTATTAATCTAATAATAAGAATAATATATTAATAAGAATAATATAATATTATAATATTTGCAATAATATAATAGTGATATAAAAAATATATATTAAGAATAATATAATAATTATAATATTCATAATATACTACTAATATTAATAAAAATATACTAATATAATAGTAAATATATACAAATTAGAATAATAATATAATATTATATAATAAAAATATTAAAAAATTATACTTTGTGAAGAGATAATCAAGCTTTATAACATGGAACCTATGCTATTTAGAGAGAAATCAAATGGTCTAATTTGTCAACTTCAATCTAATGAGCGATGCTTGGAGCAAGCTCTAGAATAGGGTATGACATATATCACAACATAATAGAAGGGGATTTTGTTAGATGTTATAGATGCAAAATTTTGAACCATTATCATGACACTTTAGTAATTAGTCTCTCTCCCTTTATATGAACATTTCTTCTCTCTTCTCTCCCTCTTGATCTCTCTATCTCTCTACATCTCTTTATATTTCTTAGTCTCCATCTCTCTCTTCTCCTTCTCTCTCCCTCCCTCTTTATCTATCTATAATCTCTCCCTCCCTCTCTAACTCTCTATTAATCTATCTCCTTCTCTATCTCTCCATGTCTCTCTCACTAACACACACACACTTCATGTTTCTCCCTCCCTATCTCTCTCTCTCTCTCTCATTCATACACACACACTCCCTATTTCTCCCTCCTTATCTCTCTCTGTCTCTCTCACTACCTCTCCCTCCATCCATCCTACTCAATATATCCCTCTCTCTACCTCTATATATCACTTCCTATATATATATATATCTTTATATCTCTCCATCTCCCTCCCCTCTCTCTTTCTTATCCACTCCATCTCTCCCTTCATCTCTCCTACTCAATATCTCTATCTCTCTCTCTATCTCCCTTTCATTCCTCTCTATCTCTTTATATCCATATCTTTCTCTACCTCTATCTCCTTATCTCCCTATATCTCTCTCTATCTCTATCTCTTTCCCTATCCCTCTCTATCTCTTTATATCACCCTCTATATATATCTCTCCCTCTCTCGCTCACTCTCCCTCTTCTTGTCTCTATCCCTCTCTATACATTGAGCCATCTCTCCCTCTATCTATATCTCTCCCTCTCTATCTCTCTCTACATATATCTCTCTCCCTATCTCCCCCTCTTCTCTCTCTCTCTCTCTCTCTCTCTCTCTCTCTCACTCCCTCCTCTACCTATCTCTCTCTCTCTCCTGCTATTCTCTCTCTCTCTCCCCCTCTCTCCCCACTCTATCTCTCTCCCTTTATCTCCCTCCCTCTCTATATCTCTCCCTATCTCTCCCTCCCTCATTCCCTCCCTATCCTTCCTATCTCTCTTTATCTCTACCTCTCTCTCCTTTCTCTTCCTATCTCTCTATCTCTACCTCTCTCTCCTTTCTCTTCCTATATATCTCTCTCTCTTCCTCTCCCTCTCTTTATATCCCCCTATTTCTATCCCCCTCTCTTTTTTTCCCCCTCTCCATCTCCATTTGTTTGTTTACCTCTCCATCTCTCTCTTTTTCCCTCTCCCCCTCTCTCTATATCTTCTATATCTAAATCTCTATCACTCTATCTCACCATCTATATCTCTCCCTCTCCCTCTCCCTCTTCCTTTATATCTCTTTATCTCTTCCTCTCTATCTCCTTATCTCTATCTTTATCTCTCCCTCTACCTCTCAGTATCTCAATATTCATTTCTCTTCTTCTACCTCTCTCCCTCTATCAACCTCTCTCCCCCCTATATGTAGAAATTTCTCCCTCTCTCTATCAATCCATTTCTCCTCCTCTCTCTCCCTCTTCCTAAACCTGTATATCTATATCTCTTTGCCTCTCTATCTCTATCTCTCAATATTTCTTCTACCATCTCTCTTTATCTCTATCTCGTTATCTCTTCATCTCTCTCTACCTTTATATATATCACTTCATATCTCTATCTTTATCTTTCTATCTATCCCTTTCTCATTCTATCCCTTTATATATTTATTTCTTACATCTCTATATACCCCTCTCTCCTCTATCTCTTTATCTCTCCCTCTTCTTATCTCCATACCCATTGTCTTCTCCATCTCCATCTCCATCTCTATCACTATCTTCCTCTCTATCTCTATCCCCTAGCTCTATCTCCTTATCCCTCTCTATATCTCTCTCGTCACCCGTTATCTCTCCCTCTATTGATCCATATCCCTCCCTCTTTCTATCCCTATCCCTCTCTCCATATTGTAAACATAACATGAACATATTGGTAATCGATTTCGATCCATATTCCTCGCTCTTTCTATCCCTATCCCTCTCTCCCTCTTTTGATCCATACCCCTCCCTCTTTCTATCCCTATCCCTCTCCCCCTCTTTTGATCCATATCCTTCCCTCTTTCTATCCATATCTCTCTCATCACCCCTTATCTCTCCCTCTTTTGATCCCTATCCCTATCCCTCTTTCTCGATTCAAAGGTTTTATTTCATTAATGTTTAGATCCATGTAAGTGGATGCATAGTTGATTTGAAGCTATCACTTCTCCATTGAGATCTTTGTTGCACAAACAACATCGTGACCTACCAATTGACCTCATGTATTGCACAAATTTATAAAAAAAAATTAAACACCTTTTTTCTAAATGACCTTCCACACCTCTTCGGCGTACCCGTTGCACACCAATGCTAGTTTTACGCGTTTTCACACGCTAGGTACTTATGAGTTGACAACTCAAGTGAAACCTATCCAATTTGAAAAGTCGAATCAGTTAATCCTACGATCAATATTAAAAAAAGTTGAGAAAAGGTCCCGAGAGGCACGGAACGGGAACGGAAAATAACAACGACGAACTAGTCTTCCACGATCCATAAATCCGCCACTCATCGCTGCAGGGTCCGTATATTTTTAATCATTCCACTCAATAAGACTGGTCTTATCCAATCCACAACCCACAATTGGATGCAGGTACGAAGAAGCGTCTTAAGCTGTGTGCTCAAATACTACCCCCTTGGTAATAACTACCACCGGAGTTTATATATCAGGTCAAATTTAAGAGGTCTTGGCAGTAAGAATTATCCAAATGGTGGTCTAATCATGTACTAATATTCTCTAGCATAGATGTCTCGGTCACTGTACAATCCTGTTTTTTTCTGCTAGTAGTGGCACCCACGACCGCGAGTCCTGCTGAAAATGATAAGAAGCTTCTCGGCAAATGGGAAATTCATGTGTAGGAGCAGCTTTGAATAGCAGAAGCCGTTTCCTCAACAACATTGCAGAATCAGTTCCATCTCATTACTGGAAAACAGGGGAGGCAGGTTTGCAAGAGCAAGAAATTCCAGCGAGCAATCCGAAGGAGGCACCCACAACTGTCAGCATTCCAGATCGGGCAAACCCAGTCGTAGAAGAGTCTCCGAAAATGAAAAGGTTTGGGGATGGTGCCCCTTCTCTCACGTCCAATGTTTTAATGCACAAGACTGAGAACCTCAGAGATCTGTACAGCTTGGGCAGAAAATTAGGTCAAGGCCAATTTGGTATCACGTATTTGTGTATTGAAAAAAGGACTAATAAGGAGTATGCTTGCAAATCCATTGCGAAGAGGAAGCTTTTGTCTATTGAGGATGTGGAGGATGTGAGGAGGGAGATTCAGATAATGCACCATTTGTCTGGGCATCCCAATGTAGTGACCATAAAGGGTGCCTATGAAGATGTAGCATCTGTTCATTTGGTCATGGAATTGTGTGCTGGTGGAGAGCTGTTTGACAGGATCATTGTCAGGGGGCATTACAGTGAGAGGAAGGCCGCTGAGCTCAGCAGGACCATCGTGGGTGTGGTGGAAGCATGCCATTCTTTGAACGTTATGCATAGAGATTTGAAGCCTGAAAATTTCTTGCTTGCTAGTACAGATGAAGACGCCGCTCTCAAGGCTACTGATTTTGGGCTGTCGGTCTTCTTCAAGCCAGGTTAGTTGGATGGATCTTTTTTCCTTCTTCATCTTCTTCTTTTGTTGTTTGAATCCTCCAGCTGCAATTTAATAATAGCAAATGCTTCATTATTACCATTTTTGCTTTATTCAGAAAAGCATGGGTGGACTTATGGGTTGTGTGTACCCATAATTGTTAGGGCACAACCTTGCTGCATGTCTACAGGGAATATGAGAACCCTTACTGTGGTTAGATGGATTTCATTTACCGTTTTAATAGTAGTACAACATTCCACTTTATGTGGGAAACCGATCAGAGATATTTCTTTTTCCCTATTAATCAAAGTGCAGTCTTTCACTTTAGCTGAGAGCTTAGTTAACTCGTTATACCAACATTTTAGCATTGAGGGCATGCCTGTAGAGATCGGGGTCATTGTTGAGATAATTTTGATGCCTGCGGTGATCTGGGTCACTGTCGAGATACGTTTGCTGTCTTATCATTAGACCACGGCCTGACAGACTTTTCTTTAATGTTGTATCAATCTATTTATTAGAGATGCAGCTATCGTCAAAGTCATCTGGTTCATGCGTGTGACCTCGGCGCAAATAAATTCAGAGAAAGATCAGGAGCAAAATTTTTTCTGATAAGATTCATTCAACAAATAGATGCAGATTTTTAATTTGTTTTCGATTAATTGGTGAGGGATCTATAGTGGCCCTTGTTCAAGAACAAAAAAAAAGTTACAAAAATGGTCATAATGACTGAAATACAAAGGCTACAATACAAGAGCAAACAGCCAAGCCAACCAAACAAAGACCAAGCCAAAATCCACCACCACTTGAGGCCAAAACTGACAAAACAAAGTCACCAAAGTAGACCGCAGATGAGTCACCAGCGGCCTATTCATAAACATCCTAGTTGCCAACGCCATTGGCTGAATCCATACTCCAACCGTCCAAGTCAATGATTGCCACTTCCTCTCGGCCACTCTGATCAGCCTCAGGAGAAGCTCCCACACAGGCAGAGTCAAAGGCATGAAGTTTCACCCTGTGTAATGGTTCCAAAAGTTTTTTCCCAACTGCAGCTGACCTTCCACCCAATATGGCAGAGTGAAAGGACTCGAAACCTCTAGGTACCCATGAGAATGGGTTTTATAAGACTATCTACCACTGTGCATAAATCCAGACAAAAGAATCTATGCTCCTTAAATTCTCTATGTACAGCCAGAATTTCCTGTTTCACCAAACAGACATCCCCCATTGAGGTTGGGGATTTTATACCTCGCCGCTCCTCCAAATCCTCACTAGCTGTCTCCATAGCTGCAAACTGGAAGGAAGGCAGACTTGCAGGAGCCACAGTTGAATCTCCACCACAGGGAAAATGGATATAGATTATTTGCCTTTTATTAAAAAAATAAATTTCGATGAAGTAAATTGGGGAGATCAAGTTTACCTTGGCAAACTTACTCTCTTTATTTAAGATAAATAAATTCAAGTTCCAATTACGACATAGCTGTTGACGTGTTTTTTATGACGACATCAACACAGAATAAAAATGCCCAACGGTCATTCTATTCTCTCTTGATCAAAGAATTCCGCATGCTAAGATTGCGTGAAAGTTCATGTGTTCAACTCCAAGGTTCCTTTAACGCGAATAGACTCAGTTGGTTGATGTGTATATGCTGGGTATCCAAGGGGACTTACGTAGTTGTTCGATTTTGTGAAGCAGTCAGGACATGAATGATTTGACAATATTGCTCTGATTCCTAAATTAACCGGGAAATACTGAATTAAAGGGATAGGGATAGGAATTCCACGAATCTACTTCTAAAGGGTGGAGGACGAGGATCGACTTAAACACTCTTCAAACCAAACTTTCCTTTGTCTCCTTTCGGACAACTCTGACAAGGTTGGTGCAATCTTCAAAGGATGAGAAAGGTGTTCAAATTATGACACAACATGTTCATACCATCACTACGATGCATACGGACATATGAGCCACAATTGAAGTTAAGTGCCAATACTCCAGTTGACCACGCAAGGCAAACTTACCATCAGTAAGCCCGCTAGTGGTATGGATGAAAGAAGATGTGCTCAAATCGGAACGCCACACTCCACAACTAACAACTACTTGCATGAAATGAACGTCTATTTTACTCTATCTACCTTGAATTGGAAAGATGAAATGGCCTCGCTAGCTACTCATAACAAAGAAGAAATCACCAAGCAATGAAACTCTTTGTATTATGAAAAGTGTTCACAACAACCGTTTACAAAACTTTCAAAGGAAAGTTTTCTTCCCTCCTCAATCTAAGCTAACTTCTAAGCTCTACTCTCTAACTTCTATCTCCAATACTCTCTAGCTCTGATCTGAAGTCTAATTCTAATTCTAATAATTTACAAATGAGGGGGGATGCCCCTTTTATAGCTAGCCCATTTCAACGGACGGCTCAGATTGAATTACAATGAAGGGCTCAGATCGAGCCACCTATGCCCTGATTAGGGTTTCTGCCCTAAAAACCGCCACAGAGAGGAGTGGGCAATGAATGCACAGAATATTCTCCACTCCCCTGCAGGAATCATAATGAGCAATTAATGCCCACTACCATCATCAAGAAGATCCTCATCCATGAGAGCGTTCCCATTGGCCTTCTCTCGGATAGCAAACTCGATCAACCGGGCCAATACCGCTTCAACCTCCTGGGCAGAAATCAGTGGAATGTGGTTGAGCTGGAACTCCAAGACCGCTACCGTCTGTCCGTGCCGGATGTAAGACTTCTTCCATGCCGCTAAGGCGTCCTGGGTATGCTGAATAATACTAAAGAAAGTGGAGACATTATCAAAGTCATCTAGGACAAGCGACCTTGCAGCTGAGAAGAATGGAGCCAATTTGTCTTTCAAGCCATCAACAGTTATTTCCTCTGAGGCCAACTTTCTAGCAAATATGGCTTCTAATGTATTAAGGATTCCCTCCAAGATGTTGCCCATTGTTTTCCTCACTCTTGCTGAATCTGACCTTGCTGCATCGTGAAATCCACGGCCTGTGACCACCGAGGAGTACCAACTGGTGAAATCATACCTGTCACCATCCTGAATCACACCTCCATCCACCAAAGTTTGCAGAGGTATATGCATCAAAGCCCCCAAACGAAGTACAGTCTTCGTCTGATAGATGCGGGTATCGCCCCAGGCCTGATCCACCATGTCAATCCGTGCCAAAATACTTGAGGCCTGCCGATAAGCATTGGTGAGGTCCTCCATGAATTTCCTTGTCTTAGTACGAACATGGCTAACCCACTTGTCCGCTTCCGTTTTTATCTTCTTTAAATCCTCTAAGCCAACAACTGACTCCCTCGGAAGCTCTGGTGGACGTTCTACTGTTGGGTTTGCTGGTTCACCTGGACGTGCTAGACTCTGCACATATCCTATCAAGGTTTTGTGCTCCTTCTTCAATTTCTTATACTTCCCCTCCGTGCGGAGCAATTGATCCTTCAATGCTTGATAGGAGTTATCGAACTCCTCAACAATTTGGGCTCCTATAGGACGACCCAACTCTACGGTGGTGATCACATAATTTTCAGGCCTCTCCTCGGTTCGATCACAATCCTCTCTCGGAACAGCCACCTGAAGCGTGCGAGAGCCTGACTCATCAGTCGAGATCTTTGAAAACTTCCTGGCCTTTTTCTTTTCTGGTGGCGCACTGATCCTCCTAAGGAACTCCTCCATCTCGATGGCTGGATCCGTATCATCCTCGGGTTCTCTTCTCATTCTATCTGAAAGCCAATCCGGCACCGTTCTGTTGCGGATTGCAAATGACGAGGGGTTGCTCTTCTGTTGCCTCCACCTCGTGCACTTCCTCTCTTCTTGCACTGCTCTTCTCGGGCTCATCATCTTCCACGAGCTGCGTATCTCCGGACCCCTGGGTTCCCTGTTCTGCGTTTTCCTTTTCCTCCAATGTCATGTCCAACATCTGTTGGAAACGAGTGTCAGCCACTGTTTCATCTTCTTCCTCTTGTTGGCCAGCCCTGGATACATTGACGCTTATACTATCTGATTCTCGGATGTTGGGTTGATCCACCTCCTCAAGCTCCCGCTCTTCACCCAATCCTACCCTCTGATCAACAAATAATGAAATCACTCTCAAACTCGAAGATCGAGTTTGTGAGTGCATAGGTGATGCTTGTTCCATCCTCAACGGTATTGGCTAGGTTGGTACTTCTACTTGCGCTTCCGGTGTTTGAGCAACCTGTTTTCCCCTTCTCATTGATAGCGGCCTTGGGTCACCCATCAAGCTATAAGTAAGGGCGATCGATCTGCTCTTAAGTCTGCATACATGTCTATCGACCCAAGCCCTTGTGAAAGTCAACACCGGAATAGAGAGCGTGTCCAAGTCCATGATTTCTGGCTCGGACCAATCAGGTGGTGGGACCGGAGTATCCCTAACTGAACCATAGTCGGGTTGCATAACGTTGACATCCTCTTCCACCTGGTCGGGAACTGGAATGATCTCACATTCCTTGATCAATTTGAGGGGAAGCCTGGAAAACATCCTTTTCCTTATCTCAACCTCATCAACAGCATTTGCCCAAAAGTCTTCAATGTGGGCCTTGTGTCGGTACTCGACGTTCTGTATCATTCGGATGTTTCTGTACGGATCAAAATCCTGTCTGCCTGTGTGATACGACAGATGGTAGAATTGCAGCTCATCCTCTGCCTCTCGAGCTGCCTGCAAGGAGGGACACACCTCAGTGGAATTTCCCATGGCAATAGGAAAGTCAAGTCCACCCTTCTTCTTCTTTTTTTGAATCTTATCATAGGCGATCAACTGCCTAGATATTTCCAGCATTATAATGTGATCGGTGGGGTACCTCGGTAGCCGGTATGGATACGAAGTGAACCCCTGCAGCCTAATGTAAGTGAATTTCGGAAATTGGATGAGCCAATATCCGTATTCCTCGATCAATGCTTGTGCCTCTTTGGATACTCTTTGCTGCGTTCTCCGCTGAAGGGTCCTCGTGATGTGCATTGTGAATGCATCATTAGCCCGTTTGTAACTGGCAGGGTTAGCTAGATGCAACTGTGTGCAGGCCTCATGGATTTTGAACTGATCAGGTGCACAGCCTATCGGCTCCTTGTATGTAATCCCTCGATACTTGGTCATTCTTGCCAGCATATATATCACATACGAGCTCATGTAAAAGGTTTTCGTCCCCCTCAGGCTCCTGAACTGTTCATCTATGTTATCACTGATCATTCTTGCCCAGTCAACACATTCCTTTCCCTCCAATATGATCTCGATGAAGTAGAACATCCATGGCTCGAAGAAGTAGGCTTGTGCACTCCCATTTATTCGGCTCAGCATCATCATCAAGTCGCAGTATTCCTGTTTTACATCTTCGGCAATTATCTGCTTTGGGAGTCTAGTGCGAGGTGGCTTTGGCTTTTGCATCCAAACTCTGTTGATGACCGCAGCAACCCTCTCGAAGGAGGTGGAGTACATTTTATCCGCCCTCTCCTTTGATCTGTAGAGCATCTTTTCGGCAGTAGGAATCCCAAATGCCTCTCCGATGGCATCTGGCGTGAAGTTGGCAAGCAATTTGCCATCCGATGAGACAATGGTTCTACGCTCTGGCTTGTAGTGGTTTGCACACTCCATAATTAGCTCCGGGCACTGAATTGCTGGTGGAAAACCAGCGGCTGCATAGATACCACTCTTCATGATGTTATGTGTCGTGATTGATGGTTGATGGCCTCCCAGTCCGTACATCCTAGACTTGAGTGCATTTAGATTAAATGACTCGAGGTTGGTGTCACTTAATCCTGCCAATTTGGAGACAATTGCCGATTTTGGAAGAAATGACTTGGCGAGCCTTTTAATCATTGCCTGTCGGGATGAGCTAGCCTTGGCCGTTTCAGCGTTTGCAGCTCTGCCTGCGGCTCTGCTTGTTCCAGCAACATCCTTTGCTCCGGCCATTTGCAAAATAAAATAGAATAACAATAAGCTAGGCTGCAGATTTTTAATAAAATAAATAGCCTTCGAGGCGACTGCGAACGTGGAGTTAGCCTGTTGAAAATAAAAACTCTCAGCATAAATTACTAACTCCAAACCTCGTACTGTGTAAAAACTTTCGAGCTTATAAAGGAGCTTTTAACGACTGCACTTCTGACTGGCGAAGAAAATCACAGCCAACTACTAACTTTCAGCAATGTGGTTATTTCCTTAGCACAAAATAAACTTCTGCAACTCAATGCTCTGCAGCAATTTCAAAAGATAAATCTTCCAGCAACTCCGGAAATCTGCAACAACTTCAACCTTCAACTTCGAGATTGTAGCAACACACTCTCAACTTTTCGAAAGAAAGAGTCTCGGCAAATAAAAATTTCTCCAGCACTTCGCACTTCAGCAACCCAACACTCCGAAATAAAATAAACTCTCAAGGAATTTCTCTCCTCAACAATTTCGAAAATATTTCAATCTCTCAAGAACTTCTTCAGCAACTTCAACTTCGAAAAATGTGAGGAGAAATGAGAGAAAAGACTGTTTAAATAATTCTTCTCGAAGAATCCTGCCAAGTAAGGCTGGGGCTATTTTTAGTACCCTCATCAATTCTCCACTCTCTTCATTCGGAATCTTCTAATTCAAGCGCAGTAGTGGGCTAGTCGTCAGCCAGTCATTATGGCAGTTGCCATTAATAATGATTCCTTGTAAAAAAATTTCGAATTTTTCCTCTTGGTCTGCCAGTTAACTCTTGGTGATTTAAACAACTTGCGAGAAAAAAAAATCACTTGATTTGGTTTAAAATCCCACTTTAAAATCTCGCAGTGTTTAATTGAATTCAACTCGAAAAATCCGTGGGAGTTGTAAATTTATTTCCAACTTTTTAAAATGTCTGTCATTTAAATCCTCGATTTCATAAAATTTGCCTTAGACATTTTAAATTCTCTCTTTGAAATACTTAACTCCGGATGATTTAAAATCACTCGCCTGCTCGAAATAATTCATCCTCCGAGATTATTTAAAATTTCCCTTAGGAAATTAATTTTAAACTCTGTTAACTCATGGGTGCATTTTAAACGGGTTCATTTAATTTTCACTTAGAAAATACTTCATCAAGTCGTCAACCCCGTTTAAATGTCTGGAAAATTTTCATATCGTCTGTTAAACTCTTCATGCCAAGGGTGTATTTCTATCTAGTGAAATACTTATTTCACTTAGGAAAATTTCGAACATCTTCATACTTCTGGTGTTTTATTTTCCATGACTTAGGAATTTTATTAAAATCCTTTTCTCCCTTAGGCGTATTTGATCTTATTCAATTTTTAATTCCCACGCCTTAGACATTCTTCACTTCACACACCTGATAGAAAATTTAAATCTTCACCCCCCTTAGGCGTATATTTCCCCTTGGCATTTTATTAAAAAAAAAGTCTCCATGCCTTAGAACTTTTAAAAAAAAATCCCTTCCTTTCATGGGCGCAAAAGAGAGGGTGAGCTTCCATTTGCAACGCCTTAGTATTTTTCTTCAAGGCTTTCACTCACCTTTGGGCGCATTTCATAGGTTGCACTCTCATTTTGTGCCTTAGAAATTTCAAAGTTCCCTTCTTGAAGGTGGGCGCATTTTACACCTTCTACTTTTGCTTTGGCCACTTAGAAATTCTTTCACTTTACCTTGGGCGCAAATTAGCCTAGAGGCTTTCACTTGGACTTAGCATTTTTCGCTTTTTTTTCTTTACTTAGAAGCTTTCCTAAGTCTTCACTCCTTGAGGTGGGCGCATTTAAGGTGATGTGCTTTCATGTGAGGGCACATCTCCACCCCTCTACTCTCATTTCAATGGCTTAGGCGTTTTATCAATCATCACCTTCCTCTTACCCTGAGGGCGCAAATAGGCATGTCAACTTCCAATTTTGCCTTAGGCGCATTTCACTAGGCAAATTTCAATTTCATGAAGTGGGCGCATTTCATACCCTCAACTTTCATTTCAATGCCTTAGGCGTTTTTAGACTTCCTTTCCCTTTCTTGGAGGTGGGCGCATTTAACATAGGAAGCTTTCACTTTATCATGGGCGCATTTCACTAGGGGAGCTTCCATCTTATGCCTTAGGCGTTTTTTAGCCTTCAATATCCTTGGGCGCAAATAGCATGGCGGGCTTCAAGATGAGGGCGCAAATGGAGGTGGCTACTTTCATTTTGCCACTTAGAAAATTTTCGATGCCTTAGAAGATTTTCAAGAGGTCTCCATGGTGGGCGCATTTTGAGGGTGGTGCTTCCAAATGAAGGCGCATTTGGCATGTGTGACTTCCAATTTCACACTTAGAATATTTTTCCAACATTTTCAATATTCTTCCAAGGTGAGGGTGCATTTTGAGGGTGGTGCTTTCGTTTTTGCCTTAGACAATTTTCACACACTTAGAATTTTGCTTGAGGGCGCATTTTCCATGGGCAACTTCCATTTGAACACTTAGAAACTTTTTCATACCTCTGCCTGCCTTCATCTTCACCGTCTATTTTGGGTAAGTCAGGCTATTTTTAGAAAGTCCCTTGATTTTCGACCCATATAGCTCCGTTTTGCCTGAAAATTTCACCATATGACCCTCTTTGCCTTGTGAACATGTTTTGCCAGTCCTCTGCCCTGACCTGCTATTTATAGCCACCTACTATTTATAGTAAGTCTTTGATTTCCTTAACTTCCTCAATTCCGTTTTGCCTGAAAATTTCACCATCTGATCTTCTTCGCCTTGTGAACCTGTTTTGCCAGTCCTCTGCCCTGACCTGCTATTTATAGCCACCTGCTATTTATAGTAAGTTCTTGACTTTCTGACTTCCATAGCTCCGTTTGACCTGAAACTTGCAACGCCTGATCCTGAGAACTTGAGTGTCGCTCTGATGCCAACCTCGGGTGCAGACCTGCTATTTATAGCCATGCCCTGACTTACTAAAAATAGTAAGTTCTCCGATTTCGCTCAAATTTTGCTAGCAGGTACCTTGAAGTGTGCTGATGTTGGTGAGGTGCTTCGTTTTGACAATTTTTGGATTTCACCCCCTATAAAAGTGGAAACCCTAATTTGACCTGCATGTATCCCGAACGGTCTCCGTTTGACTTCGTTCCTTCTGCATGTCGTTCTGCTTGCTGAACTGGAGTGTTAGGCGGCTGCCAGAGTGTACCCGCTAAAAATAGAAACTGCCTGAAAAGTGACTCATCCACTGCCGAATGATTTTGCATGTCATATTGCTTGTGGGATCTCAAGAAACCCAGAAAAACCCAGAAAACTGGTCTGCATGCATGCATTGGCTAAAAATAGTAAGTCTTCAAAATTTGATCTCCTCCGCTTGCATGTCACACTGTTGCATAGCTGTTGAAAAACCCAAAAGGTATCTCCGGACATGCGTCAGAGAACTCTACATGCAAACCCTAAAAATAGCCTCTGAAGGCTGAATTCTGAAAGTGATCATCTTGGTTTGCATGTTACATCACTGTGAAGGTTTTGGAAAACCCAGAAGGATTCTACAGACATGCAACTGAAAAGCTCACGTGAAAACCCTGAAAACAGCTCCTGAAGCCTGAACTGCTAAAAATAGCAAGTTGTCTGATCTGGCTCAAAATTTACGTGCAAGCAGTTTGATGTTACCTGAATGTGGTGGAACTGACAGAATTCCAGAATTTCGACAAAATAGCCCCAAATTGAATACTTACTAAAAATAGCAAGTTGTCTGAATACAGTGAAAATTTAATGGGACCCTGCTGGAAGCCTTCTGACTACTGTACCAAGCCTGGATTTCAATTTTACAACTCAGTTTGACCTTTAATAAGCCTGAAGGATGAAAACCTTAATTACACAGACTTAACCAATACTTCAACCTGGGTCAAACGACAGGACATCCCCGGAAGGACCAAAGAGAGAGAGACGCAAAGCCAAAAGACCAGAATGGAGCAAAATTTAGGGGGTCCCCATCTTGGATGGGGTGATGTGTGAAAAATGTCACAACAATAGCCAAATTTGGTGATTTTAGGTCATCAGTTATGTTGAGACATCATGAATATTTTAAGGAGTCAAATTAATAATGGCAACATTTTCTCTTTGGCTAAATGATGTAACTGCCCATTTATGATGGCTCCCCTCTCTAGCCGTCTGTCTCTTTTTCTAGCTTAGCCATCTTTAGAAGTTGAGTGGCAACTGCTGGGTAGTCGGCTGAGGTTCTTTTTTGAAGCTGCGTGTGAGTCTGGGGGCTGTGGGGGAGAAGCAGAACATTCTTCGCATGATCTTCAAGCGCTGGAATATGGTTATTTTGGTTTTGAATTTGTTGCTGTAATCTTTTTCAAGTTGACAATAAAGAGAAGTTAACGTAGCTGCTTGTATGATTCTCTGTGATTTTACTTGTTGGTAGCTGCTTGTATGATTCTCTGTGCTTTTACTTGTTGTGTTTCTGTTCTTTATCTGCTAGAACAGAGCAGTTTCCTTCGTGCCACAGAAGTGTGTGCATCAGAAAAGAGCTTGGAGTTTGGAAAATAATAGTTTAACATGATGAAACATCTAACTTAGTTATAGAAATATGTGAAGGCAATGATTCTACTCATATATATTATAGATTGTGTTGAATGGTCTATTTAAGAGATTGTCTCCCATCCCTTTGATTAAATAAAAGCACCAATATTCATAAAAACAATCATTAAAATAATGTACCATTCACTATTGAAATTAGTACGATTAGCCAAAAAGATGGCATGTGATTATCTTTACCATGGGCATGTGTTTTGTCTAATTGGTAGAGAACAGAAATTTCATCTTTGGTTCAACCCAACTCACAATTTCTAAAATTATTCAAATCTATAGACACCTCAATAATTTTGTGAGTTTTCCATGTATAAATGATTACTACGGCCTATCTGCCTTTGATACTATGTTAGAAATTGCTAATTAGGATCTTAGGTTACTAATCATTACAAATAAAATAGAAGATAAATGAAATGACAATTACAAGATGTATAGATTCAACACATTACACAATATATACATGGGAAAAACCCTTTCAAGTAAAAAACCCCATAAAACATCATTTTAATAATTAAAACACTTAAAAAATTGTCTATATAAAAATATAAACAGAACTTGGGGATAACAATTCTCCTCAATTCCACATGGCCAATAATTCCTCTTGTGCACAGTGATAGAATTCACTATTAATCACCAAATTTCCCTATCCTCTCAGTGAGAGAGAACCTAATGTAATGGCTGTTTAATTGTAGATCCCCTCTACTTGTCTGTTTTGCTGCATTGTAGATGTTTGTGGGTGGTGGGTTGCAACTGCTGTTTTGGTAGTTCCTTTTTTGGGGGCTTTGTGACTCCTTATTTGGAGTTTTTGGTGCTAGGTTGCTCTTATCTGGACAATTTTTCCTATTTGTAATTTGGTTTTTGCCTGATGAAGGACAGCCTAATATTGCCGTCTCTCCCTTTTTTTGGTTTTCATCTATTATTTAAGATTTATAAAATTGGTCTTTTGTGACGTTTAGCCTATATACTGTTTTAGAAATGCATGATTTGTAGGAACAAAGCATATTATGGAATTTGTTAATAGGGACTGAACAATGTTTTTGAGTTCTGTTTGTAGGGAACAAAGGTTTTATCTACATTGATTTTGGTATCATAGTAGTTTGCGATGGACCAAAGGGGAGTCTGTGTGAACAGGGGAAGAAGGGGCAGGAGGAATGTAGGTCCTTGAAAAAACATTGGTGAAGTGTTTAGAAGGCTAGAGGCCCTTGAGGCCAGATTGCAATTGGACGAGTCTGAAGAGGAACCAAAGAACATGGTAAATGCTGCTAGGGTATTAGATCCTATGGAGAGGCTTATTGAAGCATTGACTAAACAAAGTTCCAAAGTAAAGGTGGATATTTTAGATTTTAAAGGCAAGCTCGAATCTGATATATTCCTAGAATGGATCTAGGAGTTGGACAAGTACTTTGAGATGGAATACATGGACAAAGATGATTCAAAAAGAGTGATAATTGCAGCCTCCAAGTTGAAGTTGCATGCAGCCCTATGGTGGGAAAATGTGCAGAGTTCGAGAAGAAGATAGGGAAAAGAAAATAAAAAATTGGCTGGCCTAAGTATGTTGAAAAATCTAAGAGCTCGATTCTTGCACTTAGATCACCAACAAAAAATGTTAAAAAGAATTTCAGAATTTGAAACAAAGGGATTAGTTAGCGTAGACTTATACTAAATAGTTTATGAGGTTTCAAGTTCAGATGGATATACAAGAGAGTGAAGGACAAGTGGCAGTATGTGAATGGACTAGAGTTTCAACTTCAAGATGAGCATTGGTCAAAGGTTCTACTATACATGAATCTTATGAATGTGCCTTACAAAGGAGAAATTGAACCGAGAAAACAAAATAGTGAGTAAAAGGGGTGATAGCAATCAAAATAAAGGGAAAGAGGTTTCTTTAGAATGAGTGAAGAGCCAAAAGAAGCCAAGAATGTGAAGGTCGACTTTAGAGAAAGGTGGGGCTTCAAAGGTAGAGGATGAATACGATTGCCTTTTGGAGAGTGGAAGCCCTTGAAGTATTTTATTTGTGATGAGGCCCATAAGGCCATAGATTGCCCTCAAAACACCAAAAGGGTGATGGTAGCCAAGAAGAAGAAAAACCCTGGTTAGAAGAATATGAAGTTTAGAAGAACCTTAATACTTGGGGACAAAGAAACCCTCAAATTTGATTCAAAGAGGAAGAGTGTCTTCTAAACAAAATACAAATGTAAGGACAAGGTGTGTAAAGTGATCATAGATAGTGGATCTACCAACAATTTGGCGAGTATCGAAACGGTTGATAAATTACAGCTTGCTTGCATTACAAAAGCTAATCCCTACAAGATTTCTTGGTTAAAGAAGAGTCATAGTGTGCTTGTGGATAAATCTTGCCTTGTTGCCTTCAAATTTGGTCCATGTGTGGATGAAGTGGTTTGTGATGTGGTGTTGATAGATGTATGTCATTTTTTATTGGGTAGGCCTTGGCAATATGACTAGAATGCAATCCATTGAGGTAGAGAGAATAACTATGAGGTTTAGCATGAAGGGAGGAAAACACTCTTAAAATTGTTGAAAGATGAAGAAGCATTTGAAGTGATAGCTTTGTCTCTTTCGGTAGAAGCTAAATTCAATCTTGTAGAGAAAAATGAAATTCTAGATCAGCCAAGAAGAGAATGGAAGGCAAGTTTGGGAACAAAAGAGACAAATGATTTGAAGAGTGAGGTACAACCAAAATTCGATGCAACCCACAACAGGTTTCA
The DNA here is from genome assembly GCA_007115665.2 of Sequoiadendron giganteum. Lineage (NCBI taxonomy): Eukaryota > Viridiplantae > Streptophyta > Pinopsida > Cupressales > Cupressaceae > Sequoiadendron > Sequoiadendron giganteum. The sequence goes on from CM021107.1 coordinate 291,442,410, forward strand.
ACTAACAAGATTATATGTGAACCTCAAAAATTAGATGTTGAAGTTTCAGTTGACTCTATTGGGGTTGAAGGGGATAGTGAATTGTGGGTTATGAGCATGGTCATAAACAATCTTCCATGGACGTGATTAAAAAATAGGGAATAGTGATTTGTGGGATAACTCAGTATGAAAGCAATGATGTGAAGTCTGATTGGAACAAGGGGAAAAATTTCAAGTCTATTAGTGATTACAATATTGATTATTTTATCAATTCTACATTAGGGACTTTGCATGGTTTTACTAGTCCAATTGAGTGGTGGGATCAACACTAGACTTCTCACATTGGGAGAACTAGGGTTGGAGGCTTTATCAATGGCTCAAATTGTGCCAAAGAATACCAAGAGATTACATTGATGATAGGTTTGTTGAAAGGTTTGCACCCTCATATTGGTGGCTATGTAGCTCATTTCTTTTGAACCAAGAGCTTTAGACTTTTCAAAGATGGGGAAGTTAATGTAATGGCGATTTAATTGTAGATCCCTTGTACTCGTCTATTTTGTTGCTTTGTAGATGTTCGTGGGTGGTGGGTTGTAACTGTGTTTTGGCAATTCCTTTTTTTTGGTTTTTGTGATTCCTTATTTAGGAGTTCTTGGTGTTGTGATTTTATTAGTGTTTTTGGTGTTGGGTTACTCTTATTTGGACAAGTTTTCCTATCTATAATTTGGTTTTTTCTTGATGAAGGATAAGCTAATATTGCTGTCTCCTTTTTTTCTTGCTTAAAAACAACATGCTACAAGCCATCCATGAAAAGATATAAGAAATAGAAATGGATATGATGCTATATTGCAACTTCAAGAATAGGTAGTGAATCCTCTACAACTCATGTTACTTATTTTACAATATATTTGTGTTACCAGGCTCTTCACCTTGGTGTCCTAGTCTCGTACCCAACTATTCTGGTAGTAGTTTGGTGATAGGAGCGCATCGAGAGTGGCTAGGGCACATCTGATGTACCCATAGGGAACTTAGAGCAATAGGGATGCGCCTTGGCTGCTCTTAATAAAAAGGTCAAAAATGAAAAACTAAATTAGTTTTTAGACATTCAGTAGACCCTAAAAAGTGCCCAAAATCCATAAACATGCCCATTATGATTGTTTGATAAAAACAAGTCTATTTGACACAAATTCATTCTTATTTTTGCCATTTTTACATTTTGGAAAATTGCTGGTATTTTTTGAAGAACACTTACAATGCTAGGGGGGGACTTTTGGAGTAGCCAGAGGGAATCTAGGAGCGGCTAGGGCACATCTAATGTACCCATATTGAACTCGAAGCGATAGGGATGCACCCTGGCACTCCTGCGATTGACAGGTGTAGTTTAAAAAAAAGGTAAGAAATGAAAAAATAAAATAATTTTCATACATTTAAACATTAAAAAAGCCCTAAAAAGTGCCCAAAACCCTAAAATGTGTCCAATATGTTTGTTGTTTGACAAAAACAAACCTATTTCACTCAAACTCAGTCTTGTTTTACCATTTTTGCAATTTGGAAGATTTTTGGTATTTTTCGAAGGAGAATAGTTGCAAAGTGTCATGGGGATGAATCTATCTTGCACAAATGACATCAATTGATCGAAGGTAAGTAGTTTAACAAATTATTTTAGTTTCTTAACAATTTTTTTCAAGTTTTTATTTTATTTTTATTTTTATCAATTTTAATAAAACCAACAAACCAAGTTTTAGGATTTTTCAAAATGTTTTATGGTGTTTGTTTTGAACTTTTATTAATTTATACATATTGTAGGGTTGCATTTTTAAATTTTTTATTTTTTTATTTTTTTATTATTGTAATTTCTTATAACAACAATCTATTGGAATGGTCACTAGTTCAAGTTTTGTGGGCCTTGAGGCAAATAAACAATTTAAATATGATTAAGCATCTCCTCCTTGGAAATATGTTACGATGCTCGAACAACTTCCAAGTGGTGGTGATTTTATCTGGAATTGTAGTCAGTGCTGGATCCAAATTAAGAACTCATATAATCGAGTGAAAGCTCACTTATGTGCTATGAGTGGGCATGGAATTTAGAATATGTGAAGAGTGAAACAAGAAGGGGTTGCCAAAAGAACAAATTATGGCATTCATTAGGGAACAAGAAGAAGTTGATGCTGTGAATGAGAAAACAAAATGAAAATCTCATCCTTTAGCAAAGAAAACATTATCAAAGCCATTCTCCTTCAATAATGGCCTCCCAACATCCCTTCTTGGAGACACATTCTATCCAAGAATAATATCACTCTCCTTCCCGCAAAAGAGGCCCATTGGTTAAGGCTTTTAAGAATGAATCACTTTATCTTTATCACTATCATTGATCAATGATGAAATATGATACCATCAAAGATTCAAATGTCATCATTATTATTTGATATATCAAATGTATTATATTCTATATATATATAGATATAGCCATACCCAAGATTTTTTTTCGCTGCATACCAAAACCCCATACTTGTACCCAACCTTGTACCAAAACTGGCAACTTAGCAATATATGTTGAAAGAGATATAAGAACCATTGTGAAAGTGACATTATGGTTTTTGGGTATCATTATGGTTGTTGTGGGCTTTGAATGTGATTGTTGGTCCTCGTGGGTAATGATAATGAATTAATTAGGGGTGGTTGTTTATTGTCCTAGGTGGTCTCTGTCCACATGGTTATGCAAGCTGCCCAGTGTGTGATTTTAGCATTATGAGTGGTTTTAAAATGTGTGGGTTGTGGTGGATTTGTTTTGTTATCACTATTTGACACACTTCTAGGCACATTTGTGCATCAGATAATACTCTTCATTGAGAACAGCAACAAATCTAGAATACTACTTGTATCTCTACCACCAAATCTTGACAGGTACTGAGCATCCAAGATAGTAAAGGTAATTTTCTTTTCTTGTTTGGGAAGGTGTGAGTAGGATTCTAATGGAATCAACCAACTATATATTACATCTGCATCAATCCAACCCAATGTGACATGGGGATGCGTCCCTTGGACTTTTTCAGCCATTCCTGTCCCCAAGACATTTCAGGGCTGGCTAGGAAATGTCCCCAGGGCAGTCTCTGATCATATTATTTTTGGGGGATGCCCTAGAAACACCAAAAAACTGAAGGGGACAGCAAGGGATGGCTGGCTGTCCCCTACAGCCAAGCAAGAAAAAAAGTTCAGAAATTGATGTGTGAGAGAGAGAGAGAGAGAGAGAGAGAGAGAGAGAGAGGTAGGTGAGAAAAAAATGGACTATAGTTGAAAATTCTGCTGCATTAAAACCAATTTGGCAATCTGCATTGGTCTTAGGTTAGTAGACCAATAATAGTTCTTTCGAAATGGAGTGTCAGCTTGCCTGTTAACAAATTTACTGACACAATGAACAAATACCATTCTGTTGCATCTCCAATACGATAACTCTATCTCACATTTTATGGTTGTTTCTAGTTTATGTATATTGATGTCACTTGCCATAGGTAATTGGAATATTGAGAAGTGACTTTTGGAAACAAGTTGTTAAAATATCAGATGCATATTGTGGCATATTCCTAATAATGAGCGAATAGTTTCATAAATAGTCATTATATAAAATTCCCATTGTGAGCATGCACTTGTTATTCAGCTAGATTTCAATCGCATAAGACATAATGGAAATATAAGTCTATATGATTACCTGAACTTCTACAGGTAATAGATTTTTTTTACAACCATGCATGTTAGAAAAGAATAAAAATAGGACAAACTAGAAGAAGCTCACACTAGACAAGAAATGACAACAGATGATAGATAATAATTTTTAGTTTTTCAGGTTGTCTTGTTTGCAGCGATCTGTAATGTTAAAGGCTTCTGGAGTCAACTGCATAGGAAGTTTATTTTCCAAACATATCAGATCCTTCTGCTGGACCCATTGTTCGAAAAACAATGATAATAGATTAGCAACCAAGTGTCATGCCCCGAAATTACAAGTGTTAAAATGCAAATAAATAAATAACAATATAATATAAAAATAAAAGTTAAAACAATTTATAATTATAATTATTATAATATAATATTATAAATATTAAATATATAAATAATATAAAAATAAAAATATTAATATTAACAACTTAATATTATATAATGTTATATAATATAACAACACATATATTAACATATTAAGGCAGATTATTAGGATCGCCCAAACTGTAGACTGATTTTAAGGCAGCGATTCATACATTAAAGAACATTATAAGCTGCAGCGATTATATTATATGGATGCAGCGATAATATTAATTAAGGCAGCATTTAAGAGCAGCAATGAAAAGGTAAAGGCAGCGATGACTCCTCAATAAAAAGGTGATGACCTTTCAAAAGGTCAAAGGATTCTCTTCGTAAGAGATGGGCAAACAGAGTATGGTATAAAAAAGGGAAGTAATGAAATATAGGAGGGGGAGATTTATTTTAGAAAGAACATATGAGCAGATTGGGAAATAGAGAATCGTGGGAAAGAGGAACAGAATATTATTATCAGCTAAACAGTAAAACTCAGTCTGAAATAATGATCTGAGATCACCGATTGGAAAGGAAGATAATCAGATTTAAAAATAAATATATGAACAGCAAATGAGGAATGTATTTGCATATGAGAACTGCAGAGATAATCACAAAGAAATCAGAATAAATGAATGGAAAGAAAAGGCAATCGAATCATGGAGAGAGATGAAGAAATACATCTGCATTTAGTGAAATCTGGAAACTACAGCAGAGGGAATACATATATTGGAATAAGTATCATTGACAAGAATATAATCAGGGAAGTAAAATTATATATTCATGCAAGAATGATTATCAGGAAAACTAATATATATATTAGTTTTCCTAATAATCATTCTTGCATATATGTATATATGCAAGAATGATTATATATATATATATATATGCAATAGTGATGCTTGCAGCAATTATTGAGCCTTGTAAGTTGTTATGTTTCTTTAGTATGAATATGAATAATAGATTCATATGTGCTTGATTTACACTAATGATATCCTTTGAACATTAAGGGCAGATCGAACCTTAGGAGGATACATCATCGATCAAAGAGAAGAGACATACAGATCAGAAAGAGAAGAGAATCAGACCCGTGTATCACAACAGATTACTATTATCGGATATATATACATAAACAGGAGTATATCAGATCTATCCTATATTCAAGTGTATTTCTGCCATTCATTATCTTATATCTATATGTAAATTGCCATACATAATAGGGGAATATTTAATGTGTGATTTCTATGATAGAATACAAGATGTGTTTGACTGTTTGGAATCCACCTTGTAGGAAGGGCCTGGGGTGTAAACAAAAAGGGTTAACGAGGCTAGTAGGTAGCCAACCAAAGGGCCCTACATAGAGAGCCAAGTTACCCACGTATGGCCCCTACCCAAACTCCTCAAGGTGGCAAGTGTCTTTTGGGAGTTGACGCCTTGATGGGGATAGCAAGTACAAGTCGCCAAGGGGGAGGGCTGTGGTATACATCTTAGGCTTGGCATATGGCTTCGGGCAGAACCATCATGCCCCTTCTTCCAATTTCCTAATATGTGGCATTATTGATAATCTATGAATAAGATGCAATTATCTAACCCTAACAAGCATACATACATATTTGCGAATGTTGTTCATGTGGTGAATGCAAGATTCAATCCAAGATTACATCATTAAAGAGATATTTATTGAATAAGGTGAAAACCCTAACCCTAATTTGTTGCAATTTGTGATCAATAGGCGAATTCTAGGGCAAATCAGGATAGGGGACATTACACCAAGCCTGATAGGAAATACTATAGTTGCAGTTGGAGGTCATATTGCAGCTGGGGCTGGAGCATACAAACACAAGCTGATGCTTACCCCACTATGTAAACAATTGGGATACTAGCTAGCATTTGCATAAGACTGTAAAGTGTAATAATTTATCCTCAAATCACGGGAAGTTAGGAATGTAGAGTAAAGTAGACCTCACAACATTGACAATGAAAGCAATGAAATTTTGTTAATTGGTGTGTTGACTTTCACCTGAATTCTCAATTCACCTCTAATATATGTAAAGTGCTTCGATAATGTATATATGAACAATTGAAATTTCCTATACTTCAAAATTTTTCTGTATTCTTTGCTCCCTGCTGTTCCAGAACCACATCCCACCATCCCCTGCCATCCTTGTCCTGGAAATGTTATGGAATATAGTTTCCAACCTTCATATGGGGGTTACAATATTTTTTTTTTATGTTGAATGGTTTGTGGCAATTAGATATCTTATTTGATGTGGACAGTTGTGCTGAGTGAACAAGTCATAGATGTAATCTTTCTACCTTTTAACCCTACTTTTTAAACCATCTATTATTGCAGAACTTGAGAGGTATCTCTAGTGACATAATTCAACTACCAGTACTGGTTTGAGTTCCTCTCGAGTAGATCCCAGATTCATCCAAAATCTCAGTATCTGCATTCATACCATGATTTGGGATTTGATATTTTTGTCCGCCTATATATAAAGGCAGTTATTAAAATAAGATTAAACAATTTTTTTATAATAAAAACATAAAAACACAAACCTAACTCAAATCACTCAATAAATTTTTTCTCACAACCTACCCACGGCCCTAGCCCTCCCAACTTATTATAAATACTGAGAAACCCTAAAAGATACCAAACGGAAAACAAAAATTACAAATTCGCTCTTCCTATATGCTTAGGGTTGAAACAACACCAAGATGCTCGTACTCTCACTTCTAGGATATTGCTATGGCATTCCTACACCATTATGAGTGTTTTTGTGCTCCCAAGGGATTGAGCTTGCTACAAGGAAATTTCAAACTTTGCTCCTAATCATCAATACCAGTTCAAAAACTTCTTAGCAACTGTACACAAGGATTGGCAGTTGGACTAAGCACTGGCTCTAGACCTCCAATTATTTAACTTCATTTTCATTCTAAACACATCAGGTGGAGGTTTTGTCCATGCCACTGCTTTAAAAACTGTGATAGGTTTCTGATGTTCATTCTCAATGTCATTTTGAGCTTCTTGTTGCAGCTTCAAGAATGCTGGTTTTCTTCCCTGTTAAAATAGGTGTCAACTGTCAATGAGTGGTTGAGTTGTTGTCATGATTGTCATGGAAATATGCCTCCAAGATTTTCCCTCTTGATGTTGCTTCCTCTGTATTGTTCATTGCAGGGATGTAAGACTCCAAATCTTCGATTGAGGAGGGCTGCTCTTTTGGATGACTCACTATCTTTTGATCTTGAGTCATGGGTCTATGTGCATTCTAACTTGCAACTCCTATCACACAAACAGGTTGACTACAAGCAAGTGGGGACAAGGCATTTGGATGTGGAGCCAAAGTATCTTGAATTTGATGCTTCCATACCCCAAATTTTATTATTTGATTAAGAGTGGCAAGAGAATTGTTTGCGGAAGCCAAATAGTGGAGCTAGTGAAAGTGGATCCATTGCCAGTCATACTACTTCTAGTTTGAGTGAACATTTGCTTATTTGGATGCTATCAATAAGGAGTGTTCATGTAGTTCTTGAGCTTGATTATGACCATTGACCGTTTTCTTTCTTTGAATGGATCATATAACCTATGTAATATATGTCATGCCTCATTTGGTATTTTGGATTATTAGTTATTAATAGTGTTTTATTAATAGTTTTGTTTATTTTATGCATATTGTGGTTGATTTTGTTTTTTTTGTGCTACATTTTAATTTTTTTTCTGGACATAAGGTGCCAAAAAATAGGGGAGATCTTGTACCTGTTTTTTATTGAACTTGTACCCTAGTAACTTAGTCCAAAACTAATCCACAATTTTGTCTCTCTATCTTTCATCTTAAGATACCAGATAAGGTCTTCTGTATCAGTTTTCTGCTATTTGGGGTTGTTCAAAATGGCAAGGAGGGTAACTCGACAGGTTATGGATTTCAAGAGTGAACTTCCTGTAGTCTGATCTTGTTCCACATGACATATAAGGATAAGAAAGATGTAGAAGACTGTTTAGATACCTCTAATTTGACTCCCAAGAGCAATCTGGTGTACAACACATCAAATTGTGGAAACACAATGTATTTTAGGTAGAAATAGTTTGTACTAGTACGTATGAAACTAGAGGTCTAGAGAACAAGATCATAAATAAGGTCAGAAACAAAGAAACACTACTAACCATCCACAGAAAGACACTAGAAATAGATTGGCAATCCAGAATTACTTATGTACATAAATCTGTGAAAACAGATGTAAAATGAAAATATTCTTATATTACAACTGGAGGTTCAATCCTTCAGGACTATTATACACATTTCTACAAATTCCAATTGAGAGACAAAGAGTAACTGTTAGGAAGGAAAAACAGATCTTCCTGGAGTAAGTATGGGTGTTGGCATTGGCACAGCTCCTCGTTGAGCAGACTGCTGCTGGTTAGGAGACTGTTTGATTATACATTGACTGTGGGTCTCAAGCTGCCACCTGTATCAATATTATGACAAATAGGTCTCAAACACCACCAAGACAATAAGAAATCTCTCTAAGAGGTTTCAATCACCTTAAGTTTTCCTTATCAGAGGCTGAGTTAACATTACAGGTGCTAGAGTTTTAGTACATATATCTGCATGCACAATTTTTGCTCCACTAGTTTTGCACACAACACTAAAATGTCAACAATAGTAGTCAATTTCACTTAGAAAACAAAGCTAACTGGAAAAGAAAGAATGGGACAATAGGTTACTGACACACTCAATGTCGGCATGCTTTTTGAACAATATAACTATTAACAACTACCTGGATTTTGATATTATGTAAAATATGATGTGATCATGGCAATAATTTAGCATTAGATGACAAGATTTGCAATCTTCTAGTCCTGAAAAGGAAGAAAATTAACTATATGTGATATACTGCATCCTTAATCAAACTTAAAAACTAATTAAGTGTAATCACTGTTTTGCAGGGTTCATTAAGTAAAGTAGGAGAAAACTGTAAACCTAGTTGAATCAAAATTCTGTTCATATTCAACACTATTCTGAAGTTCTGTGGGATGAATTACTAGCTACATTATATATAAGATCTCAAGCATGAAATTGTATTATGACCAGATATTTTCCCAACATTGGACCTCCATATAAATAAAGTTACACTGAGCAACAAGAGCCATAGGAATGAGTGCATAAATAAGAGAAAGGATTTATAAAACTTTAAAAATTTCTGTTTGGAATACTAGAACATCACAAATCAAATTGGTACCGTAGATCTGTAAATAAAATAAGGATTAGAATCAAAGGGTTTTTAACTCAAATAGATGACTTATTAGCTAAGTTACCGGAATCAGCCCTTTACCCTGCCGATTCCGGGTACGGGTACGTACCAAAACGGATACGGCCCAAAAACCTTATAGAATCGGAGTGGAATCTATTTTTTCTTTTCTGATCTCGAAAAAACCCTAAATCACGTTTTTAAATCTTAAAAACGTCTCTGTTGCACTTGTTTTCAACTAAGTTACCGAATCGTCTGGATTTACTGCCGATTTCGGGTATGGTTTCAGAATTGGATTCATTCTGAAATCTCTGCAAAATCGGGATTTTTTTAGTCTGAAACGTTTTGTAAGTTCTTTGGTTGAATCCTGGCGAATCCTAGGTCGATGTGGTGATTAAAAATGAGCTTCCATTCACCAACGCGAGCGAAGCAAGAGTGGAGTTTGGCGGCGAAAGAGGACGCAAGGTTGCAGGGAGAAAACACAGCACAAACAGGTTTATAATAGTTTACAAATTAAATATTAAAAAGTTCAAATCTTTTTCCTTTTTTCCTTTCTAGTTTAAACTTATTAATAATTATTAATATTGTCATTGTGTAATAGTTTTAATTTTAAAACTTTTAAATTTAATGATATATTATTTATTATTAATTATATTAATAATATTAAAATTTAGAAGTTAAAAGTTTATGTTTATTAATATTATTAAGTGTTTTATAATGATCACTAAATAACATAATATACACAATTTTAATTTTAATTTTAATTTATTATTTTAATTATTATTATTTTATTATTTTGTAGTTTAATTTATATTAATATATTAATAATTAATATAATAGATTTAAATAAATAATAAACTTAAATTAATATTAAATAATTGAAATTTGAATTATAAATTATTAATTGAAACTCTATATTAATAATTTATTAATAATTTTAAAATTTTTAATATTGTATATATTAAATTATTAATATATTATATTATTAATTATATTATAAATTTTAAAATGTTACTAATAGTGTTAGTTCAATAATTAATATTATAAATTATTTTTAAATTTTTAATATTGTATATATTAAATTATTAATATATTATATTATTAATTATATTATAAATTTTTAAATGTTACTAATAGTGTGTGTTCAATAATTAATATTATAAATTATAAATTATAATTTTTCTTTAGCATATGTATGATATGTGGTGTTTAAAATTTAATTCTTGTTTTTATTTTTTAAGCTACAAATATGTATATACCTATGATTTTTATGTATATATCTATGATTTTTATATGTTTTATGTACGGATGTATCCAAACGTACCCAACCCCCAAATTTTTTTTTTGCCGTATCGGCGTACCGTACCCGTACTCGTACCCACGTACCCATACCCAATTCGGCAACTTAGCTTATTAGACATCCTCAGGGAAGGTTCCTAGATCATCATAGCATTTACTCATACAATCTTGAGAAGCAATTACCATCACATGATCATTAAAGAAATGTGATTAACTCAACTTTAACATCAACAAACACTGGGAATTCTTATTATAATAGCAATACTTGCTACTTCCATATGTATGTGAAATGGCTTTGTCTAGTTTGAGTGAAAATACTGGAACAGTCACTGACTGTTTTTTCAGTTAATTAAAAGCTTTCTGGCATTCATAAGTACAATGACATTTCTGATCCTTGGGCAATAATTACTCCATTGAGGCTACAATTCAGCATCTTTGATAAATTTCTTGTAATACTATTATGCCTAAAGAAGGCATGGACTTTTATATTGTTTTAGGTGGAAGTAGGTCCAATATAACAGCAATTTCTGCATGATTTATTAGAATGAGTTCTTTAAACATATCCAAGCAGTTCACTGAATGAGCTAAATAATGAGCATATCTTCAGGTTGAACGTGATGTGTAGTTTCTGACATCTTTCAAACATCAAGCAAAGTTTGAAGACTTCCTTGAATTTTTTTCTCTATCCATAGATATCTGGATGGCAAATTCAGAAAAACTACATGAAAATAACTAGGCAAGCATGAGTGTGTTGAATAAGTAAAGTTTTCTGTCCAAAATTTATATGGTCTAAGATGAAAAGGATACAATTTATCCTCCAAGATACAGGCAGGTCTTTGTAAAGTATCTGTCTGAACATCAAAATCTCCTACTAAATAATATTCTCCACGATAGAGAATTTTGAGATGTCAGGAAAAATGTCAAGTTTAGTTAAAACAAAGCAAACAGAAACCCAAGGTGTGTGATTTGAGGTACAATGCAGCTCATGTCATAATCTGAAGTTTAGAGAAAGGGAAGAGGAACAGGTTGGAGCTGCAAATATGATTAAATGATCTTGGTTATACAATAAAAGATGTCTAAAGTTATTTTTTTTGTAAATAGTGATTCTAATGAGATTCTGACATCGCGGTAATAGGGTGTAAAAATAGTTCTCATTTGTGTTCATCACAAGTTGATTATTTATAAAAGTTTACGTTTGGTTTGTCTATGCATATAAAATACATTGTTTTTTATTTGCAAATTTTGTCATGAACTGGAATGGTGTGCTTTGCAGGTGAAAAATTTAGTGATGTAGTTGGTAGTCCTTACTATGTAGCTCCTGAGGTACTATCCAAGAATTATGGTCCTGAAGCTGATGTTTGGAGTGCCGGAGTCATACTGTACATTCTACTGAGTGGAGTTCCACCATTTTGGGCAGGTAAGTTTTATCAACTGTTTATGAAAAGCTTTTTGATTAAACTGTTTAGAATTGTTTTACCTCTCATCGTATATCAAACTCCAACATGTGGTATAACAAACTCCATTCCTAACCTTCATGGTATAACAGACTCTAACATTTAGTACAACAAACTGTATCCCTAACCTTTCTAGATGTAAATATCTCTACACAGTTTTATCCAGAAGCTTTTCATATACAATTGTAATGGACTCTGAAAAATTAATGTTTCTGAAATTTTAATGGGTGTATATTGAACTTATGTTGTTGTGAGTTAATATGTAGATAATGAATTTTGAGAAAAACAATTGTTTGCTCATATAAGTTGTCATCACACTTTCAGAATCAGAGCAAGGCATTTTTGAGCAGGTTTTAGAGGGTGAAATTGATTTCAATTCAGAACCATGGCCTCACATTTCAGACAGTGCAAAGGACTTAATTAGAATGATGCTGGATAGAAATCCCAAGAAACGACCATCAGCTCATGAAGTACTTTGTGAGTATTTTCTTCCCTAAAAACTGCATTATCTAGAAGGAACTATTGTGAACACAAGAAGAGATTCTTCACGCGAGGGAGATTTCCTGTTTATAATCTATGCTTTGAGTAGAGGTTAAATTGTAGTAATACTGATGTTAACAGGCTTTAAGGGAGCAAAATTTTGGCAGCTGAAATGTACAAATTGGCTCTTCTTTTACTAACACTAGAATTTGTTTTATGAGACAGGCCACCCTTGGATTCGGGATGAAGGGGTTGCTCCTGACAGACCTCTTGATTCTGCAGTTCTATCAAGGTTGAAGCAATTTTCAGCAATGAATAAGATAAAGAAGATGGCTCTGCGTGTAAGTTCATTCTCTGATTGCTTTAGGGATTTTGAACTATTTTCTGCCTAGTGGCATGCATTTTAAATCTCTCTTTGTTTCTACTTCAGAAATAATCTTTTATTACAAAAATAGTAACTGCACACTGCTTGGTTTGAGCAATTATCCCACATTCATCCAATCATGGGGTGGGTGGGCAGTTTAAAAAGTTTAACACACAACATAAGCTTTGTCGATTGGGAAAGAGGCTTAAGGATGAAAAGCCCAAAATAGTATAGTTTCTTACGCCAGCTATTCCTCTCCCATATTAGCCAATGCCTCATGGTGTTGAGAACAAAATAAATCATTGCTCACCTTGCATTGCTCCACTTTAAGCTCATTATAATAAATGATATTTTAGAATGTAAGGCTAGACCGAAGTGCTTAAAAGGATCTACCATCAAACTTCCTCGAGGAAAGCAAGTGGATTATGTAGGAATAGGCTTGATTTTGGTGTAATATTCATTCCTCACTTTGGATATGTATCTATCCCAAGTGTAATATGTACCTTATGAATAAGTTTACTTAGGACTGTGTAAAGCTTGGACCAAGCCCAAGGGGTTAAATTTTATCACCAAATGACCATATTTGTGTTTTTCCCTAGTGATCCAACATAATTTTATTACAAACCCCCAAAATGTGCAAGAGATTATCGAAAAATTATGTTTTTTGTTTAATGTTTCTTTCTTTGCTAGCATTTGGAAAATGATGCCTAGGATAACCACCACAAATTTGCAGACCATCAAATTTAATCCTTAAGTTATAAAATCACATGTCTACAAACCAATTACCACTATCCAGCATGTTGGATGCACTTTTAAAGAAAATAATTATTAATTTCAGTTTAAAATCATCACATTTTAGGTTTAACAAATTAATAATTATTTTGTTAAACAATTCAGTCATAGGCTATGTCACAAGGTTCATGTTTGAGTTTGACAAGGTTAAAATCTGGATTAAGTTCGGCAACTTAAAAAAAATTTGCGATTGAAGTCGCCTAGTATAAAGAAATTATTAATAAATTTAAATATTTTAAATTTATATATTAATTATATAAATATATTAATAATTAAAACTAAACATCTAAATTAATTTAAAATATTTAAAAACATTAAATATTAATACGTTAAATGTTAATATAATAATATTTCCCCTAGGTTTTCAACTTTTATAATTTCAAAATCGAAAAAATAAAAATAAGTAAATACATATTGGGAATCTTTGAAGGTGCCTTAAAATCTCCTTTCCATTCCTTCTCATATCTCACTCACTTGGATGCTAAAGATGTCTTTTGCAAGGCAAAAATAAGAGCATGAAATTGCAAAAATGAAAATCTGCGGGATATTTTTAATTCAAGGTTAGTCAAGTCTATGTTAGAAACCCACAAGTCTCCTTGCAAAACTCAATGTCTTAGTAAAAATTGGGCAATTCCTAGTGAGAACTTGACCTGGATTGCATGCAAGTTATGTCAAGTTGGTGTGGCAAGCAAGAAAACTCATTAGTCAAGTTGAGTTAGATGAGCACTTGACGCGTTTTCAAATTATAATATGTGTTGATGAATGGTAGCTTAGGTCAGATATAAACGATGATTGCTAAAGCATCATCATCGTTTATATAAGATCAAAAGCTCTTCATGTTTAAATATTTCTGGAAAAATAAGTTAGTCGAATTTATAAGCATTCATAAATTCGAAAATAATAAAATTGATTTATATCTGCGGTAAATAAAATCGGAACTCATATAATATATGTCCGCCATATGTGTGTGAGGACTTATGTGTTAAGTGTTGTTAAAGCCGAGTGTTAGTCGGCTATCTAAGAGACGTGCACGCCCAAAGGGACATGTCCCTTGAGCGGACGTGTCTCCACATGTGGAGACACGTTCTCTCAAAGGACGCATCCCTTAGAGGTGAGTCTCTAAGGTATTAAACTTGGTTCCCTCATTGATATGCAGAGACCCGCGCGCCCAAAGGGACACGTCCCTTGAGCGGACGTGTCTCCACATGTGGAGACACGTTCTCTCAAAGGACGCATCCCTTAGAGGCGAGTCTCTAAGGTATTAAACTTGGTTCCCTCATTGATATGCAAACATCGAAATCAATTAATGTTCTGCAATCAGTACATTCGGCATCAAGAGAAGAAATTTGGAAAACGTCTTTGACTTAGAATTTCAGACATTAGTTTTATCTTAGTGTTTTAGGATCCCAAATTTGTAGAAAGATTTGATTACATTTACATGGTATCAGAGCCACGTTGTGTGAATCCAAATCAAATCTAAAATCAGATTGCTCAGAAATTCGTATTTTCTAAAAATCGAATTCACATCACATTCTTTATAATGTCAAGTGTGATCAGATTTGAAGATCGTCTTGCAGGAGCAGATAACTTTACATCATGGAAATTTAGAATCATGATGATCCTAAAAGAGAATAAACTAGACTCACTTGTGAGAGAAAACAAAAGGGAACCTGAGGCTGAACCTGAGAAAAATCAATGGATTGAAAACAATGAAAGAGCCATGAAAATCCTTGTAGATGCAGTTAGAGATCATATAATGCCTATCTTAGCAAAACATGAAACTGCATATCATATGTTCAAATCCTTTGAGAGTACCTATGAAATCAACAACACCAGTAGGACTCTTACATTAAAGAGGCAAATCAACAATGCTCAAATAAACAAAGGAGAATCAATCAACGCATACTTCATGAGGATCATTGAACTAAGGGATCAATTATCCACAACTGGATATCAGATTGATAGCAAAGAGTTAACTCTAATTGCACTAGGAGGCCTTCCAAACTCATGGGAGTCATTTGTTCAAGGAATAAGTGCAAGATCCAAACTCCCTAAGTTTGATAGGCTAAGAACTGACTGCTTTCAAGAGGAAACAAGACTCTCCACAAAAGAAAATAAACAGAAGAACTTAGATGAAGACATTCATGTACTCAACACATCGTCTAATAAAAGGAATAAGAAAAACTCCTACCAGAGAGGATCTTTTAAAAGAAAGAGAAATTCCAATGGAAAGGAATCTTTTAAGAAGAGAGACATCTCTCAAGTGCAATGCTTTAGATGTGATCAATATGGTCACTATGCAATGAAGTGCCCTGACAGATCAAAACAACAAGCATCTTTTGCCAAAGTAGGAAAGACAAATTCAGATCATGAATCTGAGAACTTTGTGTTCTAGGAAAGACAAATGGATATAGAGTTACCTTTATGGATGGGAAAATTCTAGCATGGCCTAAAAACTCAACTATCAAGAAAGCTCAAACTATTGGTGTAAGACAAGGGTACCTTTACAAACTATGCACCGAAGTCTAAAACCATCTCATGAAGGAACTTGTAAAGGTTGTGCCTTAGGAAAGAAAACAAAACCTTAAAGACGGACAATGGGAAAGAATACACCTTTGAAATTTTAAGGAATTCTGCATGAGTGCTGGAATTAAGAGGGAGCTCACTAGTTGCTTGACCTAAACATTGAAACCATTCAAGAGGGCAAGAAGTTCTAGTGAGATAGAAACCTACTCCCCTAGAGTACTTGAAGAGGAACTTGCTTCTGAGATTCAGAGGGAGCATCCTGAGGAAATGCCACATGAACTACCTTCTAATTCAGATGAGAATACAAATGACAACGGCAGAAAGAGACCACTTTGGGCCAGGAAGATGATCAAGGAAGCCGAGGATCATACGACACCCAAAGGAACGTTCAGGGAGAGTAAAAGACCCAAGCGGTTCTCTAGCTATGTTGATTTAATGAACAATATCATAAACTCAAAACCTGCCAGTGTTACAAAAGCCTTCAGACATCAAGCTTGGAAGGATGCAATGACAGAGGAATATCAGTCCATCCTAAAGAATGATGTATGGGATATAGTGCCTAGATCAAAAGAGAAATCTGTTGTCTCTTCTAAATGGCTCTTCAAAATCAAGCATGTTGCTAATGGCAGTATAGAAAAACATAAAGCACGTTTTGTGGCTAGAGGATTTTCTCAAAAAGAAGGCATTGATTATGAAGAAACATTTGCACCTGTTGCCCGTTACACATCAATGAGAGCAGTATTAGCCATTGCAGCAGCTAAAGGTTGGAAGATCCATCAAATGGATGTGAAAACTGCCTTCCTGAATGGAACCATTGAAGAGGAAGTCTATCTGGAACAGCCTGAAGGTTTTGTGTACCATAAATCCAACTCACATGTGTGCAGGCTGAAGAAAGCTCTCTATGGACTTAAACAGGCTCCCAAGGTCTGGAGAAGATCACCTCATTGCTCAAGGGAAGCAGGATCTAATTTCTGAATTTGACATGAAAGACTTGGGAATTCTACACTACTTCCTAGGTTTAGAAGTATGGCAGAAATCAAAGGGCATTATACTAAACCAAGGGAAATATACAATTGATATTCTGAAGAGATTTGGAATGTTGGATTGTAGACCGATGTCTACACCTATGGAAACCAACCTTCACAAATTGAAAGAAGCAGCAACAGAA
The DNA here is from genome assembly GCA_007115665.2 of Sequoiadendron giganteum. Classification (NCBI taxonomy): domain Eukaryota; kingdom Viridiplantae; phylum Streptophyta; class Pinopsida; order Cupressales; family Cupressaceae; genus Sequoiadendron; species Sequoiadendron giganteum. The sequence goes on from CM021107.1 coordinate 291,459,781, forward strand.
TCCAAAAGTGCAGATCCAACCCTTTACAAGCAGATGATTACATCCTTGATGTATCTGGTTAACACCAGACCTGATATTTGCTATGCAGTGAATGTTCTCAGCCGGTTCATGTGTGAGCCAAAGGAAATTCACTTAATGGCTGTGAAACGTATTTTGAGATATCTTCAAGGCACCATTGGATATGGTCTTCTCTACAAGAATGATCAACTAGATCTACATGGGTACTCTGATTCAAATTGGGCTGGAAGTGTAACCGATCGGAAAAGCACATCAGGATGTTGCTTCAGTTTAGGATCGGCTATGATCTCCTGGATTTGCAGAAAACAATCTTCAGTTGCACAAAGTTCAATGGAAGCTGAATACATTGTAGCCTCAATGGGAGCAAGAGAAGCAGTTTGGCTTCATAAATTGTTTGTGGGACTCTTTGGTGAGCCCTTGAATCCTACAATTATTCATTGTGATAATCAGAGTTGCATCAAACTCTCTGTGAATCTTGTCTTTCATGATAGATCTAAGCACATTGAGATCCCCTATCATTATGTAAGAGATATGGTGGAAAGGAAAGTGATTCAGTTGGAGTATATTAGTACAAATGATCAAACTGCAGACATTCTCACCAAGCCTCTCTCCCGAATCAAGGTAGAGCACTTCAGGAAGAAACTTGGTATGGTTGAAATGTAATTTGTTATTTATGTTTGAAATACAAATTGTTTATAAATTGTACTAATATATAAAGATGTTTAATGTGTAAACTCTTTTGTCATGTGTGTGACTCCATGACTTTATGGGCCTACTCCCCCTGTGTACATTATTGAAAGGTGACGATCTTTCTAATAATGAACACTTGTATTTGACATTGTAAAGTGACGACTCTACAATGACAAACTATCATGATAGATATCATGTGACTTGATATCTGTGGACATGTCATGATAGTATCTCTTGGACACTTTGATTGATATCATGAGACTTGATATCATCAGTAGATCATTGTGATCCTTAAGAGATAATCATGGTGGATATTTATATCCGTGGATATGCCATGAATTATGGTAGACATCATGTGACTTGATGTCAGTGCACATACCATAATGAAGATGTGTTATGAAGAATGTCATGTGACTTGACACTTTCAGAAGCATACCATATCTTTTGATATCACGAGTTAGGTGATATCACTTTTACTTGATGGAAGTTATCCTCCCTAGTAAGAGGGAGTATTGAATAATGAAGATGTGTTATGAAGAATGTCATGTGACTTGACACTTTCAGAAGCATACCATATCTTCTGATATCACGAGTTAGGTGATATCACGTTTACTTGATGGAAGTTATCCTCCCTAGATAAGAGGGAGTATTGAATAATGAAGATGTGTTATGAAGAATGTCATGTGACTTGACAATATTGAGAAATCATTCCATATCTTAGATATCACGTGTTAAGCTGATATCTCTACTTATTTGATTTGAAATATCTTCCCTAGCTAAGAGGGAGTGTTGATGAATGGTAGCTTAGGTCAGATATAAACGATGATTGCTAAAGCATCATCATCATTTATATAAGATCAAAAGCTCTTCATGTTTAAATATTTCTGGAAAAATAAGTTAGTCGAATTTATAAGCATTCATAAATTCGAAAATAATAAAATTGATTTATATCTGCAGTAAATAAAATCGGAACTCATATAATATATGTCCGCCATATGTGTGTGAGGACTTATGTGTTAAGTGTTGTTAAAGCCGAGTGTTAGTCGGCTATCTAAGAGACCCGTGCGCCCAAAGGGACACGTCCCCTGAGCATGTGGAGACACGTCCTCTCAAAGGACGCATCCCTTAGAGGCGAGTCTCTAAGGTATTAAACTTGGTTCCCTCATTGATATGCAAACATCAAAATCAATTAATGTTCTGCAATCAGCACATTCAGCATCAAGAGAAGAAATCTGGAAAATGTCTTTGACTTAGAATTTCAGACCTTTGTTTTATCTTAGTGTTTTAGGATCCCAAATTTGTAGAAAGATTTGATTACATTTACAATATGAACCACATGAATTGTGATCTAGTCATAACGTAAGAAAGAGATCAATGGTTGGATCAAGAATCCATATTTTCTTGGGTGTGACAAGTACAACAGAGGCAAGGAAGATCAATTGCAAAAGGTATAAGAACACATTTTGGAGAATTGCAAATAATTTATGAAGCTGATTTACTTGGGGATGAAGTTGTTCTATGCATTGTGGATTTGTTGATGGTTGAAATAGTGCAATTTCCATTGTATATAAGGGGTAGGAGTGCGGGAAGGAGGCAATTGGGAAGTTGTGACAAGTGGACAAGAACAATGTGAGATGCATGTGATTGGAGTGTGCTTGCATTGTATGCTTGTCTCATTCATCTCCTACTTTGCGATTCATCTTTTCTCTTTCTAACTTGTATCCAATGGGTATTGGGAGTACTTTTTTATTTGTATTATAATTATTAAAACGAGGTCACAAAGGATTCTTAAAACATGCAACACATCCCAATCATAACACGTAATGACATATGATACTTTCCTTCCTCTCAAGGAAGTGGAAAAGAATAAAAAAATATTAAAACAAACTAACCCTAAGACAGGAGAATAAGCCCGGTAGTCTTACATAGTTCTAGCGTCTAACACTTATCCAGTGCTTGATGAATCTTTTAGTGGGAGGTTTCCACAAACAAAGGCTATTGTCTAATTAATTACACAAGTTATAAACATGACCAATATAACTAACTAAAGAGATGTATTCCGCATGTTGGCATCTCCATTGCCCCATAATATCAATTGCCTAGGTACATAACAAAATGTATTTACGAACACCTATATTGAGTCTCCCTCCTCCTCCCCCTCTTCTCATAATCATACACAAGTAGCAAATAAATCCATTGAAAATAATTGCCATGATATTTGAATGAATGCATATAATGGATTGTGCATGGTTATTGCTTGTTTGTGGCAAGAAAGATGTGGCACATGATTGTTTAATAGATGAAATTAGGGTTATGATTGGGGGAAGTGATATTAAAGGTGATATAATAGAGCAGGTGTTGGTTGGGGCTGGGTAAACTTTCCTAACTCTCTATGCATGCATGTCTATGTTGAGGGGCAGAGGAAAGACGGTGTAGACTCTGAAAAATATTTTTTCCTTTACTTACACATCTAAATTACTCAAAGGGCTTAGATATCCATGTAGATGAGAATGTTACAAACCAATGACGAAAACATATGTTCTCTTTGATGTCAAAACCAAATAGACTTTTCTTGTTTCATCATGCCTGCTAATCCTTTTTGTTCATCACTATCTTATGCAACCAATTTGAAAGTCACAGATGTTTATCTCATTTTGTTGCTTCTCATTTATTTATAATTTTATATCATTGATTATTATTATATCAGTTATTGTGGAAAATTTACTAATTATATATGCCTTTTTATATAATGTAGTTTTGGTTGTACATTATTGGAAGGTGATTATTTGTATAGCAACTTGTTAATGGAGACAATCTAAGTTACTAGTTTGTTCCTACTACCTTGTTGGTTGGGGTATGGTCCATATCGGGTATTGATCCTAGTTCGGTGGGGGAAGGGTTGCGTCTGGGGTTTGGGATTTGTCCCAAATGAACCTAGGAGAAATCATAATAAATTTTTGTGAGTTGTTTAGAATCTACTGCGATCTCATAATAGATTGACCCTTTAATTTTTTTTTTTCTTTTTTAAACTAATTTTGGAATCCCCTTTTCCCAAATCTGTTTGTTTGTTGCATCTGGTCATCTGATTATTGCATTCTCATTTTGAGTAAAGTGTTTGAATGCCACACAAGAAGAATGAATTGAATGGCTTGGAAAAGGCATTTAACTTGAACATCCACAAGGTGACAAAGCAACAAGATCTCCAATATATGAATACGGTCTTGCTATTTTTCATGGTGTTGAAGGGTTACATGAATCAGCTTGGGAATCAGTTGCAAATTCTGATTTTCTTGACAGCATTTCACCAAACCCTATTAAGATGAAGACAATGATTTTCATTTTGGCGGGAGGCGTCACAAATGTTAACATGATTAATGTTAAAACAATTTAAGCAAACTCTTTTTAAATGTCTTTTTTTTTATAAACAAACAACGAACTCATTAAATGTTAATTATTAAATAACCATTATATAAGAGTATTAAAATATGGATATGGTTTTATCTATTTATGTGTGTGTGTGTGTATTTGTCTGGACAAACCCAACCACCAATTTTTTTTGACCAAATCTGTGAACTTGAACCCAAACCAGTACTGGGATCAATAACTTAAGAGATGGTAGTTTGTGCTAGCTCACTAACTAGCTTACTGATGTATTGATATAAATTCTCTAGATCAAGAAGTGGGAATGGCTCATAAGTTTGCAGGCTTCTAGTTTATTTCTTGATGATAAGTTGCATATGAAAGACATATGTTTATAGGCTTAATGCTTCACAAAGGATTTAATGTTTTGAGCTTCCTTAACATTGTTCAAGAATTTGGCACCTTGTAGTAGGCATTATCGATCTTCAATCTTTGGAAAATCTGAAAATATTACAATTCTTTGTAATGATCTAGTAGAGAGTTGTCTAGTCCTCATGTAGGCATCATTCATCATCCTTTTTAGGGATAAATAGAACCAAAGCTTCACAAGTAGTGCTAACTTGTATTTTTCTTTCATTGATCAATGGAGTGAACAGGTATTAGGTTGTTCACTTCAATTGTGAAGTCTCATAAGTTAGTTGGCTGGGTAACAATGCTTTTGACAGGTGGTTAGTGTAAGGATTTATGACCTAGGTTGGAGATAGGATCATGCTGCTGTAAGAGTCCTACATATCCTCCATTTTATAGGCCCATCAGAGTTCTATGGATATGGTACACTGTTTCTTGTAATTGACAAGCTTGATTCTAGGCTGTAGCATTTGTTTTAAGGAGAGCAATTGAAGGGTATTGAACTAGTAGGTCTTTTATCTTCATGCTCTCATATGTGTTTAACATTATAACTTACATCTCTTTGTTTGGCTAACTGTTGAAACTAGAGGTATTTTTCACATGACCAGCATGAACAATTATAGTTTTTTGCCATATAAGTACTCTTCACAACATTGATCCCTTTTAAGTTTTGACAGTACATACCTAGGAATTTCTCTATATTGTTGATTCTATGACATGCATGAAAATTGCAATAAATTCATCCACAGAAAGATTTCAGACATTATGTTTGAAAGGGAATAAACTTCAACAATTACTTGTATGTCATAGAGAAGTGGCACATTTGTTAAGGAAAGCATGCCCAGCCAACAAGGTAATTCAAGGAAAAGTTGGTGCATTATGTATATGGTAAAGCTATGTCAATCTTCCACTTGCGCCTAAGGAAACTTGGCAAATACTTGATAAACCTGCACTCAACGCTTCAGAGAAGCAAAATCAGATCAGGCTCACCTTCTTTGTGGCAAAACCATTCAGAAGTTCCACCGAACAGTCAGAAATAAAGGAAAACTCATAAGTTATCCATGCTTAAGAGGCATGAAGGCATCTAACTCATATTGGAGTGCCCTTTTTGGTGGGTCAAGGGATGAAAAACTCTGCCTATAAAGTTGAAATGTGGCAAAGGGTCAAGTGATATCCGCCCAAGTGTTTTGAGTGTTTAAAAGTTGGGAAAACTCAGCTGATATCTGCCCTTGAAAACAATGAGAGTTAGGTGCACTTTTGTCTAGGCCAAACCAACTCAAGTTTCTCCAAATATTCAAAAACATGGCAGAGAGGCCACTAAAGTGTGCCAGCATAATGAAAGGCATTAAATTTTGGAGGAGGCACACTTATTTGTGGGTTTAACCCATTGAAAACTTCACCTGGCTGTTAGAAAAATGGCAGAATCATAAGCGAAAAGTGCCTGGGAAAATGAGAGAGGTTACAAGCTAATTAAGGTGCATGATTGAGTGGCAATGCCACCCAACATCATGGCAAAACACTTATGGAAGCTTACCTAAGTTATGAAGGGTGGCTAAGTGGTTATGAAATTGTGCCAAAGTTTGTTTGAGGTTTTAAAGACCATCGGGTGTTATTTTGGAGCGGCAAAGCCACTAGAAAGCTCTGCCCAGCTCTTAAATAAGTTGCTAATGCATGAGTGAAAGGCGCCAAGCATAAAAGAAGAGCTTTTGGGGGGCGGGGGGGCATTGCCACAAAATCTCGTCCAAGTTCATAACAATAATGGCAAGACCATAAGTGACCTCTGCCATAGTAAATCAAGTCAGCTTTAAAGCAAGAAGTAAAGCATGCAGTGCCTATATGAAGGCTGCCATCCTTTGAGGACTTCACTAAACAATTTACCACTGTTGTTTATTGCAGGAACTAGCCTTAATTTTTTGATTTTTGCATGTTTGTGGAGTTCTTTTAAGCACCCTAGTTGAGGGTTTTAATGGTAGCAGCTGCGTTCCAAGATTCTTCAACAGCAATAATAAAGAGTTCAGAAGATAACAGCAGAAACAAAAGGCATTCATTCTTTTGTGTGCAGGTCTACAAAGCACTCTTCAAGTTTTCAGCACCCCTTGAAGGCTTTCCTTGCATAGGTTCCAGGCAGCACTTAGGATTGATGGGAATCATGCCAAGGTTGCACTTGTTTATGGATTTTCTTGATCAAATTAGACACAGGCTTTGGCCACAACAGAAAATAACATATGCTTCCTACGAAGTGTTCTAAACACCATAATGTTTACAAATATCAAAGGGTTTCCAAAATAAGGGTTCAAATTTAGAAGATTGACATATTATTTGGCTGGGATATTTGTAAATTCATTATGGATAAGGGTTTCAGAAGTTTGAGAGGATTCACTAGTTTCAAACTTTCAGTATAAAGATTTATTTCAGAATCATAAAGGTCAATTGTGTTAAAATATATTTTTAGCATTGACCTCATCAAGCAGTGTTCAACTCCAGCAGTGGGTATTTTTGGGTAATGGGTATGAACCTGTTTTAGGCTTTTATGTTTATTAATTATTGTAGGATTACTTTGCTTTAAAGTAGGGCAGAGGATCCAGTAGTTGAGCACCCTAACTTCGTGCTTCTCAAAATCCTAAGTGGAAATTTCAAATCACTCCCAATTTTTTACAGCAGCTTACATGGCAAGTCCCCTTCTTATAACTAAGGTTTCAGGGCCACATCATCAAATATGATGCCACATCAACTTGCTTTTTGTCAAGGTGTCCAAAAAGGCTCCCAAAAAAAGTGAGACCGATACTTGTGCATCTACATCATGTTTTATTGGGCGCTGATGTGGCATCACATGATTTGTTGCTTTTTAGATCTAAGGAATACATTTCATTTAATTATGGGTAGTCATCATCAATACTAACAACTCTAAAGTCACAACTATTGGTCTACAATTGTTAAAAATATTGGGCATTATATAAACAAATGCTATCACAACCATTGGAACATGCTCAAGTATTGGGTCCTTTACCCTAGTTTTTTTCCTACCTTTTCTGTAGATAGGGATAGGATAACTTCAAAGTAGTTTTTTTGGTATATTTGATTAATATTCTTAGATCCCTAAAAGCTATCATTTGTAAGCTTATAAATAAGCGTTCTGAGCACATAAACTTTGAATGTTTGTTGATGCTAAGCCTTAGCAGAAACTAGTGTTTAGTTGGAGTTATTGATCCAATGCTTTTAATTTTATTAATTAAATTGAACTGACTAACTTTGTCAAGCTTTATGTTGATGTTTGTTATTCACTAAGTAATAGCTGTGTATATCACTTAGCAATTTATTGTTTGGAATCTTGTGATGTTCAATTGATTTAATTCTCTCTTGTTGATGTAGATCAGCTGGTCTTTGCTTTAGCCAGTAGTGAATATTCTTTTGTTTCCCCTTCAATTATTTGTTGCAACTGAGTACTGGTCTCTGCTTTAGCCAGTAGTGAATATTCTTTTGTTTCCCCTTCAATTATTTGTTGCAACTGAGTACTGGTCTCTGGTCTCTGCTTTAGCCAGTAGGAAGTTTAACTTCTTTGTTTGTGCTTGATAGTATACCTTCCTTTATATATGCAAATCTTGTTGCAGGCCTTGACTGTTAACCGTTTGACACATGCATCTGGGGCAAAAAACATAGTTAATTGGTAATTTACATTTAATGCAAAACCCCATTTGAAATCTTGTACAGTGTATATATTGTGAATTCTGTCTATAGATTTAGTCAAGGTTTTGTTAGGACTCGTGGAGCTTACCCTTACAATTTGATGGCAAATCTACCACATGTACTGTTCCATTTTGTGTTGTTTTGCAAGAGACAAATAAAAATGCTAACAAAAGGTGCATGAATACAATATCCATGCTGTCACAAATATACATGCAGTAAATTAACTAGGGACCCCTTGGGCATGTTGATGATAAAAGGAGCCACGTGTGTAATACTTCCAGATTCGATTTCAGAGATTAAATTTAAATGTAGCATCAATGCTATTTAAATTTATATATAATCGAATTAATTGAAGAGGCCAACTTCATATATATATATACAATTAATGTTTAATTAGCATTTAATGTTTTGGGGCCGATTCATGAAGAAACATGACTTTTAAGGAGGCCGACTTGAATTTAGGACACGTCTTTTCTTCTTGTGGCCGACCTCCTTGTAGAAGGATCACGTCCTTTCCATTTTGCATGTATATATACTTGTGAACTATCATTCATTTGACATAAAGTTTATTCGAAGCAATAGAGGAGAAGTGTGATTTGAACAACAGATTGAATATTGTAGCAGCAGATCAAATCTTGTAGCAGCAGATCGATTCAAGGAGAAACACATTATTTGTATCTTTGCATCTAGAAGAGGTGCTGTTCATTGTATCTTTCAGGCATTGTGATTGTGCCTAAGTTGTAAGCAGATTGCTGCTCTTATTATTATCAATATATAGGAGATATATTAGCTGGGTTTTTTCTCCCTTAGGTTGGAGGGTTTTTCCAGGGTATTGGCTGTCTTCTTGTGTCAATTTTGAATTAATTTCTGTGCATAATATCTGATCTTATAAAACTAACATGGTATCAAAGCGGGTTTGAAGAAGATCTCGATCAGATTTGTGTCTTGTTCAGTGATACCCTTATTTTATTTCTCATCTTTGCTCACCTCTAATCTCTCTGTCAAGATGGTGAATGGTCTTAAGATTGAGGATAGGCTTGAGGGAGTGTCAAACTTCACTTCGTGGAGATTCAGGATCATGCTCACTTTGGAGGAAAGCAAATTGGCAGAGTTTGTGGGGAGCTTTGCCCCCGAGCCTACGAATGAGGAAGAGAAGGCCCTATGGAAGAAGAAAGATATTAGGGCAAAGAAGATGTTAGTTGATTCCGTGAAGGATCATATTGTTCCTATTGTCTCCAAGTTAAGGATTGCGAGAGAGATGTTCAAAACCCTGGAGGAGATGTAAGAGATCAACAACACAAGCCGAGCTCTTGCATTGAAGCAACAACTCCATCATTTGAAGATGGTGAAGGGAGAATCTGTCATTGCCTACTTAACGAGAATAACTGAATTGAGAGATCAACTCTCGTCTATTGGGCATATTGTCGATAGCAAGGATTTGACCATGCTGGCTCTTAATGGTCTTCCTTCATCTTGGGAGTTTTATATTCAGGGAATCAGTGCAAGATCAAAACTTCCCAAGTTTGATCGATTGAGGGTAGACTGTATTCAAGAAGAGTCTAGGTTGGCTGCAAAAGGTATTGGGCAAAGCTTCGTTGATGAAGACATTCATGTCCTTGCCACTCAATCCTCAAAGAAGAAAGGGAAAGATGAGAAGAAAGGCTATTTCAAAAGAAATAGAGACAAAGGAGCCGATGGTGGCCCCTCATTTAAGAAGAGGGACCTCTCCAAGGTCCAATGCTTTCGATGTGACAAGTATGGTCACTTTGCAAAGGAATGTCCTACCAGGCCTAGGCAGCAGGCTGCCATTGCAAATGTTGATGAAGCCTCCATGCAGAAGGATACAAGTGAATACCTATTCTATTCAGCCTTGTCAAGCAATGTATCTACCGACACCAACACTTGGTTGATCGATAGTGGCGCCTCTCACCACATCACCGGATTTAGGGAGCATCTATCTAATTTGGTGGAGAAAAGATTCTAGCGAACAAGTCATTATTGGAGATGATGCTAGTTATTCTGTTAAAGGAGTTGGGACCTCATCTCTCCACTTGGATTCCAATGATTCCTTGTAGTTGGATGATGTGCTATTTGTTCCAGGCATTAAGAGAAACCTTGTTTCTATCTCAGCTTTGGAAGACAAAGGTTATCAAGTTGCCTTTTCAGAAGGCAAAGTTCTCATATGGGCAAAAAACTCCAACATCAAGATTGCTCGGGTGATTGGAGTTAGGCATGGGTGTCTCTACAGGCTATGCACTCGTCCCATTCAGGCTCTAGTGCATGATTCCTCAAGTTTGTGTGATCTTTGGCATCGAAGATCGGCTCACCTTCACTTTCGAGCGCTACCTATTATGGAGAAGATGGTGATTGGCCTTCCTAAATTCAACCAGAAGCATGAAGGAACTTGCAAAGGCTGCGCTTTGGGTAAGAATACAAAAGGTCCATTCCATAGTAGTGAAAGTAGATCCAAAAGTGTTATAGATCTTATTCATTTTGATTTATGTGGTCCAATGTCTGTTGCGTCTTCGAGTGGTTTCTTGTATCACATTATTTTTATTGATGACTACTCTAGAAAGACTTGGATTTATTTCTTGAAATTTAAAGAATTTGAGGAGATATTAGAGAGGTTCAAAGAATTCAAAGCTTAGGTGGATAATTTATCCGGGAAGAAGATCAAGGTCTTGAGATTCGATAACGGAGGAGAGTACACTTTTGTTATCTTTCGTAACTTTTGCATTGAAGCCTGGATTAAGAGGGAGCTCAACATTTCTTATAATCCTCAACAAAACGGTGTTGCGGAGAGAAAGAACAGATCTATTGTGGAAGTTGTCAAAGCCATGATTCATGACCAAGACTTGCAAATCTCTCTTTGGGCTGAAGCATCCAGGACTACTGTCTATTTCCAGAATAGAAGTCCTCACAGAATCTTGGAGAATATAACTCCTGAAGAAGCATTCTCTGGGGTGAAGCCTGAAGTAAGTCACTTGAGGATCTTTGGATGTCCAGTATATGTTCATATACCAAAGGAAAAGAGGACAAAGTTGGAAGCTTCTGGCAAGAAGGGAATTTTGGTGGGCTATAGTGAGACATCAAAAGCCTACAAAATCTACATTCTGGGTTAGAAGACTATTGAGATCAGTAGAGATGTCACATTTGAGGAGGATGTTGCATTCAGAAGATCCAAGGGCACTCATATGGAGATCGATGATGAAGAGCCTCCTTAGGATATGGAAGTTGACCATGTTCCTGAGAATCAGAGGGAGGCTCCAGAACCTAAAGGAGATGATGATCCAGTCGAGCCCTTGGAACCTACTGATGGGCCTACAAATATTGTGATTGGAAGGAAAAGACCTCTTTGGGCAAGGAAAATAATGCAAGAGGCAGAAAGTTTTGCAGCCCCAAGAGGAACCTTCAGAGAAAGTAAGAGACCTAATAAGTTCTCCAGTTATGTAGCCTTGATGAGTCAAATTATTGAGTCAGAGCTTCCAATGTTGAGGAAACTTCTAGTCAACAAGTTTGGAAAGATGGTATGACTGAAGAGTATCAATCCATACTTAAGAATGATGTTTGGGACATCGTTCCAAGACCCGAAGGCAAATTTGTGGTGTCTTTTAAATGGCTCTTCAAGATCAAGCATGCGGTTGGTGGGAGCATTGAGAAGTACAAGGCCAAATTCGTGGCTAGAGGGTTCTCACAAAAAGAGGGAGTTGACTATGAAGAAACCTTTGCTCTAGTGGTTCGTTATACTTCTGTCAGGACCATTATTGCTATTGCTGCATCTAGAGGATGGAAGATTCACCAAATGGATGTAAAGACAACCTTTCTGAATGGTGTAATAGAAGAAGAGGTGTACATTAAGCAACCTGATGGATTTGAGGTACATGGGAAGGAGTCTCATGTTTGCAAGCTGAAGAAGGCCTTGTATGGTCTTAAGAAGGCTCCTTGTGCTTGGTACAAAAGGATTGATCGTTACCTGTTGAGCTTGGGTTTCTCAAAGAATGATGCAGATTCAAACCTCTACTTCAAGGTAATTAATGGTGAAGCATTGATTTTGGTCTTGTATGTTGATGATTTGATTATCACTGGAGAAGAACACCTCATTCTCAAATGTAAGGAGTTAGCTTATGAGTTTGAAATGAAGAATCTTGGTCTCATGCATTACTTCCTTGGCTTAGAAGTTTGGCAAAAGCCGGATGAGATGATTCTAAGTCAAGGGAAGTATACCATTGACATTCTGAAGAGGTTTGGTATGATTGACTGCAAACCTATGTCTACACCTATGGAGACCAACTTACATAAGTTAAAGGAGGCTGCAACTAGTTCAAAACTGGTGGATCCCATGATGTACAGGTAGTTGATTGGTTCATTGATGTATTTAGTTAACACTAGACTAGATATCTGCTATGCAGTAAGTGCACTTAGTTAGTTCATGTGTGAACCAAGGCAAGATACATCTTGTTGCAGCAAAACATATCTTGAGATACTTGCGTGGCACAGTTGGATATGGGTTGAGATATTCTACAGGTGTGGATTTGAAGCTGCATGGTTTTACTGATTCTGATTGGGCAGGGTGTGTCATTGATCGGAAGAGTACCTCTGGTTGTTGCTTCAGTTTGGGATCTGCTATGATATCCTGGTGCAGCAAGAAGTAGTCTTCAGTGGCATTGAGTACAACATTGCAGCTTGTGTGGCAGCTCGTGAAGCAGTGTGGCTTCGAAAGCTCCTTGCAGGATTGTTTGGACAATCAATGGAGCCTACTATCATTCATTGTGATAACCAGAGTTGTGTGAAGCTTTCTGTCAATCTTGTGTTTCATGACAAAACTAAGCATGTTGAGATCAAATACCATTATATCATAGATATGGTATTGAGGAAAGCTATATAGTTGAGATATATCAACACTAATGAGCAGACGATAGACATTCTCACCAAGCCTCTCTCCAGGATAAAGTTTGTGTACTTTCGAGATAAGCTTGGTATGGTGGAGAATCAAGCCTTAACTGAGAAGGAGTCTTAGTATTAGTGATCCTTTGTTAATGCATTTCTTTATTTGAGAGAGATTTGAGGTGCAAGCCCTTGATAACGCATTTCTCTTTGAGATTTGAGGTGAAAGCCCTTGTTTCCACCCTCTGGGAGAGCTATGGTGGATGTCATGTGTGTGACTCCATGACAACTTCACGTGAGGGAGTTCATGATGATCTTTCTTGTACTTGTGTTTCACCCTTTGAGAGAGCCATGGTGAAAGTCACGGTGAGGTGACAACATCACATTGAGTGATGAGCACTTGTACATACCATCTATGGAGGTAGCCATGATGGTTGATATCACGATGAGGTGATATTTGATATCGTGATGAGGTGGTATGCTTTCACGATGAGGTGATAAGCTCTTTTCTTACATGGATTTAATCATGTTGATTAACATCACTATGAGGTGACATGTATTATACAGGTGGAAGTATTTCTCCCTAGCTGAGAGGATTGTTGATGATAAAGGCAGCCACATGTGTAATACTTTCAGATTCGATTTCAGAGATTAAATTTAAATGTAGCATCAATGCTATTTAAATTTATATATAATTGAATTAATTGAAGAGGCCGACTTCATATATATATATACAATTAATATTTAATTAGCATTTAATGTTTTGGGGCCAACTCATGAAGAAACACGACTTTAAGGAGGCCGACTTGAATTTAGAAGGACATGTCTTCTCTTCTTGTGGCCGACCTCCTTGTAGAAGGATCACGTCCTTTCCATTTTGCATGTATATATACTTGTGAACTATCATTCATTTGACATAAAGTTTATTCGAAGCAATAGAGGAGAAGTGCGATCTGAACAGCAGATCGAATATTGTAGCAGCAGATCAAATCTTGTAGCAGCAGATCGATTCAAGGAGAAACACATTATTTGTATCTTTGCATCTAGAAGAGGTGCTGTTCATTGTATCTTTCAGGCATTGTGATTGTGCCTAAGTTGTAAGCAGATTGCTGCTCTTATTATTATCAATATATAGGAGATATATTGGCTGGGTTTTTTCTCCCTCAAGTTGGAGGGTTTTTCTAGGGTATTGGCTGTGTTCTTGTGTCAATTTTGAATTAATTTCTGTGCATAATATCTGATCTTATAAAACTAACAGGGCAATGGTGCCTTCCTTTCAAAGCAACTGTATATGACCATATATATGCGTCACCGCATGTCTGCATTGTCTCATCTCAACAAAATATATCATTATCTTTGAGTTTTGGAAGGTATATGAATTTAATATCCATGCTATTGTTGCATTTCCTAGTTCTTTGGGAATCCCCAAACAGGGCAGCTCCTATTAATTCCTTGTTTGGATTTTCCCATTCTCTTTTGAAGCTAGCATGTCTGTAATGTCTCTATTTAAGAAAAAATACTATTATCTTTGAGTTTTGGAAGGTATATGAAATTATGAATGCAATATCCATGCTATTGGTGCACTTCCTAGTTCTTTGGGAACCTCCAAACAAAGCAGTTCCTATTAATTCCTTGTTAGGCTTTTCCTATGTTAATCGTACGCCTTTTCTTTTTATAACATTTGGCTTTGTCTTCAATAGTCCCTTCTCATGTGTGCTTAGTTCGAATTGCAAGTGAAGCTTTTCAAGAGTCAAACTTTGTTTTATGAGCTTAAATGCTAAGCAATATGAGCTGGGTTTGAATGCAACATATGAGTAGAATTGGGTGGAAATGGATGCAGTGACTGATATTGGTATGGTGTTGGATACAAATGGCAAATTTCAAGACCCCTTGATAATGATATGGATAGATTACACATTTCTGTAGAATTTATTTACTGTATATTTAAGTATACACACATTAAATTCAATTTCACCAAATTAAAGTTGAAAGTAAAATACTTTAGGCTTATTTTTTATTTTAAAAAATTAGTGTAATTTAAATATAGCTAAATATAAAAGAAATATCAAAACAGAAACTAAACTCTTGCTTTAAATACTATATAGTGACGCCCTTTGATTGAAAAATGCCATCACTATCTTTAGTAGTATCATAGTGAACATTAATTAATTAAAACATGAATTTTTCAAGGTAGAGACACCTTAATTCCCAAGGTATCTCACTTATTAAATACCTTGCAAGATCCAAATTGAAACATACCATCGATTTGACCCAATGGTGGTGTAGCATAAAAAGATAAGGGATATAAAAATTTACATAGACTTTAGGGAGCTCGAAAAGCATGTGTGCATGACTCATTTCCTATTTCATTCATGGATGAAGTGTTAGAATTGGTTTTAGGATGGCAGGAAACACAGGGATGCATTTTTGGGATGGTAGGGGAGGGGAGGCATCTTTTTAGGGGACAATAGGGAATGAGAATTTATATACATTATAGAACCATATTATGAAACATTAGAGATGAATTGGGAATTCACAAGTCAACATACAAATTAACAAACATTCAATATATTTTCATTTCAATTTGAGATTTTATTATCAATGTGCATATACATAATACAACAAAATGAAAAGGCCACAAGGCTACAAGTACTAAATGAAAAAATATAGACAAATGACAAAATTTAGACAATCTAAGATCCACTGCTGCTTTGCCAATGCCTCATCCATGCCTAAATCAAAATTAGACTATACCCATAACCATATTAAATAGTGTAATTAGACTATATTCATAACCACAAGAATGCACTCCCATTATCCCTCACATTTCAAGGATTGAAAATTTGAGAAATCTCTCTACACACCCCTAGTGAGGAAGACAGCAAGGGACGTGTAGTGAATCTCCCATCATTCCCAAATACCTCGTAAATATCTAATTAAAAAGCACAATTTCACATCAGTTATAAACTAAATTTTCACAAAGTGCTCAGTTTTGCCTCTATACCAACAAGTTGAACTTGTATTAACTATTGCTAGCAAGCTCAAATCTAACTATGTAGCTTAGAAAAACACTATTTATAAATTTATAGTTTGGAATATAAAGCTTAGAGTGTGGTAAAAACCCTCCTTTAAGTATTTTGTGTCTATTTGATATTAGTATCATACTATAATAGTATGGTCAGCATAAGCAAAATTGTTTATAAGTTGCTGCTACAACCGGTAACAAGAACTAAGTGGACTCTGTAGCATTAGTAGTGCATTTTTTCATTTGAAGTAGAAATGATATATCCAAATAAAATGTCCAAATCCATTTGCAGGACATACCCTCTACTAAGAGTGATCATGAATTCTCCCAAACTCTCTACAACATATCCTTAACAAATATCTCACAAAAAAGAAGAGAGGTACATCTCACTTATCATGGAATATTGGAGTTGACACCCATCTGGAATTTAAGTTCAAAAGCCAACCCGTATCATATAAAACCCTTGAATATCAATCTAAATTTTCTGACTGCATTTAAGTGGGATGGTCATCTGTCCTTGAACCTCTGCAGTGTTTCCGGAATGTTTCCAAGATAAGATGTCCCCGCATCCCTGGGACATCCTTGGTATGTATATGCAAGCAAAGAGCAGGGGACACATCCCTGTTTATCATAGAATACACACACACACACACACACATATATTTGTGTAAAATTGTTTTCTAATGTTTCCATTTTACTTTTGCAGTTTTTGCATTTTTTTCATGACACCTAAATGAGAGACGGTTATGGGAAACATGATTCTGTATTTGGATACATTGGATATGACCTAGATCTGGGATTGTATATGGATGTGGACAGATATGGTATTCATGTTGTATTATAATGTATCCAGTATCAGACAGGTGTATACATGTATCAGATATGGTATTATTTGTATCCAGTATCAGATAGGTGTATACATGTATCTCGGCAGGGGAGGGGAAGCATCTGGAAAATCTGCATAGAGACTTCTTCTCGATACTTGGGGCTTTAGCATCATATGCTTCTCCAAGCCGAATATTCAGATGGAATATTTTGGGGCATGTAGGCTTCACAATTCTGTAGAGATTTGGATGAATGCACATAGTTAAGATATCAAATGATTCACAGATCTTCATTAATTCAACAATCAAAGTCCCTTAAATTGTAAGTTGTTAAGATATGGCTTTTGTAGTTCAAGGTTTCAAAGAAAATGTGTAATAAAACCAAATAGCAGAAATGTAAGGGTCAAGACATAACATAAATGGACACACAGTGGCACAGAAGATGGTACTTATGCACCCAAATATTCAATATATTAAGAAATAATACCCTTAAAGAGGGTTACACCATACAATAATTGGGAAGGATGGATACATTTTATAAGATCCATTGGAAAGAGAGTACATTACTGATCTCATGTTAATGAAAAGATATCAGTACCATATGTATAGCTTATAGCCTAGTAACACTCTCTATTGGCCGAGGCCGTTGACCTCCTATGATAGTTGAGGGCCCTTGCCTTCCTTCCATTAGCCAAACATCTCTCTAAATTATCACTCACTCGTTGTCTGCTATTGGTTGAGCCCCTTTACCTCAACCCTTGCTCAAAAGTTACTTTTTGATCCATAACTAAGCTAGGATTATGCTCCACCACATGTAGGATAATTCATAATTCTAATTATGTCATAATGTCATGTACATAGCTAGATAGGATGTATTCCATATCAAAACCTTCTTGGATGAAGCGTCAAGAAAATGTAATGGTCATATTTTTGTATTGGACATTCAAAAGGTTTCCACAGTTAAGATTTTCAATTCTTTGAATGTTTCCACAGTAAGGAGGATATTACCTGAGTTGGAAAGTTTCTTTTTGATGTTTTCATAAGGCCTAGATAAAAAGTAACATATCTCTCTGGAAATGGATTTAATAAGACTAAATGTTGTAATATATGCATTCTTGCTTGCCTTGTCTAATAGCCTAGTAATATGGTACTTTGTCTTAGTAGGCAGCTCAAGTATCAGGAGCTCTTTTGTAAGGATATTTTTTGCTATATTATTAGACTAATTTAGCTTTGTTTGTAATAATGCCAACAATGGTCTCAGCATTGTAGAGTCAGAGCTTTTCTTGTGCTAAAGATGGCACATGGTTTTACATAGGCTGTAGGTTATTGTAGAGTTGTTCCTAGAATTTATGAAGTAATTTTGAATTCACTGGCTTATATAGTAATCCACTCTGCAACACAATTGCTATGGCTTGTTCATCCAATCTAAATATGGTATCAGAGCTAAGACAATCCTCTCTAGCGGATAAAGAGCATATGCTGTTTTGAAAGCTCAAGCTGTTGCTATGTCGATGCTCAAGCTTTTCATGCTGCAATTTTTTTCAGCATTTATCAACTGATCCAAGGTGCAGGGTAGATGTTCAGATTAATTTAGCTTTGTTTGTAATAATGCCTACAATGCTCTCATATTGTCAGCATTGTAGAGGTGTAGTTTTGCTTGTGCTAAAGATGGCACATGGTTTTATGTAGGCTATAGGTTGTTGTAGAATTGTTTCTAGAATATATGAAGTACTGTTGAATTCTCTGGCTCATATAATAACCCATGCTGCAATGCAATTGTTATGGCTTGTTCATCAAATCTAATATGGTATCAGAGCTAAGCCAATCCTCTCTAGTGGATAAATGCTGTTCTGAAAACTCTACCTGTTGCTATGCGGATGCTCTAGCTTTTCATTCTGCGAATTTTCTGTAACAACCCCAAAACCGGGTAAACAAAAAATTTTCTACTTTCACTAATAAGATACAAGGAAATACATTTATAATGACAAAGTAAATAACTTTTCTTTTCATTCTAATTGAACATTTCATCATAAAGAAATAAATGACACAATACATCATTGTTCTATTTTCCAAGTAAATAATAGAGTACGCTTTCATGATTACTTTTCTTTCAAATAAAAAGCAAGGTAAGAATCTTACAAGTTTCAAACATAGCTTTGAAGCTTTTGAGCAAATAGGAATAAGACTGTCCAGGATCTTCCCTTTCAAACCTTGGTTCATCAGAAGTTTACCGTGGAGGAGAAACATCACTCAGGTGCTTTTACACCAACCACGGACTTATATTGCGGTCCCCCACACGTTTACTGTTAAGTAGACGACCCTCCCTTCTACGAAGAGATTGGTTGGGTAACCGATTCTGTATGACCAACTGAGCATAGTGTGTAATCCTACATAACTAAATCCTTGTGCCCTCACAATCTCAATCTAGCATGCAACTTGGATTACTGTGAATTGATAGTGTAATTCGTCTCACAGTCTAAGTGGACGTTAGGTATACTACACTACTTTGGCCAAAGCATTTCGACAGTACTTAAATTGACGGTCATCTATCACTTGCACTAAGTCAGGCTCAGTTTGACTTAAGGCTGCCTTATCCTACGCGTAGGTTGAGTCCTTTCTGTGGGTAGTCAATCACCCTAGACTTCCTACTTTAACTACTTAAATAGGAAATGGAGTACAGTCAACAAGGGGTCCCTCTGGTACCTCCTAACATGGAAATCTTTATCCATAGAGTACATAGCTTTGTCTAGTTAACCTATTTAACTCTAAAGCTTTAGACTACCTTGGTACTGAATCCACCCTCATCCTAGTATTAAATAACTAGTCCCTTTTTCCTTTATTTAAGGAGTTCAAGTAGTATTCAAGTAATACAAATCATAATATACTTCTATTAAAAAGTAATCAAACATTTCCCTTTTATGCTATTCCTTTTACAAGCTTTCCTATGAAATTAAACTATTTCATTTCAACAAGCTTTCCCCTATGAATTTAAGTTTTCTCCAATTCAACAAGCTCTTAAGCTATTCCTAAAAATAACATGCTTTCACTATGAAACAAGTTATTCCTTAATTCAATAAGCCTTTTCTAATGAAATTAAGCTCTTCCCAATTCAATCCTTAGAAAATAGAGACCTTCTTAACATTTTCCTTTTCTATTTCATAACACAATGCAAAGCATAATCAAGCAAGCAAATAAACTCATTTTTAATTCAAATGACAGAAATTCTAAAAAGACATTTCTCATGCCTGATTCCCTTGCTGCGAAATGAGTTCGATCAGTAGCTTCTGCTCTTCCTCCACAGTCCTTCACAGTCTTTACCAGATACTTCTCACAGCATGAACAAAGTATAACTCTCAGGTAAATGCAGTACAACAATGAGGGAATGTAGCTCTCAACAATACAGTCACAGCAAGATAATATATGTCTCTCAGCAATGTAATCACAGCAAGATAGTATATGGCTCTCACAACACTGACCAGCAATGAGGGATTAAGGCTCACAGCAAATGCAAACAGTAATGGTGAAGTATGGCTCTCAGCAACACTAAACAACAATGATGGTTTGCAGCTCTTAAAACATGAAATTCGTAATTGCAAATGCAGATAGGAAAGTGGTATCAATAACAATGAGAGCAACCTCTTATATAGGTTTCGAATTCTCATGCTTCCTACATTGTAGGCATGAGAATTCGATACCTTTCCTATTGACATTGTCAAAATATGCAGTGGTAATCATATAGCAAGACACTCAGCAAAACAAGAGATGATTCAACCTCATTTTCGAAGAATGTTTCCACTCTCACATGGTAAATTCGAGAGGCAGCCACCTACAGGCGTATTCACCAAAAACGCCCTCAAAAATAGCGGAATGCATGAACAATGGTGTTTAAAGTTTACAGTCGAAAATGTCAAGGTTATTTCCGCAGACACCTGGCCTCCTTCTGCCCACGCGTTCCAGAATGGTGGCATATTTAGCATTCGCGACCAGGTCCAAGGCGTGCGAGTTGGGCGCGGGTTCTTTCCCCTCTCCATTTTCATTACTTCAGCCTTTCACAGTCGCGTGTTTTCTTCCCGTGAAGAAATCAGCGATTTTCAGTTATTCAAACACTTTTGATTTATATCTTTTAAAGACTATAGTTTCAATCATTTAAATTTCCCCAATAATACTTCCCACGTATTTTCCAATGGTTTATGAATTTCGAAATACCTTTATTCCATATGGTAAATGTATTATATCACCAAATGACTATATAAGTTCATATCAAATATTTCCAAGGCAAAGTCATTTTAATTTATATATTAAAATTTTATAAATCTATTTTGCATTATATTTAATATAATTTATTATAGTTTTATTTTTACCTTTATTTAAATATATTAATATATCTATATAATATTCGAATATTACTATAGATATATCAATATATTATATTATTGGAAAACTATAATAATATCTATATTAAATATATTTATAAACATATCCATATTTACACTTAAACATATCTATACATGTTTATATTCATTTATCCAATTACGTGTATTATAGGCCAGTCAGAGTACCCTTAATACACGTATTTGCACAAACATGTATATATACATTTAACTGTAAATTCCAGGCATTAGTATAACTTATCAGTTCACATTTCACATTCAAGGTTCACAGAACAGTAAGTCAGTCAATCAAGTAACACCACTTCATAAAGCATAAAGAAGTAATCCAAACTCCTAAGCCTAAGGATGACTTATCATGACAACTCAATCTGACTCAGTTCCCAAAACCCTCAGTGAAGTGTGTGTATGCTCATATGATCAACTTTACCGGTTAGCCGACCAAGTTCCTCTCCCGAGTGATGTTTCCCCTCCACCTGGAGGAATAGTTCTTGTTCCTGCATCCATTGGCACAAAACCACGGCAGTCACTTGCTCACAACATTTGCAGCATATATAAATCAAATATATAAAACAAGACTAATTACTCTCCTCTATGCATTGCTTTTCCAAGAATAACATCAATCAAGAATACAAAATGAGCCAATCATAACATGTAAACAAATTCTCAAATTGATAACAAGGTTCAATCACATTTTATTCATTCAAAACCTTCCTTACAATCAGAATGCTCTAAGCATTACTAGAATAGTAACTATACAAATTCCGGGGTGTAACATTTTCTCAGCATTTATCAACTAATCCAAGGTGCAGAGTAGGTGTTAAGATTTGCCTTGCCGATTCAACAACCTTTGCAGCCTTAGTAGATCTTTGCTGATGCTCCCTTGTCAGATATCAACATTGTGGAGAGGCTGGCATTAAAAAAAAAAAAATCTGTATGAAATAAGTCTGCAGATCCAAAATGTCTAGCAGAAATGGGAGACGTGAGGCTTTTTGGATGGCTGAGAAAAGTATCAAAGGGTGGGCAGTGCAGCAACAATGGCCACAGCGTATGTCAATAGATCCTCGATGAAATGCTTGATGTTTTCCATGAAGGAAATGCTTTTATGGGTGTCCTGGAAACGAACCAATCAAATTTTTCTGATAACTTGAAGATAGAACCAGTTGCAGCAATATTGCCTGCAATAAAAGGTGTAAGCACAGTGTCAAGATGAGTGCATAAATTACACTACTTTTTGTTTTACTGTTCAATTGTTTGGTTTATATATATATTTAAGGTAATAATTTGGTTTATTCTTTCAATTTTATAAATTTTATTTAAAACATTATATGCTTTATAGAAGTTACTAAATATTTGCCTTAAATGTACCCAGGGAGGGTTTTAATTCCATAACTTTTAAACAAAAGGTCGCTGAAAATTTTGTAGTTTGTTTGCCTTTGATAGGTGAATCCACTAGTGGTGTAAGTTTGTTCTACAAAGTTGTCATTGTTCACATTTAATTGTTTTTGTGGTCAAAAGGTCTGTTTCTGTGGGTGAGATGGCTAGTATTCAGCATCTATTATTACCCGTCATAAAGATTGACCCGAAAAAAAATATAGCCTATGGAGTTATAAGATCTTGATGATTGGTGAGTACAAAGACCTTGATCAAATTATTTTAAATAAAGAACTTAGACTAGAAGATGATACAGAAGATTAACAAATGACATAAAGAGGCTTTAAATCTTCTGAAGTCATTGGTTGTTGATACTTTAGTGCTAGGAATAAGAAATACCATTGTAGCATTTGTATTATAAACAGGTCTCACAGCTAAATTTAAGCATTAGAAGCCTAGAGGGCACTGTATTTCAAAATTCTTTTGTTATCCACTAGGTTGAGGAAGGAAGATCTATTTCAGACAATCTTTTGTGCTTGAAGGACCTTAGCGGTCAATTAACACTATTGAAAAATCAGTAGATGATCAACATATGGTTGCTTTGGTGCTGCACAGTTTGCTATTTTCATTTGATTCCTTTGTTGAATCTTCACACTTGATTGCAGAGATCCAATGCTTTATTTCAAGAAGTTGTTGGCACTTATTTTACAAAAGGAATGAATGTAGGAATAGTCAAAAGCATCAACCTTGAACACCATAGAGTGCACTGCTTAAAAGCAACCATTTCATTAGATGAATCTTTAAAAGGCAATAATTCATCATGGAGATCCAAGTGGAAGTGCTACTACTGTAAAGTACTGAGACACATAAAGAAAGATTGTTGGAATTGACAACTAGACCTTGCAAGTAGTCAAAAGAGGTCATAGTATGTGACTGTAGTTGAGGAGGATAAACAAAGAGCAATGAGTGATTTTGCATTCATTGTGTTATAAAACCTGTCTACTGAATCAACAACTTAGTACTTTGACTGAGGAGCATCTCAATACTATATATGCTGCAAAGATTGGTATGCAATTTTTGTTGAGGATAAGAGTAGCAGTGAATCTGTTTCTTTGTTTGATGGCTAGACCTACATTGTTAGAGGATGTGGGGATGTTTAGTTTAGGTTAAAATAAACAATGTTGTTAGTTATACATTTAAGAATGGTTGATACGTCTCAGGCATGAACAAAAACATACTATCTATTAGTGAGTTTACTAAGACTCCTAGTCTTTGTGTAAAATTTCAAGGAAACAAATTTATGGTAACTGCTCTTCAAGATAACAAAGTGATTGCTACAGAACTTGGTGAAAAGGGGTTATATAAATTGATTGATTCCAAAACAACAAAATCACATGCACTTGCAATGGTTGAAACTTGAAAGTACCAATTTATTTTGGCATGAGAAGTATGGTCACCTCAATTCTCAGTGTTTGTTTGTACTTAGTAAGACTAATATGGTGGATGGACATCCATCCTTTCAGGAAAGTTAGAATGTGCGCACATGATTTTAGATGAGCAAACAAGGTTGACATCTGTTTGATACTAATAAGGCATGACAAGTCAAAAGAGTTTGGAATTTGGTACATGTTGATTTGCACGGTCCTATGAAGACACCCAGAGCGTTTGGAACCAAATTTCTTTGCTATTGGTTGATGAATTTTCTAGGAAAATGTGAAATATCCCAAGTAGGATATATGCAAATTTTCTGATTTTTGAAACATAATTTTCTGCCCTAGTTTCTGTACTTAAAAATTTCTGCTAAAAACTCTAGCTGCTTATATAAATTTTCTGAGTTTAATCATGCAATAACAGCAACATATAGCTTTCCAATTGCCTCAAATAACATAGCAGATTTGTCTAATCTTAAACATGAACATAACCAGCAAATTGAAACACCAAATTGTCCATCCAAACATGCGAAAATCTGATTATCAATTGTTCAGTTCTGTTGCTACAAAATCAAACCTAATATGTATGCAAGATTCACCATAAAATGGGCTCCAAACATGGCCAACAATGTACAGTAGTTTGCTGATATGAAGAAACCTCAATTACAAGCCAAAACATGAAATGAAATGATGATCTGCTCTAACCCTAGTTGGTGAATTGCTCCAGCTCACACAAATGCAAAGATGAATGCAAAAATGCCTTAAAATTCCTACCACAAGGGTGTGTTGGGCTGCTGGTCTGTAGGTAGGGGATATATGCGATAGAGGTGAAGAAAATGGAAAGAGTAGGATAAGAAATATTTGGATGAGGAGGAAGGTGGGGTGAGAGGAGGTAATGAGATGAAAACTTGTCAACAACCTCCAAACTTGCCAATTTTGCCCCTCCAAATCAAGGCACTCCTCTTGCAACTTGGGTGCTCCACTCTAGGGTGAAACCCTAGGTCAAATGAATACCAAAACTGCCTTACTCAAGTCGCCTAGGCTGATATGAAAATCTGAGAATGATAATCTAACATAAAACTCCATTGAAGTGCATGTGAACCTCCGTCATGAAGTCCTCCATTGAAGAGCTAGGTTTTCGTCGAACTCCACCACTATCCACAAGGGTTTTCGTCCTTGGAATGGCTGCAATATCTGCTGATCAGAATAGAAGAATAATGTGTGATGCTCTCAAACCTCCAAATGAACCTTGTATTTATATCCATCAACCCTTATCACTCCAACTTGGCCAACCCACTTTGGTCACGAGCTTCTTATTTCAAATTGCATTTTATTTTATTTTTTAATTTCTCCTTTTTTTGGGCGCCAACATGTAATTTGATTTAATATTTTTTTAATTATTTTTTTCCCTCCTTAGTTCTCCAAAAGGGGTTGCCCCAGCCCAAATAAAATATATAAAAATATTTTGCCTTCACCAAAAATCATGAAAAATCAACAAAAATCATTTCCCATTATCTCCACGGCAAATCAAAATTATTTGAGCAAAAAGGAATTATTTTCCAATTTTTGCAAGGCTCCAAAACACATCCCCTTACCTCACGTGTTAGCCTACGGGAATGAAGAATAGGCTAACTCACAAATCTGATTGTTAAATCATGATGTCGGAAATGGGGAAATTACAAAATGTGGATTTATTTTAAATAAAAAAGTTAGTTTGCTTTTTCTTAATTCTATAGCATGCAGAGACTTGGCAGAGAAACAAACAAATAAACAGGTCAAAGCTTTAAGATCTAATAATGGAGGCGAGTTTATCCCATAACACTTAAAGGAATTTTGCAAACAAGAAGTTATATAGAGGCAATATGCTACTTGGCTTACTCTACAACAAACTAGGGTTGTGGAAAGGAGGATTAGGATAGTTAGGGAGATAGAAAGGTGCATGTTGCACAACTGAAATATACCAGATCAATACTGGGTAGAATCTATGAAGACAACAATCGACGTCCTTTATTAAGTTGTTGTAAAGACTTGAAGAATGTCATTCCAAAGGAAGCATGTTAGGGTAGTAAATCATTTGTAAGCAATTTCCATGTTTTCAGTTTTATTGCTTTTGTACATATTCCTAAGAAAAAGATAAGTAATTTAGACGCAGAAAGTAAAATATGTATATTTGTTGGCTACAATGAGCAATCTAAAGTGTATAGAATACTAGATGTCTCAACAAACAAAATTGTGGTTGATAGAGATGTAGATGAGAAAATACTATTCTTTTCAATGAATGGTAATGTATGGGTAACTGCTCCCGATTTTGGAACAAGTTTTGGAGTTGAAATCAAACAAGAAACATGAGAGGGGTCAAATTCTAGGGGGGATCTTGTGGAGAAAAGAGTGAGCATTTTCTATCTTCCCAACAAAATCAGGGATTTGGTGGAGAAGATAGGGATTCTCAGTCTTCATGACAAAATTAGGAGGATCAGCAAAAGAGACCGAATGGGTACTATACCACAATGAAGGATGTTTGGGAAGATGAATTGCTAAAAGCAATGGAAGGCTAATTTATGCAATTGGGGAAACAACTTACATTAGATGGTGAGTAGTTAACTTTTTCTTTTACTTTTGCCGTTTTACAAGTATTTGAACCTAGAACATTTGAAGAGGCCAACAGAAATCCTGAATGAGAAGCTGCCATAAAGATGTTTTAGCAAATGAATTTGTTGTGATTAATGTGGTTATTCCTTTGACTAGCCTAATGGGCAGGGATGTGTATTTGCAATAGTGGGAGAGATCATTGTATGATGGGTGATTTTCCTTTGTGTTTGAGATGGGCAGCTTCCTCGCATGATGGAGATTTTTGTGTTCTTTTAACTTGAAGGTATGGAAAGGAAACAAAAAAGAAAAAAGAAATAAAAGAAAAAGTAGAAAACCTTAAATGAAATAAATAGAGGACAATTAGGGTTACTTAGAAATGTGGGAAAGGAAAGGGTATGTGCAGAATTACATAGAATAATGGAGTTTAATCTCCACATATATTATTAAAATGCGGATAAATTTGACCAGTTTGCATTCACATAAAATTGTAAAGGATAGTGAAGAAACAAATTTAAGACTAAATATAAGATTAGCATGGAATTCTATGAAGAATGAGAGGGATGCAAAGTCCTGCAAGTAATTCTTAAAATTTCTTTGAAAAAGAGGGCACAAATTGTTAGTTTTAGGATCAGAAATGAAATAAGCAGAATAACAACACAAGAACAATGAACACAACAAGATACCCTAGGAAAACCCTCCTTCTCGAGGGAGAAAAACCCAGCAAAATATAACTCTTATATATAGGATGAATAAGAGCAGAAATCTGCTTTACAATCAGACCCTTCTCAAGGGTGAATTAATACAAGGAATAATAACACCTATCCTTTGATGCCAAGATAAATATGAATCTCCTTGAAGTTGATTTGCTTCTACAAGATGATAATCTGTTGTTGAAGGGCAAACTTCTGCTCTGTAGATAATGTGAATATGAATATATGAATGATTTGATTCCACCTTGTATATATACAAAACATGGTGACTCTTCACTTAGGTCAGCCTCCTTTTAAGAGATAATATAATTTGTGAATAAGGCCGACTTGCCTTATTAAATAAGGGAAATAGCTCCCTAAGCTATAAAACACCAACACTCCCTCTTAACTAGGGAGGTATTTTCTAGATATCCTCGTCATGGAGTCTCTCGACATGACGCCCACAATGGCTACACCCATTTGTGGAAAGCTCAAAGGTTCATCACGAAGTCTCTCAACGTGATGTCGTCATGGAGTCTCTCAACATGACGTCCACCATGGCTACTCCCATGTGTGGAAAGAAACACATGTACAAGTGCCCATCACGGAGTCTCTCAACGTAATGTCGTCATGGAGTCTCTCAACATGACGTCCACCATGGCTACTCCCATGTGTGGAAAAACACAAGTGCAAAGGGTTCATCACAGAGT
Organism: Sequoiadendron giganteum; assembly: GCA_007115665.2. Lineage (NCBI taxonomy): Eukaryota > Viridiplantae > Streptophyta > Pinopsida > Cupressales > Cupressaceae > Sequoiadendron > Sequoiadendron giganteum. The sequence goes on from CM021107.1 coordinate 291,487,854, forward strand.
CTCTCAACGTGATGTTGTCATGGAGTCTCTCAACATGATGTCTCATCTCCATCTCAGAGATGAAAAAGGGCTCGCACCTCATATTTCTCCGTCTTAGAGAAATATACACTACAAGGGCTTTCACCTCATACTTCTCCGTTACAGAGAAATATACACTACAAGGGCTTTCACCTCATACTTCTCCGTCACAGAGAAATATACACTACAAGGGCTTTCACCTCATACTTCTCCGTCACAGAGAAATATACATTACAGATATCTTCATGATGATCAACCTCCTGACCTCCTCATCCAAGGTTGCCTCTTGATGGTTTGTCAGACTCCCTCTGAATGTTAATTCCTCCTCTTCGAAGAAACTGAAGGTTCTTTCTCTTCAAGGGATGTCTCTAGTGAAGTTTATCTCTTTAGCCTATGTGAATTCCTCATAGGATGCATCAAGCTCTTCCTCCCTTGAATGCAATCTCGCATCATCCTTTTGCTCCTCGATCTGTCTTGGAAGCATTTTAGAGAGAAATTACTAATAGTTCATAGAATTAAACTATCCGAAGAGAAATACCAATGCATACATGATTCACTATTCCCAATGTTATTGCATGAATTAATAACTACATAAAATTCATGAACATTATTCAAGCATGAAATACTTATCTCTTTATGTTGGTCAATTCTATAGATGCAGTCAGGCGCTTGACTTGCAGCTGTTAAATGATTTCTCCTTATATGCTGCACTTAGACCTTCGTGTGTAGGCTTCAACGCTTGAAGATTTGGGAGATTGATTAACACATTGATCAGGCCGAGCCAAGGCTTTGGCCATTGCTCATATTCTGTCACTAGCTCCATTACGGCTTCTCCTTTAGACTTATTCTCCAAAACAATCGCTTTGACTTTGTTGAATATCCCCAATCTAAAGTCGAATTCCTTCCAAACAATGACGTTGCCTCTCTTAAAGGCTCCAAGCTGCTCCCGACAATGCTTTGGCAGCTAGCTCTGTGTTGATTAAATAGTTGACGCCGGTTCAAACCTCTGCTAATACTCCCAACGCAACTACTCACCAATCATCGGTTAGCACATATAACATATAGGTTCTGCATAAATGGAAACATAGAGATTCATTCCACCAATATATGCAACTCTTGATTAACTTAATGTCTGGGAGAAAAGTTTGCTGGTCTTTATATGATGATCCCCTGCAACCGTGTCTGGTGATAGACTACGATGCACTCATCTTCTCCAGATGACTTCTTCATATGAACAACATTTCCAAACATTGTCGACAACAAAATACCTGACTTCTATAGATATACATCTGCACCAAGGGTACATTCGATTCTCCTCCGACACCTCTATTGAACCCCTGTTTGCACAGTGCCAACAATTACAATAAACTTGCGATGGCTTCTAACTCTTATTTCTTGGATCTGCTACGCCTCTTCCTCATAGATTAGTCCTTCACTATTCCGTCATACAAAGGCTCGATACTCGCCAGGATAGACTAGGCCGACTCCTCACAGGAATAGTTCCCGATTTGATGATGGACTCCCATGATTCTTAAATTTAAGCGGCAGCTCTCTCTTTCGTGTCTTTCCAGAGATGGACGACTTTAATATTTCTCCACGACACCAGGCAGTAAATGAGGTTTGCATCAATCATAATAATTTCAAATGGATTCGCATCAATTATAATAATTTAAAATAGATTCGCATCAATCATAAACCCAGAATTTGCACTTCACAGATAAGGCTCGACCCTCAACAAAATATAATTTATGTCAGATTTGAAATGAAGGTTCAGATCATCATGGGCATCTGATCAAGATGGCGATAGAGAATCTCCGCCAAGATGGCATCGCTTGATATACACTACTGATTTGGCTTGATTCTTGTCACAAAAGAGTGAGTGTAATTTCTGAGTCGCTGGTGAAGGCAATTGGCATGCCAGAGACACTTATCGGGTTTATCAATGCCGCTAATGAATGAAGAGTCGCTTCTTACAAATGTCGATCTGCTCTGGTGTTCACTCCATGTGTGCCTAGCTAAGACTTAGAAAATACACTTCCGCCAATATTTGTAATCATCTCATAACACCGTAACTTCATGGGGAATCTGCTTAATTAAATCTGATCGGATCTCTAGAATCCGCTTTGATACCATGTTAGTTTTAGGATCATAAATGAAATAAGTAGAATAACAACACAAGAACAATGAACACAACAAGATACCCTAGGAAAACCCTTCTTCTCAAGGGAGAAAAACCCAACAAAATATAACTCTTATATATAGGATGCATAAGAGCAGAAATCTGCTTTACAATCAGACCCTTCTCAAGGGTGAATTAATACAATGAATAATAGCACCTATCCTTTGATGCCAAGATAAATATGAATCTCCTTGAAGTTGATTTGCTTCTACAAGATGATAATCTACTGCTGAAGGCCAAACTTCTGCTTTGTAGATAATGTGAATATGAATATATGAATGATTTGATTCCACCTTGTATATATACAAAACATGGTGACTCTTCACTTAGGTTAGCCTCCTTTTAAGAGATAATATAATTTGTGATTAAGGCCGACTTGCCTTATTAAATAAGGGAAATAGCTCCCTAAGCTATAAAACACCAACACAAATTTCCTCCCGTTTCCTATATAAAATTGTATCACAATGGCAAAAATTCCCCCAAGATTTCATTGCAACACATATATAAAGACAAATAACCAACCAAAAGGACCTTTTTCAAAATATTTAGAAATTTTGAAGTATCTTTTTCAAAATAAGACTTAATATGCTATAAAATATATTCATTTTTAAAAAGTGACTTCGTATTTTATAACTTAGTAAAGACATTTTATTGTCTTTTATCAAAGTACTTTATGAAAATATTTTAAAAATACTTTATCAAAACTGGAGCCATGTTAATTATATTTTCTGCTGTCTTAACTTCTCCAGATTCATTGTGATCATCTCCATTGTTCTCTTCCTCTCAATGTCTATTCCTTGAGCTTTAATGGTTGCACTATCATACAATTATAACTTTCCTGGATGCCAACTTTAAGTTTTTCTTTAAAAGTCATTATTGTTTATGTCCTTATGACAGAGAGACTGCAACTACTGTATTCCTCAAAAACACTTTCTCCTGACAAACCCTCCCTAAGACCTCGATTGTGTCCTTGTAGATTTTTTTTAAAATTTTTTTCGACTGCTGTTGTGGTCACTGTAAATAGTTATGGTGTATTGAATAGGATTCCCATCTCCTCAACTAATTCTCCTAGTTTAGCTGATTGAACCATAGTAACGAGACTCGAACTCGGCTCGGACTCAGCTAGGGTGACTCGACTCGGGACTCGGACTTGGCGCAGACTCGGCAAAATGAAAAAAAGTTGAAAAAAACCTAGAAATTTAGAGATTTTTAAGGATTTAAAATTTGTTTCAAGCACCCTTTATTGAATACAACACAAATAAAAGCAAATTTGATCACATACACAAGTATACAACGATCACATAAGTATAAAGTACACAAATTGTAGTTGCGCTGCTGAAGGAAATAGCATACTTAGATATATAGATTATAAAACTAGTCAAATGTATACAAAAGTCATGGAATATGAAATCCATAACATCAAATGTTCCATACAAATATGAAATATCAAAACAATAGCTATGACTCTATGACTCTATGGCATAGTGGAGCCAACATCCTTCCTACGAAGGCGTCTAACGCTCCTGGATGATGTTGCAGCTGCAGCCATAGTCTCTGCCTCTGTCTGAGTCTCCATGCCACTCTCACCAACAGCAGCTATGTCTCCTCGTGCTCTAGCCTCCTCCTCAGCCATGGCTACAACCTCAGCCTCTCTCTCTGCCTGGTCCACCCAATCAAGGTCCTCGTCACTAAAGACTGCATCTGTAGCCTCAGTGGTCCACTCAGACTGTGGATCAACCTCATCTAGATTGATCGGGGTGTTGTCGTGGTCAAAAAGCTTCTTGTATCTGAGCTGAAGGTTGTAATGAACATAGACCAAGTCATTCATCCTCTCCACTGTCAATCTATTGCGCTTCTTGGAGTGTATGTGCTCAAACATACTCCAATTGCGCTCACAACCAGATGAACTGCATGGCTGGCTCAATAGACGAATGGCAATATTCTGCAGGTTCCGTGCATCAGAACCAAACAACCTCCACCAACTATCTGAGATGAGAAAAAGAAACAAAATCAATCTCATTTCAAGTTTCAAGTTCAACATTTAATAATAAAATACAATATAAAAAGATGACAATTATGCCCTTAAATATATTTTTACCTGGTAGTAATGTTGTCCTACTGTCTATGGTCATTTGACGTGCAAAGAAGTCTCCTCGTGCCTTACTGAAGGCATCTATCTCCTGCACTATCTGTGTAGTAACAGCGGGCAACATCCGCTCTATCGTCGAGTAGAGCCCACTAAGAATTTCTCTATCTCCACGGATATCACGGCGGAATTGGAAGGCCGGATTTAGGAAACATGCGGCTGCATGGATGGGCCTATGAAGTTGGTTTTGCCATCTCCTATCAATGATCTCCCAAATGGGATGATACTTATCCTGAACTCCACCATAGACTGATCTAATGGCCTCTTTGGCCCTATCCATGCCCTCATATATGTATCCCAGTGCGGGCTTCTCCCCATCTGCAACTCGTAGGAGAACTAGCAAGGGCTCAATAAACTGCAAAGTGCAAACATGTTTCACAAATAAGTGTGAATGAAAATAAACAAATAAAAGATATGATTAAAAATTAAAACATAATAAAGAATTAAATTTTACCTTCACAATCTCCTCCATTGGTGTCCAAAACCCTTGCTCATCAAAAATGCAATTGGCCACACCATTCCCTACAGTGCTTGTAGAAAATGATGAGGAAGACCACTCCTCACCAACAAACATGCGCCTTAAGGCTGCCTTTGACCGAATCAAGGATTGCAATGTGATAAAATTAGTTGCAAACCTAGTGATGCCAAGACGAGACAACTCCCTCAACCCCGTGTATTGCCTCATAAGGTTAAGCACCCATGTGTGATTGTATATAAATTTGCAAATGTTTCTACCTGCATCCACACATGTTTTGATCCATGGGAGCTTGCCAAGATCCTCCATCATGAGGTCAATGCAATGGGCGGCACATGGAGTCCAGAATATAGTAGGGTGCCTCTCCATCAATAATCTACCAGCAGCAACATAGTTTGCTGCATTATCTGTCACCACTTGCACTACATTCTCTTCCCCCACATCAGCTATCACCTCCTCTATAGCCTCACATAGATATGTGGCATTTTTGAATTGGGCAGAAGCATCAATGGACTTAATGAAAACGGTGTCACCTGAAAGAATAAGCAAAACCAATTATTCAATAAATTAAAAAACAAAAATCAGCCATATTAAATTATTAATCACTAAATCAAATTCAAATTTCAATGCATTGAGGGAAGTACAATTACCTCCGGAGGACACTAGAAAATTAAGCAGCGTCCTATTTCTCCTATCGGTCCAACCATCAGTCATGATGGTGCAACCAATCCTCCTCCACTGCTCACGCTGCTCCTCTAATTGTGCTTTCACATCTGCCACTTTTTGAGTCAAAAGTGGGCCCTTTAATTCATCTTCAGAAGGGGCTTTGAACCCCGGCCCACATATGGTTATGGCATCAACCATGTTTTGCCAAAAAGGTGACCTAAAACATGTCATAAATAAATTAATAAGTTACTTACATAAGTATTGTAAAATGAAAAGTTTCAAGATTTTAACTGCACTAAATTTGAATTCGATAATGAGATACATCTAGATTCTAAAATAATAAATTTTAAAACAATTAAACAAAAAAGAATTACCTGGCTACATGGAAGGGAATGGTGCAGTAGTACCAAAAGTCTGCAATTGTCTTTTTTGTTGCATCATGTACATCCTTGTTCCAACCCATGCTCTCAAGCGACAGTTGGGAACCAGGACTAGTGCGTGGTACAAAATATGAGTCCACCCTAGATTTACGAACTCTAGGGCCAATAATACTGCCACTACCACTAGCACTAGCAGTACTAGCGCCACCAGCAGTAGGAGTATGCACAGGGATAGCTGGTGTAGAAGCAGTACCACTAGCACAAGCACTAGCACTAGGACGGTATGGAGGCATGGAAGAAGCATCTCCAACAGCACCAAGTCCATGTCCAACTCCCAAACTCACCAATTCATGCTTCTGTTTTTTTTTCATCTCTTTTTGCAATTCAAAAGTTTCTAATTGCACCTACACTTCACGGACAGCCTCAGGAGGTGCTATAGGGCATCCCGCTGCATCATGGATGGGTATGTGTGCAATATGGTATTTTAATCGATTTATGCCTCCATGATATATTGTTTTGCAGTATTTACATTTTGCTTCCCCTTTTTTCATTCCGGGAAAGATTTCAGCATGTTTCCAAGCAGGGTCTTTTCTGCCTGGGGTTTGAGACATTGTGAAAATAATAATATGTTTTGATTTGCAAATGAATGTGGCTGCAATAACAAGTAGGGTTTATAAAATTATTTATATTGCAAGTAGGGTTTGTAAAAAAAAAATGCAAACTAAAAAAAACAATGATTTTTCAAATTACAATGAATTATTTGTTAAAAAAACACAAAAAAAACCAATAAAAATCAAACTTACCTCTTATATTTGGCTTGGAATGCAATGCAAACTCCTCCCAATCACTGGTAATGAGCTCTCAATGCACCTCCTTGCTGTTATGAAGCTTCCCAAATGGTATGTGGCCCTGTATTTGTCTTCAACAGCTTGCTGGTTGCCCTCTCTTCTCCTCCTATTTTTCCTCACAACTCTCTCTTCTCCTCCTATTTTGCCAAATGAATGAAATGAGGTTGCTTTTAGGGTTGGGGAGATAATATAACACAAAAAAAAAACAAACTTAAACATCAACTTTTATGTTTTTTATTCACTTTTGCTTCTGCTGTTGCCGGCCGCGTCCAGGGCTCGGGACTCTCCGGGAAGCGGCGAGTCTAGCGAGTCCGGCGAGTCCGGCTAGGACTCGGTAGGACTCGGCCGCGTCCGCGTCCGGGCTCCCAGGACTCAGCCAGGTGTGCTCGGCTCGGGACTCGCCGAGTTTGGGCGCTTCCTGGCGAGTCTCATAACTATGGATTGAACAAACTTTTCCCAACCATATTTAAAGATAGATAAATCAGCTGCACTATAAGCAATTATATAGAGCTCAACTGGAATCATAGTTTGAAGAATTACATCCTTGCTAGGAGGCATATTCTCAGCCTCCATCTCACCGTAAATGGGTCATTTCTAGAAGGCCATACAAGATCATGTACCTATATATTCGAGGTAATATAAGAACCATATGCACTAGACACCAAGTCTTACTGAGGCATTTTGTTAAACAATCTACATGCTTCATATACTTTCAAACTTTGCATATATGGCTACGAGGGCATTTGCATCTATACTTGACAAAGATGACCGACTCTTAATTATGTTTTGATTGATGTTGACACTTTGTTCCAAAATTCTCATTTTGATGCAGGTTGGAGGGATGCGTGCGAAGGTTATGGAATTTGAATATAAGTTGCTAAATTACATACATTTGAAAGTTTCTAAATCCCGTTCAATAAAATCCATTTTGCATGTATTTTAATTTTTATGAGGAAGCATTTGGTTAAACAATCCATGTGCTATGTCCGTGCTCTGCATTTTGCACAAATGTTGATGAGGGTAGTCACCACTACAACATTCAATGAAATCCCTCTCTCATATGCTTTGATGGATGTCCACATCTTGTTTCAGACTGACATCTGGCATAGGCTAGGAATGTGCAAACAAATGTTAGTTGATAGGGTTGAGAACTTGTCTTTAAATCCATTTCATGTGGATCTTGCATTAATTACATTTCTCAGGACCATATTTCTTTAAGAAATCAAATATTTCATGTGCTATCTTTGTATGAGTTTCCACATTTTGCATACATGTATATTGTTCTGGTTGCATTTGCAATACTTAACAAAATTCCTGTGTCCCTTATGTTTTAATAGATGTCTACATTTTATTCTGGAGATGCGATTGGGACATGTGTTGGAAGGAATTTTTTACACATGTTGTGGGACCTTTAATTTACACCGCTATATGCTTAAAAGTTTCTAAATCTTTTTCAACAAATTCATTTCATGTGTGTATTATCGGTAGACATTTTGAGAAACAATTGACATGCTTTCTTTTTCATAGGATTATGCTGCATTGTAGAATCAGACATTTGTCGATAGTTCACATACCATATCAATTCTTCCTGCTCCAGTGGACATTTGTATCCTGTGTAACACGCCTAAGATGCATTTTATCAAACAATTCATGTGCCTTGCCTCTGCTTCAATATGGTGCATATATCATCCTGTCTTAGTTGTAATTTAACATTTCTTGAGGTATTTCATCAAACATTTCATGTTTGTTTGGTATTTCAGATTTTAGACACATAGTATGATGAGATTCTTCCATCGTTTGTGCTTGGAGGGATGCCCAAACTCTATTTTGAAGTTTGCATGTTAGCACAAGGAGTATGTTGGCACTGGTGAGCTGATTGGGTATGAAATCCGCTCATTGCATTTGATTAAATGTTTCCAAGACCTTTACAACAAATCCATTTTGCATATATCATGCAATCATCACAGCCCACTGACTATATTATTTTGAGGCATCTTATCAAATAGTTAATGTACCTTTATTCTTTATACTTCGGTGGATGCCTATATCCTATTTCAACAGTTGGACTTGAGCATAGGCAAGGAAAATGCTGGCAAAGGTTGAGGAAATTTTCTTTATGCTTGCCAATTGCATTTGCATAAAAGTTACTAAGGCCTTTTCATCAGATCCATTTTCTGTTTATCTTGTAATTGTATACTCCATGAGACCAAAATACTTGGAGGCATTTAAAACAGTTGGACTTTTGAATTGCACTTGCAAGTCTACTTTCATTGGTGGAGTTTTAGATTACACTTGCAACCTAAATCTCTGGTGGAGTATTAGATTATACTTGCAACTTAAATCTCCAATGGCGTTTTAGATTACACTTACAAATTTGCAACTTAAATCTCCAACGATGTCTTAGATTACACTTGCAACTTGAATCTCTAGCATATACATCCATTGTAGGGTTTTGTAGTTTTATACATGTTTATAAACATCACAAAGCTGCGTTGAATCCCCACATCCTACCACTTCAACATTGCATGGACTTTTGAGGTTGCAATGATGAGATAAAATCCCATGGCTTATACATTACTAGGGCTTTTGGAAATTATAAACACATTTGTAATTATTACAATGATACAACAAAAATCTGCATACCCGCTCTTTTAGATTTAACTGGACTTTTCACTTGCATATGTGAAAGGAAACTCCACTCCATACGCTTTTCATTCATTAAGGTAAAAATTACAAAGATTCACTAAAATCCCAAATGCGTGCCTTTGTATTACTATTTTTAATTTTAACTGACAAATGTAAATGGGAACTCCACCCATATATTCCATTCATATTTTTAACTTGTATTGCACTTTTACAATTACAAACATGCATGTGAATTCTAGATTACTTCAGACTTTAACAATTAACGAAGCTTACTTCAGACTTTTAAATTCTGTAAATGTGAAAGTTACGAAAGTGCACAGGGGTCAAAAAGTACTTTGAGAATAAATTGCAAGATTGTGATGTAAGTCTGAATCTTTGCCATGTGCATTTCAAACCTTAAACTTCTTTGCAAATGCAAATTCACACGACCACTCCTCTTTCCCATTGCCTAAAACCAAAAAGTTGGACTTTTTTAACTGTCTTTGTAAATATCACAAAATTTCAAAATTACAATATGTGCCCACACGTTTTTAATAATTTTTTTAACTGACTTTATATGTATCCTCATAAGAAGTGTATAACTGTGAAATACTTTCCACCCTTTGTTTGGTTGTTTTTCTATTGAACTTTGGAATTGTATTTGCATGAAGAGATAATGTTACTTATGCATTTGTTGGGATCCCAAAGGCCATGTATAAAATGCCAAGTTATTCTATCAGTCCATGTCCTTGCTGATAATACTTGTAGACTTTTAATCAAGTTCACAAACATTACAAAACTAATGACACTTATGACTTGACTTGTGCAATTTTGCGACACTGCAAGATGACCAAATTTAATTTTTAATCACCTATGACCAATTCAATTAATGGTTCTCAACTTGTCATACATTTTTGACCATTTTAAACACAATTGAGTTCGTTTCTTGAATCACCTGCTATTGAGACTATTTGCCATTAATTTTTTTAACTCAACTAAGCTTAGATGACAAAGTTTCTTGTACAAATGAATTGAAATACTCACACAATCTTCGAGAAGACGAGATGGACAATGGACTATGACTTGATGGACTCAATCTTTAAAATTTGAGGACAACAAGATGGAAGATGATACCTTGACGAAAAAAAGACCTAGATGTTATCAACACTGCTCCCATGGAAGAAATTCATTGGTTGTAAGTGGATTCATATGTCAAGTGTATCAAATAGTTCTTTGGATAAATACAAACCTCTTTTTTTTTAATAAATGATGTGCATAAAAGGAAGGGGTAGACTATAAAGAGACCTTTGTCCCTACTATAAAGATTGTAATATTTTGGTTGGTTATCTACATTGCTGCTTAGTTTGGATGGAAGGTTTATCAAATGGATATTGAAAGTGCCTTCTTGGATGGGATGGAGGCTTGAAGAAGGTCTACATGGCTCAGCTGCAGAGGTTCCATGTCAGTATAAAAGAACATTTGATTGCAGGTTGGTTATGTCCTTGCATGGAATTAAGTAGATCCTTCAAGCCTAGTATTTTAAAATTGAGAAAAGCTATTATGAACCCATTCGCTATGTCAAACTTAGTGGTGGTAACACAGTGTGATTGTCTATGTCGATGATCTTGCTATCATTGGAATCAATGTTGATTTAATTCAATTGGTGAAATTTGATAGTTGTTTGGTTTTCAAAATGATAGATAGATATAGGCTTGCTTCAATATTCTTTTAGTGTAGATTTTAGTAATCTGATTACATTATTTTTATACCACAAACTAAGTCTGCCAAAGATTTTTTAGAAAAAAATTAAAATTAAATGACTGAATGTAATCCTACATCTACACCTATAGAGGTTGGGATAAAGCTCTCGAGTAACACTGGTTTGCCACTGTCAGTGAATCAATGTATTAGTAGTTGGTAGGTAGTTTGATTTATCTTGCTACCATCATACTAGACTTTTTTTTTGCAATAAGTTGTCTTTCTTGATTCATGTCTAAGCCTCAGGAGGAACATTAGCAAGCTGCAAAATGAGTCCTACAATATGTCAAATGGTTCCTTTAATTTGACATTCTATATCAGAAAGTTGTTGACTCCATGCTAGTAGGATATATTGGTTCGGACTGGGCTAGATTGGCTGACATGAGGAAGACTACAACAGATTGTGTTTGCTCTTGGTTTAGGAGTAATTTCCTGGTAGAGCAAGATATAACATATAATTGCTTATCTTCCGCTGAAGTAGAATGTAAAGCAGCTGTTGGTGTAGGTTGAGAGGCAATATGATTATGAAGGCTATTGGTCAATCTTCAACTTGAACAAACAACACCAACCTTTCTTTTCAGTGACAACTAGAGTTTCCAAGATGGTTAAGAACCTAGTTTATCATGCTAGAACCAAGCATATTAAAGTTCATCACTGTTACATTTGATGGTTGTAATGAAGACATTTGTGTTTATTATTCTCCAACAACAAAACAAACTGCTGGCATAATGATAAACCACTTGGTATAAAGATAAGTTTGTCAAGTTGAGAGAGAAACTTGGAATTGTATATGGTTTAGCCATTAAGGGGGATATTATATTAATTTAGCTTTGTTTGTATTAATGCATACAATGGTCTGGTACTTTTACATTTTAGAGGTGTACTTTTGCTTGTGCTAAAGATGGCTAATGGTTGTACGTTGTTGTAGATTTATTACTAGAATGCAGGAAGTATTGTTGAATTCTTTGGCTTATATAATAAGCCACTCTGCAATGTAATTGCTATGCCTTGTTCATCCAGTCTAATATATATATCAATATATCAGATTGTTTTTCATCAAAAAAATAACGGCACCATAAATAAGCATGTTCTTCTATTTGAACATCAAATTAACCCTTCTGAAATTCCTCCCTACGATTAATTAATATTATTCAAGTCTTTGGGTCCATTTGGGGGCCCCTTCAGCACACCCATCATTTGATGTTGCTCCTAAAGCATAGACATTTTTTTTTAATCTGCTATCACCTGAATATCACAATTCTTGAGAAAAGACATGAAGTACTAGAGCTTAGTAATTAGTCTTCCAATGCTTAGTGTGATTGTGTTTTGCTAATCAGGATACTTTTGACCTTTAAATCCATTCCTTTAAACATTATAAAGACCTCAACCATCTCTTCTGTTTGGCATGGGCAATTTTGGGGAAGCAGAAGTGGCTTGCCCAGCAAAGTGATTGGAAAATTGGAGCGGGTATCAGACCCAGTAAATTCATTTTGAAATTAAAAAAAAGCTTTCTTTCCTTAAGATGGTAGTTCTATTGTGGCTTCTGTTGGTCCATGGCTTAGTTGAACCTTATTTCAAATATTCTTCTAAAAGGCTTACCAGCCTGCATTTACCCTTGACTCTTACTGAACCACTTGATGTCTTTATGGTTCATTTGGCTATATTTGCAGATCCAAAGAGAATGTTACCTGCAACAGTAGAATCTCTTCTCAGATGGCATTGGAATATTTGCTGCTGCATACATGAGAACAAATAGAAACATCGAAGAGAAGATATTGGTCACACTTAAATTTTCTTCCATGTAAATATGCTGTTAGAACTGACCAAATTGGGGTAAACCTTGGAATACTATCCTACTCAGTTTAAAAATTCGGCAAGTTAGTTGCCAACTTGGAGAACTTGCTAGTCAAATGCCTCAGATGTCTTTATGGGTCATTTGATCATATTTACAGATCCAAAGAGAATGTTACCTGCAATAGTAGAATCTCTTCTCAGATGCCATTTGGATATTTGCTGCTGCATACATGAGAACAAATAGAAACATGAAGAGAAGAAATTGGTCACACTTTGATTTTCTTCCATGTAAATATGCTGTTAGAACTGACCAAATTGGGGGAAACCTTGGAATGCTATCTTACTCAGTTAAAAAATTCAGTGAGTTAGTTGCCGACTTGGAAAACTTGCCAGTCAAATGCCTCAGATGAGTTATTTTTCAAATAACTTGCTGCTGAGTTACTGGCAAGTACTTGCTAAGTTGGGCCGATTAGTCACGGAGTTTTGCTGAGCACTCTCCAAAAACTTTCCAGCGAGTATAATTTTTTTTCTTTCTCAAATTCCCTTTTTTTCCATATTTTTCCGTTGCTGTGGATTTGAATGATTTTAAACAATTTTTTTAGCTATTTAAATGATAAAATTCATTTCTTGTCCTTTTTGAATGCATGTTATTTAAGTTTATTTTATGAACTTCTGTCTTTCTTCAATAAGTTGAGTTTTTTTAAAAATTTTATGGAGTCCCGAGTCGGAGTCAGAATTCTGCCAAGTTTTTGCGAAGTCTGAGTTTTTGAACTCTGATCCTACTAATGCAGGAAATGTTACATTAGCAATATTCAGTAAAATTATAAAATTTCGTCGTTAAAAAATAATTAACACTATACACAATGATCTCAACATTATCTATACAGATTATTTATCAGTGACACCCTCAAATCCTTATCTAAGATAAGAATGAATTACAAATGCAATTTTTTGAAAGATTACTCAATGGTGGTATTGTCTTTTACCTTCCTTTTAATTCATAAAAAAACTATAAATAAAACTAGAAAATTCTCTGTGTGGACTTGAGCAATTAACTTTCCCTACATAAAAGACGAAATATATGAAAATGAAATATTTCTAGACCAATAAAACTCCATTGGTGTCCTAAATAAATACAACTAAGAAAACAAGAACACGTTAAACTTTGTATTGCAGCAGCTTCCTTTTTGTTTCTTTTATATTTCAGAAATTTGTTCATATAGCAATTCACTTTATTATTATGAATTTGTTGCAAAATGCTTCATCTTCTGCAACACCCTTTTTAAAAAATTATATGGTAACCTAAGAAGTAATATGTTAATGGGATCGATATATTTTGATAGGTGAATATGATCTTGATCTGTATGAAGTTATGAACCCTTGATTTATTTCTCCATTTGCGGAGTTTTAGTGAATTGCAAGATCTGTGGGGTTGAATCACTAGATATTCCTTCTAGCCTCTTCCTTGATATTATTACCAAAACTCTATGGCTTCAGATTCAAGTGAAGCTTGTAAAAGGATAGTTTCTGATAATATTGGTTGAATGTTGCAGGTTATAGCAGAAAGTCTTTCAGAAGATGAAATTGCTGGTCTTAAAGAGATGTTCAAGATGATCGATACAGATAACAGTGGCACAATTACCTTTGAAGAACTGAGGGATGGGTTAAAAAGAGTGGGTTCTGAGCTTATGGAGTCAGAGATACAAGCTCTCATGGATGCAGTAAGTGCTAATAGGCTTCATTTGCTTTGAGGCATGAAACACTAAGTTATGCTTGTTTTTATGACTTTTGTTCTTACCTTTGTTGCTTTGTTCTTTGTAGATATTGTGATTAGTAGTAGTATTTAGTATTATTTATTATTCTGAAATGCCTAATAACATTTCTCGTCTTTAATGCTTGTGGAGATATGTTAACTCACTTGATTATGACAAACTTGCCAGGCTGACATAGACAACAGCGGCACCATAGATTATGGTGAATTCATTGCAGCCACATTGCACCTAAACAAGATGGAACGTGAGGAGAATCTCTTTTCTGCCTTTTCTTATTTTGATAAAGACGGAAGTGGTTATATCACGATTGATGAGCTTCAGCAAGCTTGCCAGGACTTTGGTCTAGGTGATGTGCAGCTTGATGAAATGATCCGGGAAGTTGATCAAGATAATGTAAGATTGACTTCAAAGCCCTCTCAAAATGTTATGGCCTTGTTGAATCAGCTGAACTATTTCAAGTAGTCTTTTATTTCTTCATTCTAATTGGGAATCACTACACGAGATGATTCTAGTGTATCCTGGAAATTGGGTTTTGTAAACTTTTATCTTTACTTATTATTTACTGTCTGCACCCAACCCAGTAACCTTAGAATGCCCGAAAAAACTATAAAAGTTCAAAGTCCATCTTAATGAATAGTGAGCAAAGATATAAAAACAATGCAGGTTAAAAACTGTCAAAACTTTGCTAAATAGAAATGATCTAAGGTTCTAAGGTATTCCTCTAGCTTCATGTCAGCCTTTGAAGTTTGAACCACAGGATTAGGTATAAACAATTTTTGAAAATGCTTAATTGAATTTTATCAGCAATAACTGCAAAAGATATTCTGTTCTGATTAAAACATGGTTTGCTGCTTGAGTCAAATCCTGGGAATGATTTGACTCAAACCTTGGAATTTCTAAACTAGATTGTTAATGCAAGGAAAAGTAGCCTATTAAGTTTCAGAGTTACCATTTAGTAGACCATGGTTTAATGACAAGGCAGAGTGAGTGTCATGATAATGACCTAGCTTAATGCAGATGTGTTAAAATGGGTCACAAACTGATGAAGCTGGGGTCAAAGCCCCGGACAAACTTTTGGTGGAATAGAAGCCCCTCTAAAGTGAACTCTAAGCTGAAAGGTGCTCTAAACTTGATGTTGCACTCTCCTATATTTAGTTGATGGTGGAATGAGTGCTACAATTTACCCAGAAAAAATAGTTCCAAATTTACCAAATTTCTAAAATTTAGTACCCTTCATATTTTGAAGGGCAACAGATCCTAAATAAAATACATGAACAAGAAAAGGCAAATGAACTAGCATATAGAACTCTAAAACCTGCTTTAAAGGCACTTAGAGGTTAGGAAATCTTATGCTTAATGGCAGCCCCTTCTTTTGGATAATCGCATGCATATGTCCATATTGCATGCTTTTTTGTCTTTAGAAGTTTAGAAAATATATCCAAAATTTTGGCAGTCTGTTGTTCTAAACTTCTGACTTGCACTCTTTTTACATGGACACTTCAGCTACATTCATAATTGGTTTCTTGCAGAGAATCGAACATTTAGGATGCTGTTGGGATCATCTATTGCTGAGCTTGTTTTTGTTTTGAATATTTTTTGATCCCGCCAAACAAGTTACATAATGTATATGATTATTTCTAACAATTGAAATGTTATTAAACTAGTCTGGACAACTCCTAGTCACTAGTCTTTTCTTAATGCTGAATGCAAGTTTCATAGTTTGGCTAGACAATGTAAATCTTGTATTGCCCTTCTCACCTACTGAGAATTGTATCATAAAATGCATGCTTGTGTTGATGAAACACACACATGGATCATAAATGCCAGAAAGGTACCAATATGTTTGCTTGGATAAATATATAGTTTCTGATTGTGGCTTGTACGTGAATTTTCTATAATTTCATAATTTGTTTAAATTTTGATGCTCTGCAGGATGGCCGCATTGATTACAATGAGTTCACAGCAATGATGCGTAAAGGCAATGGTGGAATAGGCAGGAAAACCATGAGGAACAGTTTAGGATTAAGGGATGCTTTAAGAATTATTTAAGAACAGGGAAGAAATATTTCTAAACACAATTTCAGAGGATTTATAGTTTCAAACTTTCCTTCTTGCAGTTCAGTAATGTGTTAGCCATGTTCCCTCCAAACTGCATATTAGGGAAGGTTGAAAAAGTGATCAGGTCCACAAAAGCAATTCCTTTTTTGACAACCTCAAGCAGTGTTTCAATTTCACTGTTTAATCGGTAGAGTGTCATGTTGGATCTATCAATTCTGGTTTTAGCTTTGTAAAGTGAGTTACAAATTGGCTTGCTAATTGTAGCCTTAACCGATACAAGGCTGGTGTTCTTTCTTAATGTGTATCTTTCTCATTCCCCCAGAAAATGATGAGTTGTGTTTCCTATATTGAAATTTAATGTCTTCTAGTGTAAACATGAGTGAAGATAATATATTGATTTCTCCGAAGGATTAACTCATGGAGCTGATAAAGCACACAGGACTATTAAGTATTAATGCGTGAATCTTTTTAGGATCTGAGCTAGGAAAATAGATCACCATTGATGTGAACTGTAAGAAGCTAAAAGGAAAGAATCACATATGGGTAGCTTTTATCTAGTCAAAATGCTGACATCATTGTTGTTGTTAGGGAGCCATACCTGTAAGATACAAAGATATTTGGTTTTATACAGAGCCATAATGAATATATTAATGCTTGCATGCCTGATATTTTGAACATCATGTATCAATCTAGAATGGAAATCTTTGCAGGGAGACATTTTCCAAAGCTCTTCTGGACAAAATCATCTACACAAATTATCCAGAAGAGCTTTGGCATCATGTACCATATTCTACCACATTCATCTGTTATTCTATATAGTTTGCATCCTCTTTAGGGGAATCCCAGTGGTAACACAAAAGTCGCATATGATATTGGGATAGACCTTGGATTTACTCACTTCTAATAAATATTTTATTTTCTGTTTTCTTTATGAGAACATGCAACTGAATCACTTCCAGTTTTTACAAACCTAAAGGCTGGAAAAGTGCTACAGATACTAATAGAAAATAAGGAAGTACAACAAATAAATTTATGCAGATAAAGGGAAAGGAAAAGAAGAGCGTGCACTGTATTATAATTGTGAAAATTAATTAAAAATCAATTCCTTTTACTGAAGCCCTAGCTCGGTTGGCTAAATCTTTCTTGTTGCAGGAGGTTGGTCACGAGGTCTAGTCTCCCCCACTCTCGTGGTACCGGAGAGTGTGTTGCGCTAGCGCCACCGGTCACGTTAAAAAGTTTACCAGGCGCACTGCAGTTTATAGGGGGTCGTGCTACCCGATTCCTGTAGTCTAATAAAAATAAAAATAAACAAAATTCCAGTACTCAAATCCTCACATAACAGCTTGCTTTTATGTGCTCATATGTTATGTTTAGATATTGGGGAAGGAACACAAAGGTGAAAGGCTGAATTTTTAGCTTTCTTTAAGATTTCTCCATGAATATTATCAAACCAGCAATTGTTGTTCTAAAGATCTGTGAAATTGGAGTTTGTGAGATATATGGATCATAGGCAATGTTCAAACATTAGATGATTCAAGTTCATTCCCAATAAATATACAATTGATATGTAGAGGTGGAAAGTGCATCATTTGCACTTTACCTGCTCATTTTGGATTTGCTTTGACCTTTGCCCTAGTGCTCGCATGGTATATTTCTATGCAAAAGTGAACATTCAAGTCATAAATGAGCTTAACTTTAATTTTGTTCTATACTAGATATGGATCCCATCCTTAATCGACCCATTCTTTGCCTTGGTTCAAGTTTGGTAGTGTGGCCTTGAAACTTGGTTTAGGACCATAAGTGTAGCCTTAACCTTCCAAATTTCCAAATTCAAAATTAAGTATAGGTAGTTTACTTTACTGCAAGTAGCTCTTGTTGACTTAAGCATGAAATATTCAAATTTGAATGCTAGGGTGTTGTGTAAAAATGACAAGCCCTAGGTCATTTAGATCATCAATCGCATTTTAATATCATTCAATCACAAGAGAAATCATGTCTAGAGCTTTGCATCAACATCTACATTCACATGGACATATACCTTGACGTTTGCATATTGCTTGGTATATCTTTGAACTCGTTCAATCATTGTTGAATTGGTCTAATAGGCCTTGATTACTATCAAGATAATGTATATTTCCACTTGATAGCATGCTCTATTGATGCTTTTAAGTACAACCTTGTTTAGGTGCATAGAGAATGACATGTTTTTGGAGACCATAAGCATCCAATTCAAGGTTGTGATTTTGGGTTTAGGTTCAACGTCACAACTTCAGGGATTAGGAATGCCCATGCAGGTTTGACCCATGATAGAACACAACCAATTTTTCCTATTTGGTAGAGCTTTATTATTCTAGATCTAATAGCAAAAATCCGAGATGGATCGTATAAGCAAATTTTCAACAAACCATCTATTGTTGCATACAAAGCTCAACACCTCTTTCCATTGTTAATTTTAGTATTTGTTTTAGTGTTGTATCTAGACTCAGCTCACATGTCTAGGTTAATTGTGATTGCTTTCTTACATTTATTAGATTGGATTTTTTTAAATTTTATATAAGGGTGTTTTATCCATCTACATTAATTGGTGAACCTAACATTTCTTACACCCCTTTAGGGTTATATATTTTGTTTTTCATCTTAGATATGAACTTGCTCTTGGTTTCTATTTTATTTTAGTGTTCTATCTTTTGTTTGTATGCCAAGGTCTCATAATCTACCTTCCTTTGAGATTCTTTCTTATCCATTTCTAGTTGGTTTTATGGCCCCTTATTTTAAGGTATACAATGGTATAGGAGATTCTATGACACATTTGATATCATTTAATGCTACATGTTTGGATCATGTGTATGATTACAAGTTTCTTGCCGAGCTCTTCCCATAGACTTCAAAAGATTATGCAACTGAATGGCTATTCTCTTCTTCGTTCTATACATTGTGTTTCATATTTGGCAAATGCTTTTGTAAATCATCTCGATGGTAATATTTGCTTAAAGGTTATAATTTCAGATTTAGTGGGTTGTAAATAAAGATTACATGAACACATTCATGATTATGTTGAAGGCTTGTTACCTTGTATTCAATAGATTGTGTACCTCAATAAGCCTACTTATTTCACGAATTTGCATGCAAAGGTGAGGATTGTTGAATTGAAATTGCTTGAGGCCAACACATTAAAATATAGATCTTCTCATGCTCTATCATCTTACCCTTCAAAGTTCCTATAGAAAGATGGTTATAAAAGTAATAAAAAACAAGAAAAATGCTAGATGTTCATGGTGTTGCTAATGCTTATAGTATTATTACTTTAAAGCTTCAAAGTCAAAGAAAGTTTATTAGACTTCAAGAGCCTTTGCGTGTTGTGTTATAAAGTTGGTGCTAACATGATTACTTTCCTTCTATTCAACCATTGGCAACTTCATTTTGATGCAAATGCATTTTGTGACTTTTGGAGAGCTGATGGCCATTCTAAACAATGTTGTGGCTCATTGAGGTATTAGATTTAGGATCTCATTGATAATATTATGATACACATGGTTATGAATGATAGAGACAATCATTTAGTTGCTCCTCCTAATAAGAATTTGCAAACTTACATTAATCTTTTTTTAACACATTAGTCTAGAATAATGTAAATTGTTTGAGACACAATCTTCACATGAGGTATATCTAGATATTTATGGGTTAGGACATCAATTTACATGATTTTGAAAATCAATTTATGGGCATGCATAATGAGGGTTCTAGTGTTGTCGAATTCTCTCCTATGTTGGATATTACATTTTCACATGGTAAGATTCCATATGATTGATATTAAGGTCCTTTATATGTTAGGTCTCATGTTGATTTCAAATGATGCAAAACCTAGTATTTATACATAATTATTCAGATTTTTGAAAATTAAATCCCTACAACCAACTTTAGATATTTGAATTTAAAACAATAAAATTCCGACACCAACATATTTTAATTTGGAGCCAAAATAGGGGGACATAGGCACTAGTGCCTGGACCTATTTTTTGGAAATTAAGGATTCAAGGGCAAAGCATTAAATGAATGAATTTGTGTTGTGCTTGAAATTTATCAAAAATCAATAAAATGGGCCACAAAATGCATAACTTAGGAAATTAAGTGTTCAATTAGGTCCATGCACTTAAGGGAGAGCAAAAACATAGTGTAAAATTGTCAAGGGTGATAATTTATGATGCTAAAAAGTCATAGCACCACCTAAACTTTTTTGTGTTCATTGACTTTGTCAATGCAATTGCAACATTCTAAAAATGTCAAACTTCTCTAGAATCACCCTCCCATCCTCTACTAATTCACAAAAAAATATTGCTAGACATCATTTTTTTTCATCCTTGCATGAAAGGTTGGGTTATTTGCTAGACATATGACACTTTGACTATCATATTGAACTGTAATAGTTCCCTAAATTAGCCCCACTTCTGAATACAACCTATTAAGCTAGATGGTTTTTTTATGAGCATGAGTAGCTACCATTTATTTAGCTTCTATACTATAAAAAGTCACCAAATCATACCTCTTTCTCATCTAATTGATAGCACAAAAGAAAGTGAAAATGTAACAACTAATGTATCTTCTAGTGTCAATATAGCTTACCCAATCTAAATCCAAAAATCTATGAATACTCACTAAGTGTTGGTCTCTCATATAATCTCCATGACAAAAAATAGAGTATTTAGAGGTGCCCCATGAATATCTAAATATCATCTTAAATGAATCCCAATGAACACATATAGGATTATCCGTGAAATGAATAAGGAATTCAATACCTGGGAAATGTTTGTTCTAGTACAAACCATAACATACATAAAGATCCCAACAACACTAGCATAAAATACTTGAGCCACATCCTTTATCTCACTAGGCAAAGTTGAAAATACTCTATAGATAATTTGGCTCCCATGAAGACATGAACACTCACTCTCCAACATAAATTTACATACTTGCTTGGCCTAACCAAATATATTTGTTCACTCTATATTTTTTGTAATCTCCATACCCAAGATATATCTAGCATCCTCTAAGTCCATCATTTCAAATTGTGTTGAAAGCTACGATTTCAATTTACAAATCGTATTTTTATTGTTAAAAAAATATCAACCTATAATACAATAAAAATGAATTGATCATCATCCATATTATAATAGATGTAATGATCTAATTTAAATCTTATAAATCTCAAATCCAATTTCAATCTAAAAAATCCCAAACCCAACATAAATAAATTCAATGTCTATTCTTGTTTTGCCAACAAAGTCAACATGGCTTTTTTTTCATATGTGCAATGCTCACAAAAATCAAGCTAAAGATAATATTTATTTAAAGCCTCTTACAAGATTTTTTAAAGGGTATTTAGACCCTTTTCACCTACATGGCTCATTCTTTAGTGCCATAACATTATATTTTCCAAAAGTAACTTGATATTTGAATCAAGTCAACCCTTTGATTCCCAAAATGAATGACCATTATAAGTGGATGAGACACTCCTCTTTGATATTGGCTCCAATAGTGAAGGGGTAGGTTTTGTAGATCTCTTCACTAAAGGAACACAATAACTACTAAACTCTAAATCCAGCTAAAATAGAGTTCCCACATAAAATCCCTTAGCAAGAGCCATATATCCTCACACCATATCACACCCTTCACTAAAGAAAACAACTTGCACACCCACATTATTAATCCTACCAATTGAAAGTAGGTTCCATACGAAACCGAGGATATTCAATGCACCATAATCGATCCCCTTCACACATCCATTAGGGTATCATATCGAGACTCTTCCATGACCATTAATATTTAGGCAATAGTCATATCAAAGGTACAACTTCTTCCCGTCATTTTATTCATACTTTTGTAAGAGGGAAAATAGATACAAGGAATACAACAATGAATCTCTACAAATCAATTCAAAACAAGATGAATCCCAACCTACTCATGAAATGTGATTGTAAAGCAATGAATTCAACAAGAAATATTAGCAATAAAAGAGAACATAAATGAATTTAAAAGACTACAATTTTACCATCCCATGTCAGAGTATATTCATATTGATAACAAATATTGGTTTGTTTTGATCAATACAAAGCCTCCATGTTTGCAAAATATTCAAATCAATGATAATAAGGGTGACCTAGATAATATTACAATAATTCTCAATCACTCAATAATTAAATACTTAGGGCTTCACTATGAAAATTATAGGTAGATTATGAGAATGATGAGGGTTGTTTTATAGATTTCAAGAAATTGAATCAATGACTTGGATGAAGAGGTGAAAGATCAGGATCAACAATCAAGGTTTGCTGAGAGGAAATAGATTGAAGAGTTAACTCCAATGTAGACTGGAAGTGAGTGGGAGTGAACTTAATTAGATTGAATAGTTCACTGGATAGATTGAATAGTCAATTTTGGTTGACTGGGAGAGAGTATTAGTTAATAGAATTAATTGATTAGTTAACCAAATAGATTGGATAGTCAACTAATATTGGTTACTTAGTCGACTAGAAGAAAGTGGTCGTTACATTTGAGGAAACAACACATGAGAGGATAAATAATTAAATAATTAATTAATTGTTGGAGGATATAGCTCAAGATTTTTTCTTGAAGCAAGATGTAAGTATCTGCCCCTAGTGTCTAGCAATGTACGAAAACAAATGGATGGATGGATATGTAAAGGATTCCAAGGATTATCTTGTGATAGGATAACATATTCAAATAGAGTATTCCCCTTTGGATAATGCCTCATGGCTTAGATAATGTTGGATAGGATCAATGCTAGTGACCCATGTCGAGATGTTTACCATAAGAAATTGTGAAGTGTACACCAAACCTTTGTCAAGATCAAGCTAAGTTGGATTTGGATGAAAATGGGTTAAATGAATGGCTCATGGATTTATTATGGATAGGATGAGATTATTCCATCTAAAATGGCATATGTAGATGCTCAATTCTTCATATGACACCTATTTTCTAGGTTTTCATCATGGTACTTGTCCAAAGTGCCACCATAGTGGTTTTCACTAGAGAACGATTTTTATCTTTTATCTTTTCTTGTTTTTTTAAATTTTTTTTGAAGACTTATGCTATTGTTGAACCACTTGGTAGTGTTGATGTAGATATTGCTAGTGCTGATATAGACGTTGTTGCTGTCATGATGTGCCAACGATATCTTGCTTGAAGGAGTTGTTTTTCTAAGATATGGGCGATTGAATGTAACCCCTGATAATTCTTGTATTCTTTGTCGATATTGGAGTTAACCTTGCCTAGATGCCAAAATCACAATAGGGTTCCTTTAGAGTCCTTATGATAAAGAGTCACTGCCAATACATGGTCAATGCAAGATTTAGACATCCAGGATGTCAAAATTGATGGTGAAATGCATTGAGGAATATAAGATTCAAATAAATTGGTCAACAATTTGGAATATTTTATTTTTTAAAACTTGGGAGGATGAGCAATGATGGGTGGATATGGAGATTTGATTGGGAACAACTTCTTCATATACTTTGTAGGTCGCTCTTGAAGATTTATTTTGTACCATTGGACATTTTTGATGGATGAACTTCCCTTTTTAATTTTTCCCCATAGTTTCTTTGACTAATGGAGTTTGATAGGGATGATTTTCTTTGGTATCCATTTGAATTTTTCTTATCCATTTTGTTTTACTGATTATTTTGCTTCAATGAATTGTTCCTTTCTTTGATATAAATTTTTCTCTTGTTGTTAGTCCCAATTAGAGGGTTGAAATTTGCGTGGATGACGATTCATGATATGGCTAGTTGTAGCATTGGTAGTGGTTTCATCATAAGGAATATTTTTGCTCTCTATGTTGATGTTTGCATTAGATAAAGTTTCCACCAGTATTATAGAGGTATCATTGATATGTTTAGATTCCTTAATTCCCGAATAACCAAGACCTTGATTCTTAGGATTATCAATAATCTACACTGGTTCTAGGATACCTTGTTCATGTAGGCCTAATACTCTACCTTGATAATGCATCCGTTGATAAATTTTATTTGTAATAGGATATGATTTATCTTGGAAACAAGGTGCTAATCATTTTATGCTTTGTTTTGGATCTTCAAAGGTGATAGCTTCTTCATATGTAAGATATCTTGCTCTGACAAAGGTAAGTGATCCAAGTTTATAAGTGATATGATCCTGTATATGCAGGATAACTTCCTGATTGGTATCTTAAGCTTGATCTTCAAAGGATGTTTCTAATTTGTAATCCATGTAGAAGGGTTCTTCATGATCAATTTATGATTGGTTTTCAAAGGATTTTTTTGATTCACAATTCATGTATGTCTTCTTCCTGATCAACTCCTGTTATGTCTATGGATTCTGCTATGCCTTGATCATAGGTAAGGATGTTAAGAGTAGGAGACTCTTGTTCCTTGGTAATGATGTTAAGAGTATGAGACTCTTGTTTTGGATTAAGATTATCTACATTTATTTTAGGAGTAAGCATCTCATGGGTAGATGTATGTGCACTTGGTATATGGATTTTTCTTCTTTTGGAAAGCGTTGGATATCTTGGAAGGTATTCTCCAAGTTATTATACTGTTTTGGTGATAGGGAATATTGATCTTGACTTTGTGTGGTGTTATTTTTGATATGCTTTGGTTCATGTTCTTGACATGGATCAACTTCAAAGAATGGATTTTTTTGTAAAGGATCCTTGGATTTCCTTGAAATGTGAACATGTGGGTGATAGCTCTTGGCTTAGATTTTTTGCATTGGCTATAAGTGTTGGATTAAGACTCGCTTGGTCATCAATACATGCTACCATGAGGTTTAATGATGTCAATATATCTTGGACTAGATCATTGCTAGACTTTGGTGATTGATTTTGATCATGTTTTGGAATAAATTTTTGATGTATGTCCTCTTGCTCATTGGATGGTATAGAGAAATATTCAATGTGATTAGTGATAGATAAATCTTGAGCATTGCTTGGTTGAGATATTGTCAATGCTGTCATTGGTAGATGGCTCTTGATCATTGTCTTCACCATTTGAGGTAGAGATATTTTTAATGTTATCATTAGTGTCTGGACCTTGAATCTTGTCTCCAATAGCTATTTATTTTTGATCAATAAGGTCTTAGATGAGATTTTGAGTGTAACACATTTTGATGCATCATGACCTTTTACTCCATGGTATTTACAATATGCCTTGTCATTGCACCATGGGAATTTGATGATAAGTTCACCACTTCGTGATGGTTTTGGAAGTGTGATAAGTTTAACATTAACTAATGTGTTTAACACCCCCTCAATTGGCTCCCCTAAAGGAGTGCATTTACGTTTAGTAGTGTAGTTGGATTATGAGGTTTGTTGTGGTGGGGGTGATTTTTGTAATTGAGATGGAATTTCTTGTTAGTTTTGAGATTGATGATTTTGATGATATTGTAGTTGATGATTTTGATGTGGATATTGCTGATTTGGGGGTTGATATTGTTGTTGGATTTGATTTCAATGTTGGGTGATCTAATTTTGATGTTGGATGATCTGATTTTGATGTTGTGAGATTTGATTTTGTGCCAATTGATGTTGTTGATTCACTCGATGTTGCGGAAATAGAATTTGTTGTTGATATGAATCAATGTTTTGATGATGTTGGCAGTGTTGTTAATGTGCAATGTCGTGATGTTGAACATGTTGTTGATGATATATTATGTCTCGATTTTGTTCAAGTGTGTTAGCTTTTTTCTCTAGTGAATTTAGGGCAATTTGATGTTGTATATTTTGTCCTTGATGGTGATTTTGAAACCCTTGATAAGAGTGATTTTGATTGAAATCTACCATGTGATGAGATGCACTAAAACCATGATTAGGGGAATCCAAGTTGATATATCATTGAAATTTATAGTATATGATGAACCCATGGGTGTATAGAGTGGAATAGGATTTGGGTAATAGATTGATATTGACATGTTTTGGGGATAGTTGGATGACCAAGTTTGATGTTAGATTCTAAGATTTTGCTACTCAACCCTATGATGAGGAGATGATCCGATTTTGGGTGTTGTTTGATGAATGATGCTATGATGTTTTGATTTGACACTAGTTTGGAACATAATAGTTCACAAGACTCAAATCGATGATTTGCTATGTTTTAGTAGATATGATGCTTTATTTACTTGAACTAGCTATGAGGTTGCAAGTAAAGCTTGCTCTAAAAACAATAGCAAGATAATGGTCTAATTTATTGGGTTCAATATGTGTCCAAGACTAGGTTGATGTTTGGTTGCTGATTTGGTGATGTTGAAGGATGTTGATAAGCCATGGTATAAATGTTGATGTTGTTGTTATGTCTAAAAGATGGTGGTGACGAACCCTATGCAAACCAAGTCCAAAGTGAAGGATGGTGATGCTAGATTTTTATTGAAAGGTCCAATGATGTTCTTTGATAACTGAATGGAGATTTTAGACCAATATTTAAAAACTAATTGTTTTGACCAATATTGAGAAAAGTTTGTAAGTAGGTCGATAGTGGTTCTATTTAAGGAAATAGCGGTAATTTTTTGAGACAACTACAATTTTTTTTTCAAAAGTGATTCTATTTTGACAGTGACTATTATAAACTAGTGACAACAATGGCGAATAATCTGAGCAATAGTGAGAATTTTTTTAGGTTGATTGCGGTAATGTTTGAGACATCAACGACAAAACTAGACAATAGTGAATTTGTTTTAGTAGTTTTCAGTTTTGTGATGGTAGTTTATTTTGACAAGTTTGTAAGTTTTTGACATTCATTTGATCTAATATTTTGGTGATCTATTTTGATGAAAAGTGATGCATACAACATATAATTTTGAGATCCAATGATATAGCTTGAATATTATCAGTCAATACATCCTAAGGAATAAAGGTACACTCTTCTCTATAGGTTTACCTCACCCCCAAAGGAGTGATTTTAAATCAAATATATAGAGGGAAAAAATAGGATATATCAAGGAAATGTACCATCTTGATACTCTAGACTAAAGAGGATTAAATCTTAAGCCTTATGCCTCAACTATAAATCTAACGTGGTAAGTAACTTCTAGGAATGATGCTATTCCCATGCACTACTTTGAAGAACATTTTGAAAAACAAGGTGTTTAATGACAACTGTGAACATAGGGGGTATAAAACATATGTAATCTACTTAAAGCTTTAGCCATTCCTACCCAACTCATTACGTTCAGATGAGGACTAGTCACTGTCATGCTACCATGCCCCCGATATAAGCTACTTTATTTTGATTTCACAAACTTTATGTAGCTCATCAATAAATGTGATTTTAGGGTCACATATGAGTTCTCCATTGTGGGATGTGTCTCATAGGTAGACCCTTATCCTAAAAAATGGGTGACCATAAAAAAAAGTGCAAAGATCCCAAAGTGTTTCTCATCACCCAAGATTGTCAAAAAACACAAGGGGAGAGGATACGCACTTGGCTTGCCAATCACGGTGGACACAGTAGAAAACTTATAGAAATTTGATTTTAAGCCCAAAAATGAAGTGTTTTGAGGATACCAATTCATGTTTTAGATGCACCAGCTTCAAATATTTGAGACTTTCAAAGAAGAAATTCCATAAATCATTTGGTTGTCATTGCAATAAAAAAAGATGAAATGTTCAATTTTATGCACCAAAATAAAATGTGAAGATTGTAACCAAGTTTTTAATGAACCAAATATAAATGTTTCAAGTTGTCTTGTTTAGTTTTAATGCACCAAAGGAAAGTGAATTCATTTTAAGAGCACCAAATGTAAATGTTCAAGTTGTCTTGT
The DNA here is from genome assembly GCA_007115665.2 of Sequoiadendron giganteum. Classification (NCBI taxonomy): domain Eukaryota; kingdom Viridiplantae; phylum Streptophyta; class Pinopsida; order Cupressales; family Cupressaceae; genus Sequoiadendron; species Sequoiadendron giganteum. Next base: position 291,516,381 of record CM021107.1, read on the forward strand.
TCAGTTTTAGTGCACCAAACGAAAGTGAATTCATTTTTTAAAGCACCAAATGTAAATGTTCAAGTTGTCTTGTTCAATTTTAGTGCACCAAAGGAAAGTGAATTCATTTTTAAAGAACCAAATATAAATTTTCAAGTTGTCTTGTTTAGTTTTAATGCACCAAAGGAATGTGAATTCATTTTAAAGCACCAAATATAAATTGTGAAAGATAATCCTCTAATGGCCACAAGATGTCAAAAAATATATGAGTAAGAAGAAAAACCTTATTCTACTGAAATAAACTTACAAACACTTGAAAAAAAATTTAAATTTTTTGACAATTTCTTATCCTTCTTGAACAATTATTGCAGCAATTTCAAATAGCAACAACTTTCTCCAATTTTCATCAAATTTGAAATTGTCAACTATTCTGAAAAGATAAAATGAATATTTGTAAAACCCAAAAACCTTTTTCTAGAATTTAGCATGTAGAATTTATTAGAGATGAATGAAACACATGAATTTGTAAAGGTTAGCAACATAAATTTTTAAAAAATACAACAAACTAAAATTGTGACAACTTAAAAAAAATAAGAAAATGGCTTTGCTAGAGAAAATAACCTACAAACCATAGAAGATGAATACAAACTCACGAAAATTAGATTGGCAATAGCGAAAACGAAAAAAGAACTTAAATACAAAAACCAAGATGTAAGAAGGAAAAAGGATAACAAAACAAACTATGAAGGCGGGGAAGGAAGAATACCACAGGAATTACATCAGTGAAGGAGGAAAAGATTAGAAGAAGTCAAGCCAAGGATCGATTTTAAAGTACCACATTACATCACTTGGCCCAACAATTTGGAAATAAACCCTAAAAGAAGAAAACAACTAGAAATAGGGAAGAAAACCCTAGAGAGACCAATGAATAAAAAGGAGAAAGAAGACAAGTGAAAAAATCTCTTGCAAGACTCAAAGAAATAGGAGAACAAAGCTGAAAGGAAAACAAAAATATTCCCAAAACGAAGAGATAAGCAAACTCATGGAAAGAAAGATGGAAAAAATTAAGAAGAAAATTGGACCCAAGATAAGAAAAGAAAATAATTTTTTGGGAGAAACAAAAGAACAAGAGGATCCAATAGAAATCTGTTGATGTTCAAGGTAGCATCGAGATTATCTTCCAGCCCAGATTGCATGAAGAAGACAATTAAATTATAGCCTATCGGTTGTTTAATTGATGAAAGATATTTCATGAGATTGTTAAATGATGATTAATATTTAATTTATATGATCATTATTCAATGAGAAGAGGCGCTTCTCATCATGTAAAAAATATATATTAATTATTTTTAAATAATTAATGAAGGGCCACAACTTTATGGAGGCCAACCTTATGTTTATTGGAAACACATCTTAAGAATCACGTCTTTCCTAATATGGTCGACCTTCCTTGTAATTCACAAATTATATTTGTAATTATCTTTTGTATTGTGGCCAACGTTATACATGAAGAGGTGCGACCTCTCTCATATGGTGTATTTATACAAGGTCTCTCCCATTCATTTCACATGAATTTCATTAATTATAATTCACATTCCTAGAGGAGTTCACACTTGAGCAACACACCTTCAATTTGGAGTACCAAATCATCATTTCTGTAACAGCAGATCTCCATTCTGTAGCAGTAGGTGCTATCATCTATTGTATCAAATAAACATTGTGTTGTGCCTGAGTTGTTAGCAGATTTCTGCTCTTACTTTATCAATCAATATATGAGAGATATATTTGCTAGGTTTTTTCCCCTCGAGTTAGGAGGGTTTTCCCAGGGTATCTTGTGGTGTTCATTGTCTCATGTGTTGCATTTTCTGATTACTTTTAGTTTGAATTATCTGATCATGAAAAACTAACATGGTATTAGAGCAGGTTTGAAGAAGATATGATCAGATTTATCCATGCAATTCTAAGAGAGATTCAAAAACAGACCTTGAGATGAACTTCATCATATTTGCTATGAGCAGTATTTAGATAGTCTTGAAGAATTCTAAGGTTGTCAATCCTTAACATGATAGAAGGCTACAAAGATAATGATTCATCGAAATTGTAAGGAGCGAATATTTCTGAAGATATCAACCTTAATCTTGGAATCTACTTTTCAAGAAATTCCTCTGCTGGTAGAATTTGCCAGGTCTTACAAGAGACCTTCATCTAGGCTGCACAAACTTGATAAGAAGTCATTTTATACTTTGGCTAATGCGCTTGTGTTGAAAATGGAATTCTTTAGTATTTGGGGCGGCTAGGGTAATGGCACCCTTTAGCATTCCTTCTTGAGTGGAGAAAAGGATACTTAGAGCTAGGAGTCAGAATTTGTGTAGCCACAACCTGTTGATAAATCTATATCACATTTCTAGTTCTTTACTTCAACTTACGGTTGAGCGCCTGAAGGAGAGTATGTGGATGATCTTGCATCAAATTGTCTTGTGTGCTGTATAAAAGATAGTTTGGAAATTACACTGTTTCTGAGTTAAGATGGGCCTGTGAGAGGAGAAACATTTTTTTGTGCAATGTGAAGATTGTGGTGTACCAACAGAAAGAGATAAGTATTTTTTGTTTGTACTCTTGAATTCATTTTTTTATCTAGGTTGTAATTCAGTTTGCTGAGTTGTGCAAATTTGTCATCACTTATTTGAACATGTGTGTTTAGAAAGAGATCATGGTTTCTCTTGAATAGCGATCACTGAGATAAGATTCTTTGGAGACACAAATTACTGCTTGTAAGCTGGTTCATGAAAATTATGATGATCTTTGAGTGTGACTCTGAGATGAAAAGAGAACTGCAACTTTCTTGTGATTAGATGACCATATCGATAACATTCTCTTTGTGCATGAACTATGTTGGTGCCTTGAGAAGCTTGATTTTTGTTGTATATGATGGTTGCATAATATATAATCTATTATTATTAATCCTTAAAATGTAGATTGGATCGAGAAGCACGATGAATTAATTATCTGGGATTATTTAAGGAGATTTTGACGAGATAAGTACTTCATGTTCATGAACTTCTAATGTAGTTATTAATTCATACTATAAAATTTGAGATAGTAAATCATGTATGCTTCATGATCAAGATCTACAGACTGAGTTGGTGGCTGAAGACATCTCTTGAAAAGGAAGAACCTATTTAGGTTGTCCTTGTGATCAATTTCTTCAAAGAGGAGGAATTAACCTTCAGAGGGGGTTATGTGACTCATGAAGAAGAAGTTGCAAGGCTGATGCTAAATCATTGAAGATCCTCTCCAACAGTTGAGATAAGAATTTCTCAAAACAAGTCAACCTGGATTTAACATTGGTAGCTCCACAAACCTATTCAAAATAGAGTGATCTAGGATGAGGTCGAAGAGGACAACCTTGAATCTCTATAGAAGTGTGCACTGGAAACTAATTTTTAGAAGTTAAAAGAGTTTGCAGCTAGTTCAAATCTGATGGATCCTACAATGTACAGGTAGTTAATTGGACCATTGATGTATCTAGTCAATACTAGACCTGATATTTTCTATGCAGTGAATGCATTTAGTCAGTTCATGTGTGAACCAAGGCAAATATATCTAGTTGCAGCGAAGCATATCTTGAGACATTTGCATGGAATAGTTGGATATGACTTGAGGTATTCTTCTGATGTGGATTTAGAGCTGCATGGATATACTACCTCTGATTGGGCAGGGTGTGTCACTGATCAAAAGAGCACCTCCAAATGTTGTTTCAAGATGGGGTATGTGATGATATCTTGGTGTAGCAGGAAGCAGTCTTCTGTGACACTAAGCACCACAGAGGCAGAGTATATTGCAAAATGTGTGGCAGCTCGAGAAGCAGTGTGGCTTTAGAAGCTCCTTGCAAGATTATTTGGACAATCAATGGAGTCTACTATCATTCATTGTGATAATCAAAGCTGTGTGAAGCTTTCTATCAACCCTATGTTTCATGACATAACTAAGCATGTTGAGATCAAATATCACTATATCAAAGATATGGTATTGAGGAAAGCAATTCAGTTGAGGTATATCAACACTGATGAGCAGATGACAAACATTCTCACCAAGCCTCTCTCTAGGATAAAGTTTGTGTACTTTTGAGACAAGCTTGGTATGGTGGAGAATCAAGCCCTAGCTAAGAAGGAGTCTCAGTATCAATGATCTTCTTTAATGCAATTCTCTTTTGAGAGAGATTTGAGGTGCAAGCCCTTGTTAATGTATTTCTCTTTGAGATTTGAGGTGAAAGCCCTTGTTTCCACCCTCTGGGAGAGCCATGGTGGATGTCATGTGTGTGACTCCATGACAACATCACATGAGAGAGTCCGTGATGATTTTTTCTTGTACTAGTGGTTTTTCACCCTCTAGGAGAGCCATGGTGAATGTCACGGTGAGGTGATGATATCATGTTTAAGTGATGGGAACTTATGTACATTTTCCATACATGGGAGAGCCATGATGGTTAATATCATGATGAGGTGATATGTTCCTTTTCCATACATGGGAGAGCCATGATGGATAATATCACAATGAGGTGATATGATTCTTTTTCACACATGGGGTACAACCATGGTGTTTGACATCATAATGAGGTGATGTGTGTTATGCAGTTGGAAGTATCCTCCCTACTTGAGAGGGAGTGTTGATGTTCAAGGAAACATCGAGATTATCTTCTAGCCCAGATTGCATGAAGAAGACAATTAAATTATAGCCTATCGACTATTTAATTGATGAAAGCGATTTCATGAGATTGTTAAATGATGATTAATATTTAATTTATATGATCATTATTCAATGAGAAGAGGCGCTTCTCATCATGCAACAAATAGATATTAATTATTGTTAAATAATTAATGAAGGGCCATGACTTTATGGAGGCCGACCTTATGTTTATTGGAAATACGTCTTAAGAATCACGTCTTTCCTAATATGTTCGACCTTCCTTTTAATTCACAAATTATATTTATAATTATCTTTTGTATTGTGGTCAACCTTCTACATGAAGATGTGCGACCTCCCTCATATGGTGTATTTATACAAGGTCTCTCCCATTCATTTCACATGAAGTTCATTCAACATAGTTTACATTCCTAGAGGAGTTCACACTTGAAAAACAAACCTTCAATTTGGAGCAGCAGATCATCATTTTTGTAGTAGAAAATCTCTATTTTGTAGCAACAAGTGCTACCATCTATTGTATCAAAATAGCATTGTGTTATGCCTGAGTTGTTAGCATATTTATTCTCTTACTTTATCAATCGATATATGAGAGATATATTTGCTGGGTTTTTTCCCCTCGAGTTAGGAGGGTTTTCCCAGGGTATCTTGTGGTGTTCATTGTCTCATGTATTGTATTTTCTGATTGCTTTCAGTTTGAATTACCTGATCATGAAAAACTAACAAAATCAACTTAGAAGATGAGATAACAAAAGACACATATTTCTTGCATAAGGTTTCCATTATATGTAGAATCATTGGCCCTAGAAGAGGAAGGAAACAATAATAAATTGCACAAAATAGAGAATCGAAAGGAATCATGGACTGAAATTCATACCAAATGGTTACTTTATAATTATCTTCATCAAAGAAGAAGATAAGAACTATATATTAGAAAAAGGAGCATTGGAACATGAAGGCAAGCCATTATTTATGCAAAAATGGGTATCAAACTTCAACCCAACAATTCTAGCACCATACAACGAAGCAATATGGTTAAGATTATACAATCTACCATTGGAATATTGGTTAGAAGAAAGGTTAGAGAAGATTGGAAAAATGCTGGGAACCCTAATTGAATTCAATACCAAAATATTAGAAGACAATTCCTATCTATATGCCAAAATTAAAGTAGCAACAATAAGATCGGTGCCAAAAATGATCAAGCTGAAATCTAAATCTAGGATTTGGGAACAAGTGATGGAAATAGAAAGAAAAATGATATATTGTAGACAATGTAAAAAATGGGGTCATGGAATGGAGAAGTGTAGAAGATATCAAAAGATGACAAAATTTTGGAGGAGAAAATCTACAGAGGAAAAGATAGAGGCAATACCAAAAGCAGTGACTACAAAAAATCAGAAAGAAAAGAATCTATATGTAGCATACAAAGTGGAATAAGATAACAAAGAGGAAATAAATAACAAGGCAAATAATCTTGAGCCAAAAAACATAGACCTATTAACAATACATGAGGAACTTAATGCACAATTAAGAGAGGAAGAAGAAGAATTATTCTCTGAAAGTGAGAACGAAGATTTCAAAGAATTGGACATAATAGAAAATAGGAACATTTCCTAGTTAGTAGCACAAATGTTGGCCCCAATAAGACTCAAAGGAAAAAAGGACAAAAAAAAAACAAAACAAAAAAAAGAGAAGAATTAACCCAAGAAAAAGGAATAAAGAGTATTAAAAGTTTCCTTAAAAAAAAATCGGGAGAGGAGCACTCCCACAATGAGGAACCATGAAAATTTTAACCTAGAATGTCAGGGGACTTAATGCCCCTAAAAAAAGGAATTTGATAAAGCGCTAGATTGAAAAAATAGAAGCATACATTATATTACAAGAAACAAAAATAGAAGATGAAAACAAAAAGGTTTTATAGAAAAAAGGATGGGAGACTATCCTAGAAAATTCATATGGATCTGGAGGAGGCCTAGGAATTCTATGGAGATCTAACTCGACTGTAGTAAGTTCAATGTCAAAATAAAGCAACTGGCTATTATGTGAAGCAAAAAGCTTGAAAAATAACACAATATTCTACTTATTCAATATCTACAGTCCAACAAGAAACAATGATAAATAAATTCTTTGGAATACTTTGAGCCAGAATATATCTAAGATATGAGGTAAGAGAATCATTATGGGGGGATATTATAATGCAATCCTCAAGATAGAAGAAAAGTTAGGAGGAAGGCGAGTGATAACTCCTTCAATGGAGACCTTTAGGCATTTTTTAGTAGATAATAATTTGGTGGAAGCACAAATAAGGAATGGAGCCTATACATGGTCAAATAAAAGACTAGGGGAAGGATGTATTAAAGAGAATATTGATAGGTTCATCTACTCCTAAGCTTGGTTGGTTGAAAAAGTGAGATTGGAGGCAACAATAATTCCGTTGCCTGGCTCAAATCACCTTCCAATAAGACTAACTATCTCTGAAGAATAACCTAAAAATAAATCCTACTTCAGTGGTTCCAGAAAGGACTTGTGGAAAAAATAGAATATTGGAGGAAGATAGCTCCAATATTTGGGGGAACTAGGAGTTGTAATTTTGTAAACAAGCTCAAGTATATTAAAGGAAACCTTCAAACCTAGAATAGGGAAGTATTTAAAAATGTCTTCATAGAGAAGGAGCACTTAGAAAAAGAATTGGAACTTCTGAATAACAAATTAATGGAAGGAGGAATGTATTAAGGAGACTATTTAAAAGAAAAAATAACTCATGGATGTATATAACAAGGTGTTGGAAAGAGAGGAGGAGTATTGGAGAGCTAAATACAGGGAATTATGGTTAGCAGAAGGTGATGCAAATACAAAATTATTTCATAACACAACAAGAATCAAACAAGCACAAAAGAGAATTGAAGAAATCAAACTCACAGATGGAAGCACAACAAAAAGCCTAGGTGAAATAAAAGAGGAAGCGACCAGATACTATTAAAAATTACTAGCCCCAGAGGGGGACAATGATGCCATGGATGACAAAAGGATACTAAAAAATATACTGAAGCTAATTGCTCTGGAGAAGAATACAATGTTAATGGAAGCTTTCTCAAGGGAAGAAATAAGATGTGCATCACATCAACTACACACAAACAAAGCACCTAGACTAGATGGATTCCCAAACTTTTTCTACCAAAAGTGCTAGAATTTTTTAGAAAAAGAAATCTGGGAAATATGTGAGGATTTCAAAAAGAGAAAATAGATTCGTCTAGGACCTAAACAATACAATGGTGGCCCTAATCCATAAAAAATAAATCTACTCAAGTTTTGGGGATTACAGACCAATATCCATGTGCAATACCATATATAAGATAATATCCAAATCAATGACAAACAGATTAAAGAAATTGCTAGAAAAATAATTTCTCCAACTCAGAGTGGATTCACTCCAAGAAGGGATATAGTGGATAGCATCATAGTGGAAAACGAAGTTGTTCAGACCATTAACAAAGAAAGATTAACAAGCATGATGACTAAGCTTTATGTAAGTAAAGCATATGATAAAGTTAGATGGAGATTCTTGATGCAAATTTTGGAAAAAAATAGCATTAGTAAGGACCGGATCCAAATGGTTTATCAGTGCATTTCAACATGATTTTCAATCCTTGTTAATGGGAGTCCATGTGGATTCTTCAAAATTACAAATGGAATAGGTTAGGGGGATCCTATTTCCTCTTTTATATTTTTCATAATGGCTGAAGCACTAAGTAGGAATATAACCTCATATTAGGAAGGAAAAAAATGGAAAGGAATACAGATAGCCCAAGGGATATAAGAAACAACACATCAACAGTTCGTGGATGATACACTCTTGTATGGGGAAGCTTCGACAAAAGAAGCAAAAGCAATTAGGGAATGTTTGGAGGAATACACAAGCATTTCAGGGTAACAAATAAATAAGGAAAAGTCCAAAATATATTTCTTCTACACAAATAAGATATAATAGAAAAGAATAGTTGAAACCTTAGGCTATACTATAGAAGAATTTTGATGCAAATATCTAGGGGTACCACTATTTAAAGGGGCCATAAGATCCTCCATATGCGAACATATTAAAGAAAAATGCAGCGAGAAAGCGCAAAGCTGGAGAGGTATATGCTTGACTTTAATAGGAATAATAACCATGATAAAGTCAGTTTTAACGATGATACCGAACTACTCAATGTCATGCATGCAACTAAAAAATAAAATGGCATCAGGAATAGAGAGTATCCTCAAAAATTTCTTATGGGATAGATCCAATGATGAACATAAAATCCCCTTGGTTCATTGGGAAACAAAATGCAAATCCCAAACGGAAGGTGGAGCAAGCATCAAAAACATCAAAGCACGAAATCTAGCTTTAGGAGCAAAGCTAATATGGAAATTGTATCAAAAGCCCATATTATTATGGTGCAAAATAATACAAAGGAAGTATTTGGACAATTTAAACCAGGAAAGAATCCTAATAGTAGCTAATGTCAGGAATGGATCTCATATATGGAATTTTATTTCAAATTGCAGACATGTAATAACAAATCATTTAACATGGCAAGTAAATAATGGGGAGAGGGTAGATTTCTAGAAAGACTCTTGGGGAGGCTATAAGCCAGTTGAAAAATACCCAGAGTTGGCCCCCCACATTATAGACCTAAGGAGCTTATATGGGGAAGTGATTTAGAATTTTGTGAAAAAAGGAAACAATGGGACAAATGAGTGGAACAACTTTGAAAACAATGCAATAAGTGAATAAATAAGGGACCGGTTAAAGGAGATTCTATAGGAAATAAAGGTGTTTTTGAGTGGTTAGCCAGATAAGATTATATGGTGTGGTGCAAAGTCAGGAAATTATACAACAAAACTAGGTTATCTAATCCAAATAAAGCAGGAATAAAGCAATTGGCCAAACATATTGTATTGGGGGAAGCAAATTCTTCCAAAATTAGGGGAATTCACATGTTCAACCCTACATGGAAGGATACTATTAGGTGATAGACTAAAAACAATCATAATTAAAGGACCGCACTAGTGTGTCATGTGCAAAAGAAATACAAAGGATGCATATCATTTATTACTAAACCATCCTTTTGCAACACAAGGTTGGATTGGTTACAAAATAGGCTGGGGTGGGCGACACCAAGGAGCAACAAGCTAAGAAATTTCTTCATTAGCTGGCCCATCCATAAGACAAAGGCATTCTAAGGTCAAATATGGTAGGGAGCTCCCTCTACTCTCATATGGAATATATAGAAAGAGTGCAATAAAAGGATCTTTCAAGAAAAATATAAGGAAGAAAAAGAGTTATGTCAAATATGATAGAAAGTAATATTACTGAATGGTTGAATACACACATAAAAATGGAAAAGAAAGGAAGATTCATAGAATGGTACAATGAACTTATGAAAAGATGGAAAGATCTAAAAGTGCCACCTTTCTTTCAATTAGCACCAAACTCAAAAAGAAAAAGATTTAAAGAAAAATAGAAACCTCCCCAATAGGGGAGAATGAAAGTAAATACTAATGGAAAATCCAGGGGGAATCCTAGCTTAGCTGGGGTTGGTTGTATCATAAGGAATGAGGAAGGAGAATTAATAAAAGAAATATCAAAGAAATTACCAACAGTTACCAACAACACAATTGAAATAGAAGGATTATTACAAGGATTGCAAGCTTGTAAAGAGAATGGAATAAGGAACATGGAGATGGAAAGTGATTCCACAGTTTGCATAAATGATGCCCTAAGTGGAAAAACTAGAGATTTGACATTACAAACTAAGTTAAACTGGATAAAGGAATTAATGGAGGAAGTAAAGGTCCATAGCGTAAAACATATCTATCGAGAGGATAATAAAGTAGAAAACCTACTAGAAAACCAAGGAATTGATTAGACAAGTGATATCAAAATAGGAAACCGGGAAATCTTATGGGATGGACTAGAAGAAATACTTAAAGCAGAAAAGGAAGAAATCAAAAGCCAATCTCCAACAATTACATGAAAAGCATGAACGGTAAGAAGAATTCAAGGCTAAGTGGTGCAGGGGAACCTACACCTTGCGATGAAAGAAAATGGAGTGTTTTAAGGTTCAATAGGCTAATTAGAGGTCTTTTAATCAATATGCAATGAGGAAGTTGCAAAATATGCTAAAATATGATGCAATGTAATAAATGGTCAGTCCATGTCAAGATGGGTAAAAGCAAGGTTCTTGTTGTTTTTGATTCTAATATATTGATCTATGTTAAATAAGGTCTATGATACCACTCTTAATATGTATTTAGTTCTTTTGAGTCATTCTAGGTGTTTAGGGGGGAGATTTGGCTTGACATTTGCAAAAAAATGCATTTTTGGCAAAATTGTCAAGAGATAAGTTGGTTAAGAAGTTCAAAAAATAGTTAGATACATTGGGGGAGTTGAGTTTGAAGGGAATCAAGTTAAATATGATGTAAATTATTGAATGGAGGTTGCTCTTCAAGATTTGAATAAAATAAAATAAAGGAATTCTTTGATTTTTGTATTCTCCTGTGTTTTCTTGTGTTCTTTGTCTGTGTACGGACCCGTACAGGTGTGTGATGCCTTGAGGGTTTGGGAGATAATTTATTCATGTATTTATCTTCACTCGAATCAGGTTTGGTGTCTTAATTCCATTTTAGAAGAGAGTTTCAGTCGCTTCTCCAAGTCTGCCATGTTTTGACAGTGTAAGGGTTTGAGGCTATAATGCATTGATTTTCACCAATCCATCCACTATAATGGATCTGTAACTTAGTGGATTGGTGTGTACAATTTTAGGATAGGTGGAAAATGTGTTTGGGAGTCTGGAAGAGCATGGATTTAGTCGGTGGAGTAAAGCACTAGGCTGGGCATAACACATTTCTATGTGAAAGTGAATTGACCTTGATGGTGATTTTGAAAACTAATGAGTGTAGTGGCATTGTGAGTGTTTGATAAGTTTGTGTAGAGGTATTGGAAGGTGTTTGGACCCTTGGAAGGACTGGGAGAGGCTTGGAGTTGGGAAATCCCTGAAAACTCTTGTTTTTGCTTGTGTTTAGGAGGGTTTCTTGGAGCAGCAGGGTAATGGCCTTATGTGGGAAAGGTAATCATAAAATTGGTGGTTTGATAATATGAACATTGAATTTTCTTGGATTTTGAGTGGAAACATCACCTTTAAAGGGTACTTCCTTTGCAATTTGGCATAATTGGGGAACCTTTTTGCTAACTAGGCTTATTGGAAGTCAGACATAGTCCAAAGGAGTCACCCTTGGTTTTGATGTATGTTGTGTAGCCCTAAAAAGGGTATCTTAATCCACAATTTATTTTACAAGTGTTTTGGGAAGTTCTTGAGAAAAGTGTGTGGAACTGGGTTTGGAATATTGCTAGGGGAAGCATGCTTAAAGGGTGAATTTTGGTGAGATATTTAGAATCTATTTTGGAGGTTGATTTGAGATCATTCATTTGTCATTTGGAGTAGGTATCCATTAGTCTTTGCATGAAAGTGGTATTAGAGCAAGGGAGTAGGTCTTTTGTGAAAAGAAGGTTGACGTTTGTGTGTAGGAAGAAGGTAATTGGAGGAATCAAAATGCCTCCTAAGGGGAATGTTGTTGCAAGGAAGATTGAAAATCATGACAAGGAGATAGAAGTCTTGAAGTAGGAGATGGCTGCAATAAAAGCTAAAGATAGGACCCTTTTGGATGAAAGTGATTTTGAAGAGGAGATGGATCCAGATGATGTGAGAACAATGAAGCTTTTGAAGGATGTGAAGAAGGATGGAAATGGAAAAATGGATGTGCCTATGTATGGAGGAAGCTTGATAGGGAAGAGCTCCTAGATTGGATTGGAGCCATGGAGAACTATTTTGACAGTGAAGAGGTTGATGAAGGACATAAGGTGAAGAGGGAAAAAACAAAAATGAAGGTACATGCTTTGGTGTGGTGGAATTTTGTGCAAGAGGATAGGGAGAAAAAAGGAAAAAGCAAGATCACTTATTGGGAGAAGATGAAAACAAAAATCAAAGGTAAATTTATTCCTTCTGATTATAATGTTCAATTGCTTAAGAAGTTGCAAAATCCTAGACAAAAGGAACTAGATGTGCAATAATACACTCAAGAGTTTTATAGGCTAAGTATAAGGACTAAACATGAAGAAGATGAGGAAGAAATGGCTGCTAGGTACTTGAATGGTCTGAGATACAACATTTAGGATGAGATCAGCTTGATGGCACCAAAATCAGTTGAACAATGCTTTCAAATGGCAATGAGAGCAGAAGAAAAACTAAAGAGGAGACAAGAGAAGGCAGCAAGAGGAAGAGGCAGTACTTATAGAGGTAGAGGATTTAATCCTAATTCAAAACCAAGCAATGAGAGTCAAGGAGATGTCAAGAAGGAGCAAGATAAATCTGATTTTAGGGGTGGATGGAGAGGTTCAAGAGGCAGATTTGGTGGAGGAAGAAATGCACACACCTTTTCAGGGAGATGCTACAATTGTCAAGAGTTTGGGAACCCACTTTTCAAGTGTCCTCAAGGTCAAGGTTCATCTTCAAGTGGTGATAGAAGGAGTGAGAGAAGAGAACAACTGGTCCAAGAAGAAGAATGTGAAAGTGTAAGCAAACCTATTGATCCAGAAGAGGGAGAAGCACTCATGGTAAGAAGAACTATGTTGCAGGAATCTAAGGAGGAATACTTGAGTCAAAGGAGTCTCTTTAGAACTTCATGCAAATGCAAAGGTAAAGTGTGCCAATTTGTCATTGATTCTGGTTCTCAAGATAATATGGTGTCTAGGGAGATAGTAGATAAGTTGAGCTTGGAAAAGATACCTCATGTAGCACCCTATAAAGTTTCTTGGGTAAATGATAGTCAAACTCTAGTGGTGAATGAGAAAGCATATGTTGATTTCTAGATTGGGGAGCGTAAGGATAGAGTCTTATGTGACATATTGCTAATGGATTGTTATCATGTGCTCTTGGGGAGGCCATGGAAATTTGACAGGAGGTCTATGTATAATGGTTGGGAAAAAACCTATACCATTTGGAAGGATGATCAAAGTTTTAAATTAAAACCTTTGCAAGGAAAAAAAAAGGATAAAGGTAAGCCTAAGGTAGTGATGTTTGGTAACAAGGATCCTTTAAGGCTTGCAGATAGTAAGTCTGATGTAATTGCAGGTATGGAGCATGTTAATGGTGACAAAACAACAAGTAAGACATCTACCAATGGTGTTAGGAAATTGCTATTGAATGTTGATGGACCTATTGAGAAGAAGGGAAAAATGTCTAAGAAGGATGATGCTCAGTTGGAGGGGAAAAATGATGTGAATCCCATGGAGAAGGTTGATACAGTGGTGAGAAAAGAACTAGGGGTGAATTGGAATAAGAATGTGTTGGTTGGAAAAATGATATGTCCTTTGATGAAGGGTAAAATTATAAAGTGTGAAGGTTCTGCAAGTACAAAAGTACACAGATCTGACAGTATAGTTAGTATAATGAATTTTAATGATAGGAAAATGATGGTGGGTGTTGTTAGAACAAAAATTCTGATGGTAGAGGCAAAGGGATAGAGTGTGTAGAGGTTTGAAGACAATAATGTACATGGAGATGAGCTAAAAGAAAAGGCAGATCAAAAGAATACTAACATGGGTTTGTTTGTAGGTATAAGGAATAGGACAACATCAAATTCTGATCTAGGTATAAGGGGAAAGCAAGTAGCAGGTCTGAAGATGCATGTAGCAACAATGTGGAGATAAGGAGCAAGATTTTTCTCTTGGGACAAGAGTTTTCCTATGGGGGGGTGTATGGTACAGGGGAACCTACACCTTTCAATGAAAGAAAATGGAGTGTTTTAAGGCTCAATAGGCTAATTATAGGTCTTTTAATCAATATGCAATGAGGAAGTTGCAAAATATGCTAAAATATGATGCAATGTAATAAATGGCCAGTCCATGTCAAGATGGATAAAAGCAAGGTTCTTATTGATTTTGAGTCTAAGATCTTGAGCTATGTTAAATAAGGTCTATGAGACCACTCTTAATATGTATTTAGTTCTTTTGAGTCATTCTAGGTGTTTAGGGGGGAGATTTGGCTTGACATTTGCAAAAAAATGCATTTTTGGCAAAATTATCAAGAGATAAGTTGGTTAAGAAGTTCAAAAAATAGTTAGATACATTGGCGGAGTTGAGTTTGAAGGGAATCAAGTTAAATATGATGTAAATTCTCAAATGGAGGTTGCTCTTCAAGATTTGAATAAAATAAAATAAAGGAATTCTCCAATTTTTATGATTTTCCTGTGTTTTCTTGTGTTCTTTGTCTGTGTACAGACCCGTACAAGTGTGTGATGCATTGAGGGTTTGGGAGATCATTTATGCATTTATTTATCTTCACTTGAATCAGGTTTGGTGTCTTAATTCCATTTTAGAAGAGAGTTTCAGTCGCTTCTCCAAGTTTGCCCTATTTTGACAGTGTAAGGGTTTGAGGCTATAATGCATTGATTTTCACCAATCCACCCACTGTAATGGATCTATAACTTGGTGGATTGGTGTGTACCATTTTAGGATAGGTGGAAAATGTGTTTGGGAGTCTGGAAGAGCATGGATTTGTTCGATGGAGTAAAGCACTAGGCTGGGCAGAGCACATTTCTATGTGAAAGTGAATAACCATGATGGTGATTTTGAAAAATAATGAGTGTAGTGGCATTTTGAGTGTTTAATAAGTTTGTGCAGAGGTATTGGAAGATTTTTGGACCCTTGGAAGGACTAGGAGAGGTTTGGAGTTGGGAAATCCCCGAAAACTCTTGTTTTTGCTTGTGTTTAGGAGGGTTTCTTGGAGCAGCAAGGTAATGGTCTTATGTGGGCAAGTTAATCATAAAATTGATGGTTTGGTAATATGAACATTGAATTTTCTTGGTTTTTGAGTGTAAACCTCACCTTTAAAGGGTACATCCTTTGCAATTTGGGCTAATTGGGGAACGTTTTTGCTAGGTAGGCTTATTGGAAGTCAGACATAGTCGAAAGGAGTCACCCTAGTTTTGATGTATGCTATGTAGCCTTGAAAAGGATATCTTAATCCATAATTTATTTTCCAAGTGTTTTGGGAAGTTCTTGAGAAAAGTGTCTGGAATCGGGTTTGGAATACTGCTAGGGGAAGCATGCTTAAAGAGTGAATTTTGGTGAGATCTTTAGAATCTATTTTGGAGGTTGATTTGAGATCATTAATTTTTCATCTAGAGTAGGTCTCCATCCCTCTCTTCATCACTAAGGTACGTACCTAACCCTAATTAATTAAAGGTACACATTTCTTATTCTATACCTTTAAAGCAATAAATTTGATTTATGTGATAAGAATGAACGTATTAAGTTTACACAAGTAGACTAGGTCCAAAAATCTATAATAGGTATACCATGACACAAAGCACCTGTGCTTAATGGCCTTTGAAAAAACACCCAGACAATAAAATTATTATTAGTAACAGTGCAAAACAAAGGGGCATTAGGAAAGCAAGAAAACCCTTAGTAAAAAGTGAAAATACCAAACGAAAATAAATGGAGACTCAATGAAGAAGAAATGAAACCAAAAAGGGAGGAAATCCCCATCTGTAAAAATGAAACATGTATTGTAATCATTTAATGAAACTAAACAATAGATTACTATGCTAGAATTCTTTAAAAAACCACAACAACATTGAAACTCTTTCAACACTTGTTACAATAACACTTTCATTTTTAAAGAAACATCATTAGAGAGAAAAAATATGGTAATCATTTACTATGAACATTAATAAAAAGCATCCATGATGCAAAACACAAATGTAGATATTAAAGTCTTAACATATATATTAACCATGATCGAGAGTCTAACAAAGCTAAATATTCAACAAAAAGAACCAGATATGTTCAAACAATAGTATCAGTGGGTAATTCCAATCCAACATAACAATTTCCTTCCCAAACTAAGTAATTATATACAAAATATGTCCTATATTCAAAATGGAGCAAAACAATAAGTCTATCTGCCTTAATCTATGATTGGAGAGAGGTATCCTATATTATAGACCCAAACTTAAAAATAAATATCTATGTCAGAATGCTTCATACAAGTGAAATTCATCCAACCAGTCGAAGTTGGCGACATGCTCATATTGATATAGCTTGTGGAGGAATTAGTAGCCATATAGTGAATGATGACGATGTAGAAGAAGCTCATCCCCTTCAATGTCCAAAAGAAACATGTATAAGGTAACACCAATAGGTCGTCCTAAGTCCCGAGGAGAAGGAATTCCAATGTTGAGCTAGGCTACACCCAAAACCCTATCCAAGTTTCCCAATGAGTGTGGATGGAAAAACTTACGAGCCATGCTACCAACTATGTCCTGTGAAACACGAAGATCCAATAGAGACGCTATGAAACAAGCATGAATATCAGAATTAACTCGATAACGCTTATCAAAATTTAGAAATTTCTCACCCAATATGAGCCGGATAGCTTTCATAGTGAGGAGATCCCTTTCCTTAAGTACCAACTTCAACCTGTGCTTGGTAAAGCCACCTAAGAAAGACAATTGGTTGTTGTCGTTGCTAAGCACAATTAGACTCTCCATAATCACAGAAAAATCAAGATTTTTAGCAAAACAAAACGCGAGAGCCAGAGCCATATTTAAAAACTGCACTCAAACATGAGAAATAATGAACAAAACAAATCAATCTATGAAGTAAATTGAAGTACTCCTTCACACAAGGATCACATGAGGAATGAAAATCATTAAACAGAAAGGGCAGGAGTGCATTAACTCAAAATGATAAAATGAAGTGAAAGTACTGCGAAGGAGGTGGCACAGTATGGGAAATGTCATGTCAGATCTCAACAATGGAGGTAAATGCAACCGTTATGACACGTAAGCGGAAAGGTAGTAAAGTCTGGTCCCTCTAATGATCACTCGAAGAGGTAGCATGACACGCAATAAACAATCAACCGAGGAGGTGTATAAGCAAGACCCCTCAAATAATTATTAGATGAGGTGGAAATGTCAGTTCAAATTAAACTAAGGGATTTTACCATCCCATCAAAACGGTATAAGCTCACCCAAAAAAAATT
This sequence comes from Sequoiadendron giganteum, assembly GCA_007115665.2. NCBI lineage: Eukaryota > Viridiplantae > Streptophyta > Pinopsida > Cupressales > Cupressaceae > Sequoiadendron > Sequoiadendron giganteum. The sequence continues at coordinate 291,534,152 of CM021107.1, forward strand.
TGTGACAACCTTTTTTATTTTTCATAAAATTATAAACCATAAAAATCTCTAGAAAGTTAAGAGTGAGATCTACAAAACGTAGAAATGGTTTTACAAAATTTTGCACTTCCATTTTTTATGATTAAAATAATATGACGAGTTTTAATCAAATTCTTGGCTATAACTTGTAAAATTCTTAAAAAACACTCAAAAGATTAACCGAGTGTGTTAGAATGTAAGAGGAAAAATAGATATAAGGAATACAACAATGAATCAATACAAATCAATTCAAAACAAGATGAATCCAAACCTACTCATGAAATGTGATTGTAAAGCAATGAATTCAACAAGAAATGTTAGTAATAAAAGAGAACATAAACAAATTCAAAGACTACAATTTTACCATCCCATGTCAGAATATATTCGTATTGATAACAAATGTTGGATTGTTTGGATCAATACGAAGCCTCCATTTTTGCAAAAGCTTCAAATCAATGATAATAAGGGTGACCTAGATAAGATGACAATACTTCTCAATCACTCAAGAATTAAATGCTCAGGGCTTCACTATGAAAATTCTAGGTATAATATGAGAAGGATGAGGTTTGTTTTATAGATTTCAATAAACTGAATCAACAACTGGGATGAAGAGGTGAAAGATTAGGATCAACGGTCAAGGTCCATTAAGAGGAAATAGATTGAATATTTAACTCCAATGAAGACTTGAAGTGAGTGGGAGTGAACTTAATTAGATTGAATAGTTCAATGGATAGATTGAATAATCAATTTCAATTGACTGGGAGAGAGTATTAATTAAGAGAATTAATAGACCAGTTAATCAAATAAATTGGATAGTCAACTAACATTGGTTACTCAGTCGACTAGAAGAAAGTGGTCGTTACGTTTGAGAAAACAACACATGAGAGAATAATTAATTAATTGTTGGAAGAATGCACAATATAAGATTTGATTAATAAATAAAAGATTATTTATTAATGGATAATGTTGAGAGGAAAAAAGAGGAATTAAATAATTAAAGATAACTATTTAATTTAGAAGTTGACAAGGATTGAATAATATTTAATATTTATTAATTTATGCATGATGGGAAATAGATAATAAATAATTAAAGATAACTTTTTAATTTAAGTAGAAGAATAAGCTAAGTAAGTGATATAATTAAATAAATAATATTTATTTATTTTTTCAAGAAGAATAAATAATTAAAGATATAATTTGAAATGAATCAATTAACATAAAGTCATTTAATTAATAGTGGAAATATGATTTTAGACAATAATTAAATAATTGAACATTATTTAATCATTAAGGAAAGATGAATATTAGTGTTAAAATGATAGTTCATAGGGTAGGACAATTTTAGGTATCGACAACTTTAAAAACTAACCTTGATGTGAGGTCATGTAGAACACAACACCATAGTCTACCAACTATACACCTTTTGATGCATGTGTTGCCAAAGATGTGACAAAGGCATCACCATCATCCTAATAAAAACTTTTGAAATCATGATCTAAATCATTTATTTTTTCTTTCTCTCCTCCATGTAGTCTCTTCTAAGATGCCTAGTAAATTGCTCATTGCTCCAATACTTAGCCTTGAGATTTATAGGAGATTTGGATCTCCCATCGTATTTGGTTCTAGACTTTTATTTCTTCTTTCCTTTCTCTTTGATCTTCCATGAAGACCTAACATCTCCTCGACCATTTTTTTTATTTACATATTTTAAATAAGAGTAATGATGAACTACCTCACCCATTTTCAATTTAGAATTAGCACTCCTTATTGTCATCAACAAGTGATCCCGTGAGGTGGGTCGTAGATTGTGGATGATAGCAGATATGACTTAATGAACCTTTTAAATGATCTTGCTCTTCTTGATTTGGACCTCAAGGGTGCTTCTTTTACCTGGTCTAATAGGCGGGTGGGAGATGCTCTCATCCAGGTGAAGATTGATGGTGCTTTAATAACCCCGAATTGGTTGATGTCTTATTCTTGTTCACTATCTGCGTTGACTAGACTGGGTTTGGATCATTTTCCTTTGTCGTTGGCATTGGACCTTTTGGGAGAAAATACAAAATTTCCTTTCAAATTTGAGAAGATGTGGACCTGTCACTCAAATATTTGTAATTTCATTTATGGATGGTGGAACATTCAAGTGGACGGTTTTGCTATGTTTAGAATTGCTAAGAAGCTTGCTAATGTAAAGGACAATATTAGAAAATGGAATAGATCTTCCTTTGGTCACATTTTTCTTCATAAGGAGGAGGTGACTAAGGAGCTTAATGATGTGCAACAGTCTATCCAAGTCTCTGGGTATGATCAGGCCCTAGTTTTGAAAGAAAATGTTCTTCTTTCTAAATTGAATAATATTGTTACGAAGGAAGAGGAATTCTAGAAGTAAAGATCTAGGATTATGTGGCTTAACAGTGGGGATAGGAATACAAAGTTTTTTCACCTATCTACTTTGAAACACAGGGCTAACAATCACATTAAGACTATAAACTTCAATAATCAAGTTCTAGAAAATAAGGTTGATCTGCAAAATGCTGCTTCTTCTTACTTCTCTAATCTTCTTGCGGTGGAGGGGGAGCTGGATTTGGATTTTCAGGTGGATATTCTTCAAGAAATCCCTCATATAATTGATGAAGAGACTAATAGGAATTTGGTGGGAATTCTATCGACTGAGGAAATTAGAAGTGTTGTTTTCTCCTTTGAAGGGAATAAGGCGTTGGGCCCAAATGACTTCCCCATGTTTTTCTTTCAGTTCTTTTGGGAAATTATTTCCAAGGAGGTGGTTGTGGCTACTAAAGAATGTTTCAGACTGGCTCTCTTCTTAAGGAATTGAATTCCTCTTTTATTGTTTTGATTCCTAAGAAGCCGTGGGCCTCTTGTTTTGATGAATTATGTCCTATTAGTTTATGCAATTCGATCTATAATATCTTCTCCAAGGTGTTGGCAATTAGGCTACAAAGGGTTCTGCGCCTTCTCATTTCTCCTTGGCAAAATGGGTTTGTGGTAGGTAGGCAGATTTTGGATTTCATTCTCTTTGTTCATGATAATATTCATTCCTTAACTATCAATAAGCATGTTGGGTTTATTCTGAAGCTTGAATTACTTAAAGCTTATGATAGAGTTGATTGGGGCTTCCTTTCCAATATTTTTTTGTCATTTGGCTTTGGGGAGAAGATGGTGGCTCTTGTGCTTCAATTAATTTCAACTCCTCGATTTTTTGTACTTGTCAATGGTTTGCCTTCTCCTTTGTTTGGCTGCTCCAGGGGTCTAAGGCAAGGGGATACAATATATTCCTTTTTGTTTATCATTATGGTGGAGTCTTTGGGGTGTCTTATTCAAAGATTTATTAACTCGGGGGCTATGGCTTGTTTAGCCCCTTCTTCTAGCAATTTGATTTGTTCCCATCAACAGCTTGTGGATGACTCTTTCATGCTTGGGGAGGCCTCTATTAAGGAATCTAGGGCTATTAAACTTATTTTGAAGAAGTATTAAGTTTCTTATGGGCAAAAGGTTAGCCTACCCAAGAGTGTGATGTTTTTTAATACTCCAACCCACAAGCAGATTAAAACTGCTAGAATTTTGAAATTCTAGATTGGTGATCTCCCAACTTCTTACTTGGGGCTCCCCCTATGTTCTAATGTTCCTGAATCCTTATGGTGGGGGATGATTGATAAGTTTAATTCTAAAATGGCTGGTTGGAAGGGAGCGATGCTAAGCCAAGCTAGGAAAGTGCAGCTGATTAAGTCTACTCTCCAAAATCTCCCTATCTATGCTCTCAGTTTATTTCTCATGCCTAGGAAATATGTGGATAAACTGGAAGGAATTCAAAAAATCTTCCTCTGGTATGGTGTCGAGGATAGGAGAAGAATCCACTTGGTTGCCTGGGATGATGTCTGCAGAAATAAAAAGGCTGGTGGATTTGGAATTCACAAAATTTGTGAGTTTAATATTACTCTTCTGGGTAAAAACTTGTGGAAGCTATTATCTGATTAGAGTGAATGGGTGCAAATTTATTGGAGCAAGTATTTATGGGGTGCTGATGCTATGAGAGAATTTTTGAATCCTGAATTTTCTTCCTCTTCTGGGTCTGCTCTTTGGAATTGTATGGTCAAGGCTCGAAGGCTTTTATTTAAGGGGCTTTTCTGGTAGCTTGGTAATGGTAGAAAGATTCTATTTTGGGAGGATAGTTGGATGGGCAATAGGCCGCTTAAAGATGAGCCATGGGATCAACCTCTTATGGAAGATTGTTTTCGGTGGTTTGACAAATTGTTTGCTAATTATATTGCTGAAGGATGTTCGAAAAATTTGCATGAAGATGATCTAAGGCTGGAGGTCTTGTACAAGGTTATGTCCTTGGTCCATATCCCTTCTATACCCTCTATTGATAAAATTGTTTGGAAACCTTCTTCTAATGGTAACTTTTCTGTTGCTTCGGATTTTCATATTAATGATTCTTTTGTTAGCTCAATCCCTTTTTGGGCCTCTGTTTGGTCTTCAAGATTGACTCATAAGGTTGATATTTTCTTCTGGCTTTTATGCCAAAAAAAGGTATTAACAACTGACAATTTGGTCAAGAGAGGTTTTATGATGCCCAACAGGTGCTTTCTATGTGAAGAGGAGGCCAAGGATTCCCTCCATTTGCTGAGTGGCTGTAGTTTTGCTAGAGGTGTGTGGGCTCATGTTCTACATCTTTGGAATATTAGTTGGGTATTCCCTGCTTCGATTAAGGACTTGTGGTATCAATGAATCTTCCCTAATTCAAATCCTGGTCTGTAGGTTTTGTGGTCTCTCTCTGCCTCATATTGCTTGGGGTTTGTGGCTTGAACATAATAACAAGATCTTTAGGAACTCTGCTCTCCCTGCTATCTCTGTGGCCTTTAAAATCTGTGTGGCTATTAAAGAAAATTTTGTAGCTGAGATTTATTTTTACAATGGGTAGAAGATAAGGCTGAGTCATTTTGATATGTCTGTTGCACAAAAGTGGAAGTTTCCCTGTGATATTTCCCTCCAGGTTACTAAAGGGAAAGCTTCTAGAGAGAATTTTTCTTGGAAAGCTCCTTTGGATGGTTGGGTAAAGGTTAACTTTGATGGAGCTGCTAAAGGAAATCCAGGACCTGTTGGTTGTGGGGGAGTGGTCAAAAACTCTAATGGTAGGCTCGTCTCTGCTATGGCGCTCCCTTTGGGAACATAGACAAACCACTATGCGGAAGTGGCTGCAGCCTATCATGGACTCAAACTAGCTCAAAAGTAAGGATTCAAGAAAGTTTGGCTTTAGGGGGATTCTCTCAATATCATTAATAATTTGAAAAAGTGTGCTACCTCCTCTTGGAATATTGAAAATCTAATTAGGGATTCAATTGATATCCTTAATTCTTTTGATGATTATTATATCTCTCATATTTTGAGAGAGGGAAATAGTTTGGCTGATATTTTTGCTAATTTGGGAGTTAGAGGGGCTCGGGAGTGGGATTTCAATGATCCTCTACCTATAGAAGCTATTGTCACTATTAATCATGATGCCCAAATCTAAGGTGATTTATGGTCTTTTAAGGCTTTGGGCATGCATGGTTTTCATCACATGGAAGGTTATGATATGGAGGAGTGGTAATCAGGTTTTGGCTTGCGTTGATGGTACTAAGGGAGGTATCCATAGGGAGCGGATTACTATGATAATTAATCACCTCTGCCATGTCTCTTTTCTCACACGGATTGTGGGCATTCTTAGAGTTGCTTTCTTGAGAAGTTTCTTCATGGTTTTGAAAGTATAAAAAATTCTTGACTCTATTAGTTCGACTGCCATGGGTGGAGACAAAAATCATGCAAATCCATTCTCATGCGATTTGGTAAAGAAGAAACCGAAGGTCTGGAAAATTATTGAAAAGGGAGGGTTGTCACCCTATCTTGAGAGGCTTCATGGTAATAACCCTCAGACGACTGCCTTGTTTGCTAAAAAATGGAATAACAAGGTTCTGAAACTTGGAGGCATGAAGTTTGATGTTAACGAAGACCTCATAGCCCACATTACTAGTTTGTCAATGAAAGGTATGAAGTTCTTTAAAGACAAAAAGGAAGCACAAAATTCCATGAATATCTTCTTTAAAGGAGATAAAGCCTAGGACCTTCGAGCGGTGAAGAGTGGGGGATATCAAAGGAAAACTATCAAGGCCATATGGGGGATGTGGCTGAGGAGATTATGTGGTTCATTTCCTTGGAAGACTAATATTCTATGGTAAATGCTTATCACTTTGTCTTGCTTAACCGTTTCCGACACAAGAAAAATATTTCCTTTCCCTTTTACCTTTTGGCCTCCCTAGATGCTAACATTACAGATCATAAGAAAAATCTAAAGAACCCTATTCTTTATGTGGGGTTGATCCTCTTAATTTATGACTATGCCAAAGCCTTTGAAGTGGTAAATCCGCTTGCTCCCCCTAAGGGTGTGCAACAAAAGTAGGAGAAGGGTTACGAGATGGTCTTTGAGGAGGAGGTAGCCATCAAAAAATAGAAGAGGAAGCTTATTCTGGAAAAAGAGTCAGTGTTGGAGGATGATGTGGATTTCGTGCCAGAATCTCTGGCTACAATGGATGAGGATATGAGGTCCCCTGCTTGGGCTAAGCATAAGAAAGAGGAGTTGAGCCCTAATCAGGGTTATGACACTTGTAGTGAGGAGCCTGCTAATGAAATGTTGAGTCGCAACAGAAAGGAGAAGAAGAACACGACTGGTGAGGTGTCTTCAACTCCCCTTGCTTTGAAAAATAGTGAGTTGCTTGTGGGAGATAGTAAGAAGATTATGGTGAGGTCTGCAAGTAAATTGTTGGAGTTGGATACTCCACTTAAAATTATTGGTGGACATAATGCTGTGGTTTCTCCGTGTGGGCTTAGGGATCAGGATGTTGTGGTTTCTTTAGGAGGACTTAGGGATTTGAAGAAGGATAAAAAGTTTGTGGATAAGGTGGTGCAGGAAGTTGGGGATTCTCCTATGGTGGACTCAGATAGGCTAATGAAAAGGAAGGCGGTTGTTGCAGAGATTGTGGAGTCCATTCGTAAAATCAAGACATCGATTGTGACGCCGATTGCTGCTGATAAGGGTAAGGATGTTGCTATGGACTTGGACAAGGTTATCTCCTTGCATGAGGAGGATGATGAGGGTAAGGATGTATTTAAAATTGATAAAGAATATATTGTTGATGTTTTGGGAGTCGCCAAAGGGGGTTCCATTATTTTTTACAAGCTTTTTAAATGGATTTTCCATGAACTCAATATGTCAAATGTGAAAGTGCATGGTGTTATGAGAAAAGTGGAGAATTCCCCTATTCAAGATCAGATTGATGCTATGATGAATTCCTTGAAAATTGTGGCAGAGGAAATGCTTCTGATGAAGCAAAATCTTGAAGGAAGAGTACTCACCTTGGAAAATCACATTGAAAGGTTATATGCTAATATGGATAAAGGAAGGGAGGGGAATAAATCTGGGTTTAATGTTGAATCTGTTGGTATTAATTCCCCTGTAGACAGTGTTAAAGTGGGCAAGGAGGTTGATGATAATGATGTTGATGGAAAGCTGATGGAAGGGGAGGTGCTTGGTGACAAGGGTGGTGAGAAGGGTTATGTTTTTATTAGTGAGGTTAAGCCTAGTGGGCCTAGGGTTAGGACCCATAACAAGACCAAAGCTTAAGCTGGGGCTTCTGTTAAATATTTGTCTGTTGTTGGGGATGAAGGCCTAAAGAATACGACGTGTGATGTGGAGGCTGTTGATATTCTAAAAAATATGTAATGCTGTTGGGTGGGGTCCTACTTTTTTTTTGACTTTTTGTTGTTGTTTTGTTGTGGTCTGGCTGATATGCTCTAGTTGATTGTATCTTTTGGTTCAATTGATTCTTTGTTTAAAGGGTTCCGAGCCCCTTCAAAACCTATTTTTTACCTCTAATCAAAACAAGTGATCCCATGAGTCTAGAAAATATTATAACAAAGTTGTGCAATATTTATCCTCCTTCTCCATATTCACTCTAGTAGAGTGTAATTGTGTAACAATCATGTTGAAATAATTTATGTGCTTGGCCATAGAACCATCATATTTCATCCTAAGGGTACAAAAATTATTTCTCATTAAAAAATTATTTACTAGGGATTTATTTTGATAAATCTCACCCAAATTCTACCAATGGTCCACAACATTGGTTTTTTCATGTACAACCATAAATATAGAGTCTACAAAATAGAGCCTAATGAGACCCTTTTCTTTTTTCTCTATTTGTACTAATCTTCTTCTAACATAGAAGTAGGGTTGGATCTGGACATTGTAGCCCATAAATATATGTATATGAGCATATCCCATATCTTGAACTTTGAAATCTCAAAGTTTTTGCTTGAGAATTTCTCAATTTTTATCCTTGTTATACTTGCTATTTTTTTGCAGCAATGCCTCTTTCTATTTATGCTCTCTCTTAATCCAAGATTAGTATAAAAAATTCTTGTCCCTAACACCTAGAATATGATGTGATCAAACTCTAGTACTTAATGAAAGGAAACACAAGTGCAAAATATACTTCCTACACTAATCTATTAGAGGAAGTATGTGCAAATGAAATACATATTTGCAATTACACGGAAACAAACACAAAGATAATAATAAATTTAGTGACTTACGTGGGGAAACCATTCAAGAGAACAACTCCACACTACAAAGAAAATCATTGTAATATTTAATAATAAATGATTAAAATTCACTTGTAGAGTCTAAGTCTTTACATGAGTATCACCAACAAAAGAGATTTGGAGCAATTCTAACAAAATGCCAATACCTATAAGGGTAAGTATAAGATCACTGGTCCATTTTTTGGTAAAAACAAGAAGTGTTTTTCTTGAAAAATCAAAATTTTTCATAGTTGGAGTAAAAAATTGAAGCACTTACACAAAATATTAACAAGGTCTAGAAGTGTAAAATGTAGGATTTTGTGTCTAGTTTATAAATATATAAATTATTCAAATACCCAAATGATAAAATTTTATTTTTATAGGATATGCAAAAATCATGTTTTTAAAGTCCTATGTTTTGAGCCAAAACATGAATGTGTATGACCAACACAATTTGACCTAAATAGATGTAATTTTGCAATTATTTTTGGGTGAATATGTGTATTATGGTGAAGTTTGATCACGATATTTTTTTTTCTAAATATTTTTTATTGACCATAATTTCTCTTTTTGCAAACCCCTTGTTACAACCAACATAATTTGGGATAAATAATCATATAATAATTTTTCCATTGTGTAAATAATGATGTCTAGATTGGTCACATATATTTTTTTTCAAAAAAGTTTAAAAATCAAAAGTTATTAAAAAAATACTAATACTTGTCATTTCAAATTTATGAACCACTTTCCTCAAAAATTAATTAATAAATAGAAAAAACATGTCCAATCATAATAAAATTTATATATTTTAAAACTAGACACCATCATCTATAATGGATCTTAATTTTGTCAAAAAATTATGAAATAAAGTTGTTAGCTATATTGTTAAAGTACAATTTTCACTTGTTTTCATGACATTGTACTTGCAAGTCCAAGACTAAGGGTTGGGTTTCCAAGCCTTAAAAAAGGAAAAACCATGGGTTTCAAATTTTATGAAATGTGTAGCTACTAAAAAATGCACACCCATTCGAAAAAAGGAACATGCATATGAAGTAGATAGAAATGGGCACCCATTTCATTTTAAAACGGGTGCCCATTTCATTTAAAATTGTGTACCCATTTTAAAAATCAAAATGGGTACTTGTTTCATACATGTAGGAAACCATGAGCTAAAACCAACTAAATGTGGCACCTAGATCCAAAATCGAGTCTAAAGGCTAAAAAATAACACATTCATTCCACTTGCCAAAGGTTCATCACAATCCACTCACCAACTTGTGAGCTCTATTTTAGCTCCATTATCTTCATTAAAATATGTCTTATGGTGTGTTGTAATATGTGTCATAGGTTGGTCAACAAGTGTAACTTCCTCTTATAAATATTTTATGTGTAATAGATGTTTTTACATTACCAATGTGGGAGACCCAACTTTTGGAGGCCATAAATTTTGATTTAGGAGGTTGATTGGGCTCATTTTTTCAAATTATAAAGCTCACAGATATTTTCATTTTGGGAAACCATGAAATTAATGTCAAACAACTTGAAAATATTTTTTGGGCCTAAACTAACTTATATATCCCATACATTTTTTTTTCAATTCTATAACCTATTTTTTATATTTTTTTATATTGATAACATAAGGAACAAGGTTGAGGCACCTTTCTTAACAATGGATGCTATATATGTCACACAAGTATAGTCTACCTATACACCTTCAAGTGCATGAAAATAAGATACACATGACATGTGATGTATGGTGATGTGCAAGAACTATACAAATATTTGAAGGGTAGTGTTGTTTATGGATGTATAAGTAATACATTCCATGTATTGAGTGTAGAAAAGTGTGTAGATTATGATGCTAGAAAATATGTTCTAGACTATAATTATATCATTCACCCTCCTTGAGGAGAAATTATCTTCATTGTGTCGATAATAAGTTAACAAAAACTACATGTATAATTTTTGAAGATTATACCACTTAGCTTGATCTACATACTACTTAGTCTTGACTACTTGAAATAGTGGATGGGTATTGTGGTGAGTATAAATGGTAATAGAATCAATGATACCATCCCCCTTTTTTGTTTGTGAATTTGTTGGGTCCAAATTTTTATGATTTTTTATAGTCACGGGCTCCAACAAATGGGGAAAATATAGCTTAATAAGTTCCACATTGAATACTAGATGTAGGCCTACATATTTTGAAAGGTCAAGAATGAAGGCATTCATACCAATTTTCAAAGGTTGGTGTAAGGACAATAGCCTATAGGTTTGATATTTTGGAGTGGCACCATGAAATATTCTTTCTAAAGATGCAAGTAGACTTCATTATCCACTTGAAATATGTGCAGTGTGTAGTGAATTCCATGATGCTCTTTATAATTCCTCCTTGATGCTCTAGAATTTCTTTCTTTGTCAACTTATCTTTACTTTGTGCACATATTCAATTTGAAAGGTGTAAAGTAGGATAAGTTGAGTGGTGATATAAGTTGGAACCCAAGACATGTTTAGAAAGGACTTCACTCTATAAAATTATGAAGATCTCCAATGTAGACATGCTCGTTGTAGAGGATTCATCCTAAATGTGTGAGTGCACACTATTGTAGATGTATAAGATTAAATTTGACCAAATCTTCTTGGAAATCTATTTATGGATGGAAATATAGTAGAGTGATCTAATTGTATAGCTAATATGTTCCAAAAAGTCTTCTATAAATTATTAAAAATTGGTTTTGGTCATGAATGATGGAGGTTGGTAAGCTAAAGTTGACCCAAATATGGGTGAAGAAAAGACAAATGACATTAAATATATTAAGATTCTTCTTGTAGGTAATCATGATGATCATCTTGGATAATCTATCTAGCATAATGGATACCAAGTCATTTTGATGCTTTATTGTAGGTAGTTTTCTTAAGAAATGCATGCTAATAGATTTACGCAACCATGTTAAAACCAAGATAGGGGTGTAAAGTCCATGCTTCCTATTTGTAGGCTTATGGTACTACAAGGAATATAATACTTGATATGGTGCTTAATTTTTGAAAACATATAAGGCTAGTATAAGTGTTTCTAAAGTGGTACCATGCATTGGTAATGCTAAAGTGTGTATTTATTTTGGTGTAGAGCATATCCGAGATGAATATTTGGTATGCTATGCCATTTAGAACATACACACGTCCAAGCTTGTAGAGAATCTTGTCAAACATGTAGAAATCACCAATAAAGTTTCCTTCCAAGAGCTCAATGTAGGTCTATGTGTGGTTTTCATTTGTTGGGTAGGGTGACTTCTAGTTAGAGAAATTATGGACACACAAATTAAAAACTATGATTAATGCATATGAACAAGTAGTTAGCTAAGGTGGTTGGTTGACATAATCAACTATTTTTTTTTTAATCTTCTTATACTTGATAACTAGATGAAACTACTAGAGGCATGCCATCCACTTCATAGGACACTCATTTTCTATTTTTATTTGAGTATGCAAGAATTGAAGCAACTTATATTGAAGATGGATGATTGTCGCCATTTTTTAATATGTCATGATTCCATTGCTTGATTGATTGTACAATGGTGTACATGCACTTTTCATATCTGAAAATTTACATCAAACTCTACTATTTAATTTCTCTAAATATTACATAAATCTCCCCATGTTGTGTGAGTGCAACATTTAGTGCATAATTATATACATTGATCTATATTACAAAGGGACGCACAATGTTTTGAATTGTGAGAGTGGTTGTTTCACATAGGAAATACTTGAGCCCCTCAAAAGTATATTTTGGTAAGTGCCTATAAGAATAGTGTCTTGGTGTGCATGATATAATTGAGTGAATATGAAATATGCAAGAAGTCAAGTAGAAATCTCCAATAAAATATATCAAATTCAAGAAATTTATGCAAGTCAATAAGGCTCTTAGTGTTGGTCAATCCTAGATTTCTTTGATTTTATCACGGTCTACATGTTTAATATATTAGTTTATTATGTACCCCAAGTATTGCAGTTCTGTGGTGTCAAAAGTGTATTTACTATGATTGGATTTAAACTTGTTTTGGTGTAGTGTACCTACCATGAATGAGGATTTCTCTATATTCTCTTCCCAAGTCTTGTTGTAGATGATGATTTAATCCAAGTAGCTGATGATGAAATAGTTAGTGAAGGGTCATATAAATTTTTTCACTAGGTGCATGAATGTGGTTGGAGCATTGGTTAAGTTGAAGGGCATAAATATCTATTTATACAACCCTTCATGAGTTTTGAAAGTGAATTTTAAAATATATTTAGTTTGAACTAGTAACTAATGATATACTAATTTAAGGTTAATTTTTGTGAAGTATTACACAACTCAAATTTGGCTGAGTAAGTTCTCAATGTGTTTTAGAGGATATCAAATTTTCACTGTAATCTTGCTGGGTGCATGATAGTCAATCCATAGGCACAAGGTGTCATCCTTCTTATGTTCAAGAACTATTAGGATACCACATGGTGAAAAGATAGGTTAGATCCTAGGCTCTTAGATTTTGTGCTTAGCATCATTGTTCTTCCAAGTAGACCTACAATAGTGTGAGCTACTTAGAAGAGGAGATCAATAAACCAAATTGATTTTATGTTGTATCCTTGCATTATAAAACCTTTGTGATCTATCGAGAACTATATATACAACTAAAATTGTAACGCCCCGCCACACAACCCTAGAGGAAGTTGCAATTAACTACTTAAACGGACTAATTTTTTTTTGATTAAGTATAGTTAACGTGCAAGTTCACTACCCAATGCCAACAACCTCTAAGGTTACGAGACAAAGGTTATTTAGAATCTCAACAAAAAAATGAATTGAAACCACATCATTTATTTACTTAAGAAATTAAACACATACATTCCAAATAAGATAAATTACATCAAAGCATAAGAGATAAATTTCAATTTCATTTATCCATAATTAATCAATACAATTACATCTCTCATTCCCTGAATGAGGCAAGTCCAATAATTAAGGTTACAATTACAACTTTCCACCTCAATGAAAAATGAGGGGTAATAAATCACAAGATCAACTGAAACAAACAAGGCATGAAATGAAATTGGATCCCACGAGCTCTCCAACTGGAAATATCATCAACACGAACAAGAAGAAATCCCAATGGAGTAAGGTGCATGCCACCCAACCAAGTGGAACCCAAAGGCCCACCCCCCGTGCTAAGAGATAGTAACAAGGAATCCTAGCCAAGGCCATCTACCTCTAGACACATGATAACACGTAACTGAACCAAACTGACACAACCAATCACATCTACCACATAAGTACAACACAAGTACATCACAAGTACAACTCTAACATGGCCACATTGCTTCCAGATATAGAACAGATCAAGTATGTTGAGAGAACCATACACACAATGAACAAGTACCAGCTGTTGTCCTAGACAAAGTGTCATTACACAACTCGTCATGAGTTACCCACTATGGATCTTCATAGGCTCCGACCTCCATTGTGGGCTATCCTGGTGGCCTCAACTGATCCCCGACCCTCATGCTTACTAATGCGGGATCAAATACTTGTCATAAAGACCAGATAGATAACCTTGCCATTCCAGGCCTTCCCACTCACCCCAAGTCTAAACAAGCACTTGCGACTATGAGTGAGGCTAGAACTTATCTTTTTAGTGTGAAGTGCCACCTAAAATTCTAAGTACATTGCTTTAGTTTTCACTTAATTAAACTACTTCCGAAGGTTACCCAATCTTACCTCTCATGGGCTCTGGCCCCTAACGAAAGCCACTCTTCTACTTGACAACACACATACCATCCAATCACCAAGGGTACCAAAGTGAAACAAACAAGATAACACGACCACTCCTTTCTCAGGAGGCAACATAAGTCAAAACCCTCTCCAACCATTGGAGTTAACAAAATAACAAAGCCACTTCTTACAAGGAGGCACAACTCACACAATCCACTTCTAATACAAGGAGGCACAAAACATCCCTGTTCATGGAAACCGGGTGATAAACTGATAACGTACCATGCACTACCCAAGGGATTCAACAGGTTGACAACATGATACGACAACCCACATATTTAACAAGACCATTTGGAAGACTCATTAACCCCTACTAAACAATTTCCCCCAAGGCAATAACAAAAGAAATCACAATTAAACACGCAATTAATCAAGAATTAAATCTGCTTCAGATTTCCTAAATCCACTTCTTTTTTTAACATTCAGTACTCTATTGCCTTAATAAAACTGAATTTAATAACGTCCCTTTTTAGATAAGGGAGAAATTAACACTAATTACTAATTTCCCTACTTGCATTTAAATAATGATAAATTAATCAGTTTATCATGTAAATCAAAGTTGATTGATATAAATAATTATTGCTTCCTCCTTTCCTTATATCTATTTTAAAGCAATTAACTGGTCTTAGAAAAAAACATATTATTTAAATCATAATCAGTTCTCCTTTAAAAATAATATTTTAAAATAAAACAATGATTTACCAAAGTTAACATGTTTTCAATTTTCTCAATTTGACTTAAATCATGCCATAAGAAAAAAAACATAACTTAAATATATATATACATATATGCAATTCATTTATATATATATATATTATATATATACCTATTTAATTATATGAAACAAAATTATACAATATTATATTATTATATAATATAACATTAACCATTAATACATATTATAATTAATAGAATATAAATTAATAATTAATATTATAATATAAAATAATATTAAATTATATAAATTAAAATAATAAAATAAATATCTTTATTTTTTTTTATTTTTTTTGAAAAGCAAAGTTGACTGGTCTCGAGCCGTGCGCCAACCTTTAGGGTTGGGCCACGAATGCCTAGGGCCACGTGCATAAGGATGGCACGGCTTTGGGGCATCGACTGCAGATTTGCAAGCGGCAACAAAGGTTGGCGTTGGCAGTTGGCACTGGCCGAGCGTCGATTGTCCCTTGGTGTGGCCGACGGGTGTGCACCGCCGTCCCCACAGGGTGGCTCGACTGTGCTTAGCACAACCGACCACCACTGTGGTGGCGGTGGTGCCAAGCCTCTGCCTGACAGTGGGTATGGCTGGCGCAGCTCCCCACAGCGCCTCCCATGGGGGCAGTTGTGGGTTGAGCCCCAACAACCCCAAAAAAAAATAATTTAATTTAATTTTAAATTTTTTTCTGATATATATTTTTTTTGTAAAATTTCCTACGGATTTTGAAATCTGCGCCCTCTCATTGGGTTTTTTGAAAAAAAATTAACAGTATAACTTTATTATAATGAAGTTTAAATATATATATATATGTGTGTGTGTGTGTGTGTGTGTGTGTGTGTACATATATGTATATATTCACATTTTCCCAACTGAAATTGCAAAAAAAATGGAGAAAACGAAGTTAAGAAAAACCATTTACAGCCAAGAACTCTCTTTTTTTGGTTTGAATAAAATTTCATTTCCAATATAAGTTCCAAGTTTGAGAGCAAGATTTTAAAATGGGTTTTCTGGTAAATCCACAAAGGTTTTGAATGTTTTCCAAACAACAATCTACAATCTTGAAACTTGCAAAATGACACCAAATAAATAAGAAGAAAACTTGAATCAAAAGCTTGAAGGTTGACAATGGTGGTTTTGATCCCTCCTCTGATTCCAGCTCCTCCAATAGATTCAACTTCCTTCTCAAAAATTCCAAATCCAACAACAATAATCCTCTTCCTTCTTTTCCTTTCAATTTTTCCCAAATTCATGAAATTTTTTCAATAATAAAGAAATTTTCCCAAAAATATCCATGCACCAACCCTCATAAATTTTCAAAAACAGAATTGCAAATATATCTTTTTTTTTCAATTTTTGGATTTAAAATTTCTAAAATGAAATTTCAAACCTTTCCCTTTTATTTTCAATTTCAAACATTAAATCCATAAATTCACAATGAAATACTTATCTAATTTAAACATCATCAATTTAATTAATCAATAAAATTAATTTAATCCATGATTAAATTATTTATTAATTAAATTAAATTAACTAATGAAATAAATTACATTACTAACATAATACCAGATCAATTTTAATCAACAACTTAAGTGCATAAATCCATTTAATTACCCTTTTCACTTGCAATTAAATAATCGAAGAGAGTGAACAGTATTCAAAGCAACACAACCGGACTAAGACCTGACGACACACTATGACTAGGGTGATGACTTGGCACAAAGAACCTAGCTACTATCTCCCAATCGAATGTTGTTGGGGAATGGACACGCTCAAACCTGTGAATCCAGGTGGAGTCGATGTCCTGTACCTGTCAACCTGCGAACAAAGATTTTATCCACATGCATATATATGTCATAATTAAAACACATCGTGAAGAGGAAATCGCAGAATCGTAGGGCACTCACAAGCGAGTGATGCGATACCGCCCCCTTCACCAATACAGTGTAACTAACCGACAAATCTAACATAATAATTTAATCGAAAACATAAAACATCATTAATTTGAATATCCACTTATGCTAATTCAAAACATGCCATAATGATAACATCATAATAAAATACCATCACATCCAAAAGATAACATTCACATCACGATATAGATAGTGATCAAATAGTAACTAAGTACCATATTCAAGGTACTAACAAAAAATAAAGCATAACAAAACAGAACACTGTTCGCACAAAAGAGAAAAATGGAGGGGTATTACATCCTCCCCCCTAGGGTTAGGCTTACTCCCCAAAGCCTACAAACAAGTAGGGATATAACTCCCTCAAACGAACTGCATCCAAATCAAAACCTCAATCCCTAAGGATGAGTATCCTGCATTATACGACCAACTCCAAAACTCTCAACCACAGCTCCCTGATACCCAGGCTGACGGTTATCAACTGCAACATAAGATCAATGAGATTTACCTGCATCCCCTACTGTCGGCTCTGAAACTGCTAGTCCCTGACCAAATCCAGAAGTGTTCCGATGCATATAGTTCCTAGCAAGGTGGCCCTGTTGGCCACAAGAATAACACCCCGTGTTATGACCAAACCCTTTGTCTCCTAAAGGTGCAACAGACTGCTACATACTACCCCAATCAGCCACAGACTGTGAACTCTGGGATGGCTGCTCCTATCAATTGCGCTTGTTGCGCCACTAGTTCTGGTTCCTCCTAGGTGAAGAACCACCATAATCTTGAAACAATTGAGAGTCCTTACACTTCCCAAGCGCACTCTCCTACTGCTGACCACTTTGAGATGGTCCCTGCTGAGATCTAGAAGGTGCACCTCCTTGAGGTCACCTTTGTTGAGCACTAGATCCTGCTGCTGAAATACTACCAATCTATACACCCATTTGACCCCCTAGTGCCATGGTCAGGTTCTCCTCAATAATATGTGCTTTCTCCACTGCTATCTCCATGGTTTTGGGTTCGAAAACCCTCACACCTTTGCTAAGACGAGAATTTAAGCCCTTGACAAAATGGTGCACCGACGTACTCTCATCGTCACCAATCCCTACAAACTATTTGAGCTCATAAAAGCGTCGCTCATATTGCTCAACATATAAGGCCATTTGGTGCAAGGCATGAAACTCGTCGCCTCGAAGTTGACGCCAATGCTTAGATAGGAAACGAGCTCTGAACCGCTCTAGGAAGATCACCCAAGATACTGAGTGAATATCAATATGGAGCTTCTGCTCCTCTAGTCTCCACCATGTGGATGCGAACCCTCTCAGCTGCATGATAGCGTAACGTGCTTTGGTATTACTACCATACGGGTGCATAGCAAAACACCTATCAAGGTCTATAAGCCAAGTCTTGACCTCTAAACCAGTACCTGATCCATCATACAATGGAGGATTTTCCCTGAGCAGGTCTCTCATATGTGACTCAGATTGGGGTGGAACTTCCCTCACAACCGGATTAACCTAAACCTGAATTGACCTCTGACCAAGGAGTGCCAAAGCCTCTTCAAGCGCTCTAACGCAGCCTCAATGCTTGGTGGATCCTACTGATGATCACTGACCCCTAGTGCATTTTGAGATGCCTGATGTTCTTCCTGGTCTAGAATAAGAGGAACAAGAGGAGGAGAGTCATGCTGACTCCCACAACAACTGCCTATACGGCCATGTCCACGCCCTCTACCTCTTCCGCGTTTGGGAGGCATAATCCTGCACATACACATCAAGGTATTAGGCAAGGTACACAACTCAAACGCCTAAACATCTAAATCTTAATGGGTCCATCATAATCCCAGAGTACCTAGTGTTTAAACCTAGGCTCTGATACCATGTGTAACGCCCCACCCTGCAACCCTAGAGGAAGTTGCAATTAACTACTTAAACAAACTAATTTTTTTTATTAAGTATAGTTAACGTGCAAGCTCACTACCCAATGCCAACAACCTTTAAGGTTATGAGACAAAGGTTATTTAGAACTTCAACAAAAAACATGAATTGAATCCATATCATTTATTTACTTAAGAAATTAAACACATACATTCCAAATAAGATAAATTACATCAAAGCATAAGAGATAACTTTCAATTTCATTTATCCATAATTAATCAATACTATTACATCTCTCATTCCCCGAATGAGGCAAGTCCAATAATTACGGTTACAATTACAACTTTCCACCTCAATTAAAAATGAGGGGTAATAAATCACAAGATCAACTTAAATAAATAAGGCATGAAATGAAACTGGATCCCACGAGCTCTCCAACTAGAAATATCATCAACACAAACAAGAAGAAAGCCCAACGGAGTAAGGTGCACGCCACCTAACCAAGTGGAACCCAAAGGCCCACCCCCATGCTAGGAGATAGTAAAAAGGAATCCTAGCCAAGGCCATCTACCTCTAGACACATGATAACACGTAACTGAACCAAACTGACACAACCAATCACATCTACCACATAAGTACAACACAAGTACAACACAAGTACATCACAAGTACATCACAAGTACAACTCCAACATGGTCACATTGCTTCCAAATATAAAAAATATCAAGTATGTTGAGAGAACCATACACATAATGAACAAGTACCAACTGTTGTCCTAGACAGAGTGTCATCACACAACTCATCATGAGTTACCCACTGCAGATCTTCATAGGCTCCGACCTTCATTATGGGTTATCCTGGTGGCCTCAACCGATCCCCGACCCTCATACTTACTAATGCGGGATCAAATACCTATCATAAAGACCAGATAGATAACCTTGCCATTCCAGGCCTTCCCACTCACCCCAAGTCTAAACAAGCACTTGCGACTATGAGTGAGGCTATAACTTATCTTTTTAGTGTGAAGTGCCACCTAAAATTCTAAGTACATTGCTTTAGTTTTCACTTAATTAAACTGCTTCCGAAGGTTACCCAATCTTACCTCTTATGGGGTCTGGCCCCTAATGGAAGCCACTCTTCTACTTGACAACACACATACCATACAATCACCAAGGGTACCAAAGTGAAACAAACAAGATAACACGACCACTCCTTTCTTAGGAGGCGACATAAGTCAAAACCCTCTCCAACCACTCGAGGTAACAAAATAACAAAGCCACTTCTTACAAGGAGGCACAACTCACACAATCCACTCCTAATACAAGGAGGCACAAAACATCCCCATTCATGGAAACCGGATAATAAATTGATAACGTACCATGCACTACCCAAGGGATTCAAACAGGTTGACAACATGACACGACAACCCACATATTTAAAAAGACCATCTGGAAGACTCATTAACCCCTACTGAACAATTTCCCCCAAGGCAATAATAGAAGAAATCACAATTAAACACGTAATTAATCAAGAATTAAATCTGCTTCGGATTTCCTAAATCCACTTTTTTTTTTAACATTCAGTACTCTATTGCCTTAATAAAATTGAATTGAATAACGTCCCTTTTTAGATAAGGGAGAAATTAACACTAATTACTAATTTCCCTACTTGCATTTAAATAATGATAAATTAATCAGTTTATCATGTAAATCAAAGTTGATTGATATAAATAATTATTGCTTCCTCCTTTCCTTATATCTATTTTAAAGCAATTAACTGGTCTTAAAAAAAAAACATATTATTTAAATCATAATCACTTCTCCTTTAAAAATAATATTTTAAAATAAAACAATGATTTACCAAAGTAAACATGTTTTCAATTTTCTCAATTTGACTTAAATCATGCCATAAGAAAAAAAAAACATAACTTAAATATATATATATACATATATGCAATTCATTTATATATATATATATATTATATATATATATACCGATTTAATTATATGAAACAAAATTATACAATATTATATTATTATATAATATAACATTAACCATTAATACATATTATAATTAATATAATATATATTAATAATTAATATTATAATATAAAATTATATAAATTAAAATAATAAAATAAATATCTTTATTTTATTATTATTTTTTTTGAAAAGAAAAGTTGATTGGCCTCGGGCTGCGTGCCAACCTATAGGGTTGGGCCACGACTACCCAGGGCTGCGTGCATAAGGATGGCACGACTTTGGGGCGTCGGTCGCAGATTTGCAGGCAATGGCGAGGGTTGGCGCTGGCGGCTGGCATTGGCCGGGCGTCAACTATCCCTTGATGTGTTCGACGACTGTGCACCGTCATCTGCACATGGTGGCTCGGCTATGCTTAGCACAACCAACCACCACTGTGGTGGTGGTGGTGCCAAGCCTCTGCCCAGCGGTGGGTGCGGCTGGTGCGACTCCCACAACGCCTCCCATGGGGGCGGTTGTGGGTTGAGCCCTAGTAGCCCCAAAAACAATAAAATTTTATTTTATTTTAAAAATAATTTTGATATATATTTTTTTTGTAAAATTTCCTGCGGATTTTGAAATCCGTGCCCTCTCATGGGGTTTTTTGAAATTTTTTTAACAGTATAACTTTATTATAATGAATTTTAAATATATATATATCTTTCATATACATATACATATACATATATACACACACATATATGTGTATATATGTATATATATATGTGTATATATTCACATTTTCTCAACTGAAATTGCAAAACAAATTGAGAAAACAAAGTTAAAAAAAACCATTTACAACCAAGAACTCTCTTTTTTTGTTTTGAATAAAATTTCATTTCCAATATAAGTTCCAAGTTTGAGAGCAAGATTTTAAAATGGGTTTTCTGGTAAATCCACAAAGGTTTTGAATGTTTTCCAAACAACAATCTACAATCTTGAAACTTGCAAAATGACACCAAATAAATAAGAAGAAAACCTGAACCAAAAGCTGGAAGGTTGACAATGGTGGTTTTGATCCCTCCTCTGATTCCAGCTCCTCCAATAGATTCAACTTCCTTCTCAAAAATTCCAAATCCAACAACAATAATCCTCTTCCTTCTTTTCCTTTCAATTTTTCCCAAATTCATGAAATTTTTCCAATAATAAAGAAATTTTCCCAAAAATATCCATGCACCAACCCTCATAAATTTTCAAAAACAGAATAGCAAATATATATATATATATATATATTTTCCAATTTTTGGATTTAAAAATTTCTAAAATGAAATTTCAAACCTTTCCCTTTTATTTTCAATTTCAAACATTAAATCCATAAATTCACAATGAAATACTTATCTAATTTAAACATCATCAATTTAATTAATCAATAAAATTAATTTAATCCATGATTAAATTATTTATTAATTAAATTAAATTAACTAATGAAATAAATTACATTACTAACATAATACCAGATCAATTTTAATCAACAACTTAAGTGCATAAAGCCATTTAATTACCCTTTTCACTTGCAATTAAATAATTGAATAGAGTGAACAATATTCAAAGCAACCCAACCTGACTAAGACCCGACGACACACTATGACTAGGGTGATGACTTGGCACGAAAAACCTAGCTACTATCTCCCAATCGAATGTCGTTGGGCAATGGACATGCTCAAACCTGTGAATCCAGGTGGAGTCGATGTCTTGTACCTATCAACCTGCAAACAAAGATTATATCCACATGCATATATATGTCATAATTAAAACACATTGTGAAGAGGAAATCGTAGAATCATAGGGCGCTCGCAAGCGAGTGATGCGATACTGTCCCCTTCACCAATACAATGTAACTAACTGACAAATCTAACATAATAATTTAATTGAAAGCATAAAAAATCATTAATTTGAATATCCACTTATGCTAATTCAAAACATTCCATAATGATAACATCATAATAAAATACCATCACATCCAAAAGATAACATTCACATCACAATATTGATAGTGATCAAATAGTAACTGAGTACCATAGTTAAGGTACTAATAGAAAATAAAGCATAACAAAATAGAACACTGTTCGCACAACAGAGCAAAACGGAGGGGCATTACAAAAATACCCTATAAAGCATTTATAACTCCTAGAGAGTGGGTGTGTGATTACCCACTACCAACACTCATGAGCTTAATTGTATAGGTTCCTTTAGGAAGACCATGAGAAACATAAATTTCTGCATGTGAATAATGGTTTTGCAAGACTACTTAAGAGACACCAAAGATATTTTGGCCAATGATTTATATTTGTGGAGGTTGAAATACCATTTTCCAATACATATTATATATTTTTGTGATTTAGAATGTAGATTCCATTAAGATCATACTCGTATAGACTTCCAAATAGTATATCCTATGCTTCCATGGATGAAATATCACATGTGATAGTATCCTAAAGAGGTTTATGTTAGAATTTTTTTTATTAGGGTAACATTTATATATTATTCTAATATAATATTATAAAATCCTATGCATATTATATACACATAGCATTTAAATAACTAATAATCTAATAACATATTTTTTTATTTATAAATGGTAGTTTTGAATATGTGTGACTAATAACTCAAGTATATTGTCACACTTTCTTCTATATTTAAAGAGATTCTCTCTTATTAAGAGGTGAGATAAATTTAGAGTTTTATAGTGAATTCTATCAGTATGCACAAGAGATATCATCCTCTGGTTTTTCACCATTCTCACCCATATAACATGCCTCGTATGTCAATAAATTTATGAAAAATGTTTCCATCCACACTTGATAAGGTGGTTCCATCTCTCACCATTCACCTTGTTATAGCCAATCATATGAATTTTTAAAACATTTTGAATATTCAATTTGATGAGTATAGACCATTGGTTAAATCTTGTTTTGTTGTAGCTGATTGTTGATATTTGGTAGTTGTATAACCAATAACCAATAATTTCCAAAGAATGGTAAGAAATATTCACTACTGGGAGTTAATTAGTCAAGATTTATAGCAAATACATTTCAAGAAGAAAATCCTTCATATATTCCCAAGGCCTTGATTAGAGACCTTCATAGGGACCATATATTTATTAATAATTTTTAGTAGATTAATCAATTTTTGTTTCATATATCAATGTGTAATAGACATGATTGATTATTTCATATATGATAGAACAAAAACACCATTGATTCGAACACATTCCTATCCATTAAATCTATTCATCTATGCAATATGCATATCTAAAATAAAATAAATAAATATTTTTCTGTAAATCATAAACTTGATTAGTCTTTGATTCAACTTTATGCTTGGTTTCAAAATTTTCAAATTCCTTGACCTATAATGGGAAATGCAAATTAATTGGAAAAATGAAAAAAAATTATTGCATAAGTTTTAGGATTATTGAAAGCTCATATGTGAGGTCACTTGACCATTTTAATTGGATAAGAGTACTAGAATTTGTATTTCAAAAGAAGTAAATCTAATTCTCACATTTTAAGGGACATGTGTCAACTCAATATTAGATTTTAGGAATTAATGGTTAACAATTATCTTAAGGAATAATGGTATTTGATTTTTCCAAGGTGAGGATATATGCTTTGAGAATTTACTCTCAGATGTGAGCATTATATATATCTTAATTGACTTAGTTTCTCATTCCCAAATTTAATATGTTATTATCTCTAGTGGATGTGAGAATGCTGTAAACTAAGATTTTCTCATGTTCTAGGTCCAACAATTTTAAATTGAACTTTTGTGGATTCATTACTATTCAAGCAACCTTATGATATCTATCTTAACCCAATTTTAGCTCCAAAATTTTATGTTTAACTTACAAATATCCACACCCTTTGTACTATGGATAAGTGTTGACTTGTGATGAGCATCAAGCCTATCAAAGATTCCAAAATTATCTTTCTAATAAATGGTTAAGAGCTTATCTTGGACTAAATGGTTAACCTTTTGTAATTAATTATATTAAGATTTCAGAAATTGAATAATGATCTAGTTTTGAGCATGTTTAAAAGACATAGTCTTACAAGGAAAATATCTAAGATTTATCAAAACATTAATCAATAGCCATTTATGTTTGAATTACTCATAGGCATCTATTGATTCATGTTTTGAATTATGTACTTATTTGTAATGAGTGGTTATTGCCTTAGTAAACTATATAAGAAGCAAGCTTGGAAACGATAGCTCACCCTTTGCTTAGATAATTTTTTATTCTTTGATTATATACCTGGTAGATGACTACCTACTACTTAAAAACATGGTAACTTATACCTACTTAAGTTTATGATAGTCACATACCTCAATGATCTTCTAAAATGAGGATGGACTAATTATAATTTTTTAGGGGATGTTGACTCAATCTTTTGGCTAAAAGTTATATGTATATCATACATAGATGACTTACTTATTATAAGAAATAATTCTCTTTATCATTTGGATCAATTGTATTCTAGGATCTGTAATGCCCCGCCAAGTAACCTTAAAGGAAGTTGTAAATTAACATTATAAGTGAACCAATTTTTTTTTATAAAGTGCATTTAACATACACATTCACTTACTAGTTAACAACAACCTCTAAGGCTACAAGGTTAGGATTACTTAAACCCACACATACATATTACATATAACCATAGCCTTATGAACTTTATGAAGTAACCATCATACATCATAAGAATACCACATAACATAATAAGATAATCAACCAAGATACAATCTCATAAACATTATCTTAATCCAATAGATACATCACTCATTCCCAGAATGAGGCAATAGTACAAAAGATTACAATTACAAAATTCCACCTCATAAACATAAGAGGGATAAAATAACTTATACAAGTTAAAATATTACAATGCAAGTAATACAACAAGAACCGCGAGCTGTCCATCTGGATGTCTCGCCACCAAGTACTGAAGATCGATGGGGACCCAACGGTTTTGGTGCATGTTCCACCCAACCAATGTGGTACCCGAAGGCCCACCCCCCATGCTAGGAGATAGTAACAAAGTAACATGGACAAAGATTCTACTACCTCTAACCAAAGGCAGACTCATACTGACTCAAACTGACATAACCAAATAAATGCCATCAACAAGTACAACTCATTCACCATACAAGTACGAATCAAGTACAAATACAATATACAATCCAACACAACTGACATAGGTCACATTGCTTCCAGACATAAAATAGATCAAGTATGTTCAAAGAACCATACACATAAAACAATTAACAACAGTTGTCATAGATAGAGTGTTATCGCAAGGTTTGTCATGAGATCTCCTCTGGGCATTCTTCATAGGCTCCGACACAAGTAATCCTGGTGACTTCAACCGAATCCCGGCACTCATACTCACTCATATGGAATCAACTACCTCTCGCAAGAACTAGATAGTTGATCTTGTCATTCCAAGCCTTCCCACTCATCCCAAGTCTAAACAAGCCCTTGTGTTTATGAGTGAGGTAAAATTATCTTGATTAGTGAGAAGTTAGTCCTAATCTTCCAAGTACATTATTTTAATTATCACTTGTTTAAATCACTCCTGAAGGTTATCCAGTTTACCTCTTTGGGCTCTGGCGCCTAATAGAAGCCACTATTCTATTCGACAACACACACCCAAACAATCCACCAAGGGAACCACAAGTGCATACCAACTAGGCATCATAATCCACTCCAACACAAGGAGGATACAAATAATAGAATTCACTTCAAACATCTTGGAGGCAACAATCACACAGTCCACTCTTTTCAAGGAGACACAGATCCCATAATCCGCTCCTAAACCAAGGAGGTGCAAACATCCCTGTTCATGAAAACCGGGTAAAACTGAAAAGACGCCATGCACTACCCAAGGGAAAACAACTGGATGGCATAAAGATTCAACAACCCTTATCCTCTAAGTTCTTCTGGAAGACTTATAATTTAGGACTAACACTAAATCCCAAAACCAACAATGCAACTTGACGACATAGCAACAAAAACATTCAATTCATCAATCAAATCTAATATTTGGATTTCCTAAATCCATACTCATTCAATAGGTAGTGTTGACAAAGTCAAAGACACGATAACTAGATCATCTAAAATAATCATAACCCCTATTTCCCTTTTCATTATTGAAAATCTAAAACAATTAAACTTACTTCCCTTTACTGAATACAGAGAATTAAATCCTTTAAGATAATCATGAGGAAGATACTACTTTTGGATATACTAAATCCATATCTCTTTCATAATTCAATCACAATGATTCAATTAATCTAAATAGAAATTAATAAATAAAATAATTGATTGCCTCATCAATAAAACAACTTCTTAATTTAATTTTAAATCGACACAAATCCATGCAAGTAAACTATTTCCATTTCCTAACCAACTCTTACATTTCATTCAATTTCCTATTTAGAACATGCAATCACTTTAATATAATAAAATATTTTTCTCTATACATTTTCTACACAAACTAATCATTTCTTTTAAAACACTAATAATGCCCAATTTGCAACCAATAAAATAAAATAATATAAAATATTATTTATTCTCTCAAATAGATATATACCTTCAATATATATATACTAAATATAAATTAATATATTTAAATATATTTAATTATTAACATATCTTCTATTCTTTACAGAATATCAAATTGTTTAATTCAAAATAAAATATCCCTTATCATTAATTTTTCAAAATATCAATATATTTTTCCACTTAAATCAAATTAATAATTGGACCTTTTACATATGAATTTAAATTCCATAATTAAATTTTAAATTATGCATTCTTTAAATCAAATATTTAACTCCTTCAATTAAACTTTAACATGCCATTTTAAAATAAACAATAATTTCTCCATACGTTTATAATTTTAATTCCACTAATCTAATATACAAATTTTATTTAAAATAATATAAATAAATATAATACTTTAGTATTATAAATTATAATATAAAATATTATTAAATAATATTTTAATATTATAATAACAATACCTAAAATATTAATATTTATAAATATCAATTTATTATTATTTTATTTTCAGAACAGCCATGGGAAAATATTTTAACAGTAGTCTCATGTTTCAAGCATAACTCAAAAAATACGATCTGGGTATTTGCGATTTTTTGATAGGGATAAGAAAATTTCAAAATGCAAAAACCCTTTAAATTTCCTGACAACCCAGTTTGTAAAAGTGAAGTTATAGGTGACGCAACCAGACCATTTTACCATGAAAATATAACTATACTGCAGATTTTAAAATCCGTTTTTTGATAATAAACAGAAAGTTTCATTTTCTAAAAACATTCTAAATGCATTGTTCAATCTCTATGTTTGATTTCAATAACAATAACATCAATTTCTCCAAATAATTTAAATTCAACTAAGGTTTTCACAATTTTCACTCAAGAATTTTCACAAGTAAAGGCTGTAAATTTATTTAATTCTTTTCTTCTAATATCAAGTTTGTTTTCTAAAACAGATTTAACAAACAAATCTTTAATCACTACTATTTAAAAAAAAACAATCAAGAACAATAAAACACAAAGAGGAAAACCTAGTACAAGAAGCTACAGGAAGAGATGAATTTTTAATGCAAGCTTCCTCCAAAGATTTTCTGAATTTTCTTCAATCCTCCAATGAATCCAATCCAAAACCAAACAAATGCAAACAATCTTTCCTTCAATCAATTCTACAATCAAACTTTCTTCAAACCCTTGTGCAAATTTTCCAAAATTTCTTTGTAAAAATGTATTTTTCTAAAAACTTTCTGCCCTAAAATTAAAACATGTATTCTTATAAATCAAAAATACCTAATTCAACCCTAATTCACATTACATGCAAATTAGATATTTCAATTTCAATTTCAATTTCAAATTTCAATTTCACTTTCAATTTCAAATAATAAATTAATTTTCAAAGTTGCAACTAATTTCCCAAATAAACATTTAATTACAATTTCTAATTTAATTCCCACACGTTGGAATTAAATTCCAAAATTAATTCTAATTCTTTTATTTCTTTTTATTCTCTTGCATCACGTTTAATTAATTAATTTAATTATTTAATAACTAAACTCAAACCCCTTGGATTAAATTTAATTAATTAAATAAATTAAATATAAACTTTTATCCACATTGCATTATTTAAATTAAATAACCATCAACATGATTTAAATGCAATTATTCTAAATATCTATTTCCAAAACAAGAATTCTTCAGAATTAAATAACATTAAAGCAAGACAGACAATGACTCGACACACACAACTGACGACACATTAAGGCTAGGGTGTAAACTTGACACATGTTACCTAGCTACTATCTCCCATTCAACTTAACCGTTGGATCGACATGCTCAAACCTGTGAAACCAGGTGGAGTCGATGTCATGTACCTGCAATCCTGCAACCAAGTAAACAATATCATACAATATATCCAGTATATAATACACACCGTGAAGAAGGAATTACAGATTCGTAGGGCGCTCGCAAGCGAGTGATGCGAACTCGTCCTCTTCACCCATACACTCATCAAAATTGACACTTCCATCATAATTTCAATAATATCATAATAATATCTCATGTTAACTCTACAACAACATTAATCTATAATGCATGTGAAACAATAATCAGATAACTACATCCCACAATAATAGTTGTCGCTCAATGATAGCGATCAAATCATCATAACAAAATGTATCTAGTATCAAAGTAACTGCAACCAAACATAGTATAAAGCAACTTGAACAAGAATCAAAACGGAGGGGTATTACAGGATCACTCACAAAAGTCTTAGAACAAAGTATGCAAAATGTTTTACATAAAAAAATATAATATGATCATTTTTAAATTAGTTTTATACTGATTAAAGAATTGTATTAATCAAACATTGGAATCATCATGAAAAATACCAATTCCATTTTTTTTATAAACATAACAATATTTAGATCGATAAAACCTATATAGTAGGTTTTACATCTAGATTTAAATGTAGGATTCTATTTGAGCCACTGAAAAATGGCATTAAAATATTTATAACTAATTATGGTATTAATTTGTCTTGCACAAAGAATCAATTTATTTGATTACTATGTTGTTGACTATGCTAGTGATTCTATTTAAATAAATCTACCTTAGATTGTGTCTTCAAAATGAATGGTATAGGTGTTATTTCATGAATGGATTAATACTTAAAAAATATACCTTCAGTGACTCTTTAATCAAAAGGATAAATATAAGAGTAGATCTAGAAGAACCAACATGGCTTAGAAGATTAGTTAAAGAGTTTTTCATCTGAGTACTAGTAAAAGTCCCACTTTATTATAACCAAAGCTATTTTTCTCTTACTAACGACTCTTATTTTTAGAAAAAAAGAAAATAACATTGAAGATCATGGATATGTTACTCAAGGGAAAGTTTTCTTTCTAAGTCTATTGGTATGATTATAAAGTGGAAGAGATAGTATGATCAAGAAAAACTAGGCTAAAATCCCAACAGTCAAAGTTCAAACCTCAATGCATTACCAAATTCTCCAAATTCAAATTAAAGCTCGACCTAAGAAGTTTCTATTGAGGGGAGTGTGTATGATTATGATACATCCTATTAGCTTAATATTGGATGTAAGAATTAATAGGAATAACACAAGACCTCTAGGCATTATATGTATAATCTCCTTACGAATATTATAAATTATTCTTTATAAATATTTCACTTGGAAAGACATTCTATAATATTAGGCCCACAAGAACTATTTAATGAAATTGGGGGAGGTTGTTGCATTGGGATTATAAATTATGACAAGACAACTTTCATATAGTCCACAATCCATGATCTTAATTTTGCAATATATTTGTCTCCCTATTTATCATTGTCAAAGAAGACCTATTTTTATGAGGTCTTTCTTTTTTTAATTTAGAGAAATTGGTAGATTATGTACCCTATTAACATTAAGGGGGAGGAATTTTCCCTTTGAAATGACTCAGAATCCTTCATCTGACCTTAGCTCCCTATTAGTGGGTTGAGGGGAGTCTTATTCTTGTGTAGTCTATAGATTCTAGGATGTATGTGGTTTCTCCAGCTGGACCTTCTTCCTTATCAAGTGAGGTGTATTTGGTTGAGGTGTGAATGGAGGATTCCCTCCTCTCCCCACACTCAAATAAACTAGATAATGGTATTTAATGATGATTATTCAAAGAAGGAAGACAAGTCTTGCTCAATTTGTTTAAGAATCCCATCACAAGGAACTAAGGGGGTATAAATTGCAAGGAAATGGTAAAGCATAGTAAAAGTTAGAGTTGTTGTCTTTTGATGGCATCTTAGATGTACTTGTTTTGTAAATTTTTTGATAGCCATTGGCTTATATTTTGTTCTTGTTATTATTTTGTTGTTGGTTAGCTATTGTTCTAGTTATTCTTTGTTGTAGTTGAGTTTTAGGAACCCATTAAAACTTATTTAATTTTTTTTAAGGGGAAATGTTAGAGTATAATTTTATTAGGGTTCATACTCTTATAATATTTATATATTATTCTAATATAAGGTTATAAAATCTTATGCATGTTATATGCTTTAACATAGACCATTTGAAAAATTAATAATCTAATAAACTATTATATTATTAATCATTTATAGATGATAGTTTTGAATAGGTGCGACTAATTGCTCTTGAAGTACTTTTTCACTCTTTATCCTATACTTAAGGAGCTTCTCTCTCATTGAGAGGTGAAGTGAATTTGGAGTTTATAGTGAATTCTATCACTATGCACAAGAGGTATTATTTTACATGTGGTAATGAGAAGTGATATACCCAAGTTTTGTCTATAATTATATATATAATTTTGTAAGTGTTTTATAATAGAATGATGCTTTATAGGATTTAGTTTTAATTTAAATGGTTTTTCACATGTTTATGTTGTGTGATGTGTTGAATATGTGCATCTTTTATTTCTCATTTCATTTATCTTATATTTTATTTGTGATAATAAGTAATCTAAGATCTTAATTTTTAAAAATTTAATTGTATACTTGAAAGTGTATTATCTAGTTATGTGAATGTCCTTACTATTGTAAAACCATTCTAGAGGGTAGGGACTTGGAGGTGTGGTGGTAGAGAGGCCTATAATTCAGGCTACATCATGCACAATGGTGTTATTTTTATTTCCACTATTAGTGATGATAAACATGATGTTTGTTTATCCAACACTTTGTGCATAAGAGATGCTTCTTTTCCTATGAATCATTAGTGGTCATGACACTAGTTTTGAGACATTGCACCTCTAGTATCCTTGATGAATTTATAATATGATGTTGCTTATGTGAATAGGGACTATTGTGCACAACATTCAATTACATTATGCGGTTTACTGTGGTAATGATGATTCCATATATACCACATTGTTGTGAGTTATTACCCTTGTTATGGCCTAGGGAAGTTGAAGGAGATGTCTTAGGTATTTCTGAAATTAATGGAGTATCATAATGAATTTTGCATGGAAGAGTTGTATTTTTGCAAACAGATTGTAACTAGTTTCTTGAACAAATTTGTTCATTCACATGAAGTTATTTTGCTTAAGATTCACATTGGCTTCAATATTGAATGTATTGTCAGATGATTTTCTCAAGGTGTCTAAGGTTAATAAATCCACTTAACATGGATAAAATGTGAATTATTTGATGTATTTGAGCACTCAACCTCGATACTTGTTTTATCATGAAATCACGTGGAGAATTCATAGTACTCATTGGTGTATTATTTCATAGATTGATCCTTTTGTTGTAGTTATTGGAACTTCGTGTATTCATCCTCAAAATTATTGAGGTTGTGAATTTACTCTTGTATATTATATTGGAAAAGTATTCTAGGTCAAGAATTAGCTAGTCAACTTTATTGCATTGTGTGCTAAGTGTTTGTAACTAGTTTGACATTAAAATGATTTTTTTTGGTATTATGAATAAAACTTAGTGTTAGTGAAGCTATTGTTAGAGAAGAAAGCCTAAATTTATTGAATCCATATATGTATTAGTAAGACATGAATTATACCTTTGAAAATAAGGATATCGAAGTTGGTTTAGACTTTGAAGGGGATGTGATATTGCATGAACTATGTAGGGTTTTTTCATGCTATTCTAAGGAACTTTGTGAAGTCCCATAACTATTTGAAGATTCTTGGTATTGTGTCTCCAAAGTAATTTTCATAATCTATTGATGCTAATTGAAACTTTAGAAACACACTTTTTAGCCATTTCTCTTTGATGTTCATCTAGACTCTCATGATATGAACCATGTGTGTTGAGTTCCCTTAATTGTTGTGTGTGGGTTTTTATTGATATAAGAGAAGAGATTTAAATTTGATACCAATTATCTAACTCCTAGGGTGAAATAAGAGGATGATTAAATGAATTATCTAGTAATGAAACAAATATTATAAAATATATTAACAAAAAATAAATATGCAAATAAAAACACACTTATATGTGGAAGGCTTATGGTAGACATGCCACTTATATTTAGGTTGAACACAATAATTATAAAGAGAGGTAAGACAATATTTTTTTATAGCTCTTCTAATTTAAATAATGTAAAATATTTATACAAGTAGATTATCAACAAGGCTCCATAGATATGTTGCCAAGTGTCACCCTCATATGGTGTATTAACAATGTGGATGGGGTGATGATCTAATATCAAAATTATATGGTACTAGTATTGCAATGAAATGTGGTGTGGACACCACTATATATCAAATGTTTATGGTATTGATTGGGTGATCATGTTATATGTCATAAAGGCTACTAGGTGGAACAAACATATGGAAGAAAAACATGTGGATGTAAATGCTACTTGTGTTGCACATGTATGGTTTGAATAAAAAAGTTGGCATATGCAATCATGTATGGAGCTACAAGATATATATGGGAAGTAATACCTAGTGGGATGTGATAATTATTTTTGGATGTGTGAGGATAGTGTTGTGCATGAATGCACATGTACCTTGTTTTACACATTGAGTAAAGCTAAGTGAATAGATGATGTTTCTAAAGATGATGCATGGGGCTACACTTTAACTAGAAGCAACCAACTCAAGGCCACAAATTGAGGTTCAAGGCCATGAATCAAGTTTAAGGCCACAACTATAAGGATCAAGTAACCCATAAAATGTGTCAACTATGTCAAACTCTAGTCCACCAATATGTGGATTAAATTATGTAACACTCAAATAGATATCTTAGATGAACACATACACATGTATGTTCAACCTATAGAAACCACATGAATAATACCCAACATGTGGAATACACATAATCATGAACACACAATTGCAATACTAACATATCTCTAGAGAAACTCTCAACTTGGAATAAAACTCTAGGAAGAGTGATTTTTGGCTCTTCATGACACTAATCCACAAATTATAATGGTCTTTTACAATGCTTGTAGGACTTAAATTTCCTAAATATGTGTATTCATAAGTAACATTCTCTACATACAAACCAACTCTTGCTATTAGTAGTTATTCCAAGCATGGATACAATTGATAGTTCCTTCACTCCAACAATATAAATATCTTATATGCACTAACACCTCATAGACCAACATGTATCACCTAAAAAAGCTGATGAGAGGATTACAATGCCATGTAAACATGGTATTTTAGAGTATTGTAATCTCTAAATCACACTTCTCTACATCATCAAAAAACTACCATCTTGATTTTGTTTTTCCAATCCTTCTCCTAGAGAAATCAAAGTTTGTTCCAAAATTGTAGCATTTTGCAACAATCAAATGAAAAATAATGACATCTCAAACAACCATAAAACTTAAAAACTATCCAATCCATTCATTTATCTATTCTTTGAATTATACATACTCTCAAACATGGATTCCCCAATCATCCCTTGTACTCAAATAAAAACATGCTGCTTAGAAGACAAAGATGTTCTACCCTCAAAATTGCCAATAATTGGCATGCTTTTCCCATCTTAAAAATTAATTATATTATGACAATTGTTTTCCTTCCATTCACATCTAATGTGAATAAATAAAAAGTAGGTTTAATCTTATTAAAACAACATTGTATTTCTGATTGATTATTGTTGGCAAGAGACACTGAGAATATCATTTGGTGTTGTCATTGATGGCAACCCTAGTCCATGGTTAGATCCTCGCATCATCAATTTATCCTAATGACAATCATATTGTAAACAGTTAAGGAAGAACAGAGCATCCGACAGTTTTGGGTTCATCAATTCACATACAAATTTTTAGTTAATATTTTATGTTGTGTATCTTTGTGAAGGTTGATCGATGCATTCTTAGTGTTATCCATAAATCTCAGCTTATTGATCCATGTGGGAGTTAGAAGATCCGGTTCACTAATTCTTTGTTTTATCAATACTGGAGCCGACTTCGTGAATATATAATGTTGCAGATGTATGGGAAGTAATTAGTTAAGTATTTTTGTGTTCGTGCATCTTTGTTTGGGTCCTAGCTAAGTTGTGGCCGATCATTGTGGATACACATTAAGGTTTACTCATGATTTGAGTTGACAAATGTAAATATTCTTTTGTTCTATTGAAGTCAACATATTGTAATTGAATTCTAAGTTGTAGATATATATATATGAGATTGTCCGTATCATTTTGAAGTGTGCATGAAGTGTGTGTTGATGTGAATTGCGAATAAGAGTAGAGAAGAAGTGCAATAATGCACAATTTCACTTGTGCATGAAGTATCTATGTTGCGAGTGTGAGCATAACAAATCAGAAGCACATAATAAGACTGTAGGACAAAAGATTGAATATTGTGCCTAATCGAAACTGTAATCAAGCATACGTAGATGCTTCTTTTCTCAGTTCAAACTCTCAAATGGTTTTAATATGATTCTCTTTGTAAGGAAGTGAGCCTTCCCTTTGAGTAGTGAGGTCTAGGCAGTGCACCTGAATGCAAGTGCATTCCCCATATTGTAAAATTTATTTGAGTATACTCAGATCATATTGTGGACTGGCCATCCACAATGGTTTTTCCCCTAACAGGGTTTCCACATAAAAATTATTGTGTTATGGTGTTGTGATTTTTTTCTTCTTGTTCATGCATTTTGATTGAATGTTACAAGTACTTTGAAGATAAAGGTTAATAAAGTTAGTTTGTGCACAACACTGATTCACCCCCCTCTCAGTGTAACTTGTTTCCAACAATTGGTATAAGAGCTAGTTCCTCGAAAGAAGAAGTCTAACAACTTGGGGAGATCTTGGAAAGTGTTTCAATGGATTCAAGCAGTCTTCAACAACAACTTTTGGTGGCCCTAGATGATCTTGATTAGTCAAAGTCAAAAGTTCAGAAATTGCAAGAAAACCTCATGGATGTTGAGAAATTCATTGAGTCTTTGAAAGACAAAATCAACAAGTTTAGAGAGAAGAGAAAGGAACTCTATGATCAGATCAAACAAAATGATAGTAAGAGCATTGAAGAAGAACAACTCGGTCAAGCCCTAAAGGAAAATACTGAAGAATGTGAAAAGCTTACTAGAGATAATACAATCCTAAAACACGAAATATAATCTATCATGATGAGGATGGCCAAGGAGATTGAAGATAGGAAGAAGAATGAAGAGAACCTAGCACAATATTTGAAAGAAAAATTTGAAGTATGCAGCCGTTTGGACAATGAATTGGAACAATCTAAAAACAATGAGGAAGTACTTGAAAAGAAGATTGATGATATCAGAGATGAACTTGCTATTGCAAATGAGTACAAGGAAAAGTTCAAAGTTAGCTCTGCCAAGCTTGATGAACTAATTAGTAGTCAGAGGACAAATGGTGACAAGCAAGGTCTTGGATATGAAGAAGGTGAAAGTTCTAGATTCAGGCAAAGGAGATTCAGGAAAGGAAATCAAATGAACAAATTTGGAAGGTATTCGATAAGACAAACTAATGCTCAGAGATTTAATGGATACTGATTCAGTTGTAATAAGTTTGGACATATGGCTTCTCAGTGTAGAAGTAGGATGAATCAAAGTGGTCCATCATTCTCAGGTCAGTGTTTTAATTGCAATAAGTTTGGTCACAAGTCAAATGAATGCAAAAATGTGATGAAAAAATTTCATAGAAATGTCAGATGTTACACATGCAATAGATTTGGGCATACTGCTAACCAATGCAGATCAAAAGGAAATCAGTGGAACAACTGGTCTAGATAGAAAATTTTGTGTGCTATAACTGCAAAAAAAATGGTCACATTGCTAGATTCTGTTGGAATAGAAGAGGTCTGGTAAATCAAAGAAGGAACATGCAGAAGGATGTTTAAGGAAAAGGAAAAGTCACTACAGATGTGGTCAAGAAACAAATGCAAAAGAAATGGATAAAGAAGAGTCCCTCTAATGAAGAAAATGCACCAGTACAAGAACCTGCTCCGGGTGGTTCATCTGAGAATTAGTTTCAGGCCTTTGGCCTAGGGGGAGCTATCAAGAAAATCTCTTAAACCCTCTACCAGTAACTGACACCAGAATGTGGATAAGTTCAGTAAGTGCATAAATGTGTTATAGATGCTATTGAACCTATTGGAGAAATTATTATGCAATGTAGAGAGTCCGTAGAAGATTTATCTATCACAGTGCATGAAAAAAGTATAACCGGATGAGTTAGGGTATGATGGCACTCTCAAATTTTGCAAATTTGAGATGCCTATTTCAAAATTTTGTCTCTGCACTTTTAGAGGTGCACATGACAAGTCTACCCGACTAACCCACTTTGGAGGCTTGTATTTTGAAGCCTGTTGATTGTCGTGCAAAACCCATTTGCAGACATATTTAGTTGACATATGTGAATGTGTGTGTCAGTAATCAGCTTCCCATGATAATTTTTGACATAATTTCAAAAAGTGAAGCTGTAGGGTTTTGACACTGTTATGTTGTTTGCAGACTGTTTGTTTTGCGAAGTTGCCTCCTGTTTGAGCTTGTATTTCACAACCAGTTGATTGTCATATCAAAATGAATGCTGTTCTCTATTCCCCATATCAAAATGATCTCAGGTGTCAGTTTTCAGAATCCCATGATCTGATTTTCTATTTTTAGTAGATTGAAACCAAATGCAGTTTGTTCTGTTTTGCAACTGCATTCCTGATAACCTTTCTGAGAGGCCAACTTTGATCATTAATAACTTTTGATCAACAATGTTTCAAAAAAAATCCTTTTGCACACGTGCTCAGGGTATCTTAATGTTCCACTATGTCTGATGGAAGCTCACCAGGAGTTGATTCACTATTTTTACAAATTGGCAGTTGTATCAGTTTTAATTGGTGCATAACAACTACTGTTTCAGGAAGGTTCAGTTGGGAAACTTTTCAAATTAAAATTTTTCACCTCGTCACTCCTTTTTCTGAGCCGTCTTTTGCACTGTACTCTTGAATCAAATGTCTAAATGCTTGCAAGATTTGATGTCTCTTGAAGGTCGTTTGACTGGGTTTCAAAGGCGATTTGAGAGTTAATGTGGCCTGTTTTGACCATTTTCCAAAAGTGCCAAAAAATAAATTTTAATGGCAACCCAGTTTATCATTTTACTTCCAGAACATCTTGAAGCACTCGAAAGTTGTGTCAAGTCAAGTTGAGGGTAAAACTTGTTTGAAAATGAATTTTTTTTAGTCGGACCCACATGGAGTCCGACATGCTTTGCATAATTATGAAGTTTTGCTTCAGGTAAATGATTGTGAATGCAAAATATTCTGTATTATGGAAGCAGAGGAATATGGGAAAGTAGTGTTTCACTTGAATGACAATGGGTCTTATAGCTATTTTTCGAGCTCAGAATGGATCAAAACAAAGAAGAATTGACACATAAAATAATGAGATTACTTCTTCGAAATTTGACAACTTGAACTTTGAAGCACTCTTTTGTGAGTTAAAGGAGTGAGTATTCATTTTCCAATTTGCCTAACAAATGCAATTGCTCCAATATTTGACAAAAGCATTGATGGCATTACTACTTAGTGTGAAGGCGTTGGGTAAATTTTGTATGAATGAGAAGCATTCTTTTTACAGAACTAAATTTGAGACATTTTGTTCCTATGTACAACACTGATTTTAAATAACAGGGGATATATTAAACACAAAATTGATATATTTGCTCTATGTTCCCTATCCTTATTGTTTGAAGAAGTTTTCAAATACTCATGGTTGCAAAGAGTATACTAATGAAAATAAGCTTGAGTACTACGAGGTCAGAAGTATGCCATTGTATTGGCAAGACAATACCAGGTGGAATGCTCATGTGAGAAGAAAATGAAGATAGGGGAGTTCCAACGTATGACAGGGAATTTCATGGAATGTCTGGCGCGCAATGCACAAGATGAAAACTAGTGCATGAAACAAAGAATGCACACTTGAAAGAAGGGCACAGAGGTAGACAAGGCAAATGAAATCTAAATGAGCAGGTGAAGGGTGCGGCCTGCAAAGAAAGGTAATTGAAATTCATCAAAATGTAAATAAAGGATGAGCCATGGTGTGGGTTTTGGCAGGAATGAGTGGAGCCCGCATGTGAATGGGTGTTGGCAGCAGTAAGGGATGGAGATATAACATAACACAAAGGCCAATGTAATGCAAGGAGCAGAAGTGCACATGGACAATAGGCGTGTGAATTGTTTGAATAAAATCCCAAGCAAATGTGGTCTCATGGTAACACTGGAATAAGGTAGACATCCATCAACGCATTAAGGAATGGAGGGAGCACAAAGAAACATGGGGTGCAGCCAGGCGAGAACACAACATGCAAGGAAGCTTGTGGCCAACGTGTGGAGTAGGGGTCATCAATGAATAGTGCGCGGGTGTGGAGTAAGACCAAGTAAGACTGGCCCGCGCTTGGTAAAGGGGGTGACCACACAACTAGTAGAGGAAGCCTGCGCCAATGGTGAAAGACACGCGACCAAAATGGAAGAGGAAGCTTGGTGCGGGTGAGTGAGGTGTGCATGGAAGGTCGCCATGAATGTCGAGCAATCGAGAGCAAACAAAAAACAAGTTTAGGGAAAATCTCGCAAGCCTCGCAAAAGGAAAGATGACATCATGGAAAATGTCACAAGGTGTGCGAGAATGCACGAAGGGAATTTTTTTTAATATTTTTTCAAAAGTTACATAGTTTGAGATTTAAAATTGAGGTGGGCCTGTTGCAATGTTTACATGACAAAACATTTAAGGTTAAGTATTTTGCCCGAGGAGGTAAATAATGAAATATTTAAAGTGCAAATATTTTAAATGGTAAACAGGTGGAGGAGGTAAAATATTACCCGTGGAAGCAAGGGTGAAAATATTTTAATATTACCCTATTAAATTTAGTGGGATTTTACATGTCTCGGGTAATGAGAAAATATATCTGAAGAAGTATTTTTATTGTGGAATATTTTAAATGTTTGTTGGGAAAACATTTTAAAATGAAAATGAAGGGCACATGTAATATTTTTCCTTATGGATAAAATGATTTTATTAAATTGATCATTTTATTTATGAGAGGTAAATAATGCAAAGGCATGGTGGAAATTAAAATGAAGGCTCCATTATAAAGTTAAATACCTTATATTGGCTGGAAATTGGAATTAAAGTGCAGCATTGTAATAGAAAACAAAAATAGAATTTGCACGGGAAGAGATATTTTGCAGTTGGGTGAGTTTGAAGAATCTCCACATGGGCTGATTTTCTGTTACTGGGCAATGATGAGCAATTTTTTTTTTGAGGGAATATATTTGCTGCTGCAGAGGAAGAGAAGGAGATATTCTTTTCAGTTGATGATCAATGGTGAATGAAGCTTCCAGATGGAAATTGTAGATCAAGTTTAGGGCTGCTCCTGCTTGCTTCTCTTCTTCTATATCTTCTATTATTCTCTCATTGTAAAGGGTTATGAGTTTTTGTATTGGACTGGGTACATGTCTCGGGTAATGAGAAAATATATCTGAAGAAGTATTTTTATTGTGGAATATTTTAAATGTTTGTTGGGAAAACATTTTAAAATGAAAATGAAGGGCACATGTAATATTTTTCCTTATGGATAAAATGATTTTATTAAATTGATCATTTTATTTATGAGAGGTAAATAATGCAAAGGCATGGTGGAAATTAAAATGAAGGCTCCATTATAAAGTTAAATACCTTATATTGGCTGGAAATTGGAATTAAAGTGCAGCATTGTAATAGAAAACAAAAATAGAATTTGCACGGGAAGAGATATTTTGCAGTTGGGTGAGTTTGAAGAATCTCCACATGGGCTGATTTTCTGTTACTGGGCAATGATGAGCAATTTTTTTTTTGAGGGAATATATTTGCTGCTGCAGAGGAAGAGAAGGAGATATTCTTTTCAGTTGATGATCAATGGTGAATGAAGCTTCCAGATGGAAATTGTAGATCAAGTTTAGGGCTGCTCCTGCTTGCTTCTCTTCTTCTATATCTTCTATTATTCTCTCATTGTAAAGGGTTATGAGTTTTTGTATTGGACTGGGTAGATAGAGATTTGTATTTTCCGAGTCATTGTTTGAGTTTGTAAGCTGTAATTTTATGAATTCAAGAGTAAATACAACCAGTTGATGCAATTAACATCACGAAGGTGTTTCCACATTCATGAATGCCATCAGATTGTCTCCATTTTTGTACACTTTCAGTTATATAAATTCAATAATACAAAGTGTCTTTGAGTTTATCATCTCAGGTTTCATGAGATTGTTTTGTCTGTTCATTGTTCTGTTTCAAGGAAATGGTTAAAATGCCTTTAGCAGGTGATTGTGATTTCAGGTGTGCAGATGGGATTTGATAATGAGAATCTGATTGATGATAAGAGAGGGATTGTTGGTGCAAGGCACTAACAGTTAATGAAAAGCATTATCAAGTTAAATACACTAGTTGAAGACTGCTTGCTGGGGATTTCACTTTATGTGTTTGAATCCATGGCCCAGAAGTGGCACTGATCTTTTATGCAGTTTTGGGCATCTCATAAACAAATTTAAATACAAAATCATTTCTAATCTTACTGTTTAGTTGGTTGTGTGTCCTGCTTTCCAATGGCTGAGAGAGGGTTGAGTTATTGAGAATTTAGCCAAGTTTAAAGTTTTCAATACTTCCCTTAGTGTTGTTTCATTGGGAATTATCTGGTTTGTAAAACAATGTCAGTGTATGAGTGAATTAAGTTTTGAGCATTGTTTAGGTTTACCCACCTTGGTCCTGTAGAGCCAAAAGTGTAGGAGATGTCAGTTTTTGACTGAATCTTGTCAGTTGACCACTAGCCTTTGTTGTTCTTTAATATAGAGGTTGGCTACCTCTTAGAGAGTTTCAAAGTCTATCTGGGTTGTTATTTTAAACACCAACAGAATGGCGACTCTGCTAGGGATGAAGAAATCAAAAGTTTTGGTTGCAGACGGTGCTGATATAGAGTCATTAAGGTTTTGAATTATTCATGTAACCAAAGGCTGAAAATTATTGAATTATTTTCCCATTCGAGTCACCAACAGAATAGCGACTCCACTGGGGAGAATTTGTGAAAATTCTTATTGCAGAATCTAGCCTTAAGAGTTAGTGCATAGAGTCAAATGATTTGTCATTCTGAATTTATTCAAGTTTTGAAGTATTTTAACCCTGGAGAAGAATTTTTTGGAATGAACCTGAACAACTTTGTAATCTGTGGTGCTCTGTTGGTAGAAATGAACTCAAAAAGAAGTTTACATGTGAAAGAACTTCATACTACTTGAAGTTCAATCCTCTATGAAAAGAGGTGGAGACTCTATTGATAGAACCTATTAAAATTCAATGAAAGTTCCAAATCTACAAATATTACCAGTCACGAAGACAATTTGCAGTAGCTGAAAAGTTTTCAGGTATTCTTCATTCTTGGTTTTCAAGAAAATTGTATTTGAAAACCATACTTGAACATTTTAGACAAAATTTCGTTCCCTATTGAGTGATTAGCACTAAAAGAGGGAAAGGACTGTAATATTTTGTTTGCATACTTCTGAGTTGTAATTTGTAGCCTATGTATCTTGTTGGAGAAGTATGCTTGTTCTTGAAATTTTCCCAATAAATAGATATTATGTGTAAATGCATTTGAACTATGCATTATGGTATTCTAAGATTGTAATGAAAGGTAGAAATAGGGCAATGAATGATCAACTGTAGAGTTGATATGTGAAATTTGAAAAAGGGTATATCAAGATGCCTCAATATATGCACCCTAGTATGGTTCCAGATGGAACTATGGTTTGTGATCAGTCCGAGCCAGATTGTCAAAAAGGTTTCAGCAGTGGAAGGTACAAAGCTATCAATTTCAGCAGCCTTAGTGGTTATCCAAATGACATTCTAGCTAAAGTCATAAATAAGTTACCAAGGTTCATTGGTGATAAGGCTGAATCATCAATTAAACATTTGCAAGAGTTCAAAAATTTGATGGATGATTATGAGATTGATCATGAGGATGTGATCATGAGATTATTTTTTCAGTCCTTAAGAGGAGATGCAAGAGAGTGGTTCTCTTATCTATCGGCCTCTTCTATTCATTCATGGGAAGAGCTCAAGTCAGTGTTCATGGAATAGTTTGGAGAAAGGATTAACCCTATTTTGATAAGGAAAAAGTTCAT
The DNA here is from genome assembly GCA_007115665.2 of Sequoiadendron giganteum. Classification (NCBI taxonomy): domain Eukaryota; kingdom Viridiplantae; phylum Streptophyta; class Pinopsida; order Cupressales; family Cupressaceae; genus Sequoiadendron; species Sequoiadendron giganteum. The sequence goes on from CM021107.1 coordinate 291,577,730, forward strand.
GAACATGGAGAAAGAGAAAGATGAGTTAGTCCCATCTTTTAATCTCAGATTTTCAATGATCATTACAGAGATCCCGAAGAACATAAGGCCAAATGATGTTGAATGTTTGGTCGTGTACTTAGGAGAATTTGACATTTAAGATAAGTTATCTATTGAGGGATAAAGAACCCACAACCCTGTACCAAGCATATCAGATGGCTATGGACATTGAGAACAATTTGAGATACTCAATGCTGAAAGGACATAGGGCTGTGAGTGTTGGTCATCCTAACACACCTCAAGCAAATAGAACTCATGGAGCAGATAATAAAAGTGTTTGTCAAGACAGTAGTGATGTTGCTGCTCCAATTTTTTCATTATCACGATCTACATATCCTAATGAACTTCATGTTAAACATCATCAAAATGTAGTGTCTCAAAATGAAGGTAGTAGCTATCTTATTCAAGAAAATCAGAACATGATACACAAGGATGAAAAGAGTGTGTCAGAAAATGAAGATATCTGTTGTATGAATGAGGACACTAATTGTAATCAGTTTACAATCAGCACATATGTAGATCTTTGTAGTAGTAATGAAGAGGAAGATGCATAGTATGATGAACAAATGAATATACATGAATTTTTTTCATGTAATATCTTGTGTAATGAAGGAATGAAAGAGATACAAGACATCTTTCCATGTCATGTTTTGGCTCGTGAAGATAATGCAAATGTTGAAAACATCTCCTCACAAATAAGTGATCAAGACATTGAAGATGGAAGTTCAAGAACCTAATCTGAGGAATCTGAGCATGGTTTATGCAGTGATAAGTTGTCTTGTGATGAGGATGTTGATGAAGGCCAAACTATTTTCTCTCTTGATGATTATGAAAGCTCTTATGAGAATGACTTAGAGGTATGTTCTTCACACAATGGATATAATGATATGGACATTGATGAAGTCATTTATTCACAAGTGAATGATCCAATTACAATTGAGACAAACTTGGAATGTAGTCTGAGTTTGACATCAATGGAGATTGTTGATTCTATTAATAATGAAGAGTCTGAGGACAAACATATATGTGTTAAATTTGATCATGAGCATAGAACTGCTAGCAGTGATGAAGATGTTGATGAACCTATTTATATCTTTGCTGTCCATGATTGTTTATATAAGACATAGATGGAAATGTTAGTAGTACATAAGAATAATGATAATGTGCACAATGATAATGGAAGTAATTCAATTTTGAATAATCAAGTTGTGCATAGTGACAATCACATGGATCTAGAATCAACATTATCATCCATAGATAATGTGAAACAGTTTGATGGACTTTCAAGTTGTGTTGACATTACAAGATTTTTTGATCAATGTGTAGAGAAACCATATGATGCAGATAGTAATGGGTATGATGATAGTCAGTATGGGATTGAATATGGATCTTGCTTTGATGATCTCTCTCGTTTTCATAGTTTGAAAATGGATGTGTTTCCTTTGAATAAGGAATGCATTGGTGAGAAAGAGAGTGAAGGTATTAATTTCATTGTTAATGAGCAATTTTCAGATAACAACGAGTCTCTTGTACATGGATCAATATGCCTATCAAATGAAAGTGCACATGAAAGTTTCTTTGATGACCCTATTACTCCTGAAAATGATAACATTGGACATGTTGTGAAGAATCAATGCGAAGACCTTGATTGAGGGTCAAATTTTGAATGGTCTGAATCTATGTTTGAAGCATCCCATATGGAATTACATGATGGTTTGAAAAATAAATCTGACATCATATGTGAACCTAAAATTGAGAACATTGCTCATGCATTGGAGGTTGATGTTTTTGTTGAGTGTCATGAGTTGAATGAAGATGAAATTACTTTTAGTGTTGACAAATGTGATTTTCAGAATCTTGAAACACATGATAATGTGTTTGGGTGATGACAGTCCAACCTATGATGTATTCCAGTTGGATGAGATACAAATGTATGAGAATTTTTTTCTCAACACACAAGATGATTGCATGTTGCTTTTCCGCGATGACATCTCCTCTAAACTTGATCATGATGAAGGGATTGGTGAATGTGATAGGATCATGCTTTCATATGATCTTGATCACCAATTTCAAGTGTTGTTGCTTGATATAAAATCATAAAATGAAATGATGGAAAATGATGTGGCCTATACAATTCCATTGCCATGTGATGACAGAGTTGAACAAGGAACAAGTTTTCACTTGCACAAGGGCAGTTTGGTATTGTTGTTTGCAAAAATGCAGTCACCAGTGTTGTTATGGTTTGACAGAGGCAAGCATGAGTTGAGGGAGATCAACTCCTTTAACAGATTGGTGTTTGACAGAGGTAAATGTTCATCCCCATTTTTTTTCATTTGGTGACCCGAGGTCATCAGATGAAGTTAAAAAAAAAAGATTAAATGAAGGAACAGTTTGAGGGCACCCGTTTGACTCAGCTTTTGGTCTACTCTCCAGAGATATGGAATCTTGCTATGCCCATAGGGGGCATACATCCCCAGTCGAAGCCACTGATGGCACTCTCAAATTTTGCAAATTTGAGATGCCTATTTCAAAATTTTGTCTTTGCACTTTCAGAGGTGCACCTGACAAGTTTACCCGACTGACCCACTTTGGAGGCTTGTATTTTGAAGCTTGTTGATTGTCATGCAAAACCCATTTGCAGACATATTTAGTTGACATATGTGATCGTGTGTGTCATTTTTCAGCTTCCCATGATAATTTTTGACATAGTTTCAAAAAGTGAAGCTGTAGGATTTTGACACTATTCTGTTGTTTGCAGACTGTTTGTTTTGTGAAGTTGCCTCCTGTTTGAGCTTGTATTTCGTAACCAGTTGACTGTCATATCAAAATGAATGATGTTCTCTATTCCCCATATCAAAATGATCTCGAGTGTCAGTTTTCAAAACCCCATGATCTGATTTTCTATTTTTAGCAGATCAAAACCAAATGCAGTTTGTTTTGTTTTGCATCTGCATTCTTGACAACCTTTCTGAGAGGCCAACTTTGATCGTTAATAAATTTTGATCAATGATGTTTCAAAAAAATTACTTTTGCACACGTGCTCAGGGTATCTTAATGTTCCACTATGTTTGATGGTAACTCGCTAGGAGTTGATTCACTATTTTTACAAATTGGCAGTTGGATTAGTTTTAATTGGTGCATAACAACTGTTGTTTCAGGAAGGTTTAGTTGGGCAACTTTGCTGATTAAAATTTTTCACCTCGTCACTCCTTTTTTCTGAGCCATATTTTGCACTATACTCTTGGATCAAATATCTAAATGTTTGCAAGATTTGATGTCTCCCGGAGGTCGTTTGACTGGGTTTCAAAGGCAATTCCAGAGTCAATGTGGCCTATTTTGACCATTTTCCAAAAGTGCCAGAAAATGGATTTCAATGGCAACCCACTTTATCATTTCACTTCCAGAACATCTTGAAGCACTCGAAAGTTGTGTCAAGTCAAGTTGAGGGTAAAACTTGTTTGAAAATGATTTTTTTTTTATCCGGACCCACATGGGGTTTGACATGCTTTGCATAATTATGAAGTTTTGCTTCAGGTAAATGATTGTGAATGCAAAATCTTCTGTGTTATGGAAGTAGAGGAATATGGGAAAGTAGTGTTTCACTTGAATGATAATGGGTCTTATAGCAATTTTCTGAGCTCAGAATGGATCAAAACAAAGAAGAATTGAAACATAAAATAATGAGATTACTTCTTCGAAATTTGACAACTCGAACTTTGAAGCACTCTTTTGTGAGTCAAAGGAGTGAGTATTCATTTTCCAATTTGCCTAACAAATGCAATTGCTCCAATATTTGACAAAAGCATTGATGGAATTACTACTTAATGTGAAGGTGTTGGGTAAATTTTGTATGAATGAGAAGCATTATTTTTACAAAAATGAATTTGAGACATTTTGTTCCTATGTACAACACTAGTTTTAAATAATAGGGGATATAGTAAACACAAAATTGATATATTTGCTCTATGTTCCCTATCCTTATTGTTTGAAGAAGTTTTCAAATACTCATGGTTGCAAAGAGTATATTGATGAAAGTAAGCTTGAGTACTACGAGGTCAAAAGTATGCCATTGTATTGGCAAGACAATACCAGGTGGAATGCTCATGTGAGAAGAAAATGAAGATAGGGGAGTTCCAACATATGACAGGGAATTTCATGGAATGCCTGGTGTGCAATGAACAAGATGAAAACCAGTGCATGAAACAAATAATGCACACTTGAAAGAAGGGTGCGAAGGTAGACAAGGGAAATGAAATCTAAATGAGCAGGTGAAGGGCGCGACCTGCAAACAAAGGTAATTGACATTCATCAAAATGTAAAAAAAGGATGAGCCATGGTGTGGGTTTTGGCAGGAATGAGTGGAGCCCGCATGTGAATGGGTGTTGGAAGTTGTAAGGGATGGAGATCTAACATAACACAGAGGCCAATGGAATGCAAGGAGCAGAAGTGCGCATGGATAAAAGACGTGTGAACTGTTTGAATAAAATACCAAGCAAATGTGGTCTCATGGTAACATTGGAACAAGGTAGACATCCATCAACGCATCAAGGAATGGAGGGAGCACAGAGAAATATGGGGTGTGGCCAGGTGAGAACACAACATGCAAGGAAGCCTACAACCAACATGTGGAGCAGGGGTCATTAGTGCATAGTGCACAGGTGTGGGGGAAGACCAAGTAAGACTGCCCGCGTTTGGTAAAGGGGATGACCACACAACCAATAGAGGAAGCCTGCGCCAATGGTGAAAGACCTGTGACCAAAATGGAAGAGGAAGCTTGGTGTGGGTGAGTGAGGTGCGCATGGAAGGTGAGGTGTGCACCAAGTCAGAACCAGAGGAGATCTCTAAAGGGCTTAGACCAGAGGATGGTAAGAGCACAGTGAAATGGAGGTCGCCATGAATGTCGAGCAATCAGGAGCAAACAAAAAACAAGTTTAGGGAAAATATTGCAAGCCTCGCAAAAGGAAAGATGACATCACGGAAAATGTCGCGAGGTGTGCGAGAATGCACGAAGGGAATTTTTTTTAATATTTTTTCAAAAGTTACATAGTTTGAGATTTAAAATTGAGGTGGGCCCATTGCAATGTTTACATGGCAAAAAATTTAAGGTTAAGTATTTTTCCTGAGGAGGTAAATAATGAAATTTAAGTGCAAATATTTTAAATGGTAAACAAGTGGAGGAGGTAAAATATTACCCGTGGAAGCAAGGGTGAAAATATTTTAATATTACCCTATTAAATTTAGTGGGATTTTACATGTCTCGGGTAATGAGAAAATACATCTGAAGAAGTATTTTTACTGTGGAATATTTTAAATGTTTGTTGGGAAAACATTTTAAAATGAAAATTAAGGGCATAGGTAATATTTTTCCTTATGGATAAAGTGATTTTATTAAATTGATCATTTTATTTATGAGAGGTAAATAATGCAAAGGCATGGTGGAAATTAAAATGAAGGCTCCATTATAAAGTTAAATACTTTATATTGGCTGGAAATTGGAATTAAAGTGCAACATTGTAATAGAAAACAAAAACAAAATTTGCACGGGAAGAGATATTTTCCAGTTGGGTGAGTTTGAAGAATCTCCACATGGGCTGATTTTCTGTTATTGGGCAATGATGAGAAAATGTTTTTTTCGAGGGAATATGTTTGTTGCTGTAGAGGAAGAGGAGGAGATATTCTTTTCAGTTGATGATCAACGGTGAATGAAGCTTCTAGATGGAAATTGTAGATCAAGTTTAGGGTTGCTCCTGCTTGCTTCTCTTCTTCTATATCTTCTATTATTCTCTCATTGTAAAGGGTTTTGAGTTTTTGTATTGGATTGGATAGATAGAGATTTATATTTTATGAGTCATTTTTTGAGTCTGTAAGCTGTAATTTTATGAATTCAAGAGTAAATACAACCAGTTTATGCAATTAACATCATGAAGGTGTTTCCACATTCATGAATGTCATCAGATTGTCTCCATTTTTGTACACTTTTAGTTATATAAATTCAATAATACAAACTGTCTTTGAGTTTATCATCTCAAGTTTCATGAGATTGTTTTGTCTGTTCATTGTTCTATTTCAAGGAAATGGTTAAAATGCTTTGAGCAGGTGATTGTGATTTCAGGTGTGCAGATGGGATTTGATAATGAGAATCTAATTGATGATAAGAGAGGGATTGTTGGTGCAAGGCACTAATAGTTAATGCAAAGCATTAGCAAGTAAAATCCACTGGTTCAAGATTGTTTGCTGGGAAATTCATTTTATATGTTTGACTCCATGGCTCAGAAGTGGCACTGATCTTTTATGCAGTTTTGTGCATCTCAGAAAAAAATTTAAATACAAAATCATTTCTAATCTTACTGTTTAGTTGGTTGTGTGTCCTACTTTCCAATGGCTGAGAGAGGGTTGAGTTATTGAGAATTTAGCCAAGTTTAAAGTTTTCAATGCTTCCCTTAGTGTTGTTTCATTGGGAATTATCTGGTTTGTAAAAAAATGTCAGTGTATGAGTGAATTAAGTTTTGAGCATTGTTTAGGTTTACCCACCTTGGTCCTGTAGAGCCAAAAGTGTAGGAGATGTCAGTTTTTGACTAAATCTTGTCAGTTGGCCACTAGCCTTTGTTGTTCTTTAATATAGAGGTTGGCTACCTCTTAGAGAGTTTCAAAGTCTATCTGGGTTGTTATTTTAAACACCAACAGGGTAAATGCATTTATTGTGTTAAAAAAGGGTTAAGTATGTGAGTGATAAAAAGTCATTTCTATCTTTCATTTGTCACTTTACATTTTGAAGAAAAGAAGTTTGGAGAGCTCTAAGGTGAATTAAGGAAAAATTCAGGTGCGAAGAAGCTTTCAGAAATCAAATTGTGATCCGACGGAAAGGCATTTTTCAATAAAAATCTATGAACTTGTGAATTGATAATGGCTACTCCATTAGTAGTTGAAGTTAAGGACAAACCCCATCCAAAGTTCAAATGGCATCCCTACAAGTTTGTTGAGACCGATCCATTAGGAGAATTTTCATCCATTTCATATGGTGTGTTACACATAGAGGATATTAGGGTTTATATTCACATGAATATTGAAGAACTAGGATGCTCACAACTGCTGAATTTGTATAATAATCAAATCATAGGTGAAGATTTATGTGTGAAGCTGGAATATAAAACCCTAGAAGTGAAGAAATTTACACAAATTATCAAATTTCCCATGTTTGAAGAGTTAGAATGAGTTCGTTACATTATGAGTCGAGTTCATGAAGAATTCATGTGGTTAAGTGTACCCTTCAAAATCAAAAAGGAGGCTATGAGTGCTGCAACAGGTCTAAATTCTTCTAGTGGATTACCGATTATGAAATCAGTGAAGAATCAAATGGTCACTAATGCTATAGGTTCTAAGTATGACAAAAGAGCAATGAAAATTGATGAAATTGTTGATGTAGATGTAAAATTTGCATCTACGGTCATTGGGTACAAGATTTATCATTCCATCCGAGACAACTCTGTGTCTGGTACAACCATTTATGTTGCCTATCAGATGGTGAAAGAAAATGCAGACTATGATCTTTATGAATTTCTGAGGAGTTAGCTAATGGAAAATCTTGTGAAGATCAAGAAGGATAAGAAAAAATATTTGAAGTATGGCAACTTGCTATTATGCTTATTCTTTTATTTCATGGATGAGGTTCTAGGTTTTGAAAAGATTCATTGGAAAAAAGACAAACCTGTAGCTACTCAGATTAGAGATCTCTTTCATAGATTTACAGACACTAAGGAAAAGAATGCCACTATCTGGGGACATTTCAATAGTTTTTAGAGTATGATGCAAGACAAAGAGAGGATTCCCACTTCCATTGTAGAGAAATACAAGGATACAATTTTCTTTATGGTAAATATTGATCAATATATGATGGAAGCTATTGATCTCAGAACAATCTGGATCATGTTGATGGGATATGAAGTTGAGGAGCGCATTTTAGAAATGTATGCAAAACATTTATTGAGAAAGCCTCTAGATCAATCAAAGGAAAGATTCAGTACTTATGCTGAAAAGAATACACAAGTACACAAAAAACTCAGGAAACCTGTGTTAACCAAAAGAGTTAGAAAAGAGGTAGAAATATTTGGAGAAGGTATGGGAATACCCATTGAGAAAATAAGAGAAGCCAGAAAGAAAAGAGAATAAGATGAAGTAGCAAAGGAGTCAGTAAAAATTGAATCTGCTGGTCCAACAACACCATCTGCCCGAGCTAGATCGACTAGAAGCTTTGCATCCCATTCCACCCCTACAACAAAATCAATCCATGTGAAAACTGAATCTAAGGGATCCGGTAAAGAAGGGAAGAGGAAGAAAGATAAGAGAAAAAGAGTCTATGTAGTAGTTTCTAATGATGAAGAAATATAGTCTAATGAAGGTGTTAAAGAAATCAAGCATCAAGGAAACAATTTTTATAAAAATTAAACCCTCCAGTGGAGATGTTCAAGAAAAGAAGAAGACAAAAAATGACAATCCAGGTATGTCAGCAAAGGAAGTTGAAAAGGATTTGGTTAAGGATGGAAATCTCAAGCCACTCCATAAATGGTATGAGTCTTTTGGAAAATCTGATAAGAGAATTCTTGAGGAGGCAACAATAAAACATTTGAATATTTTCAATAAAGTTTTGATTGAAATAATGCCAAATTTGCGCAAAATTTTAAATGATATTTTGGAGATGAGAAGAGTTAATGCCATGTCAAAAGAAGAGCATATGAGAGAAATAATTCTTGCTAAATTGTGTCCAATAACATCTATGGAATAAATAAAGTCAATTCTAAATAAAGCCAAGAAATAATTCAAAAGAAAAACAAGAGTGAATAAGTTGATGATTGGTCAAACCGAAGAAGTTGTTGAAGAAACAAAGCAAATTCTGAGAAAAGTTTTTTTAAATAGAAGAATTGATGTTATCCCTAAAGGAAATCATGATGTTTCACTTGGTCTGGGAGAAGAAGAAGAGAAACAAGATGTAGCTACAGATATTTAGATCCCTCCTGAAGTGGAAAATATTGAAATGCATATGGAAATTGAAGTTCCAGAAACTATATCAATTGAGAAAGTAGAGATCCCTAAAGATAAGTAAGAACCTGCAACTGAGGAAGTAATGGTTGAAGAGAATAAGGTTGATGTAAAGATAATTCCTGTAGAAGCAAGAGACATTGCAGAGGCAATGAAGAAATTTTTGGTAGAACAAAAAGAAGAGTTTGATCCTGAACTAATTGAAGGTCTGATTGACCTATCTACTCTAAGTCCAATTCAAAAAATGAAAGTAGCATCATTCACCCAAGCAAAAGCCAGAGAAGAACTGCTAAAGTCCCATATTGAGGATAGTGAACTTCTAAATCTTGCATCTGGAGTCCTGGAAAAGATAATTCCCACTCATGTGAAAGATCCAACTAGATCCTCCTCTGGTGAATTAAAGAGGCTCATCAACACAGTAAGTACTCACTTTGAGTCACTTGAGAAATCTGCTATGATCAAAGTTCAAAAGGAATTTTATGATAAAATATTAAATGGGCTGAAGGAAATGATTGCTAAGGATAAAAATTTGCTAGCCACCTGTTTGGAAAATATCGAAAATGCTATATCTGAAGGTGTGAAGATTTACAAGTCTTGTTTGTCTTTATCAAAATTTACTGATGACAATGAGAAAAAGGTTAAGGATTTGGAAAAACAATTAGCCACTATTTCTGATACATTTGATCTATTAACTGGTAGTTTTGGAAAGTTAGAAGATGAAGTGATATCTCTGTTTGATAGAATAAAGAGCATGAAACATGAAAATGAAAAAATTGTTGCAAGAACATGTGAACTTAAAGGTCTAATTGGCCCAAAGATAGAAATTATGTCATGTGTATTGAAAGAAGCAGAAGATGCTTAAGTAGTGGGTGATCCAACAAACCTAGAGTTTGTAGAGACATGATCCTATTTGGTTTGTGGACATATAACAATCTTGGAGAGTCTCAAAAGAGTTTGGGACATGAATTTGGCTCTACTGAAGAAAGATCTTCTAGAAATTTTCAAGTTTATGTAAGCTTATGAAGCCTATTTTGTACATAACCAACTTGTTCATAACAATTTTATAAAAATTTTGGCATGCAGATTCCTTCCTTTTCCATTGATGTCAAAGGGGAACAGAGAAGAGTGAAAAATGTATATAATCTCAGGGGGAGAATTGTATTTTGGAGAAGGTTTTTGAAATTTTGGCAGTGTAGCTAATGTTGGTACTGATCCGACACTTAGTCATTTTTCACTAAGTGTTGCCATCAATGCCAAAGGGGGAGATTGTTGGAAAGAGGCACTGAAAATATCATTTGGTGTTGTCATTGATGGAAACCCCAGTCCGTGATTAGATCCATGCATCATCAATTTATCCTACCAGCAGTCAGATTGCAAACAATTAAGGAAGAATAGAGCATTCAACAATTTCGGGTTCATCGATTCACATACAGAGTTTTAGTTAATATTTAATGCTATGTATCTTAGTAAAGGTTGATCGATGTATTCTTAGTGTTATCCATAAATATTAGTGCCTCGTATTGATCCGTGTGGAAGTTAGAAGATCTGGTTGGATAATTCTTTGTTTTATCAGTACTGGAGCTGACTACATGAATATATCATGTCATAGATGTATGTGAAGTAATTAGTTAAGTATTTTTGTGTTCACATCTTTGGTTGGGTCCTAGCTAAGTTGTGCCTGACCGTTGTGGATACACATTAAGGTTTACTCATGATTTGAGCCGACATATATAAATATTCTGTTGTTCTATTGAAGTCTACATATTGTAATTGAATTCTAAGTTCCAGATATATATATGAGATCATCCATATCATTTTGAAGTGTACATAAAGTGTGTGTTGATGTGAATTGAAAATAAGAGTAGAGAAGAAGTGCGATAATGCACAATTTTAGTTGTGCATGAAGGATCTATGTTGCGAGTGTGAGCAGAACAGAGCAGAAGTACATAATTAGTTTGTAGGACAAAAGATTGAATATTGTTCCTAACCAGAACTGTAATCAAGCATATGTAGATGCTGCTTTTCTCAGTTCAAACTCTCAGATGGTTTTAATTTGATTCTCTTTGTAAGGCAGCGAGCCTTCCCTTTGAGCAGTGAGGTCTAGGCAGTGCACTTGAATGCAAGTGCATTCCCCATATTGTAAAATTTATTTGAGTATACTCAGATCATATTGTGGATTGGCCATCCACTGTGGTTTTTCCCCTAAAAAGATTTCCACGTAAAAATTCTTGTGTTATGGTGTTGTGATTGTTTTCTTCTTGTTCATGCATTTTGATTGAATGTTACAAGTACTTTGAAGACAAAGGTTAATAAAGTTAATTTTTGCACAACACTGATTCACCCCCCTCTTAGTGTAGCTTTTGTAACGCCCTGCCATGCAACCCTAGAGGAAGTTGCAATTAACTACTCAAACAGACTAATTTTTTAATTTTTTTTAAAGTACAATTAACATGCAAGTTCACTACCCATTGAAAACAACCCCTAAGGTTATGAGACTGAGTTTACTTTAAGACCCAAACAAAACCATGAATTGAAACCATAACATTCATTTACTTGTTAAGTTAGAAATACATACATCCCATACATGATAAATTACATCAAGCATACGAGATACCATGAGATCCCAAAGTACAATAATATAATAAGGAGATTACATCTCTCATTCCCCGAATGAGGTAAATCCAATGAGCATAATTACAATTACAACTTTCCACCTCGATAACAAATGAGGGGTAATAAATCACAAGATCAACTGAAATCAATAAAGCATTAAGAGTAATTGGATCATACGAGCTCTCCAACTGGAAATCTCGTCCACACGATCAAGAAGAAAAACCCAATGGAGTAAGGTGCACGTTCCACCCAACCAAGTGGAACCCAAAGGCCCACCCCCCGTGCTAGGAGATAGTAACAAGGAATCCTAGCCAAGGCCATCTACCTCTAGACACATGATAACACGTAACTGAACCAAACTGACACAACCAATTACATGTACCACATAAGTACAACACAAGAACAACTCTAACATGGTCACATTGCTTTTAGATATAAAACAGATCAAGTATGTTAAGAGAACCATACACACATAATCAAATACCAACTATTGTCCTAGACAAAGTGTCATCGCACAACTCAACATGGGATTACCTCTGAGAATCTTCATAGGCTCTGACCCCCACTATGGGTTATCCTAGTGGCCTCAACCGAATCCTGGCCCCCATACTCACTCATGCGGAATCAAATACCTTTTGTACAGACAAGATAGATAACCTTGCCATTCTAGGCCTTCCCACTCATCCCAAGTCTAAACGAGCCCTTGTGTCTATGAGTGAGAAAAAATTATCTTGATTAGTGAGAAGTTAGTCCTAATGATGAGGGTGCAACCCAAGACACAGAAAATCACACAGAAAAAAAAATCTTATTATTTTCAAAGTATGAAATTCTTACATGCAGAGGATCTCCAATCCTCGAGTTCTGCAATACATGCAAATTACAGAAAAGACCCTATTCGCAACATGCGATCTTCTTTCCCAAAAACTGCCCACAAAAGTCAGAAACTACCCCATAAATAGCCCAATTCTCCGTTTGGAGCCAAAAACAACATTCTAATTATGCACAAACTTCCGGAAGCCCTAACTCAAGATCTAACTGTCGGATCTTCAATGATAATACCTTTTCAGAAAGGTCTTGCAAAAATGAAGTGTCGAAAAGTGGGGTCTAAAGGCTAACCACTTTCATTTTCTGCAAATTTTCGGGCCCATCCGGAGCCTTTAAGTCTCAAAATTAGCTCTGAAGATTTTGTAAGGCAAAAAGCAGAAACTAAAACTTGAATAACTTATGAATTGGGAATGATCTTCGCCTGATTCTTTCACCAGAATGTTTATTATCATATCCCGAAGCTTCCCTTAAATTTTTGTCTCCTCACGCCTTCAAATTCATACCTGCTAAAAATAGCAGTTGAGCAGAAAAAGCAGAAAAGCAGTTCTGAAAGTTGTGAATTCTTCTTTGACGAAAAGGGTATCCGGAAATGCAAAAACATCTACAAAAATCTAAATGAAAGTAAATATATTTTTGGGTGATGTAGGATTGCCCTTACACCACTGGATGCTCTTGCATCACCTAATCATCTAAGTATTGTTTTAGTTATCACTTGATTAACCACCTCCGAAGGTTATCCAGTTTACCTCTTTGGGTTCTGACGCCTAACGAAAGCCACTCTTCTACTTGACAACACACAATCGAACCAATTACCAAGGGAACCCAAGTGCATACAAAATAGATATTACAACCACTCTAACTCTAGGAGGAAACCTAAAAAGGAACTCACTCCAACACTAGAGATACAACATAACAAGGCCACTCCTTACAAGGAGTCACAAATCGCATAAACCACTCCTACCCCAGGAGGCACAAAACATCCCCATTCATGGAAATCGGGTTAAATAATGACTAGACACCATGCACTGCCCAAGGGATTCACAACAGGTTGACAAACACAAGACGACAACTCACAGAACTGAAAATCCCATCTGGAAGACTTATTAAACTCTATATCTCAATTTCCCCCAAATGAAAATGAAAACAGTTCACAATCAAGACGAACAAGAAGACGGTAATTAAATCTACTTCGGATTTCCTAAATCCACTTCTTAATTAACATTCAGTACTTTATTGCCTTAATAAAACTGAATTGAATAACGACTCTTTTGGACAAAGATGATATTTAAACCAAATATTTCATTCTCTAATTGTTCTCAATAATTATAAAAATAAACGTTTATTCCAGCCATTCAAAAACTAACATTTTAAAGTAAATAAATGTTTTCTCTTCACAACAAAATCATTTCTACAATTATTAACTTATCTTAATATCCATTTCATTTAAAACAAATATATTGTTCCACCAAAATTGTATTATTTTAAATTAAAGTCCGTAATTTGACTAAAAACACAATAATATAGATTCCTTAATTACCTTTAAAACCTATCCTCAATTAAATCAATATTTTATTATATATGTATATATATTCAAAATATATATACTTATATCATAACTTAATGCACAACTAAAGCAATATATTTTATCACTAATATATATTGACAATTTAATATTATAAAAGAAATCTAATTTTAAAATATTATTTTAAACATTTCCTTCATCAATTCAAAACATGACAATTTAAAAACACTATTTCTCCTTTGCAAATTAAATCATTTTAAGGTCAAATAGTCTCGTTATTAAAACATAATACCTTCAAATCTAATATTTATCTTTTCCAATATAATATTCTACAATAATTTCACCAATTCGACTAGGAGCACAACATTTACATTTCCTCAATTATATTTAAAACATGCTATTTGAAAAATCAACCTTTTCCTATACATAATAAATTTATGCTCACAACAATAAACATATATTTTATTATAATACATATAATATTTTTTTAATATTAAAATTATAATATAAAATATTATTTAAAAATATTTTAATATTACAAAATATAACATTAATATTATTATATATATACTAGTATTTTAGATATTTTAATATTCAAATATTATGAAAATATAATATTTAAATATAAAAATATATTTTTTATTTTTATATATAAAAAAAGAACAACTTAAAAAGGGGCAGCCACGTTTCCTTTCTTGGGCCGCGTGCCGCATTTTGAGGGTTAGGGCTGGGGCTGGGCGTCGACCGCGGATGTAGCAGGGGTGGCGGCAGTGGTTGTGTGCACAGTCGGCTGCCACTGCTGGTGGCGTTGTGCAATGCACAACCGCCCACCAACAGTGGTGGCAGCAGCTGCGAACACAACGACCACAAAGGTCTATGGGGGTCACGCCGGGCATGAATCCCTCCACACTCCTCCCATGGGGGGTGCGGTGGGGGTGAGCCCCCAGCGACCTCCTTCAAAGAATTTTTTTAATTAAATTTTTTTCTTTCCATTTTAGTTTTTTATTTATTTATTTTTATTTCAAACCCAAAACTTGTGGATTTTGGAATCCGCACCCTCACATAGGGATATTCTAAAAAATATATATTTTTTCACAGCATATCCCCAGTTAATTCAAATATATAAAATATATTTATATATATATATCAATATATATATATATATATATATATATATATATATATATATATACACACACACACACATATGTATATATATTTATATATTCACAAAAGAATTTGCAAGATTAATTGATAAAACAAAACTGAAATAACATTTTCTAGCCAAGCACATCAATATTTTCTTGAGAAAACTCAAATAGAAACAAAGGTTTATGATTTGCTACAAAATTTAATATGAAGTTTTCATCATAGTTCAAGTTTTGAGTTTTCCAAATAAGATTTTAAACAACCAAATAAATATAAATATATTTTCAAACAACTAAATTTAAAATCATGAACTTGGTATTCTAGAGCTTGAGCAGATCCAAATGGTGCACAGGTTCTTGCTTTGTTTCTAGCTTCAGCTCAACAATTTCCACAAATTCAATCCAAAACCCACAAACAACAAAAATCCCTTCTTCTCCTCTCTTTTCAATTTTTTCATACTTCTTGAAAAAAAACTCATTCAAAATCCAAATAATAAAGAAAATTCCAAAAATATCTCAAAATATCTATGCAACCACCCTCATAACTTTTCCAAAAACAGAATAGCAAAAATATCTCTATTTTCAATTTTTGAATTCAAACTTTTCTAAAAATGAAATTTAAATAATTTTCTCTTAATTTTCAATTTCAAACAATAATCCATAGATTTCAAAATGAATAACTTAACTTATTTCAACAAAATAAATTTAATTAATTAATAAAATAATCTAATCCAATATTAAATTATTTATTAATTAAATTAGATTCATCAATAAATTAGATCACATTACTAACATAAAACTAGATAAATTTAATCCATAATTTAACTACATAAGCATTTATTCACCTTAATAACATGTGATTAATTAATCGAGGAGAAGGAACAATATTAAAGCAATTAGCCCGACTAAGACCCGATGACACACTATGACCAGGGTGATGACTTGCAACGAAAAACCTAGCTACTATCTCCCAATCGAATGTCATTGAGAAATGGACACGCTCAAACATGTGAAACCAGGTGGAGTCGATGTCCTATACCTGTCAACTTGTGACAGAGAATATATCCACATGCATATATATGTCATAATTAAAACACACTGTGAAGAGGAAATCTCGGAATCACAGGGCGCTCGCAAGCGAGTGATACGATACCGTCCCCTTCACCAATACAGTGTAACTAACTAACAAATCTAACATAATAATTTAATCGAAAGCATAACACATCATTAATCTGAATATCCACTTATGCTAATTCAAAATATGCCATAATGGTAACATCATAATAAAATACCATCACATCAAAATATAACATTCACATCGCTTTATAGATAGTGATCAAATAGTAACCGAGTACCATATTCAAAGTACTAATAGAAAATAAAGCATAACAAAACATAACACTGTTCGATCAATAGAGCAAAACAGAGGGGTATTACAACTTGTTTCCAACAATTATGACACCCAAAAGTTTATTAAAATAATCAAAAATCATGCTGAAAGGATCTAATTAGTAGCTATATTTCTAGCACAACCCATGGGAACAATATCTTGCCAAACCATACCTCATATCTTACAAAAAAATGTTGTAATAATCATGAAAATGTGCCTGTAGCAAACTCACCCATTTCATAATTTTTTATGGCCATAACATTTCCATTTGAACTTGAAATGAGGCTATACAAACTTAAAATGGCTTAGGCATGTGACTAAATTTTTTACCAATTCAAGATACCCACAAAATGATTAAATGATTTTATCATTTAATTATAACTTAACATCACATTTCCTCTAATTAATTAAATAGTTTTAACCATTTAATTAATTCATTTTCATTATTCTTCTAAAATTGATTAATTAAGTAAATTACATTAATTTATCTTAATTAAGCTGCTAATTAATTCTAATCCCTTCTTTTGATTAATTAAATAAGTTTCATAAATTTATTTAATCACGTCATTTAATTCTAATCTCTTCTTTTAATTAATTAAATAAGTTTCATAAATATATTTAATTAAGTCATTTAAATTAAATCATATTCTCCCACATTTAATTAAATAAATGATTATTTATTTAATCAATTATTCTATCTTCTCACCTAAAGTGCCTCCATAAATTAAATAGTTCATTCAACTATTTAATCGCGTACACACACTTCCTCCACAAAGAAAGGAATTAATTTAATAATTGATTCTTTTATTTGAGCACATGTTTCCTACATTTTCAAGTAAATATCTCATGCATAATTCTCTCCACTCCTAACTAACACTCGCTTTCAGTTCACTCAGCTAACTGATCTATCATCTCCTTCTGACTCACACACTCTCTCATTTATATCTCTTGACTAATCAATCAAATCAACTAACTATTCAATCAATTTCTCAATCAAATTACTTAACTATGCAATTAGGTTCTCACACTCGATTTGGACCATTCAAATGCAAATCAATCTTGATTGTCGAATATGTGAAGCTTCTATAAAAGAAAAATTTTAATTCTATTTTTGGGAATCACAATATTCAAAGTTTTTCTATCAAAATACTCACATGCTAATATTGCACACTCACGATATGAGGGAATTTGAGCATTTCAAAGAAAATTTGAGGAGAATAATGAAGACGAGTCAAGCAAGCATGGGAATTAGGTGATATTGTTCTTTTTATTTTATTATTTTGTTGCATTGCACTTCATTATCGATTTGGGGAATCTTAGCATGATCTAGGCAATTTGTGATTGCGTCGTTGTTTATGTTTGCTTATTCCTGTTTATTTCCCTTATCATAATTTTGCACACTCACGATTTGAGGGAATTTGAGCATTTCAAAGAAAAGTTGAGGAGAATAATGCAGATGAGTCAAGCAAGCATGGGAATTAGGTGATATTGTTCTTGTTTATTGAATTCTTTTGTTGCATTGCACTTCATTATCGATTTGGGGAATCTTAGCATGATCTAGGAAATTTGTGATTGTTGTCATTGTTTATGCTTCCTTATTCCTTTTTATTTTCCCTTATCACATTTGGTGAACCCGACGTGAAGTAACATACTTCAAAAAAACTTGTAGAAAATTTGATTTTTGTAGGAAGACGTGCAGATCGACACATCTGATGCACGAAATCACACATTTGACATCATGAACTGCATCTAAAGAGAGGAGTGCCACATCTAACTTGAAACGACACATCTATGGCTTCATGTGATTCATCTGATTGGTAAAATGAATTTTTAATTTGTGAAATTTTGTATTTTGATTTTAATAGTTAAAGACTACTATTATTAATTCAAAGTTTACAACGTGTGATCTAGTGGAGTTAACCTAGTTTTTGCAGGATGATTGATAAAAGACAAAATACAAACTTTCAAACTTCTAATGTGTGGTTTTGCAAGATGATTGTCGAATAAAATAATATGAAACTCCTATCTTATCTTACTTTCTTCCACGTTTCGAGTCTTCACATAGGTTTTCTTTTATTAATTAAATGGTTAATTAACCTTGTTTTGAGTCTTCACATAGTAGGTTTGTAATGCCCCACCATGAAACCCTAGAGAAAGTTGCTACACAATGTGGAAGTGTACAATTTTTTTCTTCTTAAAAGTGCATTAATATCAAAGAAGATGCACAATACTTCACAACAACCTCTAAGGAAATGTGACAAGATTACATTTGAAACCATAACATACACATTACTCACAAATAAAGCATTTTAATTACATAAGGAATTAAGTATCCAAACATTCCATACAAGATAAATTACATCATACTTAAAGAGACACAATAAGATAAAATATAACAAGTTCCAGATTACATTAACTTACAAGTAAGTTTCAGGGATAACTTTAGTGGCAAATCTTCGCCAATTGGCAAATTCCAGGAATCAGGCAAATTGAATTTGGCAAATTCTAGGTATCCAGCAAAGTGTTCAAATCTCTCGGATTTCACAAACTATTAGTCCAATGCATGTCCATTTGCCAATGGTTTTTTTTTATGAGGCATGTTTAGGCAATAAATTCGCCATAAAAGACTACGCGTTTCCAATGGACCGATCAATATTTTCACCTAGAATCCCGGGGAGCATGTCATAAAACACCAACATATTCGCCAATACTATTAAAAAAAATTTATATGAGGACCCATTTCGCCAATTAAAATTTACAAATAGTTGCTTGTGAAGACCCATTCGCCAATTAAAATTTATAAATAGTTGCTTATGAGGACCTATTTCGCCTTGAAAATTACAAGGTATCATTGTATAAGCACGCGGGATTCGCCAAATTTTTAACATACCATTTAAAAATCCCGCGGAATTCACCAAATATGGATTGATATAAATACAATTGAAACTGTTATTTGTTCTTACACATTTTGTTTGGTTTTGAGGTTCTACTTCTCGATTCAAAAGTAAGCAAAACCCGAAAACGTAGACTCAAAGATGAGTGATCATTTCTTCATACTGTTATTAGTTATTAGTTATAATAATAAGATTTCTTTATCTATTTTCTATTTTTGCTTCAGTCTTAAACATGATTTTGAGTAGGGAATGGGATCTATATTCTCTGTTGGTCTGTCCTTCTTAAACAAGAAGACATTTTTTTCCAGCTTTTATTCGAAGTGAGATATCGATATGTCGAGCAGCAAATGCAAGGGTAAGACTCCCGAGGGTAATGAAGAGACTGGGAGGCCATCAAAACACCCAAACCATGGAGGTATCATATAGTCTTACTTTGGAATTGGAAAAGCTTCTAATCCATCAGATCAAGGTGGAGCTACACCATTGACTCTTCCACCAAATATTATTGAAGATGGCAATGACAATACCTCATTGTCACAGGAAGGTCAAGGTGAGATTGTCATTGTGTTAAATTAAAATGTATCAAATGAGGATGGCAATACTGCAGAAGATGTTCCAAGGGCTACCCTGGATAGCCAGAATGAGATAATTGACTTGGATGAGGATGATGTTGGTAGCAAGAAAAGAAAAGGCAAAGAAAAATTGGGGCGCGAGTGGGAAATGACAAGGAATTTTCAAATTGGTTGGTTGTCGAAGTACCCATTCCTTGAAGCAATGGGGGTATCAAACGGAAACGATATTGAAAGGGCAACAAAGGTCAAATGTAAGATTTGTAGTTGGAAATGTGGAAGAGACAAGATGATGCAGCTAAAGCTTGACACTATAGAAAAGCATATCGATAAAGTTTACGAAAAACAAATCATAGATGAAAAGGAACAATCAGTCGTACGATGGAAATCAAAGGAAGAATGTCTTCATGTTAAGTATGTCATAGATTATGGAGAGAATAACCATAGAATGTCAAAGATTAAAAAATGTGAAGGTACACTTGAGGCTCATTTTGGAAAAGCCATGGCAGTAGCAAATCTATCAAAAACTGTTTAGATGAGTGTTATTTTTCATATTTTGTCCAGGAGGCGTCCTATGACAGACTACCTAGAATATTTTGATTTATTATCTTATTTGAGTGTTTCCCACTTTCCTTTCTCACATTGGTCAGTAAACACTGGATGGGAATGGGCGAACTGTCTTGCTGCAATGGAAAAGCAAGATTTAAAGGAGAAATTAATAGAGTCAAATTTATTTTCACCTAGAATCCCGGGGAGCATGTCATAAAACACCAACATATTCGCCAATACTATTAAAAAAAATTTATATGAGGACCCATTTCGCCAATTAAAATTTACAAATAGTTGCTTGTGAAGACCCATTCGCCAATTAAAATTTATAAATAGTTGCTTATGAGGACCTATTTCGCCTTGAAAATTACAAGGTATCATTGTATAAGCACGCGGGATTCGCCAAATTTTTAACATACCATTTAAAAATCCCGCGGAATTCACCAAATATGGATTGATATAAATACAATTGAAACTGTTATTTGTTCTTACACATTTTGTTTGGTTTTGAGGTTCTACTTCTCGATTCAAAAGTAAGCAAAACCCGAAAACGTAGACTCAAAGATGAGTGATCATTTCTTCATACTGTTATTAGTTATTAGTTATAATAATAAGATTTCTTTATCTATTTTCTATTTTTGCTTCAGTCTTAAACATGATTTTGAGTAGGGAATGGGATCTATATTCTCTGTTGGTCTGTCCTTCTTAAACAAGAAGACATTTTTTTCCAGCTTTTATTCGAAGTGAGATATCGATATGTCGAGCAGCAAATGCAAGGGTAAGACTCCCGAGGGTAATGAAGAGACTGGGAGGCCATCAAAACACCCAAACCATGGAGGTATCATATAGTCTTACTTTGGAATTGGAAAAGCTTCTAATCCATCAGATCAAGGTGGAGCTACACCATTGACTCTTCCACCAAATATTATTGAAGATGGCAATGACAATACCTCATTGTCACAGGAAGGTCAAGGTGAGATTGTCATTGTGTTAAATTAAAATGTATCAAATGAGGATGGCAATACTGCAGAAGATGTTCCAAGGGCTACCCTGGATAGCCAGAATGAGATAATTGACTTGGATGAGGATGATGTTGGTAGCAAGAAAAGAAAAGGCAAAGAAAAATTGGGGCGCGAGTGGGAAATGACAAGGAATTTTCAAATTGGTTGGTTGTCGAAGTACCCATTCCTTGAAGCAATGGGGGTATCAAACGGAAACGATATTGAAAGGGCAACAAAGGTCAAATGTAAGATTTGTAGTTGGAAATGTGGAAGAGACAAGATGATGCAGCTAAAGCTTGACACTATAGAAAAGCATATCGATAAAGTTTACGAAAAACAAATCATAGATGAAAAGGAACAATCAGTCGTACGATGGAAATCAAAGGAAGAATGTCTTCATGTTAAGTATGTCATAGATTATGGAGAGAATAACCATAGAATGTCAAAGATTAAAAAATGTGAAGGTACACTTGAGGCTCATTTTGGAAAAGCCATGGCAGTAGCAAATCTATCAAAAACTGTTTAGATGAGTGTTATTTTTCATATTTTGTCCAGGAGGCGTCCTATGACAGACTACCTAGAATATTTTGATTTATTATCTTATTTGAGTGTTTCCCACTTTCCTTTCTCACATTGGTCAGTAAACACTGGATGGGAATGGGCGAACTGTCTTGCTGCAATGGAAAAGCAAGATTTAAAGGAGAAATTAATAGAGTCAAATTTCATTGCATTATCTTTAGATGAAGTTTTTGTGGTAGACAATACTTCTTGGGTTAGTATGCATTTGTATACTATAGAACAACATGTTTTCCAAGCTCATCTTCTTTGTGTTTATAAAATGAAGGACAATTCAACATCGCAAAATCTATTTGAACTAGTCAAGAAATCTTTGAATGAAATTGCAGGTATGGATGAGTTGACAATTGCCAAAAATTTGGTGTGTGTAGGAGCTGATGGAGCTGCAGTGATGCAAGGTCAAAGGAGCGGTCTTTGCACAAAGTTACAAACTACTTGTGCACCATACATGCTTGGCATTCACTGAATGGCCCATAAAATGAATTTGGCATTCAAAATTGTAAGCAAGTTTCCTATAGTATCAAAAGTTGAAAATATAGTTCACGAGATCCACGCATACTTCAGCCGAAGTCCCAAAATTTTCCTTGAATTTCAATATTTTGCTGAGGGAATAACACCTGGAAATGAGCTTCTCAAGGATGTCGATACCAAATGGATCTCCCTACATGGACCAACACAACGAGTTCTTTCAAAATATCAATCCTTGATTGGAGTGATGTATGAGCATCACAACACACTAGACAAAGCTCCTGACCTCTTACATAGGATAAGCGATATAGAGACACTCTTGACTTTAGCTAGTCTTCTCCCCATGCTGGATGAGATGAACAATCTTACGAAGAAAGCCCAAGACAAAACTATGTATATTTATGAATATGCCAATCTACGTAAACTTATATGCTTGGCCCTCGATCATCTATATCTAGATCTAACACAAGAAGGCACAAATTATTTGATGTGGCAGAAAATTACTGATTTGAATAATCCTAATAGTTATTTACAGTTTAATGCAAGCGAGCACTTTTGTATTTGTGTACGTGGATATGAGATACCAATGTACCATTGTAAGATAGCTAGATGCCCTAGAAAAGAAGTACCTATTAATGAGGAACAAAGATAACTTTAAGAAACCCCCCCTTGGCGCAAGAGTAAAATCTTAGCGAATCTGGTATACTTCTTGATGAAAAAAATAATTTCTATTGGCGATTTTTTTTTCGTTTTACGGGAAAAAAAAATCCCAATTGGCGAATCTTTTATAATCCCTCGAAGTTCGTGGAAAATCTTGGCGAATTGCAAATTTTTTTAATAGAATAAAATATTTTTCATTGGCGAATAAAACTGTTTTTCAAAGCAATTTTTTTTTTCCATTGGCGATTAAAACCTTTTTTCAAAGAAAAAAATATATTTTCATTGGCGAATTAAATAGAATCTCAAAACAGTAAAAAAATCTATTGGCGAAATAAATAGATATGCCAAGAAAAAATCATAGGGGCCATTCGTTGAATGTTCGATGGATGACTATAGTTGCATTCCAGAAGTAAATCTCTGAAGCACTAGACTTGCGATTTGAAACCTCCAGAATAACACTATAACCGTTAGATGCGGACATGTGGCGAGATCAAGGCTCATCGCTCATCACTCATTTTGTCTTTTCAATGCCTCGACATTGTACATTTCATTTAATTGAAATTCTCATTCTTTTTGAAGAAAGTGTGGTTGTCGTACTGCTAGTGCAGGCAGTGGCGGCGATTAATGCCATATGTGATATGAACATCCAAAGCAATTTCTTGGACAACTCATAGCTTTAATGAAACAAGATTTGTAATGATTTCATATGGTTTGAACTTTGATTGATTTTGACAGCTTGTCAGCTTGAGGTAGAGTTCAAGTTGGCACATAGAAAGACATCAATCAAATTAGAAATTTTAATTATACAGGCTGGTATGGCCCATAAATAGGGATAGTGATTCAGTGATTAGTAGATAGTGCCATAAGGGTTTTTATTTTCTAGGGTTAATAAGGATTCATGAAGAAGATGATGCAGTATTGGGGATACTGTAAATTATCCTACCTACAATTATGTAGTTACAGAGTAATCAGTAAAAGATGAATTTCCTTCAAGTTCAGAATGGGTGGAATTGGAAAGAAGTTGATTTGGTTAACCTGAATTTTCAGACGGGTTTTGAACCAGGATGAGGAGCTCTGATGGAGATAAGTGCTATCTCCATGCATAGAGGCTATAGATAAAATATGGGAGTAGATTTGATTCTCCTCCTGTATTCTAACAACTCCCATTTCCCCAACATGGTTGGCCAGGCAAGCCCCATGC
The DNA here is from genome assembly GCA_007115665.2 of Sequoiadendron giganteum. Lineage (NCBI taxonomy): Eukaryota > Viridiplantae > Streptophyta > Pinopsida > Cupressales > Cupressaceae > Sequoiadendron > Sequoiadendron giganteum. Next base: position 291,602,218 of record CM021107.1, read on the forward strand.
ATTTATTTTCAAAGAGACATTTGTATTACATCTTCTGTATGACTCTGGCTCTCGAACAAGATAAGTACATTTTGTATCTTCATGGCTCCCATTTCCCTAGGACTAATTGGAACCCCATTTCCCCAGCATGGTTGGCAAATCCACCAGTAGAAGCTTGGAATCATGAATTTATTTTCAGAGCCACATTTATTTTTAGAGAAAGACGTGTAGTAAGTTTTCAGCAGCAAAGCTTGGAAATTGGAATCAATTTGTAATCCATTGTAAGTTTGTAACGAGCAACAACTTGGAATAAATTATTAAATTTTGTATTTGTAAAGTACTAAAGTGACACACTAACATATGTTATTTATACAAAACAGGAGCTACAGTGCTACTTGTCTGTAAAAAGATATGTAATAATGTGACATTGAAATTCAGTTGCAATAAAATAAATGGTTGTGTTGTGTTATTCTTGAATCTTGATTCCTTGAATCTTCTTTATTCATTTACATTTAAGAGTAAAGAGTTGTTTTATGAGTTCGGAACTTCAGTGTCTATTAATAATTTAATATATTCAAATCATTTTTTTTTCTTTTGAGAAATTAAGTAATATACTCTATGCAATATGCACTTGAGAATTCATGGTTACTCAAGTTTCAAGTTCAACCGTTGGATGAACATTTGATGTATGGTTGTAGTTACATTCCGTAATGAAATGAACAGAGTGATGGCCTTCCCAATTTAAACCTCCGGAATTACCCTATAACCGTTAGATTTAGAAAGATCAACGGTTAAGATTATGACAATAGCAAAAAATCAATATGAAAATTTTATGACGGTTTGGTCATTTAAATGCCTATCAAAAAAATTGTTTAATTTACGAATTTTTATATAAAATCTTTTATAAATGGAATATCTTGAAAAGTTAGAAAACAATGATAATTATTAGTGATAAATATAAAAATCTACTGTTATAATTAACAATTAACAAAAGTTTCTAAAATCGTATTAAAAATAAATCTTGTTAAATATATTCTAAAAATTAAAAATAATTATGTTTTATTTTGAAAAGATTCTAAATTAATATATATTTTTATAATAATATTATAAATCACATATATTAATATAAAAAATGATAGCTATTAATATTATAAAAAAGTCAAAAGTTTCTAAATTCATATTAAAAATATTCAAAAAAGTTATATTCTATTTTCTTTTTATAATAAAATTATAAAATGATATATATTATAAATTAAAATACTATATAATATTTTTTACGGTTTAATAAAAATATAGCAAGTCAAACTATACGGTCTAATAAATTTTATAGCTATAATATACGGTCTAAAATTGAAAAAATGGTCAAATATTTAATAGACCATCAAATTCCAGGCCTGTTGTCAACTGTCAAGTGATTAATGTTTATTTTTAAAGTTAATATAATAAATTACTCAAGTTTCAACCGTTGGATGAACACTTGATGTATGGTTGTAGTTGCATTCCGTAATGACATGCATAGAGCGATGGGCTTCCCAACTTAAACATATGGAATCACCCTATAACCGTTAGATTTAGAAAGATCAACGGTGAATAATTTGCAACTTGTAGACGTAAGACGTGTCATTCACTTTAATGTTCCAATTTCGAGAAACAAAGCATTTAAAGCACTTTGTACTGCTAAGTGTCAACTGTCAAGAGATTAATGTTTATTTTTAAACTTTAAAGTTAATATCATAAATTACTCAAGTTTCAACCGTTGGATGAACATTTGATGTATGGTTGCATTTGCATTCCGTAATGAAATCCACAGAGCGATGGGCTTCCCAACTTAAACCTCTGGAATAAACCTATAACTGTTAGATTTAGAAAGATCAACGGTTAAGAATTTTGAACTTGTAGTCTTGTAGACCTAACTCCTAAGATGTGTCATTCACCTTAAAGTTCCAATTACGAGAAAAAAAACATTTAAAACACTTTGCACTTTGAAATTGTACAGTGATTTTTAAAGTCTTCAATCTTCAGATTGCTCATTGGCCATTGCAGTGCACCACCCTGTTTTGGATTCCACAGTTCCACTTCCAACAACGCCATTCCAGTTTTCAAGCATCGGGACTCAAAATCTGGGTAAGTGAAAGAATTCTTGCGGCTACGTTTCATCGTTTGACATTTCTTAAAATCTTATTTTGTCAAAGTTTGAAGTTTGGTTTTAGACTTTAGAGACTCAAGAATTCATTAAAATTAAGAAGGACTAATAGGTATTACTTATTAGAGAATTCAAATTTAACAACTTCACATTTGTACAAGCATGTCTACCACCAGTACCACTAGAGCAATGTCCGATAAAAAAATACATTATGCAGAATTGCTTAAAACCCCAAGTTTCACCGATGGGTACCATGATATTTATGATCCTGAAATCTATGGTAGGCGTACCTTAGAACTTAGATTTTCATCTCAGAATAAGGCTGCAAAGCAAACAAAAGTTAATAGTATTAGTGCACCGTGGGTAACTGGATTAGGGCGCATGATGTTACATGAAGTTTTCCCTTGCCTAGAATTTATCATGGTTTGTGTTGAAAATTATGATGATAAGAAAAGATAAATTGTTAATAAAGATAACCAAGAAGAATTGTTATCCATTAATGTAGAAGAACTTGGAAAAGTGTTGGGGTTTACAACCGAAGAATTTGGAAACCACCACATTGACCTAGAAAAGCTTGCTAGTGATTATGAAGTAGTGGAAGAAAGGCTGAAAAATGATTTCTTAAATAATATAGTTAAGGATAGAAACAAATTGAAAGGTGATCAAAAGCCTCCTTATAATTTGGATTTTTTAAAACCATGGGTTCAGGATACTATTTCCATGCTAGCATTTTGCCTCGGTCTGGATAGCAATTTGGAAGTGGGTGCAAGCCTCCTTGAAATGGTACATAATATCCATTATGCTGATGAATATGTCAAATATAATTATACTCACCACATTTTAGAATCCATGCATAAACAATTTTTAATGATTAAAGTAGGTTCCACAAAGACATTTCGGTTTACAACCTACTTGTGCTATCTTTTTCTATTCAAATTTAGAGGAATGTTTCAGACCAACAAACTTCAGATTTAGTCCTATAGTAATGCAGAGGAAAATAAAATGCCTCTAGTATATGAATGGACCACTGAGATAAGGATGCATGATTCTCGAAGGAACTACAGTCATTTTGTAGACTACTTTTTGGCTCCATTGCATCAATTAATTACAAATAATCAAATGCCTAGATTGCCTATGTCATGTAGAAATTGCATGCAACTAGGAAAAGAAATACAATTGGCTGATTGGTACTTAATGGAAGAATATGTTGTGCTAAGATTTTATGGATCGGGAGTACACCCATACAAACTTCCAATACATGTGACAAAAATTGTTTTTGCATTGGAAAATGTAAGGCAGGTGCAGAGTGTTGATGAACTACACTTTCTCAGTCAACAAAAGAAGACCTTATTTCCTTCTTTACCTTTTTCATGTGGAGGGTTCACATTCGAGAGAAAAGCATTTAGTGTGGCACATAATCTTTTGATTTTTTTTGCATTTGATGCTATCTATCACTAGAAGAATGATCAATGTGACATCATTAAATCAATGATTGCGGCCAATAGGAATGCTGCAAATAGAATTCAACATCAAAGTAAACCCTTGCTTGAAAACTTTAGAAACAAGGATTCTTGGGATGAGGTCAAAATAGCAATGGAGAAAAGTGTTGCTGAGAATGGTATTTCTTTTGAACAATTGTCAGGCGAAATTATGGCATTGCAGAGAAAGACAATCAGGACATACAAATTTTTTTATGAAAAAAGTGATAAACCATCTAGTAGAGTAAAAATTCCAGGTTCTCTAGAGAAGGATGTTATAGATAAAAAATGGTCACGATAAAAAATTACTGCCTTTTGGTCTATGAGGAAGGACCTAGGAGAAGAAAGAGCTCTTGCAGAGTATGCTGATAATGAAGAAGATGAAGAGTTTAGCAAATTGTGGAATATAGAGCATCCTAATGAACGTGATGAATCTGATGATGATATTGATATAGAAGAATAAGAACAAAGCCATGCCAATTACAAACCTATTTTAAGTGAGGCCGCAAAATAAGAATATGCTTAAACATATACTACAGGAGCAACCATACTTGAAAAAATTGGTTATGAAGGTGGTCCTTTGGGGTCCAAAGGACAAGGCCCTTGGACAATACAAAGTGTTGAGCATAGAAAAATAGTTGATAAATCTGGCCTTGAGTTTGGAGGTGAAAAAGTAGACCACGAGGATACAAGACAAAATCAATTTGTTAGAGCTTCTAGTCCTCATCCTCATGGTTAGATACAATCACAACTAGGACATTCCCTTGGTGGACAACTTAGTGCAAATGGGAGTGCCATTGGTGGTGATGGTATGGGTAGTAGTACTAGTAGTGGTCAACATGTGCTACAACGAAAAATTACACACAATACTAAGAGGAAAACAAAAAAAGATACCACAGAAACACTAGGTGATCAAGGCAATCAAAAGAGGAAAAGGATTTTGACAGGTCCAAGTCACACTATCAATGGATCCACCAGTACCACAAAGGATTTATTTCCAGAAACTCCCACAAATCCAGTTAGTGTGGGTGTGACATCATTAGCAACTGCAAGTACTCCTATTCCTTCACCATTCAAGCATTCCATTGTTCCTGCCTCCCCAGGTTATGATTTCATTGAAGAGTTTAAAAAGAAATCAGACTTGAATAAAAAAGAAAAGAAGCAACTGATGGAGAGTGCATCTGCTATAACTTCAAAGACTGCAACAACCATGGTATTACCCACATTTGACACAAATAAAGAAATCATGGAGTACACAATTGTTGTTCCCACAGTTCAAAACAAACCAACAAATCAGATGGATCGATCTGAATAACAGGTAACCAATTTTCAATTGGATTTTTCTGGCCTGAAAAATATTGACAAAATTAATGTATCAAAGAAGAACAATGAATTGGTGTAAAAATCATTGCTAAAGCAAGATAGAGAGAAGAAAAGGTTGCAGACCCAAATAGAAAAGTTACAGGCAGACCTAGCAAGTGAGAAAGTAAATAGGAAAGCATCAGATAACAAGAGCAATGAATTAGAAAAAAGAATAATAAAATCTGCCTCTACATCAACAAGCAAAGAGGATAAATCAAATGAGAGAGAAGTGAATGACCTAAAGCGAAGGCTAGGTGAGAGCAACAAGAAATATGATGAGAAAAAATCCACTTCAGAAAAATTAAGAGTAAGCATTGCGAATGGAAATGTACAGTGGGAACAAAAATTGGAGAAACAGAGAAAAACAATTGAAAGATTGGAGAAAGAGCTGATGAAAGCAAAAGAAGAAATTAAGTCTTCTCAAAATAAGTTAATCTGCATTTTGTAGAGATACGGTGGGGCATATGAAACAAAAGATCTGGGATGAAATAATGCAGAGGTTTGATCATTTGTGTGACATGTTTCTATTGATTGATGCTATCGGACAACATTATAAGAAGCTCAACAAATATTTAGTGGACATCAAAAAGGTGTTGGAATTAGAGAAATCTGCAAATGAAGTTCTACAAACAGTCTATAAAGCCACTGACAATGATCTGAAATGAAAAGGGATTACTAATCGGATTGAAACCTCAATGAAGTTGTCATCTATCATTGAAAAGTGTTCGAGAATGTCTAGAACAAAGGAACTTTTTTATTTGGTTGTAGACAAGATGAAGGTGGTGGATGAAAAGGTAAGGAACTTCATAGAGCTTGGTTTTCCAGAGGCTTTTGACATAAATGAGCGATTCATTGGACAGGATGGTTTCAGAAAGAAGATGGAAGGTGTAAGGAAGATTTATTTGGACCAATTTCCTCAAAACCCAGATGTCAACTATTTTAATTTGGATTCAATCAGAACACTAATAACCTTGAATGCAAAATTGACTGAAGAATTCAAGACAAGTTCCACTTCTAATTACAATCATGAAATGTTAACAAAACTTCAAGTCAAACAACATCAGTTAGAACAAATGGTAATTCCACCTCCTGAAGAGTGGAAGTTGCTAGAAAAGGTGATACAGTGACTTGATTTTTTATTTTCAACCTTTGATAATATGAGTTTCCAAGTTCCAACTCAGCTCTATGCAGATTTGTCTTTGGGCATTGACAAGATTTTGCATTGCCAGTGCCAATATGTACTCCTTCATGTGAAATTCAATTAAAAAGCTCAAATTCACACTTCAGTAATGTGATGATGTTCAATTATCTTTATTATTTATTTTATCATTTGAACTACTGATGAACTTGATGGAACTTCTAATTTTGCTCTCTGAATTCCTCTTTGTCTTGACCTTGTCCTAGTCTATCAATGTGTCATATTGTTTGGGAAAGAACCTAAGGTTGGGGTTTTTATTTTGGTTTTCATGAAAATCCTAATGTCGTATGTAATACCTTGGGTGAAAATCTATTCGGATGTTACCTTTTTTGGGTGGATTTTGTTGGTATTTTTTAACGTAAACCAAGTTTGTCTCCTAATCTACCTATGGAATTGCCAATTCCAATCAAGGGCATGGGATTATTACAACATTATTTTGTAACTTATGATAGTCATTTTAATTGCAATTTGGCAGCAAGCTCTAAGTAAAGACATAGAGACACATGACTTCACAAACTCGTACAATTTAAACCAGTGCCATATACCATTGGGGAGTCAAATTCACAAACATTTAAAATTTAACAACAGATTCAATTTTTCAAATACATAGCATATAAGATCCCTGGCAATATTGCATTACAATAGTGTGAATCCATATCCTAACCCAATACTTCTTACTAAATCCCTTTACAAACATATCCATCCATGATTCCATCCAAGCATTTTAATTAATTCCTTGAATTAAAGCCAAAATGGAAAACATACACACTAGAGCACTGAGCAGTAAGATGAACACCATAATCCTTGATTATACTATTCAAAATTATGATATGTTTATACAAAGGAGAGACATGAGCTCGAAATATAACATCATAACTCAAATGCTAGTACTGTTGTGAAACATCAAATCTTCATAGACCTAAAACCTATTCTACAACTATACCTAGAATCGACCTCAAAATATCTGACTTGCCAACCCCTATTTTTGGCCTTGAAATCCTTCTTATAGAAAATGAAGGAGCAAACAAGCATCGGGCTAGAAATTACACATGTCATTAGTCAATTATTAATAGACCATAATCAGTTATACTATAATCGCTGAGTTGTTAGTTGCCGGTAATAGACACTATTTTAATCCTCTTCAGTTAAGTACTTGTCCACCCATTTCTGGTATTCCTCATCTATTGGCCAGTTAAAATTCACCACCTCGATCACCCTAGTATCATAAGGTGTGTACTTCACCACAACCTGGTTAGACTCTCTCTCAAAAGACTCTAAGAATATGCTGGTATTAATTATTTTATCCATATTGCTCACCAGCAAGTCATAGTCCGAACCATCACAAATCAATTTGATTGTGCATCAATAACATCTTCTTCCCTATCTTGCCACTGGTGAAATGTCTTAATATTTCCCTATGCATCTATTATATCTGGCAGAAAAGTATCATTCCAGTCATCAAAACTCTTTACCAGTTCTCTAATTTTTCTACTTAGATCATCAGGTAGGGCCTGAAATCCCTTCAATGATTTCACAAAATTTAGAGTAGGCTTCAATGACTGAGGCCTGTTGTCTGCATCAAACCTGGAAGCCTTAAACATAGCATCTAAATCAGTGGCTCAAGGGATCCACTTCTCAACCAAAGGAAAAACTACTTCCCGATCTCTGTTAATGTTTTTAATTCCACCCAAGAACAAAGAATACAAAGAATGTACAGATGACAACCTACAATCAACCTTCTCATTTAGATGCCTCAAAATGATGTCAACCACCTCATTGTGTTTAGCAATTGCATCATCCTCACTTGCCTTTAGGGCAGCCTATAATTCTATGATTTTATTCAACATTTGCTTCTTGGTAGGATCCACAGAATACTCAACTTCCTCTTCAATTGGCTCTGGTGCAGGGCTAAGAGCAGGTGTCCGAATGGGGGACCCAAGAGTAGAAATGATTGGGATATTAAGGGGAACTGACCCTGAAGTAGTGGGTAGTGCTCTGATACCAGAGGCACTGGAGGATTCTCCTACCTGCCCATATTCCAGTCTATCTACTTCAGACTATAGCTCAACATTCCTCTGCTATATTCTACTATATTCCCCAATTATTACATTGTATTTCTCCATTAGACTCTTCTTTTTTGCTTCCTCCCTTTCAGCAGTCTTTTGGGCCAATTTGGCCACATTCAATGTCAAGCTTGTGGCTTATGTTGTTGAGGTTTCATAAGCTCTCGTGATGATGAGCCCTCCCCTTAGACTTGGGCCAATATCAGCCATATTTGGTTTTCTACCCTGGGGTGCCAATGCCCATATGGCCAGAGTTTCATATTCCTCACTAAAAGCAGAGTCTTGCAGAGCTACCTTAACCTCTTCCTCACTGTTTTGCACAGGATGCTTGGACTGCAGGATAGCATTGAATGCTACAGCATCAGCTATGTCCCATTCAGGCAGAAGTAAGACACCAACCTGAGTCACAAGTATCCTTCCTTCCTCAGGAGTAATGCTCTTGAATTCCTCCATTAGTTCGGCCTTAACTTCATCATCATTCTCCTGTTCAAACCTATCAGGTCTTGACTCTCTCCTTCTCTTGCATTTATCCTAATATTCCTCTAATTTCATTCTCCAAATTAACTACAAGAATACAAGAGTCTTCACGAAGGCATCATCATCTAGGAATTCCGTGAAGGCCTCCATCCTAGCATCCTATACACACTGCCCCTTTATATCCATATCAGTTAACACCAATTGTGTTGATCTAGGAGGAGAAGGGATACCAACCTGCATGTCTTGATCAATTATAATTATTTCATCCATCAGAGCCTCTTGTGTTTCCTCAACCCTTTGCCTCTTTAGGCTTGGCTCTGATAGTAACTCTACAGGATCATTTCTCGGTGGTGAATCTAGGTCCACAATCCTTATCCCTACAGGTTTCCTAATCCCTTGACCCGATTGTGATGATGATTGCATTATTTGTTTTCCCCTTTTATCTCCTTCCTCCTCATCACTGCTATCATCTCTTTTACTCTTGTATAGAGGCCTGTCCTCTGGTGGCTGATAAGTTGGCCTTGTTTCTTCAAGCCTCACCTCCGGTCTCTGAATTCCCAAGTCTAGTTCCAAATTGACTTTCTTGGTTTTCAAGGTGCTCATGATATCTTTGAAGTTATTCATTAAGAAATCTATTCTTTTGTGAAATGGAGTGAACTCCATTAGTGGATCATATTTTGGATCCATTTTATGCACCATATCCAACAGTTTCTCATAAGCAATCCATTTCTCTTTATTCAATTCCTGCCTGCTCAAATCAAACTCATTTATGATTAGATCCTCAGGAAAATTAAAAACATGTGCAACCTTGCCACCTTTAATTCATTACCTAAATAGGGCAAATAATCCCTCGGGGTCATGCTGCCTCTTAGATCCACTCTTCAAATGCTAATCATCAAAAAATCTTCCAAAGTGGACCCATCCTCCCTTGGAAAAGACAAAATCAGAAACAACAATATAATCAGGGAACAAAGTCCCTTTTCCTTTCCCTGTCAAATTATCCTCATGAATGCAACCTAGTTGTCACATGACCTCGGTGAATCCCATCCTTGATGGTACATTATATGGGAGAATGTGAGGAGCTCCCTGGAAACCATAAACCCTTAGGACAATGCTTATAGGGTATAAGATGATGTCACCCCAATTGTGGCACACCTTCAAATCAGGATTCCTCACTTTGGGTCGGAGGAAATCATGCAAATCCTTAGGGACCCTTGGCACATTTACCACCAATCTAGCTCTAAGTTTGGAAGCAAAATAGTTATCAAACTGCACAAAGCTAGCACCTCCCCTGTTGCAAGACAAACTGCACTCCAAACCTGTACTAGTAATCTTTCTCCATTCACTTCTTTCCTCAACACCATTTTCTCTGAGAAGAAGTCGGCATTCTTGTATAGGAACATATGCATTAATAGGGAGTACCAAAAGAAAGGAGTACCAGTGTCCCCAATATGCAACTTCAACAAACCCTCATGTATCTTTTCAACAAGAAAAGATGCATAGTCGTACACTACAGAAAAATTGGGATGTTGAATCTGAGCCCCCATAAACATATAAGCAATGGGCATCACGATATTAGGGTTGAAACCTAAAATTTGGCAAAGTGAATAAAATGTTGCCAAGAAGTGATCAGAAAAACAGCTTAGCCTGAAAGGCCTCTGATCAGTTGGGCTGATGTGAATCGTTGAATTGCCTACCTTGGCTAAATGAGGAGGAAGCAATTTTGATCTAAAAAGAGGCTTTGACCTGGCATATTCCTGCTTCATTTCCTAAAAATCTACTCGGACTAAGAATGGGCTATATTCACTCAAATCGAAAACCTACCGAATCTCATCTGCATTTATATTTAGTAGAACCCCACCATCATTATCCCTGATAATCCTTGTAACAGGATCATATCGTGCTGCCACTACTCTAAGTAGGTCAATATCAAGAAATACATTTGGTACAACTAGTTTCCCCATATCGTACTTCTAGCCATTACAGAAAAGATGAGGCACATTTCGCTGCCCATACCATCTCCTAAAAATTTCTAGGCCCATCATTTGGGCCCTAGCATTTGCAATATTATAGGTTTTACACTTTAGTCACTCGCCTAAGGCTTTCCCATTCATTAAAACCAAACCCCTCTTCTTGTCATTCATTGATAGTGGGAATTGATCTAGGAAATCGTCGTATAAATTCCTTTGCAAATAATCAATATGGCCAGAATGTTGCTTTGATGGTGCCATTTTGAACAACTAGGGCTTCTCCTAAAATCAAATTCTTGAACAAACTAGGGCTACCCAAAACAAAATTACACCAAAACTTTGCAATTTCCCACAATTCAAAAGAACCAGTAACCTTACAGTCTTAATCAACAAGACCCCTTACCAACACAATACAACCCTCCACAAAAAGCACATTCAAACAGAAACCGTGGCATAGAAGGTAACTCACAGGATTTCGCGCCTTGCATAAAACCAAACCTCACTGTAATTTCTTGAAAAACTCAATCTCTGACTCTAGACCGCTTCAAAAACATTTGAATGCCTTTGTGGTGAAGATAGAATGGAATTATATACTTAAAGCCAATGAAAAATGGCTAGTAGATGTCTCATCTGCCATTAAAGCTCACTTGCATGTCGCGCCAACGACTTCAATCGTATTTGATGCAAATTTAAATCCTCATCGTTGATCTCTTGTTCCTGTCAGATCATCAATGATCAGACAACCATCTTCAAAAGGATGACAGCCTGACAACATCTCCATGTCATTATCGAGGGCCCACCATAATACACAGCGCCAAAGGAATACACGTGGCATCCGCCCGTGATATCACAATCACTAAACATCCTTCACTTTAGGATCACGTGATGGCGGGCAACCGTTGATTCCCTCCTTCGGCGATCATGATCATTCACAATAGTGAGCAGCACCAAAACCTATCCGTCGAGCAACTTTTCATCAAGGTTAAAAAATTGTCGTTGATCTCGAGCACATGCATCTCACATCTGGTTTAGTAACCCACTCTATAATGTACTAAAGTTTGATACAAATATTAAGCACTTTATTTACTCCTTTTCAGCATTGGCAACCTGGGACACATGGTGCCTACCCATGATATCGCAATCACCAAGCAACCAGTGGTGATGTCATCGTGAGATCGCGGGGAACGGTCAAGATCAACCATAGGGAGATCGACGGTCACTAAAAATAACCCTTGCAAAATAATACAAGTACTTAAAATAAAAGAGGGGAAGGGGACACCGCCTAGGACAACGAAAAATGATGGCTCAAAGTTGTTCTAAAACACAGGGCACGGTTTGACCCAAACTTGAGAAATAAAAGGTCAGGTGAAATATTTAGCATTTTTATTAAAAGGGGCCCGGCCTAGATGATTCAATGGGACATAAGTTGTTTTGAAACCACCCTCAAAAAGGTAACATCAGAAAAGACCCAACCCAAAGATATACATTATATGGCAGGTTACTAAAGCGGCTGCGAGATGCATGTGCTCAAAATCAACGGAGGTGTTATAATATTGATGAAAAATTTGCTCGACGGTTATGTTCAACAATGGTGACTGTTATGAATGAACACAATTGCCGATGACGGAGATCAATGGTTTCCCGCCATCGCGTGATCAGAAGATGCGAGGTGTTTATTGATTGCAATATCACGGGCGAGCGCCACATGTATTCCTTTGGCGATGCATAGTGTGGTGGGCCCGCTGTGCTGAGATGGAAATTACATCAGCCTTTCTGAAGGCAACCGTTTGATGCTCTGACAAAAGTGAAGGATCGACGGTTGGGATTTGAATTCAATCGACATTAAGTAATTTTCCTGCATTCTATTTTACCACAAATTTATAACAAATTTTGTTTGTCTTGATGATAGTTTTGGACCACTTTTGGCGCAAGTTTCTTGAGGTTTCCAATGCATCAGTCATTCTGTAGTAGGTTTTAAACTCATTAGATTTTGATGTTTCAGGACAATACTATCATCTGAATGGAAATTACTCATTTCGAACTCGTGTCTCTCCATTGTATAAACATATCATTATTTTTAATAAAATGATCAAGGGTTATTTTATTCATTTCTAAGTTATGGATGTTGAATTGTTAGTTTGTTAGCTTCTGTTATGTTTTGACTAAAAATCCTAATATGATTCATGAAGTGCAATATAATATAAAATATCATGGAGACTTGGAGTATTAAATAAAATATCCTGATTCCTGAACTTGAAGTGCAATGATTCACAATTTATTTGAATACAATATAAAAAATCATCAACTACTATTTGGAATATAATTCATGCAGTGCTTGAGTGCAATCTAAAATAAGATTATAAGATATCATGAACTTGAAGTGCAATGATTCACAATTTTCATTTAATAGAATATAAAATATCATCAACTATAGTTTGGACTTTGGAACAATGGAAACTGATTCAAGAAGTGTAGTAAAAATACCTAAAACCTGCTAATTCTCTTCCATTTCCCAAACGGAGTCAAGGTCCTCAAACCGATGCTCATCTTCAGATAAAGTAAAAGAGTCATCTTGATTCGGAGACTGCTTTGCACTTTGTTCAGCCTGCGTCTCAAAATCAACATTCATTGTTTGATTTGTATCAATTTCAATATCATTGTCATCTTGATCTATCCCAGGCCCACTGCCACTGCCACTACCACTAGTACCACCACCAGTACCGACAGCTCTTGGAATTGGAGAGCCCGTGTTGCACAACACGGCCCCTCTTCTTTCACATGTGGACCTCCAGATTGTGAGTGCCCTTTCAAAAGGAATTTTTTTGACATTATATGCAGTTCCTTTCATCCTCAAGCAATTTTCCAAATTCTTATCCAATTTTTTTCTTAACTTTGATTTCAAAAACCCCAATGTACTGAAAACTCTCTCATCCTCCACCGACCCCAATATCATTGTTTGACATAAATCAACAAGTTTGAAATATTCTGACATCGAACCATGCAATATTTCACTCTGACCTAAGCTTGTCCAAACCTTTTTTATTGATCCCGATTCAAAGGCCTTCTCCTTGCCCATGGAATTAGACTGGTCCCTCATAGCTATTGTAAAACTCTGACATTGCTTTCTAAGCTTATTTTCATTTAAAATTCCTTTTATTGCCTGCTCATTGTATGTTACCTTTTTCGAAAACTGTTCGATCACGATTTTTACTTGATCATGAAAATGTTTTGGGTTATCTCGGTTTACCCAAAATTGAGGATACACAATACCCATGGCTTCAAGTATTTCATGTCGAGGGAATCTTTCATGAATCTTTGAGGAAAGAGATTTTGCAATTTCCTTCAAATTATCACTAACATATTTAACAATGTTGTTAAAATCTTCCTCGTTAATAGGTACTTCTTTTCTAGAGCGCCTGCTATCTTACAATGGTACATTGGTATCTCATATCCACGTACACAAATACATAAGTGCTTGCTTGCATTAAACTGTAAATAATTATCAGGATAATTCAAATCAGTAATTTTCTGCCACATCAAATAATTTGCGCCTTCTTGTGTTAGATCTAGATATAGATGATCGAGGGATAAGCATGTAAGTTTACGTAGATTGACATATTCATAAATATACATAGTTCTATCTTGGGATTTCTTCACAAGATTGTTCATCTCATCCAGCATGGGGAGAAGACTGCCTAAAGTCAAGAGTGTCTCTATATCACTTAACCTATGTAAGAGTTCAGGAGCTTTGTCTACTATGTTGTGATGCTCGCACATCAACCCAATCAAGGATTGATATTTTGAAAGAACTCGTTGTGCTGGTCCATGCAGGGAGATCCATCTGGTATCGACATCCTTGAGAAGCTTGTTTCCAAGTGTTATTCCCTCAGCAAAATGTTGAAATTCAAGGAAACGTTTGGGACTTCGGTAGAAGTATGCGTGGATCTCGTGAACTAGATTTTCAACTTTTGATACTGTTGGAAACTTGCTTACAATTTTAAATGCTAAATTCATTCTGTGGGCCATGTAGTGAATGCCAAGCATGTATGGTGCACAAGTAGTTTGTAACTTTGTGCAAAGACCGCTCCTTTGACCTTGCATCACTGCAGCTCCATCAACTCCTACACACACCAAATTTTTGGCAATTGTCAACTCATCCAAACCTGCAATTTCATTCAAAGATTTCTTGACTAGTTCAAATAGATTTTGCGATGTTGAACTGTCCTTCATTTTACGAACCCAAAGAAGATGAGCTTGGCGAACATGTTGTTCTACAGTATACAAATGCATACAAACCCAAGAAGTATTGTCTACCGCAGTAACTTTATCTCAAGATAATGCAATGAAATTTGACTCTTTTAATTTCTCCTTTAAATCTTGCTTTTCCACTGCAGCAAGATAGTTCGCCCATTCCCATCCAGCGTTTACTGACCAATGTGAGAAGGGAAAGTGGGGAACACTCAAATAAGATAATAAATCGAAATATTCTGGGTAGTCTGTCATAGGATGCCCCCTGGACAATATATGAAAAACAACACTCATCTGAACAGTTTTGACAGATTTGTTGGTGCCATGGCTTTTCTAAAATGAGCCTCAAGTGTACCTTCACATTTTTTAATCTTTGACATTCTATTATTATGTTCTCCATAATCTGCGACATACTTAACATGAAGACATTCTTCCTTTGATTTCCATCGTACGACTGATTGTTCCTTTCCATCTATGATTTGTTTTCTGTAGACTTTGTCGATATGCTTTTGTATAGTGTCAAGATTTAGCTGCATCATCTTGTCTCTTCCACATTTCCAACTAAAAATCTTACATCTGACCTTTGTTGCACTTTCAATATCATTTTCGTTTGATACCCCCATTGGTTCAAGGAATGGGTACTTCGACAACCAACCAATTTGAAAATTCCTTGTCATTTCCCACTCGCGCCCCAATTTTGCTTTGTCTTTTCTTTTCTTGCTACCAACATAATCCTCATCCAAGTCAATTATCTCATTCTAGCTATCCAGGGTATCCCTTGGAACATCTTCTACGGTATTGCCATCCTCATTTGATACATTTTGATTTAACACAATGACAATCTCACCTTGACCTTCCTGTGGTAGAAGAGTTGATGATGTATCTCCATCTTCAATAATATTTGGTGGAAGAGTTGATGGTGTAGCTCCACCTTGATCTGATGGATTAGAAGCTTTTCCAATTCCAAAGTAAGACTGTATGGTACCTCCCCGTTTTGGGCATTTTGATGGCCTCCCAGTCTCTTCATTACCCGCCTGCTTAGGAGTCTTACCCTTGCTGCTCGACATATTGATCTCACTTCGAATAAAAGCTAGAAACAAATTTCTTGTTTAAGAAGGACAAACCGCCAAAGAATATAGATCCCATTCCCTACTTAAAATTATGTTTAAGACTGAAGCAAGAATGGAAAACAGATAAAGAAATCCTATTATTATAACTAATAGTCTAATAAATAATAACAGTATGAAGAAATGATCACTCACCTTTGAGTCTACATTTTCGGGTTTCACTGACTTCTGAATTGAGAAGTAGAACCTCATAACCGAACAAAATGTGTAAGAACAAATAACAATTTCGATTGTGTTTATATCAATCCATATTTGGCGAGTTCCACGGGATTTTGAAATAGTATGTTAAAAATTTGGTGAATCCCACATGCTTATACAACGATACCTTGAAATTTTCAAGGCGAAATAGGTCCTCATAAGCAACTATTTATAAATTTTAATTGGCGAAATGGGTCTTCACAAGCAACTATTTGTAAATTTTAATTGGCAAAATGGGTCTTCATATAATGTTGTTTTAATAGTATTGACGAATATTTTGGTGACTTTGACATGCTCCCCAGGATTCCAGGCGAAAATATTGATCGGTGCATTGGAAACGCGTAGTCTGTTATGGCAAATTTATTGCCTAAACATGCCTCATAAAAAAAAACTGCTGGTGAATGGACATGCATTGGACCGATAGCCATGAATTCCTGGCAATTTGAACACCCTGTAGATATAGTAGATTCGCTAAATTCGAATTGCTAGATTCCTAGAATTCGCCACTAAAGTTATCCCTAACGAGGAAGATTTTAACAACATTGTTAAATCTATTAGTGATAACTTGAAGGAAATTGCAAAATCTATTTCCTTAGAGATTCGTGGAAGATTCCCTCGACATGAAATACTTGAAGCCATGGTTATTGTGTATCCTCAATTTTTTGTAAACCGAGATAACCCAGAATATTTTCATGATCAAGTAAAAATCTTGATCGAATAGTTTTTCGAAAAGGTAACATATAATGAACAAATAATAGAAGGAATTTTAGATGAAAATAAGCTTAGAAAGCAATGTCAGAGTTTTGCAACAGCTATGAGGGAGCAGTATAAATCCATGGGCAAGGAGAAGGCCTTTGAACCGAGATCAATAAAAAAAGTTTGGACAAGCTTAGGTCAGAGTGAAATATTGCGTGGTTCGATGTTAGAATATTTCAAACTTGTTGATTTATGTCAAACAATGATATTGGGGTCGGTGGAGGATGAGAGAGTTTTCAGTACATTGGGGTTTTTGAAATCAAAGTTAAGAAACAAACTAGACAAGAATTTGGAAAATTGCTTGAGGATGAAAGGAATTGCATATAATGTCAAAAAAAATCCTTTTGAAAGGGCACTCACAATCTGGAGGTCCACATGTGAGAGAAGAGGGATCGGGTTGTGCAACACAGGCTTTCGAATTCCAACAGCCGCCGGTACTGGTGGTAGTGGCAGTGGGACTAGGCCTGGGACATATGACAATGATATTGAAATTAACGCAAATCAAACAATGAATGTTGAATTTGAGACACAAGCCGAAGAAAGTACAAAGTAGTCTTAGAATCAAGATGGCTCTTTTACTTTATCTGAAGATGATCATTAGTTTGAGGACCCTGACTCCATTTGGGAAATGGAAGATAATTAGCAGGTTTTAGGATTTTTATTGCACATCATGAATCAGTTTCCATTGTTCCAAAGTCCAAAGTGTAGTTGATGTCTGATGATATTTTATATTATATTTAATGAACATTGAAATTGTGAATCATTGCACTTCATGATATCTTGTTTTATATTGCACTCAAGCACTGCATGTCAGCATGAATCATATTCCAAACTGTAGTTGATGATTTTTTATATTGTATTCAAATAAATTGTGAATCATTGCACTTCAAGTTCATAATATTTTATTTTATATTGCACTCCAAGTCTCCATGATATTTTATATTATATTGCATTTCATGAATCATAATACATATGCCAAAATCAAACTGTAGTAACGTAGTTGATGATATTTTATAGATTATATAAAATTCAATACCATCGGCCTAACAATGCTTCATCGGCGGAATCCCCATCACAATCCCACTGATGGCTCGATAAAAATAGCTCACAACCTAGTATCGGTGTAACAATACTCTATCAAGCTAACTCATAAGGTACTCTCCTGATATATCAATAGACTCAAGTTGTCAACAAAAGTAACCATGAATTATAACCATGGCCCATGGGCATGAATTATCGAATGCATAAAGTATATCGAGGGAACTATGGTGCATCGGGGAAACATTATCTGGCGTCCCACCGATAGAACGAAGGATAGGTGTCCATCGGTGGAGAGGATGGCTATCGGTGAAATACTGATGTGACATCCTATGGCATCATGCAGTTGTGCTACGATGCATTTATGAACCAAAATTGAAGTGAATTATATCACAATTTGATCGCATAGTTGTTACAAAATCCTGGAAGATTTCACTTAGGGCAGAAGCAAAAAGGAAAAAAACTTGGAGTTCTGACACAACAAAGACCGGTGGACTGTGGAGGTGACTCGGCGAGACTCACGTAAGTACTTCAATTTCAGACCTAACTGAGAAGCTATTTTACTCAAAAGCTTAAGATTTAAATAATGGAAGAGAGTACAAAGAAACCCAAAGCTAAAAAATAGAAAACCAAAAAGCCTAAGAGACTCCTAAATGAAGACCTGATAGATCAATGTCCTGGGTCGAGTCCGAGACCCAAGAGGAGTGCTCAAATGAATCCTTCCATGGATCAATTATGGGACAAACAAAAGGGATTAGGGGATATTTGGACACCACAATGAGGGTACGACCTCTTCATGTACCATTACAGAAAACAATTTAGGTTTCAACCAGTCTACAATCCATGGAGGTTGAACCTGGGAAGACTTGTGGTGCCCAATGTGTTTGTGAACACAGAGCTAATTAAAGCTCTTTCTATTAGATATGACCCCAAGAAAATAACTATTTAGTCACATGGCGGGGGTGACATGCTTGTTATTTCTAGGGATCTCATTTCTAATGTATTTCAGTTAGAGTGTTCACTGAATTTATCATTCACGATCAAAGATCTCTTGACAGAGTATCGCCACATGGATACCAACTTTAAGAGACGGAAATTACCTTTGCATAGGCCCAAGGATGAAGGAGGCCAACTCAAGAGGTTCTCTAGTAGTGAAAACCCTCCTTTCCATGAAGATTTGTTCGAAGAGTATTTCTGATACACCTATTATTCAGCTAGTCAGGTTTTGGGAGTAGAGGTTCCACCTCTCATGTCGATTGCCCCAATGGTCTTAGTTGCAGAAATATAGAGCAAGGATGCCAGGTCATTTGATTATGCTAGCTACTTGGCCAACTCCCTACATCGAGGGCTCAAAAAGATTAAAAATAATAGTGATAATACTAATTTTGAACACTATTCTTTGCTTATGCATTTGCTATTGTACAAGGGACAAGTCAGAGGGGTTTGGAGTGAAGAATTAAGTATAAAAGATACAAATGAAAATGGAATTTTAAACCTGTACAAATGTGGACTTCATTGTGGGACAACCGATTTGGTAGGTCTCATTACCTTTATTTTGACGAATTTTTTTTAAAACCATTGATGAAGTTGCTAGGGTATCCGTGCAACTATAGCCTATCCCCAGAAGTACAAAGATTTCTAAGACCAAAGGAAAATGACCAGAGAAATAAAGTGAATCATAACTGGGGAGACTGGTATGCTTTCCCTGATTGTACAGTGATAAGGGTTTATGGGTTCGAAGGGTCTCCACACTTGATGCCACGAGTAGTTCCTGACCAAATTTATTTTTAGAAATTGTGAGGCAATTGGCAAAATATGATTCCAAACACCTCAAAGGACATAGCAAACAATCAATTATGCCCAACACCTTATGTTTTGGAGACTTTACAGTGGTTTCCAATGAAGGATATGGAGAAATTGATGGTAAATTAGCACAATACAACCTACCTCTAGGTGATGTAAGGAAACAATTTGATGCAGAAGGGTTTATTCACAAGGTGAGATTATCATAGGGGCTATCAGGGTATGAACATTTGTTCTCAATCGAAGATGTCATAAGAAACCATGATGAGGCTTCCACCAAGGAAAGAATGACTGCCTATAACAAGATTATGCTTGCAGAGGAATGGAAGAGGAAAAATGTCCCATCTTATTCAAAGGCATTTGGTGAGATACAAGATCCTTTAACAAGAATTGAGCAACTCATCGCTCATGTCAATGAACTAGTAAAGGATGTTCCCCCAGTTGTTCTTGATGCACCTCATGCAACCTACTCAGGAGTACAAACTGAAGACATAGAGCCCTTAGATTGCATACCTTCACAGCCTACTCCTGAGGTATGTTTTTCTGTAGATATTGATATAAGTGAAGAAGAGCAGGGTGATGAAGAGGGTGAGTAGGTCAAACAAATTAGTGCTCCTGTGATTGCACAGTACGGTCCCCCTCAAGAGCAGAGTATTGTAAGATTTGAGGCATCAAATGAACTATCTGATGATGTGAGGGTCATGGCTAGACAACAGTTTATTTTTTATTGTGATTTTGTTAAATATTCTAAATTTAAATCATTTGTTTATGAATATAAAGGTAGAAAAATGAGACAACAAATATATGATATCATTGCTGAACATGAGGCAACCGCTCTGGAGGAATTGAAAAGGGAGGTAGAAAAGGAAATGGAGTCCATCACTCTTGAAAGAGGTAGGGAATTGCTTCAAGAAGCTGGAGTGTTGCTCCTACCAGGGTGGGATATTAGCTCTTCAATTGTATTTGATAGCTTCAGAAAAAGAGGGGATACGACAATGAACTTAATAGAAGAAGCAAGTGACAAAATGTATTTAGGATCTGGGCATAACCCAGACGAAGCCACCTTGCTTATTTGATCACTGTATCCCCATGATAAAAGACCTGCTATAATTAGTAATCCAAACCAATTTTTTGGTCATCTCTTGGTTCAATGAGTAGTAGATACCAACCCTATGGAGACAACAGAATTGAACATAAATGTGGCAAAATTTACCAAAGCACAGATCGATAAACTGATTAAGGAAAGTGACAAACTAAAGAAGGAGCTAGCAAATCAAAGAGAAAAAAAATCTTCCTCCTCCACATCAGAATTGTACTCCCCATGACTTGAAAAATATAAGAGACTGCTTGATGCAGCCTACTGGAAGAATTGCCATCTGAAATCCCAGGGGAAATGCAAAGAATTGGAGAAAGAAGTAAAAACCATCAAATATAACACTCTATCTAAAATGATAAAATAAAGGTTCAATAAAATGATGAAATGTGCTATTGAATATTGGGAAGTATTCAAACAGACACGCATTGCATTGGTGGAGAATGAACAATTGCAACCTAGAATGATGGATAAAAAAAAGGAGCTCCTAGATAAGAATGTCATGAAAGGAGAAATATTGCTGACATATAACAAGTTGGTAGAATCACATAATGGATATCATAATAGGCTTAGGGAAGATTTCGACTGCTTTGATTCAGTCCCACTCCCGACACTTCATTTTGGCATTGGAAATCCGCGAGAATATGATGATTGGAAGGAAGAGCTTGTTGGGCTTCTGACTGCTATGTTGCAAGAAATAAATGATGAGGTTATGGTTTTACAAAACACTCATAAGCAACTTGAAAAAATAATGTCTATGGAATATGATATGAAAGAGGCGATCTCTAAAATGGACACCTATGCTGAATAGGAGTACATCCATCACCTCTCTGCAGTCAATATGTTTATTAGCCAAACTGTAGATGTGTTAGAATCATATCCAATGTGACAACCATCAGATTCAGAGGAATAATGCCAACCGACAACATGATGAGCACCCTATCATGGAGTAGAAGCCTTGAACATATCTTAGGTGGTTAGTGGTCACATGCTTCTGCTTGGAGATTAACGGATCAGTGCATTCACATGCGACATTGTTTTATTTATAATTTGAGTTTTGTTTAGTTGTCAAAACTTCATGAATTTTTGCAAGGGGTTTGTAGCTTGTTGCCTCTCATATATAAGAGAGATCAAGACCCCAATAGGAGATCAATGGATCATCACATCATTTTTAACTAGACTTTAGAGTAGAAAATAGTAAGAAGATAGATAATAGATTGCACCAATTCGCCCATCCATCTCATATCATAAACTATTTTTATAATGCATATCATTTGAACTTTGAAGATCAATACAATGGAGAAGGTTACACATATTTACTGATTTCCTTTCAAGTGTTCAATTGTTGTGGATTCATATGCTTATCAGTTATTAACTTATTTGGCTGTCTCCAAAGTGGATGTTTATGTTATTCAAATTGAGTGTGTGGAAGTACAATTAATTTGTTAGTACATTGAATTTGAATTCTTTAGGAATAGGGGTTGTGACCATGGGGTTTTAGATTTATTTATGGACATGATCATTGATCAAGTAGTAATGTGGGCCACAAAATGGATCTTTTCACACAAATCTTTGCAATTTGTGCTAATCATAAAATCAAATCTAGTGTATTTTTGCAGTATGTGGGATGTGGGTGAGGTGTAAGTTGGTGGATACTGATCAAGATTTTTGGTCAAAACATAAAAGAAGCTAACAGTTCAACATCCATAACTTAGAAGCTCTACCAAGAAGTAAATATAATGAGATAATAGTTCAACATCCATAACTTGGAAATGGAAGCTCTACCAAGAAGTAGATAGAATGAGCTAACAGTTCATCACTAGTTCAAATGTTAAAATAAATAATACATAATCTAGATAATTGAACATCATCACATTACTGAAGTCTGAATTTGAGCTTTTTAATTGAATTTCACATGAAGGAGTACATATTGGCATTGGCAATGCAAAATCTTCCCAATGCCCAAAGACAAGTCTGCACAGAGTTGAGTTGGAACTTCGAAACTCATATTATCAAAGATTGAAAATAATAAATCAAGTCACTATATCAACTTTTCTAGCAACTTTCATTCTTCAAGTGGTGGAATTGCCATTTGCTCTAACTGATGTTTGACTTGAAGTTTTGTTAACATTTCATGATTGTAATTGGAAATGGAACCTGTCTTGAATTCTTTAGTCAATTTTGCATTCAAGGTTATTAGTGTTCTTATGGAATCCAAATAGTTCACATCTTGGTTCTGAGGAAACTGGTCCAAATCAATCTTCCTTGCAACTTTCATCTTCTTTCTGAAACCATCCTTCCCAATTAATTGCTCATTTGTGTCAAAATCCTCTTGAAAACCAAGTTCTATGAAGTTCCTTACCTTTTCATCCACCACCTTCATCTTGTTTGCAACCAAATGCAAATATTCCTTTGTTCTAGAAATTCTCAAACACTTTTCAATGATAGATGACAACTTCATTGAGGTTTCAATCCGATTAGTAATCCCTTTTGATTTCAGATCATTGTCACTAGCTTTGTAGACTATTTGTAGAACTTCATTTGCAGATTTCTCTAATTCCAACACCTTTTTGTTGTCCACTAAATATTTGTTGAGCTTCTTATAATGTTGTTTGATAGCATCAATCAATTGAAACATGTCACACAAATGATCAAACCTCCGCATTATTTCATCCCAGATATTTTGTTTCATATGCCTCACTATATCTCTACAAAATGTAGATAACTTATTTTGAGAAGACTTAATTTCTTCTTTTGCTTCCGTCAGCTCTGTCTCCAATCTTTCAATTGTTTTTCTCTGTTTCTCCAATTTTTTTTGCCACTATGCATTTCCATTCGCAATGCTTACTCTTAATTTTTCTAAAGTGGATTTTTCCTCATCATATTTCTTGTTGCTCTCATCTAGTCTTCACTTCAGGTCATTCACTTCTCTCTCATTTGATTTATCCTCTTTGCTTGTTGATGTAGAGGCAGATTTTATTATCCTTTTTTCTAATTCATTGCTCTTGTTATTTGTTGCTTTCCTCTTTGCTTTCTCACTTGCTAGGTCTACCTGTAACTTTTCTATTTGGATCTGCAACCTTTTCTTCTCTCTATCTTGCTTTAGCAATGATGTGTACACCAATTCATTGTTCTTCTTTGATACATTAATTTTGTCAGTATTTTTCAGGCCAAAAAAATCCAATTGAAAATTGGTTACCTGGTATTCAGATCGATCCATCTGATTTGTTGGTTTGTTTTGAACTGTGGGAACAACAATTGTGTACTCCATGATTTATTTATTTGCGTCAAATGTGGGTAATACCATGGTTGTTGCAGTCTCTGAAGTTATAGCAGACAGACTCTCCATCAATTGCTTCTTTTCTTTTTTATTCAAGTCTAATTTCTTTTTAAACTCTTCGATGAAATCATAAGCTGGGGAGGCAGGAACGATGGAATGCTTGAATGGCGAAGGAATAGGAGTACTTGCAGCTGCTAATGATGTTGCACCCACACTAACTGGATTTGTGGGAGTGTCTGGAAATAACTCCTTTGTGGCACTGGTGGATCCATTGATAGTGTGACTTGGACCTGTCAAAATCCTTTGCCTCTTGTGATTGCCTTGATCACCTGGTGTTTTTGTGGTATATTTTTTTGTTTTCCTCTTAATATTATGTGTAATTTGTCATTGTAGCACATGTTGACCACTACTAGTACTACTACCCATACCATCGCAACCAATGGCACTCCCAGTTGCACTAAGCTATCCACCAAGGGCATGTCCTAGTTGTGATTGTATCTAACCATGAGGATAAGGACTAGAAGCTCCAACAAATTGAGTTTCACTTGTATCCCCTTGGTCTACTTTTTCACGTCCAAGCCCAAGGCCAGATTTATCAACTATTTTTCTATGCTCAACACTTTGTATTGTCCAAGGGCCTTGTCCTTTGGACCCCAAAGGACCACCTTCATAACCAATTTTTTCAAGTATGGCTGCTCCTGAAGTATATGTTGAAGCATATTCTTCTTTTGCAGCCTCACTTAAACCAGGTTTGTAATTGGCATGGATTTGTTCTTCTTCTTGCCTATCAATATCATCATCAGATTCATCACGTTCATCAGGATGCTCTATATTCCACAATTTTCTAAACTCTTCATCTTCTTCGTTAGCATCATTCTCTGCAAGAGCTCTTGGATCACCTAGGTCCTTCCTCATAGACCAAAAGGCAATAATTTTTTATCATGACCAATTTTTATCTATAACCTCCTTCTCTAGAGAACCTGGAATTTTTACTCTACTAGATGGTTTATCACTTTTTTCATAAAAAAATGTTGTATGCCCTGATTGTCTTTTAGTGCAATGCCATAATTTCTACTAACAATTATTCAAAATAAATACCATTCTCAACAACACTTTTCTCCATTGCTATTTTGACCTCATCCCAAGAATCCTTGTTTCTCAAGTTTTCAAGAGAGGGTTTACTTTGATGTTGAATTCTATTTGCAACATTCCTATTGGCCACAATCATTGATTTAATGATGTCACATGGATCATTCTGCCAGTGAAAGATAGCATCAAATGCAAAAAAAATTAAAAGATTATGTGCCACACCAAATGATTTTCTCTCAAATGTGAACCCTCCACATGAAAAAGGTAAAGAAGGAAATAAGGTCTTCTTTTGTTGACTGAGAAAGTGTAGTTCATCAACACTCTGCACCTGCCTTACATATTCCAATGTAAAAACCATTTCTATCACATGTATTGGAAGTTTGTATGGTTGTACTCTCGATCCATAAAATCTTAACACAATATATTCTTCCATTAAGTACCAATCAGCCAATTGTATTTCTTTTCCTAGTTGCATGCAGTTTCTACATGACATAGGCAATCTAGGCATTGGAGTATTTGTAATTACTTGATGCAATGGAGCTAAAAAGTAGTCTACAAAATGACTGTAGTTCCTTCGAGAATCATGCATCCTTATCTCAGTGGTCCATTCATATACTAGAGCCAATTTTTTTTCCTCCGCATTACTATAGGGCTGAATCTGAAGCTTGATGGTCTGAAACATTCCTCTAAATTTGAATAGAAAAAGATAGCACAAGTAGCTTGTGAACCTAAATGTCTTTGTGGAACCTGCTTTAATCATTAAAAATTGTTTATGCATGGATTCTACAATGTGCTGAGTATAATTATATTTGATATGTTCATCAACATAATGGATATTATATATCATTTCAAGGAGGCTTGCACCCACTTCCAAATTGCTATCCAGACTGAGGCAAAATGCTAGCATGGAAATAGTATCCCGAACCCACGGTTTAAAAATATCCAAATTATAAGGAGGCTTATGATCACCTTTCAATTTGTTTCTATCCATAACTATTGTATTTAAGAAATCATTTTTCAGCCTTTCTTCCACTACTTCATAATCACTAGCAAGCTTTTCTAGGTCAATGTGGTGGTTTCCAAATTCTTCGGTTGTAAACCCCAACACTTTTCCAAGTTCTTATACATTAATGAATAACAATTCTTCTTGGTTATCTTTATTAACAATTTATCTTTTCTTATCATCATAATTTTTGGCATAGACCATGATAAATTATGGGCAAGGGAAAACTTCATGTAACATCATGCGCCCTAATCCAGTTACCCACGGTGCACTGATACTATCAACTTGCTTTTTCTTTGCAGCCTTATTCTGAGATGTAAATCTAAGTTCTGAGGTACGCCTACCATAGATTTTAGGATCATAAATATCATGGTACCCATTGGTGAAACCTGGGGTTTTAAGCA
Organism: Sequoiadendron giganteum; assembly: GCA_007115665.2. NCBI lineage: Eukaryota > Viridiplantae > Streptophyta > Pinopsida > Cupressales > Cupressaceae > Sequoiadendron > Sequoiadendron giganteum. Next base: position 291,628,927 of record CM021107.1, read on the forward strand.
ATTATGCATAATGTATTTTTTTATCGGACATTGCTCTAAGTCTAGTGGTACTGGTGGTAGACATGCTTATACAAATCTGAATTTGTGAAATTTGAATTCCCTAATAAGTAATACCTATAAGTCCTCCTTAATTTTAACAAATTCTTGAGTCTCTAAACCCAAACTTCAAACTTTCAAAAAATAAGAATTTAAGAAATGTCAAATGATGAAACATAGCCGCATGAATTCTTTCACTTACCCAGATTCTGAGTCCCAACTCTTGAAAAATGGAATGGCGTTGTTGGAAGTGGAACTATGGAATCCAAAATAGGGTGATGCACTGCAATGAGCAATCTGAAGTGTGAAGACTTTAAAAATCACTATACAATTTCAAAGTGCAAAGTGTTTTAAATGCTTTTTTTCTCATAATTGGAACGTTAAATTGAATGAAACGTCTTAGGAGTTAGGTCTACAAGTCTACAAGAGTACAAGTTGCAAATTCTTAACCATTGATCTTTCTAAATCTAATGGTTATAGGGTGATTCGAGAGGTTTAAGTTGGGAAGCCCATCGCCCTGTGCATTTCATTATGGAATACAACTACAACCATACATCAAATGTTCATCCAACGGTTGAAACTTGAGTAATTTATGAATTATGATATTTTTAAAAATAAACATTAATCACTTGATAGTTTGAGTTGACACTTAGCAGTTAGCAGTACAAAGTGCTTTAAATGCTTTGTTTCTTGAAATTGGAACATTAAAGACAAAAGTGAATGACACGTCTTAGGTCTACAAGTTGCAAATTCTTAATCTTAACCATTGATCTTTCTAAATCTAATGGTTATAGGGTGATTCCAGAGGTTTAAGTTGGGAAGCCCATCGCTCTGTGCATTTAATTACGAAATGCAACTACAACCATACATCAAATGTTCATCCAATGGTTGAAAATTGAGTAATTTATGATATTAACTTAAAAAAATAAACATGACACATGTGTTTTAAAGTCAATACCATAGGCATCGGTCTAACAATGCTTTATCGATGGAACCCCCATCACAACCCCGTCGATGGCCCGAAGGAAGAATCATAATTCATAAGGTGCACTCCCCGATATATCGATAGAATTAGCAAAAGTAAGCACATCGTTGTAACACATAAAAATCGGTGGAATGAATGATTGCATTCCCCCGATGGCCCGATATAACCATGAATTATCAAGTGCATATTGCATAAAGTATATTACTTAATTTCTCAAAAGAAAAAAACTGATTTCAATATATTAAATTATTAATAGACACTGAAGTTCCGAACTCAGAAACCAACTCTTTACTCTTAAGCCTAAATGAATAACGAAGATTCAAGGAATCAAGAATAACACAACACAACCATTTATTTTATTGCAACTGAATTTCAATGTCACATTATTATGTATATTTTTATAGACGAGTAGCACTGTAGCTCCTGTTTTGTATAAATAACATATGTCAGTGTGTCACTTTAGTACTTTACATAGACAAAATTTAATAATTTATTCCAAGTTTTTGCTTGTTACAATGGATTACAAATCGATTCCAATTTCCAAGCTTTGCTACTGAAAACTTACTACACATGTAACTCTAAAAATAAATGCATGATTCCAAGCTTCTACTGGTGGATTTTCCAACCATGCTGGGGAAAGGGAGTTCCAATCAATCCTGGGGAAATGGGAGCCGTGAAGATAAAAAATGTACTTATCCCCTTTGAGAACCAGAGCCATGCTAGGGAAATGGGAGTTGTTAGAATACAGGAGGAGAAGAAAATATGCTCCCATATTTTACCTACAGCCTCTATGCATTGGGATAGCACTTATCTCCATCAGAGCTCCTCATCCTGGTTCAAAACCCGTCTGAAAATTTAGGTTAACCAAATCAACTTCTTTCCAATTCCACCCATTCTAAACTTGAAGGAAATTCATCTTTTACTGATTACTATGTAACTACATAACTGTAGGTAGGATAATTTACAGTATCCCCAATACCGCATCATCTTCTTCGTGAATCCTTATTAACCCTAGAAAATAAAAACCCTTATGGCACTATCTACTAATCACTAAATCACTATCCCTATTTATGGGCCACTAGTGTCGCTACCAGCCTGTATAAAAATGTTTAATTTGATTAACATTTGGCTAGTGGCTACGTGCCAACTTGAACTATACCTCAAGCTGAGAAGCTGTCAAAATCACTCAAATTTCAAACGATATGAAGTCATTACAAATCTTGTTTCATTAAAGCTATGATTTGTCCAAGAAATTGCTTTGGATGTTCATATTACATATGGCATTAATCGCCGCCAATGCCTGCACTAGTAGTACAACAACCACACTTTCTTCAAAAAGAATGAGAATTTCAATTAAATGAAATGTACAATGTCGAGGCATTGAAAAGACAGAATGAGTGATGAGCGATGAGCCTTGATCTCACCACATGTCCACATCTAACGGTTATAGTGTTATTCTAGAGGTTTCAAATCGCAAGTCTAGTGCTTCAGAGATTTACTTCCGGAATGCAACTACAGTCGTCCATCGAACATTCAACGAACGACCCCTATAATTTTTCGTTGGCATATCTGTTTATTTTGCCACTAGATTTTTTTTACTATTTAGAGATTCTTTTCAATTCGCCAATGAAAATATATTTTTTGCTTTGAAAAAAGGTTTTAATTGCCAATGGAAAAACAATTTTGGTTTGAAAAACGGTTTTATTCGCCAATGAAAAATATTTTATTCTATTAAAAAAATTTGCAATTCGCCAAGATTTTCCACGAACCTCCAGGGATTATAAAAGATTCGCCAATTGGGATTTCTTTTTCCTGTAAAATAAAAAAAAAATCGCCAATAGAATTAATATTTTTCATCAGGAAGTATACCGGATTCGCCAGGATTTTACACCTGCGTCGAGGGGGGGGTTTCTTAAATTTTTCTCTGGTAAGTTTACAATACTCATTCCCGGAATGAGGTAGATCAAATAAATATGATTACATATTACAACCCACCACCTCGAATACAACTGATGAGTGAATTGATTACAAATACCAACTGGAATAAAATACTTCAAGATAATGGAGTGAAACCACTGGCATCCACGAGCTCTCCAACTAGAAAACCTCACCATCATGATCTATAAACCAAGGGGGACCCAACGACGTAGGGCACACGTTCCTCCCAACCAAGTGGTACCCGTAGGCCCACCCCCTATGCTAAGAGACAATAAAAAGGATACATGGACAATACCTACAACCTCTAGACTCCGATCGACTCATACTAACTCGACCAAATACATGATTCTAACAAATAGAAGGTCACACTGCTTCCAGTTAACACAATCCATAACTTAACAAAACCCACATAAAGTTGACCTAGGAGAAGTGTCACAAACGATACATGAGTTACCCGTCAGATCTTTCTAGATCCCGACCCCCATCAAGTTGCACCCTCCTATTGTCCACACGTGGCACAAGACCACTCCAACAAGGAGGAAACAAATAACCAAACCACTCTATCCAAATGAGGAACAAAACAACCCCATTCATGGAAATCGGGTAACATACTAAAAATGACAACCGCATTGCCCAAGGGAACTAAAACAACTAACTTCACAACACGACAACCCCCATCCAACTAAGAAATTCAGGAAGACTTACATATAAAAGACACACTTAACCCATTTCCCAACATGCAACTAGAAGACATAGTTACAACAAGACATTCTACATGATAAATAAATCTAATGCTTGGATTTACTAAATCCATTTCCAATCAGTAGAAAGCTTTTATAATAAATTACCGACTTCACTAACTAATCAAAAATCCCTTCATAATCGGAGGAACAATCTAATTTAATTTAATTGAATATTCGATTTCCTCCAATATATTACATCATTAAAATAAATTTTTCATTCTAAATCTTTAATTATTCATTTGCATGTAACCAATATTTAGAACTCAATAAATATACATTTAAAAGTATATAAGCATGCAACATATAGACATCCCATATTTATCCATATATTTAATTATATATATAAAATATACATACATAATTATATTTTAATATATAATTATGTATATACACTTATGATATATATTCATTAAATATATACTTAATATTTTACAAACCACATATAAAATAAATAAATATATATATTAATATATATACACATTATATATACATAATATATACGTATATATATACATATATATACTCAATGTGTATATATATATAATATTTATATATTCCATATTAAAACTTTAACTGTTATCGAAATCCGCAAAATAAAATAAAAATGAACGCATTTATTTCCGCGTTTTAAACGAGACAACTGAAATCCTTTACAGATGGGAGGGTCGGTTGTACTATGTACAGACCGGCCACCCCATCATGGATGGGAGAGGGCAATGCTCCCTATGGGGCAGCATGTCCCCCTATGAGGTGGGCACACTGCCTCATAGGCAGCACTTCTCCCACCATCAAGTGTGGGCGATGGGGGTTTGACCTCCTCACCAACCACCAATAAAATTAAACACTCAACATTTCATTATATTTTAATTTTGAATTTCATTTTTTAATAACACAAATAAAATCCGACTTTTCCAGAACAGTTTCTTCGTACGACGATATTAAAACCCATAATTTTTTTAAAAGATTTTCAAAAAGTAAATTTTTATATATATATATATATGTATGTGTATTTTTTTATACATATTATATATATATGTTCAAATATATGTATATATATTATATATATAAAGAATTTCACATACTAATTTTAATTGGGAAAATTTTCTCAAAAACACATCTACGGAATAAATTGTGCAACTTTCCAGAAAATACCCAAATTTCACAAAGGATTCTACAATAAATCTTTCAAATAGCTTTCTCAAATTCAAAAACAGAGAAAAGAAAAGACAAGCTATAAGAAAATCTTAATTCCTTCCAGAAGCTTTCAATAAATTTCCACATTTCCTCTCGATTTTTTCCACGGAAAATTTACAAATACAGAAGTTTTACAATTCTTTTCCCTACAGAGGTTTTTAATAATTTCTACACAGATTTAAACACTAAATTTTTCTCTAAATCTAAATTTGTTCTCCTTAAGATTTATTTCACTGTTTAAATCTAATAATTTCTCAAATATCTCAAATCTTATTCTTTGGTTTCACTGTAACCAAAATTTCCTACAGAGGTTCTAGATTTCTTCACGGAAATCACATAAGCTTTAAATTTTTCTTTTCTTAAATAAATTAAAATTTCTACTACAGATGTAGCACAATAATATTCTACAGTAATACAATTCCAGTTAAAACTTTAAACCAAAACAATAATATAAAAATGGAACCTATTTCAACGAAGCTTTTGAAGTATTGAAGTTTTTGATGTCAAGCCTCTTCCAAAGAATCCAAATTACCGAGCACAGTATTGAGTCCAACACCCCAACAATCTATCCCAAACAAATCCAAAAATGCAAATGGTTCACAATTTCCTTACAATCCAAAAATTCCATTCCAATTTTTCCCCAGCAAGCAAAATCCTCTTCTCAAAATTTTCAACCTCCAAAAATATCCTCACCTTTGCCGTGAAGAAACCAAAGCCAAGATTCTCTATGGGAATTAATTTTCCAACAAATTAATTAATTAACTCCAACTTGCTGGCAATTAACAAATATCTTTTAACAACCCTCAAATAATTTATCAAAGTCTTTTTTGCATTTTTTTAATAATTTCACATCACAATTTAATTTCTAATTAAATTTAATCAATTAGTCTATTTGCTTATTACATAAGTTTAATCAATTAATTTATTTAGTTAATAAAATAAATTTAATCCCAAGGATTAAATTACTTTACTAACTAAATTAAATTAAATAAAAGCTTCCAACAATATTATTTAAATTTCGTTAAATAAATACTAAAATCATTTAAAGCATAGTTTAACATTTATTTTCAAAACATAAACCTTGTAGAATTAAATAGTAATAAACAAGGCAAACAAAGACACATCGAACAAAGACTGATGACACACTGTGGCTAGGGTGTAGACTTGACACAGGTAACCTAGCTACTATCTCCCAATCAACATACCATTGGGTCGACACACTCAAACCTGTAAAGCCAGGTGGAGTTGATGTCATGTACTTGCAAACATGTATCCAAGACATCAATAGCACATGTATATAAAATCATCATAAAACACACCGTGAAGAGGAAATCACAGAATCACAGGGCATTCGCAAGTGAGTCATGCAATCTCGTCCCCTTCACCAATACAGTATCACCAAAATGACACTTCCATCATTAATGAAACTCATGAGCAATAATCATGTCATAATAAACCAACATTATTCTTAATCAAAGCATGTCAAGTATAACATCAAGGAAAGTACATCTCTTCACACACATAGTTCGTGTCGCTCTATAAGAAATGATAAAATAATAAAGCATCATAATCTTACATAAGAGAAAAACAAAGGGGTGTTACAAGGTTGCTATTTAATTAGGGTGGATTTATTATTGTTTTATGTGATTGGGAAGGTTGGTAGGCTCATATGCTCTCACCTTGGGAAACCTCGATGACAAAAAAGCCAGACCCATCCACTTTTATGTTTACTTATTAGAGGGCCTACCTTGGTGGGAAAAAATAATCACCCCAAGGGAATGACCCAATCAAAAAGCCAAGCTACTCCGAACTAGTATATAAATTTGAATGCTGCTGGAAATCTGTAGTATTACAGGTGCAGATGTGCTATGCAAACAAGTGATTCCCTTAGGACCCATGTGGTACGTTACAAATTGTAGAGCATAACCTCTACACAATGAGAGTCCTCCCTATCGGAGCTAAAATTGCCTCATGTATAACCACCTGAATGGGTGTCCTGATTAAAAAACTTCTATCTATTGGTGCAAGAACTATCGTTCTAAAGATGACCCACATTATACACACAATCTAGTAGTAGAGATCACAAATTCGTTTCTCATTCGGGAATTTAGATATTGGTGCACTCGAGAAGTGTATGTCGTGGAGTGGAGCCAGTGCCACTAAGATCCTAATCCATCTGCTCTAGCTAGTGCAGTTGGAGGTAACTCTAAGTAGGAGTCCAATGGATATTGTCCTTGCCAGCCTTAAGATTGTAATTGTCTATTTATTTATTTCAAACACATTGCTTGGCATTTATTATGTGTGTGTTCAGTCAGATTTGATCAAACAAAAACATCCAAAATTCAATCCTAAACAAGTCATAAAAAATTTCAAAACTTAGGATCAGTTCACTGTTCAATGCATCTATCACACAAAAACCCACATCTGACATTCTGAGTCGCAAGTGTTTAAATCAAAAACACATCTAACATAATGAGTTACAATTTCTACAATCTGCAATATATCTGATATTGTAAACTGCATTTGTGAGCCTCTGTGACACATCTGACTTATTGAATCACATTTACAGTCTAGAACGACACATCTACCTATCACAAAATATCTTACATTTGACAAACTAGAAACTCAGAAGATTTACTATAGGATTTCACTATTTGATATACCCTTCACTATAAACTTGATCTAGACCTATGACTTGCTCATACTTGGGTCCATCCTTAATTTTCCTAAATAGTTTCATCATTAAATTACCTATATTATCCTTGGCATACTTAGGAAAATCCTTGTGCATAACACATTGTAGACCTTAGGGTAGATAAACTGTCTTACCTTGATTGAAAACATTGATTCAAATATGATTGCCCTCGACATATCATTTTACAAATTTTCCTTTGTCATCTTAGTGGAATATATCAAACTCACCAAGCTAGTTTGAATTCCACCCAGTCAACCTATCACTTAGTTTTTCTGGTATTGATCCTAAAACATCATTTGCAAGCTTAGTTGGAACTTTACATAAAACTTGGTCAGTTAGTGACTCATCCCTTAGTTATCCAAAGTTGTTGACATATAGTTTGCCTTATACCTTAGTCATTCCATGTCATAATTTATGCCAAAGTACCAAAAACATAGCTTAACTTTCACATCCTAGATATTTGCATTTTTAGACATTATCTTAGGTCATACCTTATTCTCCAAAAAAAAAAAAAAAAAAACTTAGGTAGTTGCATACCCTACAATTTTCAAATTTAAAGGTCATCCTCCTTTGAGCAAGTCCTATCTTATGGTCCAGACCAGATTACAAAAGAGACGATTAGAAATGGACCCTTCACGACAACATGATGAGCTTTACAATCCCAATAGAAAAATGAACCTCGATCCTACACCTCACCAAGTCAACAACAATACCACACACATTGGATCGAAATCACAAGAACCTCTGAAGTTTAAATCATATGTTAACCCATTTGAAAATTTCCTCATGAGAGACCACCAAGGTCATATCATTGTTGAGGAACTTGAGACAGTATCCTAGGATCTTGAGGTTGCTAAATTTTTTGATGAGCTCATCATGCTTGACCCTAAGATATTTTTAGCCAAACTCTTAGAGGATGGAGTTAAATTACCACTTGGATTTGACATAAACATGCTACAGGCGATGCCTTCACCTAGAAATGTCTCAAAACCAAAGCTAGGGTCATATGATAGATATTCCATAGAATGTTACACCTCAAGTAAACCTCAATATACCTTTGGGAGGAGCTAGATAGAGTGCTTCACTACTCCCGCTTTTTGGATGCCCTCAACAACTCCACCTATAACATCATATGTTACACAATCCATGACATAGGTTGCGACCCAATCAACATCAATGCCTATAACACATTCAACAACATAATCGACAAGCACTAACCCATTTGGGACCTCAACAAACACTATGAATACCTCCTCAAAATATCCTAATGGACACAAGAGAATAAGATTTTTTGCATTTAGGACCCACACCCACGGTTAATGTCAAGGGTACCACATATAGTCATGCTATTCCCCAAAGCAATGCTATACAAGGACAGCAAGGCACACATATGTTGCCTCATGCAAATTAAGAACAACTAGGATTTTGATCAAATACATTTACATCAAACACACCACAACAAGGTACCCATGCACAACCCAGAGGTAAGAACACACAAGGGAAACCCAATATGAACACCTCATATACGCATATACCTTAGGTGCAATAATAGATGCCTCCATAAACCTACCATGTACCTCTGCAAAATGTGGAACACAACAATACAAATGACATACCAAACCCACAGGTGGATGCTCTAACTACACAAATGCTTACTTTACAGAAACAAGTTGAGAACATGCAAGTAACAAAGAAAAATCCTACAACATGCAGGACTTGTATCTGTATCCATTTGATAGGAGTATTTGCATGCCTCCTTTTCCACAAGGATACACAATTCTGAACTTCCCAAAGTATAAAGGGACAAGCAACCTAATAGAGCACATCAGATAATTCAACATGACTTGCATTGTAGAGCATACATACTTGATGAAGTTATTCCCTAGAACTCTTACAAGTGTCACACTTGAGTGGTTTTCATGATTACTTGGAGGCATACACACATGGCCCAAGTTAGCCAAAAAATTTGTACACAAGTATGCTTTTAACATCAAAATTTATATCATATTAGCCACCTTATGTACCTCGAAACAAGAAGATATAGAGTCCTTTATCAAATACATCTAGAGATGGATAAACTTGGTGAGCTGATGCTAGGTAGAGATTCCTGAGAAACAAAAGGTGGACATGTTTGTCGAAAACCTCTTAGATTCTTTAAAATATCCCTTGCAAGTTCATTGTTGTGGGTGCACTTTGCAGACCTAGTTGAAAAAGGAACAATGATTGAGAAATCACTTGTCACTAAAGGTGCCCTTAAGCTCACTAAGAGTACAAAAAATCAACACACGTTCAATGAAAAAAACAAATACTAGTCTTGAAACAAAAATATCACAAATAACGGGGTTGTGGATACCAAAGCAGTAAACAACACTAGTCCTATTGTCACTTTGAGAGGACCTAGAGAATCAACAACTACACCACAAACCCCTACACCAACGAAAAATTCCATACAAAACAATCAGGGACTAGGACAACAAAGACCACCTAGGCAATATGTTAAACATGAATACACTCCCCTCAAAGAACCTATTGAGTCGATACTGAAGAAATGTGTTCAATCAGGTGTCATACAACTACAAGAACCCATGCCTTACATGTCTAAATTTAAACCGTATTGGTGGGATGATAACGCCTTTTTTGAATACCACAAAGGTAAAGGACATAAACCATCCACTTCTAGACAACTAAAAAAAATTATTCAAGACCTTATCGAAGAAAAAGTAATCAAGGTAGAGGGACAACAACAACACACTTCCAATAAAGATCACACAATTTACAAGAATCCTCTTCAAGAACATGGTTCAGGGAAAGCCTCTGATTTAGGTACTAATAACAATAACTCGGCCAATTATATGACTATTGGATATAATTACACCAAAATCCTCCATCGTCAAGCTCCAGATGAACATATCAACACCATTACCATCAAGAAGACCCCAAAGTACACTATAAACACTCGCATAACTAAAATAACCATACTTGGCCCTTCGCCTCCCAAGTAGTCCCAAGCTAAAGGCCATTTTAACTTGTCGGATCAGCTAGGAAAACCCCAACACAAATATCCATACTAGATCTACTATGAACATCACCCGAGCATAGGTCCATCCTAGATAGGATGCTGAAAGAGACCATTGTCCCAAAAAACCTCAACGTCGACCAATTTCAAGCCATGGTTGGATTCTTGGTGAGCTCTCACCATGTTACCTTCTCTAAAAAATACTACTCAACCCAAAATATGAACCATAATGACTCACTACACATTGAAGCCTTTATCCATCGACATATGATCAAATGAGTCTTGATAGACGATGGAGCGAGATTGAATGTTTGTTCCCTAAAATTGGTTAAGACAATGTGTTTCTCTAAAGCATGTGTGGATAAGACAAAGAGCATAGTCATAAAAGGTTATGGTGATGTTGAACGAACCTTCGAAGGCATAATAACACTTCCACTACGAGTGGGACCCATAATGTTGGATACAACTTTCCAAGTATTGGATCTATAAATCCCTTATAATCTTCTCCTCGGTCGACCATGGATTCATGCCATGAAGGCCGTTCCATCCACGTATCATCAATGTCTAAATTTTCCCTACAACGACACTAAAATTATTATCCAAGGTGATCTTGATCCCTTTAGGTATTGCATTAACCTAAAAGGAGTCTCAAAATGTTAGGTGCCACTGAACTATGAAGCCTCAATGTCAAACTCGTCCAAATACATTGATCCATATTCATTGACTAAAGTATCCACTTCATCTACCATACCATCAAACCCCAAGGTCCAAGTCCATGATATGGGATGTGGAGAATACCGAATGAACAAGCTGCAGATAAATGACAATGCTACTACTACTAAAGATAATCAAATTTCTACTAATGATGTCAAGACTACTTCAAAAGCTACACAAATAGGTGAACATTCTTGTTTTGATACCTCTTGGGACCCTGATGACGTACTCACCTTCACCATATCCATTGCTGCACAAAATTTTCATGTACACGATAATCCCATGTTTGACTAGGATATATATGATAATCTACTCTTTGAGCAAGTCCTGTTGAGGATATCCACACATCATCCTTCCATACTACCTATCCTAGGTTAGGGCATGTCCCCCCTACTTTCACCTCTACCAAGTCATCTTGCAAAGTTTTTAAGGATGTGCAATTCTTCGTTGACATGAATGGTATTGAAAAGGCTAGTCCTAAAGCCAACATTGTTGACATAGTCACTCCCATTCATCTGATAAGCATTCCAATCACTCCATTCATTCCACTCCCATCCATCTGCATCATATACATGGATCAACAAGTCATATCTAAAGAAAAGGACAAAGGAAAAGTTCGAGAATCAAAGATAAAAATGTCCTCTTCCAAAGGAGATCAAGAATCAAAAGACATGCTAAAAAGAGGAAATAAAGCAAAGTCCTTTAGCCAAAACAAAAATCTATTGGACCAATAAAAAATACAAGTCAAGAATGAGCAAGAATGTCAGACACATCCTCTAGCCAACATAAAAAGCTAGTGGTTGCACCAAAAATAAAAATCAAAAGAGATAATTAGAAAGCATTAGTCTCCAAGAATGCTCCTCCATAAAAAATTTACTGGGGGAATCTATCAGTGCAAAAATTCAAACAAAGAGCTTGTTGGTCCAAGGTTTTCATCTCTATCACTTTCACCCATTCCATACATTTTGTTCAATCCGTCCACATTCGCTCATAATAACACCTCCATTGGTGATGTATTTCAATGTGCCTTTGATGACGACCCCTCGATGTACTCTAGCTCATCGATCACCCAAAATCCTTGTCATTTGAAGCTTCATGGCCCATGTAGTGTGCATATTAGGGATCATACCATAATGACTTTCATCTACTAATTATATCACCCATCATATTTTCCACTTGCATTTCGTGTCCAAATTAGGTCCTTTTATCCAACACGGTCATCTGAACAAGATCCAAGCATCACTGTGATGTATTGGTTTTACACATAGCTTCAAAGAGCTCAGTCAAAACCACAAAATACAAAAAAATGAAAAATGGAAAAAACCAAAAAAATAGTAAAGAGAAATAATCCATCCAACAGTGAAAACCATCTCAATGGCGCTTAGGATAAGTACCATGGTGAAAACCTGGAAAATAGGCACCATGTGTAGACAATATTCTCTTTGTCGTCTATTATCACTTCACAGGGTCTTTTCACCTTGACCCATATTAATATAATTGTCCCTCCTTCATTTTGTGACACCCACAATAAGAGTAGTTGCTAGTCCTATGACTTGAGATCGATTGATGCTCGCAACGTACTACACATAATCCCTCTTACCATCCAATCCCACATAGTACCTGACTGGGGGAAAATACCTAACACCCATTCTTGGTGGAATAAGCCTCTAGATCTTCAAGACCTAACACACTTGGAAAACACAAAAAACTTTCAGAAAACATGCCAAAAATATGAAAATATTAAGAAAACGTGTCAAAATCCCAAAAACATCCAAATAATTAGAAAACTACAAAAACAAATTCAATGTTTGTCCTGTCAGTCTTTGTAATTGTCAAACTATGTTGCCTCTACGATTGGATGTAGGCAAGGCCATCTGTCGATTTTCCCTTGAGGCATTAGGTCAGTTCCTTCTAGGTTTGTCAAATAAAACACAATAAAATCATGACTTACTCTTTGTCAAATAAATCAAAGTCAAGTTGTGTTGAACTACGAGGTCTTTGTGTGTATAATGTAGGTAAGGCCATCAATCGATGAGCTCCCAAGGCCACACTAGGTTAGTCCTTTAGGGTTCATCACATTCACTATCACTCACATCAGATATCTTCTAATGAACAAATATTTTTTAGGTCAATCCTATCGATCAAAGTCTAGTTGAACTACGAGGCTTTTGCATGTATAACGTAGGCAAGGCCATCAATCGATGCATCCTCGAGGCCCTAGATGTCAGTCCTCTCAGGGTTTATCATATCAATCATCTCACATGGTCATACAATGGACAAATCGAACACAAGGTCAAAAACGACGCACAATCAAACTAATCAAAAAACATTCCAACATCAAATCTATCAAATCAATCATTTAAGGGTCTTCAAGATGTGTCCTTGACATCAGACTATTTTCTGTCAAAAAATTTATTCAGGATATGTATTTCCTAAATCAACTTCAAATCTATCAAATCAATCATCTAAGGATCTTCAAGATGTCTCCTTCTTGACATCAGACTCTTTTTTGTCAAACAATTTATTCAGGATAAGTCTTTCTTGAATCAACAACAAATCTATTAAATCAATCACTTAAGAGTCTTCAAGATGTTTTCTTCTTGACATCAGACTCTTTCATATCATTTGCAGGCATTCAAGATGTGTCCTTCTTGATGTTAGAACCTGTCATGCCATCTATTCAGGATGTGTCCTTCCTAAATCCCGACCTTGGCAATAATAAAGAATGACCAGTCAACCTCATCATCACCAAGTCAACCTTGGAAAACACACAAAGATCTAACACACATTTCTTGACAATATTTTTTCATTTATTTTTTAATGATTTGATATGACCATGTACCTAGCCACCTTGACGATGTTCTATGACGAATTTAGAGGAGCGACAATGTTACATGAATATATCTTACTTTTTGACTGATTGTCTTATCTTTTTGGAATTTTCATGTCACTAGCCACCTCAAGGATGTCCTAGCAACATGATTTAGAGGAGCAACAACATATCATGATGATTGTCTTATATTTTCAAAGCTGTCATTTCACTAGCCACCTCAAGGATGTCCTGGCAATAGGATTTAGAGGAGCAACGACGTTTCATGACATGTTTTCTTTGGATTATTGTTTGTGGTTTGTCTCGACAAAAAGACTAGGAAAAATTGGTTTCCGAAGTATGAGTCAGAACAATCCTTGTCTGCGACTATTTGTTTTCAGCAAAAGCATGACATTGCACACCATTGGTCTACCTCATATCATGGTGTTTCTTCTTCATTGCAATAAACTTCCCAATGATGACTAAAATGAAAATGATTAGTATAATGATAACAAAGTGATGACATATCTTTCATTCACACTAACATTAGAGCAACATACATCTTACATCCATTTTGCATAAGGAAATAAAAAGATCAAAACATTATCATATACATTTGCATAACATGATATATATATATATATATAGATAACACAATGCATACAATGACTATATGTCATAACTCACATGCATCCATTACATCATAAATCAAGTGCATCAATCATAATTAAAATAATACATCATCATCATCAAATAAGCATGAATCATAAATGAATCTTCAGTTTATCACATAAACAAACACATCATATAATCACCGCCAAAAAAAATGCATGGCATATATATATATATATATATATATATATATATATATATATTATGTCACAGTATAATATCCAAGATGTATATCAAAATTCATTGACCACCAACGAACTTTTGGCTATCCAATTACCTAATCGGGAAAATTTCCAATTGTTTATGAATTTTTCAAAAATTCATCATTTTTCCCAAGGGGGCATACCCTTACCTATTTCACACCGGGGCATGACTGGGGCATGTTATTCATTACTCTTTAACACCAACATCGAAATAACATTATGTCAAAGAGGGGAAAAATGTACACTAAAAAATGGCTTAGGCCTATGACTGCATTTTTTGCCAATTCAAGATACCCACAAAATGATTAAATGATTTTAATTATAACTTAACATCGCATTTCCTCTAATTAATTAAATAGTTTTAACCATTTAATTAATTAATTTTCATTATTCGTCTAAAATTGATTAATTAAGTAAATTACATTAATTTATCTTAATTACATCGCTAATTAATTCTAATCTCTTCTTTTGATTAATTAAATAAGTTTCATAAATTTATTTAATTACGTCATTTAATTCTAATCTCTTCTTTTAATTAATTAAATAAGTTCCATAAATTTATTTAATTAAGTCATTTAAATTAAATCATATTCTCCCACATTTAATTAAATAAATGATTATTTGTTTAATTAATTATTCTATCTTCTCACCTAAAGTGCCTCCATAACTTAAATAGTTCATTCAACTATTTAATCACGCACACACACTTCCTCCACAAAGAAAGGAATTAATTTAATAATTGATTCTTTTATTTGAGCAGATGTCTCCTACATTTTCAAGTAAATATCTCATGCATAATTCTCTCCACTCCTGACTAACATTCTCTTTCAGTTCACTTAGCTAATTGATCTATCATCTCCTTTTCATTCACACTCTCTCTCATTTATATCTCTTGAATAATCAATAAAATCAGCTAACTATTCAATCAATCTCTCAATCAAATTACTTAACTATGCAATCAAGTCCTCACACTCAATCTAGACCATTCAAATGCAAATCAATCTTGATCGTCAAATTTGTGAAGCTTCTATAAAAGAAGCTTTTTAATTCTATTTTTGGGAATCACAATCTTCAAAGTTTTGTTGTCAAAATACTTACAAGATAATATTGCACACTCACGATCTGAGGGCATTTGAGCATTTCAAAGCAAAGTTGAGGAGAATAATGGAGATGGGTCAAGCAAGCATAGGAATTGGGTGATATTGTTCTTTTTTATTGAATTCTTTTGTTGCATTGCACTTCATTATCGATTTGGGGAATCTTAGCATGATCTAGGAAATTTGTGATTGTTGTCGTTGTTTATGCTTCCTTATTCCTGTTTATTTTCCCTTATCACAGAGGCATTTAAAAAAAAATAGACTTCTTTCTGAGTGGAATCTGAATCTACAAGCCATTTATATTTTGGACATGATTTGATTCCTTTTTATGAAGCCAACAATAGTACTAAAAATTACATGCAAACATGCACCTTTCTAGCCTCATGTACACTTGTGATCTTTATAAAAAATTTACCAATTCATCAACAATATTTCAACTTTTGTAGCCACTCATACCTTCTACGGTACTTTGTCAACAAGACCAACAGACTTACGTAGCCTAGCTATCAAGTTTTTCCACACCCTATGGACTTCATTAGCAAGTTGAATTGACTTATGTAGCCTAGCTATCAAATTTTTCAACAAGATTACTTGTTTATCATCATTATTAGAAACTTTTCAACTTTGTCAATAACTACCCATTTCTTCATCAAACAACTACAATCAAATTCTACAATATGAGAAACTTTAGCACCACATGCTTGCTTTTGTAGTAATTGTTAACTTCATTAGCAATTGTTAGATTTATACAAGGGAATATTATCTTGATCCAAATAAATCAATTATTTTTCTAACCATTCCTCCCTAACTAGGGAGTTTTTTTAATCTCAAAAAACTTTAGTAGCCAGGGCTTCTTTCTACAACTCATTAAACTTAGAATTTTGCATTGTATATGGGGTCTTTGAAATCTATATTTCTATTTCAAATAGGTGTTTATTGGACATTTTATAATTTTTTCCCTTCCATAGTGGAGTTTTGAAACTTGCAATAACAAAAATTTTAAAACAAGCTCTCCAAATATCTACTCAACATAGGCAAACGTGTTTTAAATTTCAAATAGGTGTTTGCATACATTCTTTGGTATTAGAAAAAAATGGCTCTCACTGTTGCTTCTTCCGTTGTCACTTTTGTTGGACACATCTTTTCTCTTGGGAGATCTCCTACACCTCCCTCCCAATGCACTTTGTATACTCACTCTCTTCCAGATGGTGTGTATGGAACCCTCAGTCCCATGGTTTCTTTTGTGGGTGTTTCTTGAGGTTTGCCTTCTCAGCTCATGCAGGGTTTGTATGAAACTGCTGCCCATATTGGAAATATTGTTATTGATGTCAAGGGTATACAAAAGTTTGAAATTTGTCATTGATGTTAAAATATTATGTTGTCATTAATGTCAAAAGTATTTATAACATGTCATATCATCATAGTGGAGTGATTCATTTCACCAATTGGAGTGATATAGCCAAGGTAACTTGGATCAATTTTATAAGGCAATCTGAAATATTTTTAAGTAGGGATACTAGAATTAATGGGATAATATTTTTAGTTTAAATTAAAGATTTAAAATTATATATTTATTTGGACCAATTTATTCTTTTGCACTAATATGTGAAGAAAAAAATATAAATGTAAAATGATATGGACCTTCCTCATGTTGATGCCTTCATCATCTATGCTAGACGACTACACTTGGAATATTGTTTGAGGAAGCATCGATTATTTAATTAGTAACAATGGCTAAGTAAAAAAATATAATTGTCATTTTAAGGGTTTGGTGTCTAATAAGGAGAGAAACAACTTAATGAGTATGAGATGCATCAATTAGAAGACATCGTATACAATTAAGATAGTATCGATCATGCAATAAAGTCAATAAATAAATTAAGGATTGGTAATTGTTTACAAAATGCAACACTTTTATTATTGAAGAATTAAATAAGATAAAATATAATTATATTTGCAACACATAAGACAAAAATAAAAAAATACAAAAATCAAAAGCAGTGTGATATCCTTAATGAAGTGTGATTATATGTTTCAAAAAAGAGCGATTATAATTGTGAAGAGGTGCGTAGCCTTTATCATATTTTGTTTGTTATCAATAAAACAATGCTTCTGTTAGTAATGCATAATGAAGGTAGCGATGGAGATAATTTTATGAAGACAATGATTTAATAATGTTATGAAGAGGTGGCTATCATTGTTGAAAAGCAACAATATGATTTATTAATTTTTGTAATTATGTTGTTATCAAAAGACATGTCTTAACCAATAGTTATGTCTATTTGAAGAGTTGCCTCTCTTCTTAAAGATATTTAATACATATAAAAAATAGATTGTAATTTTAGAGGAACATTGTGTGGGTTGTGTGGAGAACTAAAAGATTTATGATACATACACCAGCCAAAAGACTTTGAAGAGCTATTTTTGAGAAAGATATATACAAAAGTGAAGCATATTGGAGAGAATAAATAAATTGATTTATGAGAAGAATTGTAAAGTATTTATGAGCAAATCTATGAAGAGTTCATAAGAAAATTATAAGGAAATTGTGAGTGAGTTTATGAGATTTATGAGAAGAATTAAAAGAAGATTTATGAGAAAAGTAAATAGAGATTTGTGAGCAGAATAATGAGAGACTTATGAGGATATTCATGAGAGATTTCAAGGTAGAATTGTGAAGAGTAATTTAGAGAAGACTTTTGAGAAGACTCGTGAAGGAGTTTTTCAAGAAGACAAAGACATTGTTGTGTTGAGGTTGGTGCCTACGACTTGAGGGAATTGGTGTCTCCTGGAGGTTGGTGAGTACAAATTGGATATATTGAGTTTCTTAGGGGTTGGTGCCTCAAGTAGGTTGGTGTTTACAAATTTGTAAAAATATTTTAAATATAAAACAATATTTTACCATGATTTTCTCTCGTAAGGGTTTCCACATAAATATCATGTGTTTTGTGATCTTCTCATGTGCATAATTATTGACATTGAGTAAATGATGTTGTGATTGATTAAGTTTCAATTGGTAAAATTTTGTATTATACTGATTCACCACTCACCTATCAGTATAATTATGTGCTCATCAATCCCTCTTTTGAGGCTACTATCCCTCTCGCTCATAGCTACTCTTAGGCAGCCATGGCTTTGGTTCACCTTCCTCAATGCCCCCTCCCTTGTGTCAAACCAGCCTCAATGGTGGTTTGTGGGGATGTTGTTGCCAATAATGAAGGTTTTTATGAGAGGCAAGGTTTGGTATGTCATTTTTCTAGTCTTTGGCCCTATCTTTCTGACCTGCACAGGTGGGTTTTGGATTCTTGGAGGGCCTTAGTGGATGAAAAGATTGAGCTCTTCCCATGCACTAAAGGATTCTTCATTTCTACCTTTTCTTTTTTTGAGGATTGAGGCTTGGTGTTGGGTAACCTATGGGCTTGGGGAGAGCTCTCTCTCGCTCAAACCCTAGATTTCTTCCTTCAATATGCTCACTGAACCACTCAATGTGTGTTTGGTGTGGGTTAAGCTCTCAAATCTCTCCCTCCAATTTTGAGAAGACTCATTTTTGAGGCCATTGGTAACTTTATTGGTCTATTTTGAAAGATTGATGATTCTACATATTTTATGGGGCATTCAACCTTTGCTGATATTTTGGTGGATCTTGACGTCTCCTTGCCACTTCATGAGGAGGTGGTTCTATTGGTTGGGAATCTACCCTGGTCACAATCATTGGATTATGAGGGACTCCCGTTTAGGTGTCGTTGTTGCTTCACTATTGGTCACTTGGCTTCATCTTGTTCTCTTCATTGTCATTTTGGTTTAGGTACTTGGTGGAAGGATGCTACGATTGATGATCTCTTGGATGTTTCGACTATCTCTTTTGAGGGTGTCCCTTCCTAGGATTCTGATCAAATTCTTGCTTATTACTTGGTCTTGGTGGGTCGTGAGGACCCTGCCGATACATTCATCCTCCATTGGGTGTGTCTCCTTCTCTTGTGATTGTCCCCTTTTCCCTTGGTTTATTTTGTGGATGTGGCTTTCCTTCCTCATTGTTGTTCTTCTATTCCCCCTTGGGTGTTAGTGATCTTACCATGGGGGTTTCTCTTACCTCCCCTCGTGGTGGGAGCCCAAATGATAGTATCACTTGGGTAGTAGTTCATAGAAGGCGTAAAGGTCTCTCCTCTACCTCTTCCTCTTCTTGTGACTTGTTGGAAAAATATGTTGTTTAGTATCAAGACCCTTGATTCTCATTTCTCTTCGATTTTATCCTCTAGTCAAAAAACATGGCTGGTCTTTGTTGAGGTTTTTTATTTTCATGGTTGTCTCACTTCTTGTGAACTCCTTTTGCTTGACCTTTATGGTTGTTTTGTATTGGGTTCAAGCCCTTCCCATTTTTCTCAATCAAAACATTGCTCTTGGATATTTGATAAATGTTTCTCTTACACAATGGATCTTTGAAACTTGCAACAACAAAATGTACAAAAAAAACTCTCCAAATGCCTACCCAACATAGAGCTTTGAAACTTGCAACACCAAAATGTACAAAAAAAACTCTCCAAATGCCTACCCAACATAGATCTTATTACAATAGAAAAAGTGCAAAAAATTTAAGTACCAAAAAACTTATGACAACACAAATGACACAAAAAATACTAACAATAAATGAATTTTTCACTCACTAGGATTAGATTTATTCCTTCTATGGCCTATTGCTTCTTGGGATGACACAGTTAGCAACTATTGACACTCATGTACTGATGTTTGTGTCTTGCATACTTTGATGAAGGTTTAGATTATGAGGTTTTTCTTGGTAAAATTTCATTTTTTCAATTATCATTATCTTGGATATTTTAGCCATTAAAATTTAGACAAATCTCATCAAATATTTTTTAATTTTCTGGTCATCTTTTATTATGGTGTACTATTTTGAATAAAATGAACATATGGCCATTTTTATGGATTGGAGAGAATCTTGTTATGAATAAGATACTCATTTTTCTACATAATTCCAAATAATTTGGACTTGGAATATCACTCATACATGTATTTTTTTGAATTAATATTATACATATTTTCAATTATTTGAATTAATTATTCACAAATTAAGCTTATTCCTAAAAAATATACCTATTACTACCTTAAACATTTTGGACTTATTAGTCATGATATAAAATTGAGTAGTACTCCTAATCGTGTAATTTTTTAGATCAATATCAATATTTATATATTGATTTTATATATAATTCTTCACAAAATTATTTTTTATCTTATAAAACTTCTATAAATAAAAGTGCCATAGTAAAACTAAATTACTATAAATTTTTTTTTATATTATTCAATATATTAAATTGATAATAAATATTATTATAATGGATACACAAAACTATTAATACAATACCTATATGGCCAAGGATGGTTCCTCTCAAATTGCTAGTCAATTTATCTATTGGACCTTGTGAAAATTTAGTTGAGTCAAAGAATATATTACTCTTAAAGAACATATGAAAAAAATATTTTTTTGTGGGTTTGGCCTTCATCTCTTTCTAAAAATTGAGAATAGAATCCTTATCCCCAACTTTCATTTTACACTAATGAATATTTATAATTATTTTTTAAAATATATAAATTATTTATTCTTTATGTTTTAATGAATGGGAAAATTTTGTTGGTTTATGAAACATGATCTATGAAAATATCATTGGAAAACTTCAATATAAAAATATTTTATATGTAATGACAATTGACAAGTCATTAGAATACTTAGGGAATAATAGTTCTATAATGTAATCCCATGCACTAAATTCTCTATAATTTGCAACATATTTTGACCTTGTACTAATATGAATGCATTCACTTTTTTAAATAGTGACTTATGATATGTACTAATAGTCAATTAATCCATCTTATAAGTGGCATGCCATGTGTAGCTATTTAAACCATCTTGGAAGTGATTCATGTCCTAGACATAGTCAATTAAGACATCTTGAAAGTTTATTACACCCTAAATTAATTTATTTCATCATCTAGAACATACACTCTACATAACTTTGAAACAAGGATTAAGAGCCCTAATTGAAATATTAGTTCAAGGTTAAGAGTTGAGTTCTTACATAGGTATAACATTTCCTTATACCATAAATAATCTTCTTTCCATTATTAAAAAATTTCTAACACATGCAAATATTGTTGGGGTTTTTGAATGATTTTTTTTGTATCTATTTCCTTCTCCTAATATTCTTGTGCCTCATTAATCTAATGTACATGTAACTTATGGAAATGGTGCACAATAGTTTCTATGGATTCATATATCCTAGATATGGCATCTACTATAACATTCTCCTTTCCTTTCTTGTATATGATCTCAAAGCCATATTCCAACATCTTCATGACCTTTTTATTGTTCTTCAAATGACAACTTCTATTCCAAGAAGTATTTAAGGCTATCATTATTTTTCCTTACCTTAAAAATTTTACCCATTAGATATGGTCCCCATTGTTTGATGGCATGAAGGGTGGATTTCATTTTCTTCTCATAATTAGGCTTAAAAAAAATATCACCTTTGAATTGGAGACTCTCAAATGTAAGAGGAATTTTCTATTGTATACGCCTCACTCCTATCATATATCCCAAACCATTACATTCTACATTGATGGTTTAAAAAAGAAGAAGGTGTAGTTATAATTGAGATAATGCACATGACTTCCTTTAGCTTCTCAAATGCCTAGGTGGTCATCACCTCTTTCCATTCGAAGGAGTCCTTCCATAAATTTTTGAGTGGTGTTGTTATACTACGATAATTTTTTATAAATTGATGATATAACTAGGAAGGTCCCTATAAAATCATATAGCATGGTCCTAGGCACTATGGCCTTGATTATGTGAGAACCCAACTTGATGCCCTCATGTGAAACATTATGAATAGGTAGGTACTCCACCTCTTTGACTTCAAAAACATACTTGGATGGATTTGCATAAAATTGATGCTATTTATAAATGTCCAAAACCTAATTCAAATGTTGCAAGTGTTTGTCCCTAATTTTTCTATTTATTAAGATGTCATCAAGAATATCATTTTTTTCTACAAAAATGGCTAAAGACATAGTTCATCAAACTTTAAAATGTAGATGGTGGATTACTGAATCCGAAAGGTATCACTAGTCAATTCATAGTGAACCTCATAGATTGCAAAAGTTATCTTATGTATATCCTAATCTCTAATTCTAATTTGATGATAATAAAAAAAAAGATCAGGTTTGGTAAAATAAATAGTTCCATTTAAATCATCTAACAAATCATCAATTACTAGGATTTTAAACTTATCTCTTATGTACTAGTTGATATCTCTATAATCAATATATACATTCCACATGTTTCAAATTTTTCTTATGTACCATCACGAATAAAGAGGGGAAGCACTTTGAATATGTCTAATAATACCACCCTCTTGCATCTCTTGTACCGTTTTCTCAATCTCACTTTTACATACATATGGAACTTGTAGCCCATCTAATTTAGGCTAGTTAGGTCCCTAGTGCTAGTTGAATTATTTGATCATGATCTCGTTATAATCCTTTTAGTAAATTCCCAAAGAATATTAATTGCTAATGTATATTTTTTTTTCCAAATTTGGAAATGTAAGAACCTTTGACTATGATGCTTCTTATAAAAATAAATAAGGTACAAATCCGTCTACCCTTTTGCTAAGAATATTTTTCATCTAATGGGAGCTTACCATTTGTAGAGGATTTGCATGTAACACTCTCAATCAATTGTCCTACCTTTTGAGTGAAAATGCTTTGAACAACTTATAGAATTTTATTGTGTTCCTAAGGTAGTAAACCACTAGACTCATAAAATAATGTCTACTACATGCCTCAAAATAGAAAACATAAAAAAATATAGTTAATATTATCCCATGAAATTTAAAGCTATGTATTTTTTTCTAAATAACCGATTATACCCATATTTGTAATCATGAGGTCTAAAATTCTAGAGCTAGATAGATGAAACAATTTAAATGAGTTTCTAACTTCTTCTTGAGGGAAGTTATGAGTGCATCCAAGTCTATCAACACTATTTCTTTTTTTATTTTCAAGAAACCCATTACCTTAAGAGTTTATGGGGTGTTCATTATAAAAAGTACATGGCAAAAAATAGTTGCTTGGGTGTCTCTTGATTCCTTATATACATCATCAATAAACTCTAATACTTCTTGCTCACTTCTTCTTCCTCACTAAATATCTTCAAGGGAAACTTTGAGTTCTCCATGAACTCGGAAGTGATCCCTAAAAGACCTCTCCAACATCGTTGAAATCATGAAAAATGGAGAAATTGATCAAAAGTTGTGAGCTCGAGAGTGAAAACAACACTTTTGACTTTGATAGGCGATAAAATATACCAAACAAAATGGTGATGAGACTCATACTAGTGGAAAGTACACATAACCAGCTTTTTGGTGATATCTCATTCACTTAATTTTGATATTGTACACCCAAGTTATGGCCAAAAGGAAAAAAACTACTTCTTAAAGGCATAAAAGGAGTTTGGAGGGGCCCTGCTAGCAGTCATACCATTGACATCAACATTTAGAAAAATATTCATAGAATATTCTCCTTGTTGCTAGGAAAAAATTGTTTGTCTATATATCCAAAAATTGCTAGAATATTCCTATCATTGCTAGAATATTCTTGATCTCATCACATAGTCACCAAAAAAGGCATAAAATAGTGACAGGTGCCAGAAAGTTAGCAGAATCACCAGAGAAATTGTTGGGCATTAGAAAGTTAGAAATTTGTTGGTAAAAAAAAGTGTCATCAACGAAGCCATTGTCGGGCTAGGAAGTGAGCTATCGGATGACCATGTGAATGTCGTTGGTGACCTTAAAGGGTCACTAGGAGCAACCATCAAGAAACATAAATACTGCATTGAACGACCAACATAGGGCCCACATAAGGTACGAGGCCTACAAGGACTAAGGTACCCTGGAGTATCCACAATAAATCTACCTCTTCTTTTCTTAATTTTTAAAAAAAGTTGACCTTTCCCTTTTTTTAAACTCGTGTATGAACGGGTCGTACATAGGCCTTTGCATAAAAAAATTCTCTAGAAGCTCCCATCACTAATTATAAGAAAATTTATAGTTAAAATTCATTTATTCGGCCTCCTGAATGCATTGAATGCAATGGTGCTCGATTCTTTTTGTGCCAAACTACACCAAACAAATTTTAACTCCAAAAATTATAAAAAAATAATAAAGATTGCATATTTGCTCCTATAACTCTAATTAAAAAAAAACTCAAAAATAAAAAAGGGGTTCACTAAATCCATACTCTAATACCATATTATAATTGTAAAAAACACGAGACATATGATCAAACAATAAACAAAAACGCCTTCCATGCAAGAGAGCTACAAACAATAATATGCTATATTATCAACTAAAAATACTTACAAGATGAAAAATTTCTTAAACCTCAATAGAGATTAGACAATGAGGGAGAGTGCTTTATAAGAGTAACCCTAAATGATAAATGAATTAGTTCATGACAAGTGTTATCATCCTATGTGATGAGACAAAATGATCTAATAATAGCTCACTCTAGTTAATAAAAAAATAATCCTAAATTTAATTTAAATGGATGAGAATAAATTAGGCTAATAATCAATTAAATATTAATTCATTATTAGCTAATGTATGATTACTCTAACAGTTTTTACTAACAGGAGATGGAGGTAATTAAAATCTTCAAACAAATATAAGCTAGAGAGTTATGTGTTCCTTGTTGGTTTTTCTTATTTTCTATTATTTTCAATTGATGCTAGGATTTGTTTATTATGAATGTTTTATTGAGGCTTTTCTATTGTTTTACTAATCTATAGTTATTTATAAAGGTTTTTGGAGCCCCTTCAAAACCCATTTCACTTATTTAATAAAAAATATTTGATGAAAACACCATCAAAATGTTGCTTTGCTACTTAATTTTCTAATCGTATATTTTTCTCTATTCTAAATATTAATATATTTATTTGCATTTCCTTTTGTATCAATACCTTCATATTCCTCAAATACATAGGTATTGATTTTTTCTTATAACTTTTGATTTGACTATAATTTTTTTTTTTTAATTATATAAGATTGTCCTATGTTTAGTTTCATTCTTTTTTTTTGATACACAAGGATAATATTTTATTAATATAATTAAAAAGTCTAGGTAAAATATCCACCATTAACAACCCAAACCATTATGCCAAAAAACCAATGGAAACCTAACTAACCAAACCTTCTAAGAACCTGCCCAACACCATAGTACACCAAAATGGTCATCAGAGGGTCAAGTCCCTTAACAGAGCATCACCCACAACTTTTTAAAGAAAAAAACCAACCGACAATACCCATATCTAACCAAATCCAGACTTACATGAAATTGTTGACCTTTGCAAAGGCTTCAAAGTCTTTAACCCATTCCCCACCCCCGACCGCCATCAACCCAAAGAACTTTTTTAGGAACTCTATCGCACCACTGCAATCATCATATGCTTCATGAGAGTTGGTCCACTCAAGTCGAGAAGAAACAGATACAGTTTCAGAGCTTCGTTTGAGCTTCAAAGGAGCTCTAGATCGTAGGGACGTGGAATACCTCTTCCAATAGCTACACCTCGCCAACCCCTTCCACCAAATCTTTCCTGAACATCTTCTCATCTTCTCATGCAATAATTTCACCTCAGCGTTGTCAACCTAATTATCTAAAAGGGAAGCCAAAAAATGAGAAGAGACATGTAAATTATCCCTACCATATTCCTTATTCGCCAAATGCTTGGACCCCAAAATCATTTTGGTCACCATGACTACCAAAGGATCATTATTTAGTAAAATCCTCTTCAATCTCTGGTTCGTAATTTCCCTGAAAGATGTTTGTCGCACCGACGACTTCAAGGAAATTGGGGTATCCGCCCCAAATTTTTCCAACCCATCCACCAAAACCTCTATTACAAACCTTGAGCGCTTTTCCATCGACGCCCAAGCTCAGATCACTCCCAAGCAGAGTGGGGATCACCATTCGCAACCAAAAGAAAATAAAATGAAAATGAAAATATGCCTTGATCGGCCTTAAAGCCAACCAATAATGAAATCAATGCCAAGTATTGAGTAGCCGCCACCTCCATAAATAAATCCCTTCCAAACGTGTCGAAATCTTGCCGAAGGACTAAGTTCGCTAGATAAAATGCATGCAATCTGGCCTTGGGAAAGGTGACCACTCCTCCCCATCAACTCACGTATTTCAAGGTCATGATAGCTCCAAACAACTCCCTGTCAAGTCATCACACCCACGTCCTCCTCATTCCTCGTCTCCCCAGACAACGTGGCCTATGCTGCCACGTCCCCTTCGCCAACCTAGAGGGATGCCCGCCCATCCACTCACATGTTTAGTTTCATTCTTTATACATTAACAAATGTTTTTTTTTTTTTTTGTATAAGTTATGTGATGTGTATGCTCAATGACACAATTTTTAGATGCATTCACTTAAACAAATTTAATCAAAGAATATTCAATAAAAAATATTTAAAAAGTACACAACATCTAATTCTAAGTCTTGACTATATTTATACCTAAAAATAAGAGGCGCACATTTAAGACTATGTTATATTTTAATGATAAAAGTATAAACACTTTTGTGTGTACTTAACATTTCACCCTCTTAATATTAATCATTCTAAAAATGTCTTAGTTGTTTAGAATAAGTCTTAACTGTTTAGAAATAAGATTCTTGAGTACTATAATTTTTATTTTTATTTTATCTTCAAATTTTGAATATTCACATTTCAAATTACTCATCGAAATTTTGATTTAGATGGTTTCAGAAAAAAAAAAAGCACTTCGAATTTTTTTCCATTTTCATACACTTACTCATACATGACCAAAAGAGTTAGTGATGTCTAACAAGAACTCCTCCTAACGTCGTTGATACATTCTTTCTTAAGATCAAAACTTAGTAAACCTTTTTTAATGAATAGTCTCTACTTGCTGAGAAACTACGAGCCATCCAAAAGAGTCCATACACAATCTTCATGATTTGAAAAAGAGATAAAAAGAAACCATTCAACATGGTATGAAAAAGAGATAAAAAAGAAACCATTCAACATGGTAGTAATTTGCATGGTAGTAATCTGCATTGTAAGATGATGTTATATATATCACTGAATTTTTTTTACCAGACATATTACAGTTTATAGAGAGCTATAGAGAGCTACCGAATTCATGCAATAAAAAATAAAATGAGATGATGTTATATATATCAACACTTAAATAATATAATCAATACGTATTTAACCTAATCTTTCTTTTCTGGCTATCAAGGATCGGTCATTTTTGGGCAATGTTATTCAACTGTTAAAAACTTACTTAGTTATATGATATTTTGCTGTTAGTAATTTTATGGCAGTGTCAGTGTTATTAATGTTTCTTTGAATTGTGGTGTGTTAATTATTAAACACATTCCAGGTGGGCCACGAATCAAATAACAAAAAATATATTTTTAGATACTAATTTGTGTATACTCTTGACATACGTAGAGCACTTGTAGCCACCTAGAGCAATGTTTTCGTATAGAAGAACACGTTGCTGCAATACTAATAAATGCTAACAGGATAAAGATTTCAGAAAGAAAAATCTGGTTTATCCAAAAGGATTTTTACATCAGAAAGAAAAATCTGGTTTATTCAAAAGGATTTATACATATTGACATAATCTTGCACTACTTCCAACAAGCAAAACGTACAAGAAGCTTCTAGCCCATACAGTTGTCTGCCAAATTCATAGCACATTTAGTTGTTTCTATATAGCCAGACAAAACAATGGCCATTATTGAATCCACCGCTATGTTGCTTTATGCTCTCTTTAAGTTTTGCTGGTCTCTGAATTTTATTCACAAAGCCAGAAGAGAGATTTTTATTACATTCATATGAAGATTGTCTGATTATGAATTTGTATTGCCTTCAACATGGTTAGGTTTATTGTGAATTTTGGCCTTCACTACGTTGGCGCTGCCATTGGCATATCCCATTTCCATGGAATCCTCAACTTGATCACAAGATTTTTTTTTACCTCCCCAATCTTTGTACAAGGCATATATGATCAGTTGGAGTGCCCCAAGACCGCATCCAAACCCATTTGGAATCTGATAAAAAAACCCCAAGGCATCAGTAAAGATTTCACATGTGTAATGTGATTATCTTGAAATAAATTTCATGAACTCAAAACTTACAGCAACAAATGGGTCATGACCAAGGAGGCCATAGATAAACCACGATGTCCCACACAGAAAAACAAAGAGAGAAAGAAAGAATGGCATGTACTCCACACTCTTTGTCTTAACTACCAGTCTCTGCAATTGAGATTTTATGACTCATCAAAATCTATGATAACTAGATTTTGAAACAGTAATTTAATGTATCAACAAAAGGAATGCAAGATTAAGAGTTTTTAATATATTACCATTACAGATAAGGGGGAGGCATACATGCAAATAGAAAATATGGTGGCAGCAAACCCACAAAAAATCTTTCTAGCATGCCCATGAAGTGCTAATACAGAAACCAGTGCTATTGTTGTGAAGGCCACAACAACCAGCGTGAAGAGACCAAAGATTTTGGCCTGCACATTAGTTCATATAAATTTTAGGTCATGAAAATCATATCTAGCATACATGAAATAAGAAATATTTAT
The DNA here is from genome assembly GCA_007115665.2 of Sequoiadendron giganteum. Taxonomy (NCBI): domain Eukaryota; kingdom Viridiplantae; phylum Streptophyta; class Pinopsida; order Cupressales; family Cupressaceae; genus Sequoiadendron; species Sequoiadendron giganteum. The sequence continues at coordinate 291,658,736 of CM021107.1, forward strand.
GATATATATATTATTACCTTGGTCTTCTTTTCAGCATAAATAAGAAACAATAGGACGTAAACTATCTCAATGGCTGCACCTGTGCCATTGATGGTGCTCACCAGAAGGTTGTGAGGTGATACAAAGGGGAGCCCATACCATGCAGAAAGCAGACAGTTCATCAAAGTAGAAACATATGGAACACCAGAGAACTGCTCTGTTGATTTGCCCTTGATAATTCTCGAGAATGTGATTCTGCTCACAACAAAACATGAAAGGATTACTGTGCATTTTGTATTTTAGCAGTGCATCATTATGCAATAGAATTATGTCTCTTACTTTTCATTGTAAAATCTGTTGGATGATGCATATTATGAAAAATAGACTATAACAAGCTACACAACCATCATGGGTATAATCTGAGATATGCCTGAGACCATATAAAATTTGAATTTTGTGGATTACTTTACTAAATTTTGTTATGATTCAGATTGGGAAAGCCACTCCAAAAAATGCTGTTACAGAATCCTACCTTAGACAAAATCTAGCAGGAAATTGAATCATTTGAAAGAGAAAATTAACTTAGTCTAGGAAAGGAGATTTACTTACATAGGTGACAGGAACAGAAACAGAGCAGTCACATTCCCTGTTCATGGAATCAAAATGATCAGATATATTCAACTTATATATGAAAATTATATACATTTCAAGTTACTCAACCAAATACCATGACACAAACAATCTAATGCCTCATTAAAAAACTATTTTTCTCTACAACACACAAAAGGTACACAGACATTTAACAAAAACATCACTTACCAAAGATACCAAACACAAAATGCAGAATCTCCATACTTATCCCTACAAACCGTGGCTTCACTGTAAGCAGACAATTTAGCAGACAATACAAAACAAACAAAAAACCTAGTTTAATCTGTTATCTAGTCATGATTCATGACAATGCAAAACTAAAACTGATTGTGGGCATCCATCTATCATTTTAATACATTTGTGGGAGCAAAGAAGGGAGTAATATAGGGAGTAGGGAGCAGCACTGTTGGTGTGTGGCAAATGATTGCGTACACGAAAGAGGCTTGAAAACTTTAATTACTTTTGACCTTATCCATTACCTTCTCGGAAATATGGCAGAGTAAACCTCCTCGGAGTACCCAACAATAAATAAATGCTTGTGGCCTTCCAAATCTACACTGAAGAAGGAAGCATCTATTTATGCCATTTTCTGCGGGCAACCCACGTTACTGATACATTACAAGTGCATCTGTCACAGTTGATAACTACCACGTCTCGGGTTCGACTCTCCGCTGTTGCTACATTCAATATCCCTCTGTATCCCGCTTCCCAACAAGAGTAGTCTTTTAATGTATCTTTGCCACTCTCAAAAGATTTCAATTTATATCGCAATTGCTGACGATAGCAATAATTCGTCTTCCCAGCAGACAGCTGGTTTTAAACTTGCAGACAAGTTACCAAAGACAATTTGATTGATCACAGAGAGTGGGGAGTAATCAAAACTGTTTTTTTTTTTGTGGGCCTAAATGCCCAAATGTCACACCCAATTTCTATGTGGACTTGTTTTAGATATTCAACTCAAACCCAAACATTCTTATCTACAATTAGATGGAGTGGATTTGATGAGGAAAATCGGTTGAGGAATTGGCAAAACTCTGAAAACTATTAGGCTTGATACTTCCAAACTACTTTCTTTAGTGGTAATGTTGCAGATAAAATATCAAAGAGAAAACAAATGCTCTGACTTGATGCTTCCAAGTGTCTTAAATGAAAGTGGGGCTGATTACTGCATATGCATTTAAGAGACTTGGCCACTTGTTAGCTAGCCTTGATGGTTCCAAGTTGAATGAAACTTGGCATCTTGATGCCTCCCTGCCAAAACAAACTTCAAAATCCAGTAGTTCCTGTCAACCCTGCACAACTTCACGAGTAATATATGGAGACTGTTGGCTGCCCCTCACCAACCTCTAAATTTTCTATACCTACATCCTTTTTAAATTTCCACAATTTAGTTGATATAGGCCTATTGATCAGTGCCAGCATAGAAATTAGAACGAAATAACATTTAACACGGTATTCCAATCTCATGCAAACCTGTGATTGAGCGTTGCATGGATGAGCTCAAGATGTTGATATGTGGGTGCTTTCCCTTTATCAAGATAGCATTTTGAGGATTACAAAATTAACAGCATTATTTGATATGTGGGTGCTCTCCTTTTGTCAGGATAGCATTTTGAGGATTATAAAATTTACAGTATTATTTTGTATATAGGATTGATGGATGAAGATAATGGATTTGAGAATGTTTTTATAGATTTTTGAAGGATTGGATGGAAGGCTCAGTTGAAATTTTAGAGGATGAGTTAATTCACATTGATTGTGGTGTTAATGTGCAGAGGTGGTGAATATTGGTAGGTTGCTAATTTGTTTAATTTTATGTTTTTTGAGTTAATTAAGTTGATTGGTTTGGTAACTGAATTGATTGGCGAATTGAGATTTATATGAGTGAGTTAAGTCATTGCATGAAGGAGTTGAGTGAGTATATAAAAGAGTTAACTCATTTGATTGATGAGTTAACTAACATGATTGGATAGTTAGTTTATGAGGTGGAATTTACAGATTTATTGATTTATTTAATATATAATTAGATAGTATGAGGTGGAATTTATAAATTTATTAATTTGTTTAATGGATAATTAGATATGAGGTGGAATATGATATTTTATTTAAGTATTTGATGAATAATAGGTGGATAATGAGTGAATTTTATTTATTTAAATGATAGATTAATTAATTCATTTTAATTAAATAATAAGAAATTATTTAATTAATGATGATAGATCAAGTATTAATGGTAATAATTTGATGATAATGAATAGTAATGATATGATGATAATTAATATTAATTATTATATCAATGATGATGATTAGTAAAAAATAATGATGGTAAAAATATAATTATTTTAGTGTCTACACTTTTCCCATATTTAAGATGATGTTCAAAATAATATTGTTTCAAAGAAAACAAAACTAGCTAAAGAGAATGAATTAGATGAGATAAATAAATTGGTGATGTGTCCCACTTGGGTGAAAATAATAATAAAAGATTAGATAGTGGATGATGCCACATTTAGAGATTAGTCATGCAAAAACTACATGAGTGAGCTCTTGAAAGAAGAAAATTGAAGAAAAAGTTGGATGAAAGATGAAAATGATGGGAGAAAATGGAAGAAGAAAAATGAAGACATGGATTCAATAAAAAAGTGAAGTTGATTGAAAAATGTGATATGGATAATGTATTCATGATAAGGGATGGAATGATGATTATGAATTTATTATGATGATACATGGGTGATTGATTATTTTTTAATGCATAAATGTTATGCTGACATGTGGTGAGAAATTTTATTTTAATCTAGAAATGGATGTTATCTACCAAGGTATATAAGACCAAAGTGACAATGTATCCAATGCATGGATTGACTCATAAGAAAATGACAAACAAGAGGATTCCCAAGTCTTGCAAGTTGTTTGGCAATCTCGGTCGATCTTATGATGAGACAATTAACATACATGAGGAATCCCCTACACCTCACAAGGTGTTTAACCTTGGTAAGTCCAATGAATAAAAAACCAATAGACATATGGGGGAGTCACCACGTATCACAAGGTGTTGTATCTTTGTGGGTCTTGTGAGGGAACAACTAACAATCATGGAACATGGAAACAATAGACTGCATCCCAATGTATACTAGTCAAAGTGCACCATGATATATAATGATCACAGTGACCATGACTAGGAATAATATGGGTCAAAAGATAAATAAAAGAGATAAAAGATCAACTATCAATTGATGATGATAAAAGGAAAAGATAAAAGGATGGATGATGATGTTCGATTTGGGGAAGGATTCATCCCACCTTGGAAAGTGATGGATGAAAAAAGAAATTTCGTAATGGAAAATGATGTGACATCTAGATATGCTATCAAAGTTGATTTAGAGTTCTTGATTTGACATTGAAAAGTGCAATGTTTTTAAGTGTGTAGTTATGGTTTGGAAGCATGGGCTATTGTTTGATGTTTTATTAATGAATGATAGAAATGTATTTTTATTAATGAGAGAGTGGGAAATGCATGAAACTCATTTATTGTAGAAGGAATCCAAGTCATGAAGTGAAATGGAAGACGTGTATCAAGATTTATTCTAAAATAGAATGTAATCACCTACCTTTAGTGTAAAATAAGGCATGAAATGTCGTGGATGAAGGAGTAGACTAATGTGATGGAAATGGATAGGTGAAGGATGAGGACTTAAAAGATGGTAGGGTTTAGTTTATTATGCAAGGTTATGCAAGGTTCTTACAATAAAAAATTTCCCAAGGTACTTGTCCAAGGCATCACTAGAAGTGGTTTTCACCATAGGCCAATTTTTATCTTTACTATTTTATTTTTTTTGTATTTTTAATTGGGGTATTCTTCAAATTAGGCCTGAAAGAATTTGAGGTACATAATATTGATAGGCTTGTCGAGATCTTCACCCTTAAGGGTAGCTAGTTAAAACTGTTAGTAGTAGTGATTGTGATTTGTATTTTATTCCATGGTGGGCCAACAATAGCATGTTCTCAAGAGTCCTTTGACTAGGACCTTGCTACTATTATGTGTAACATAGATACTGATATGCACTTAGATGTACCAGTGTGAAAGATGTCTCTTCCAATTGAAGGCATCTAAGAAAGGTATTGTGAAGAATCATTCAATATAGTATTCCACCAAGGATGGTGAAATAAGATGAATAATGTATGACAGTTTTATGTTGAATACATGATATGGTGGACCTAATAAGATGTGACCATGGAGGAAATTGTGTATATCATGGTGGTAGGATTTGTTAGGATCATTTTTTTTGTAAATGGGCTTAGTTCAAGGACATCATACATGAGGTCCACCATGGCATTTTCTCCTTTGTTATTGATTTTAGATAAACTCTTTTCTGTCAAAAGAAAGTTGAGTTATTTTTCTATTGATACCACAAAAGGTTTTCATCAAAATACATGCCATATTTTTATTTCTTTTTCATTTGGTGCTGATAGCACCTCAAAGAGGTTTTCACTAAGAGACTTTGATTTTTTTGTTATTTTTAATTTGTTGCATTCATTGGACTTATAGATACCCGAAATTATCCTAGCCTACGAGTAATACTTTTACACTAATTATCATCCTATTCCTAATGATTAAATGATGTTTAATTATTATTATTATTATCTAATTCCATATTCCACTATTAATTAAATGATTCTATATTATTTAATTAATTCACTTTAACCTTATTCCTTCTAATTAATTATTCTTCTGAATTAATTAAATAAATTAATATTATTTAATTAATCATCCATTATCCCTTCCAAAATTAAATAATTACTTAAATTATTTAATTATCCATAAATCTCTCAACATTATCCACCCTCCATAAATAAATAAAACAGTTTATTTATTTGTTTAATTCCACTTGCACATTCCTTTAATACTTAATTCATTTAATTAATTATTAAATATTGAATGCATTTCCACCTCATTTCTACAAATACTTTCTCTCAGTCCACTAACTATTCAATTCCACTTCTCTCTTCAATCAATTCAATTCACTCCCACTCAGTCTGAGTTAATAGAACAATCAAATCCCTTAACTAATCAATCAATTCCTCATGCAAATAGTTAACTGAAATCATGCAACCAGTTGCAACCAGTTAATTGATCAATCAATTCCTCTCAAAAAATCTCCACCTTCAATCTCTTGAGTTCTTTTGATCTTGATCATCCATCCAAATCAACCTTTTCTATAAAATAGACCTTCATTCTCATTTGAAGGCTAACCATGCAAATCTTTGATATTTTGCTAGAATTATCATATTCATATTCATTTGAGCTTAAGCATAATAGTGCACACATAATTTCTAAGAGCAAAAAAAAAATGGAGAAGAACAAGGGAGATAATTCAATCTTGACATATGAAGGAAGGTATATTGCTTTTATTTATTAATTGCTATGTTTGATTGTGCTTTATTGATAGATTAGATTTGGATTGCTTGAATCTTATAGTTAGTGGTTGGTGTTTATGATTCATGTTGTTTAATCCTCATTTTTGATCGTACAAATGGTGAACCTGATGGGAACTAATTTTTTTTTTTTGTAAAAAACTAGAAAAAAATTGAGTTACAAGTACTCTAATGCATCTGTGAGTGCAGAGCACTGCATCCATAAGTAATCTACACTGCATATGTCTACAATGTACCCCATCTATTATATTCCTACAATGCATGCATAGTTTTCCATGATGCATTTGTTGAAATCTACACCACAATTGACTGTGTTTAAAATATTTTATTTTTTGTTGACAATTTTTGTTTTTACTCATTACATAGGACCGACAACTACTTTTTTGAAACCTTAACATTACAATTATATTTTTTGGGTTGTTTGTTTTGCATTTTTTTGTCGATTTGTGTGTTTGCAGTTTCAATGACGTGACTGATTTTCCTGCACCACAATCATATAGTTTCTGCATTGCAATCATCTAATTACTGCACCACAACTATTTGATTCCTGCGACACAATTATTCCTACACCACAATCATCTGTAATGACGCATTTGTCAAAGAGGTATAAAATTGAGTTTTCAAATTTTGTGTTAATTTACATTTTGGTTTTGATAGATTAAGATTTTGTGTTACTAATATTTTTTGTCATATATGTGGCAATCATTGGGAAAAGGTCCAATTTGAAACTACTAACACCTTTTCATTGCAGCTCGCCAATAAAGACACTTTTGAAATTACTAATGAGTTTGATGCAGGTTCACTTGTTGAAGACTATAAACTAAAATATTGTGTCTTTATTTTTCTAGAGTAAACAACCTTTATTTGGTCTTAATACGAATGACTATATTCCATGTTTGGTAGATTAGTGACACGTATGCTCTTCCCTCATGCCTTGTGCGACCTTAGGAATCAGAAACATCACTAATTTGTAGTATTTTTGTTTACTTGAGGTGTAGTGTTTTGTGTATGCTCTCCCCTCGTGACCTCTAAGAATGATCTTGGGGATCAAAATAAAAACTATAACCATTTAATTCAAGTAGCAAGACTTTCTCGGGGGCCTCATCACCCTAATTTCTAACTCTCAAGAACATTTCTTGGCGAGCTATATAAAGGGGGAGAGTGAAATTTTTACCTCAAGGAAATCTAGCATCGTTCGAAGCCAAGCCCCATGACCCTCAATTCATCGAGACATGGAGGTGATGAGTAGAGAGGAGACCCCTCTTGACTCAAGCTATTATAGACAAGCTTTCTATTCACAGTAGACCTCTACTAAACACCATTATTTTTAGAAGCCTAGGAACCATTAAGTCATGATTCATTGTAGTGTAGCGTACAAGTATCAATGTGTGAAGTTACTCACCATGTCCTCCTTTAAGTTGAGATAGAAATATTTGGGTTGATATTTATAGCCTCTCAGGTAGAGAAATAAGGTGAGCTTGTTATCATATTGAGCATGTGCCACTGGATGTCTAGCTATCCGCTTTAAAAAAGAAAGGTGTTTCTATCTAATAAATTATGGAGTATTTATCACATAACTGTGAGGTGGGCCTACAACAAGTTTACACTCCTATTTGATTGGCTAAGTTGTGTTATCTACTAGTGACACCATTGGCCTTTGGTCCTTAAACCTTGTTACCAAGAGTCAAAGAGTCACAGGTGTTTCTATCTTCTACATTTTATGAGTGTCTTGAGTCAAAATTTTCAAAAATCAAACACTTAGAGTCACTTAGGAAACCTATTTTTAGGAAAAAAGTTAGAGCACCACATCTGTTAACTTATGTGTTGCACATGTATTCTATAACGCATTTGCATAATTTATGTGATGCATTTGTTAATTTATGAATGCATCTATCTTTTTGTACTACACATCTATCTTTTTGAACCACAACTATCAAAGTTCTACAATACATCTGTGTTCAAAAATCCTAGAAAATTTAAAACGCTGCAACTATCAAAATCTACACCACAATTGTTAATGTCATGCAATTGTTGAGTTCTATAATGTATCTATTATAGTTCTATGACACAATTGTTAATTTGTGTACCACATTTGTGTTTGTTCTATACTGCATATGTTTATTCCCTAGTGCATTTGTTTACATAGATAAATTAGGGTTTATTTCAAAAAGTACAGAGCTCAGACCTGATTTTACATAGTAACCTAAAACAAAATTAGAGTCTTCTAGTTTATTCTTGCATTTTCAGCAATTTCTCACTTTGCCTAGCTTAAAATTGCATCCCTAGATTAAGCTCATCATCCAACATCATAGATTTTCATCTTTGTAGTTTGAAACCAAGAAACAAGTCAGATTATTGATCAATCCATAGCCACCTTTTGAGCATCTTAAACCTCATTATTTTTCCCATTATCTCATCAACAAGTAGGACCTAGCTCACAAGTTTCATTAAGGTTCAACTTTTTATCAAACCATCATCCTAATCAGTTATCCTTCTTGAGGTTTAGGTATTTAATTTGATCACCTTGGTCCTTCATATTTTGTCACATATCCTTTCTCAAAATCAAAATAAAATATAAAATCATAGTATTTGTAAAAACCAAAAAATCCAAAAAAAATAGCTTAATTTCATACCCATCTTGCAAACATCAGAAAACCAAAAAATCCCAAAAACATAGCTTGATTTCATACCCATATTGCAAACATAAAAATTCCAAAAATTCCAAAAACATCAAAAATCCAAAAATTCAAAAAACATTTAAAACCTAAAAAATTCAAAAAAAATCCAAAAATCCAAAAATATAAAAATATCCAAAATTTTCAAAAGAAAACCTAAAACGTCTTTTATGGTCCAAACAAGATCCTAGAGAAAAAGGAAAGAAATGGATTCCATAGTTGACCATACCTTTAACCCCGCTAGTGATATGCACTTTGGGTCCACATCTAATGAGCAACCAATGTCACAATCTAAAACTACACCATCCTTTGATAATTATACCTTGAACGAGGTGGAACAATATCTAACTCAGGAAGAAATTGACAATGCTTCACAAGATCCTCGTATATTGTGTATACTAGAAGAACTCATATTTGTTAATCCTAATAAATATTTTCTATCACTTGCACAAAATGAAGCTATACTTCCTCCTAACTTTGAAATTTCCACTATCATATGAGAAACATGAAATGTAATATCTCAAGGACAAGGTGCAATTAACATAAAAAAATCCATCACACAACACCACATCACAACAGTTGAACACAAGCATGCCCTTTGGACCAATCTTGCATAATACAACAACTATTAACATACTTGCACAACTACATTTGGCATGCAATCCATGAACTCACAATTCACTACACAACATACAACCAATACCATACCTACAACCCATAACACCATACATCAGAATCCTCCAAACAAAACTCAAAGGACAAACCCTTCATTTTTAGGGCCACAGGTAAACACAACCTCCACCTCACAAAACACTAACACGCCACCGACTTGGAATCGAATGTTCTTCGAATCCAACCAAAATCTAAACCAACAACCACCACAACAAAAATCTAACCCTAACCCAACATTCACCTCTAACTTCAACTAACCTCCAAAACAACAAAAATTTAACCCTAACCCAACATCCACCTCTAACTTCAACCGACCTCCATAACAAAAAAAATATAATCCTAATCCAACATTCACCTCTAACTTTAACCAACCTCCACAACAACAAAAATCTAATTTGAATCCAACATTCACATCTAACTTCAACCAACCTCCATCACAACAACAATCTAATCCAAATCCAACATTTACAACTCACTTCCAAAAAAACCCAATCCATGCAACAACACCACTTCAATACAATTAATCTAAACATGCATGGTTCCACTTCAAATCATCAAAACATAAACCCATGTTCACAAACCCTTTACAGGGTCCAACATATTATCAACAATCAAACACATATCTTGCGACACCATCACCAACGAAGATACTAGAACAAAAACTACAAAGACTGAAACAACATATTTCAAACATGCAAATATCTGAAAACAAGAAGAGGTAATCAATAGAGGAATTATGTCCTTATCCATTCGAAAAGAGCATTTGCATGCCACCCTTTCCCTCAAACTTTATTGTACCGAAATATGGAAAATACAAGGGGAAGGGAGATCTTATGGAACATGTGAGAGAATTTCACACAACCTCCTTGGACTTAGCTTATGATCACATGTACTTAATGCAACTTTTCCACGAAATCTTGGAGGAAAAGCACTTCAATGGTTTTCTCACCCACCTCTTGGCATCAAAACCTAGAGTGAATTGGCAAATAAATTTATAGCACATTTATCCTATAACATCAAAAATGACATAAACACAATCAAATTATGTAAAACTAAACAAAAGGAGGGAGAAACATTCACTTCATTTTTATAGAGGTGGAGAAGTCTTCCTAGAAAATGTTTGTCATATACCAGAGAAGCAACTGGTACAAATTTTCATGGAAAATCTCAATAAATAAGTGATGTTCATCTACAAATTCATTGCTCAAAAATATTCAAGGAGGTCATTGAGAAAGGTCTCTCTATTGAGAAATCCCTCATCAAAAAAGGTTGGTGAAAATCTATAAGGAAAATAACAATTATCTAAACAAAAAAAATGATACAGACAAATTTTGGTCACAAAACAAGAATGTGACAAACGATGGGGTTGTAGATTCTAAATTAATAAACAAGGGACACCCCACCATCAATCTTAAAGGAACTTCAACATCAAACAATAGTAATCCACCACAAAATAATGAACAAAGAACAAACATGGTTCAAAACACTACACAATGTGGTCCTCCTAGGACTAATCAACCAAAACAAAAATGCACACCCTTAGGGGAATCCATTGAATTAGTTTTAAAGAGACTGTTGCAACAAAATGGAATTCAACTCCTAGAGATAAGACATTATGAACCATGACCCTTCAAACCATCTTAGTTGAATGAAAATGACTTCTGTGAGTCTCACAGAATGAAAGGGCATAAAACCTCCTCATGCTTTAAATTTAAGAATTTTATCCAAGACCTTATAGATCAAGGAGACATATCAATCAAAACTCTACAAGGATCTTCAAATTTTGATCACACCATTTTCAAATATCCTTTACAAAATCATGGACTAAGGAAAGCCTCTAGTTCAAGGAACACTAAGGACCAATCCAATCACACATGTGTTGCCTAAAAATACATGTGGTGAACCACATCTAGCCAACTAATAACAATGTATCTACCATTACCATTAATAACAATAATCCTGAGTGTGTGATTACCACCCACCGATCCAAAGTGACTCTACAAGGGGCCACTCCAAGATCTCAATCGATGAATTAGCACAACCTTTTGGATCATCTAGGGAAAACCCTCACTCAAATATCTATTATGGAACTATTATGTACATCCCTTGAACACAAATTTATCTTAGATAAAGCTTTGTAGGATTCTTTAGTTCCCACAAACCTAAATTCTAATCAATTTTAGGCCATGGTAGGGTTCCTAGCTACTACACATCATGTCACTTTCACAAAACATGATTTTACTTCACAAAATCCACATCACAATGGACCCCTACATCTTGAGGTATATATTAATAAGCACAAAATTAGATGAGTTCTGATAGATGGCAAAGTAGGCCTTAACATTTGTACACTAAAATTAATTACTACTATTGGATTCTCTAAAGCATGTATAGATGTATCAAAAAGGATCATTATAAGAGCATATGGCGATGCAGAGCGTTCTTCAAAGGGTGTTATCATTCTTCCCATTAGAATTGGTCTTGCTATTCAGGATACAGTCTTCCAAGTTCTAGACTTGGAACTTCCTTACAACCTTCTCCTCAGTCACCCATGGATTCAATCCATGAGATCCATTCATTCCACTTACCATCAGTTCTTGAAGTTCCCTTATAACGGAATTGAGATTACCATATCAAGTGACCTTGATCCTTTCTAGTATTGCGGCAATTTGAAAGGAACCCCTAGGCATCAATTACCTATTAATAATGAAGCCTCATCATCCATCTCATCTCACTACATTGACCCCACATCATTAGCCACCTCTCCATCTCCACTTGTATCATTCCTTGAAATTAAGGTCCAGGTCCACGATGATGATTGTGGTGAGTATAACATTAAAAACTTATTCTACATGGGTAAGTTTCTAGCCTCACTGAAATATTATGGTAAGCTATGTCATACCCAAAGAGATCCTAAAGTGGCCATTCCATATCACTGTCCTACTACCTTCACTAAGTGGGGAAAACTAGGAAAGGAATCTATAGATGAAGACCTCTCTACTTGGATCTACAAAGATGAAGAGGATGAAAAACATGCTCAGTTACTCGTTCAACAGTATGGAAAAGGTTTTGATATCATGAAACAGAAAGGATATGATGGTCACAGTGGCTTGGGAGCACATAAACAAGGAATGATAGAGCCTATACTACTTAACAAACAACCTAAGAACAAACGGCTTGGGTACAAACTACTAAAATTGAACACTCCTTGTACTAAGTTATGTTTGAATATAGATGCTAGCATTTCTAAAGTTTTCAAGACATCTAGGAATATTACTGAGACCAATTTTTTGAGGAATCAACATACTGATGACCGAGCCTAGATAAAAACCTTTTGGGACCCGAAAAATTCCTCAGTATATACCTTATCTAATTCATCCTTGAGATTTTCTAACATTGATGATAACATGCCTCTAATTCACTTGCAATTAAGTGATTGGGATCAACAAGGTTCACTAAGCTTGGATATATTCAAAACTGATGAAGCAAGAGTTGAGTTAAATGTGGGACTTTGAGAGAGTATACCTCAGGGGGATCATAAAGATGGATTCACTATTGACCTTGACACTACTACATACTTTGGGGAGTCTACTCCACTTTCTAGTCGCAAAATTGAAAAATTAAAAATGAAAAAAGTCTCCAAGTGAAAATTGAAAGACACCTCTCGACACAAAAAAAAAAAAGATAAAGGACGTATCCAAGGGAAAAAACCTCTCTGAGGCACCCAAGGATGGAAGGTTGGATCTAATCCCTATAAGTTAAGATAAATCTCCACTGTTGGTGGAAAAATTAGAGGACAAAAATATTAGTACAACTAAGAATCCCAAGGTTATACACTTTGCAACATCTTTGACAAAAGAGGAAAAGTTGCATTTCATTAGTTTCCTCTCCGAGTGAAAAATCAACTTCGCATGGTCTTATGCTGACATGCCTAGACTAGACCCTAAGTTAGTCTTTCATCATTTTCCTCTTCTTCTAAATGTGAAACCTTTCAAGTAAAAGCTAAGGAAAATGCATCCACAGATTGCCTTATTAGTCAAGGTTGAATTGAAGAAATTTTTAGATGTTGGTTTTATCATACCGATAGACTACATAGAATGGATCTCAATTCTTGTGCCTATCACCGAACCAACATGAGGAATTAGAATCTGCATAGACTTCAAGGACTTGAAAAAATCGTGTCCTAAAGATTATTCCCCTTGCCTAAAATTGACATGATAATAGATCTTACCACTGCGTATGATATTTTGTCACTCATGGATGGATTCTCTGGTTATAACCAAATTAAAATTGCTATTAAATATTAGCAAAAAATAGCCTTCACTTGTCCCATGGGGTACCTACTGCTGGAACGTAATGCCATTTGGCTTGAAGAATATAGGAGAGACTTATCAGAGGGCAATGACTACAATATTCCATGATATGATGCACAACCTTATGAAGGACTATGTGGATGAATTATTAGTAAAATATCTCACAAGTGACAATCACTTGATAAGATATTTACTAGGTTAGAATAATACAAAGTTAGATTAAATCTGAAAAAGTGTATCTTTGGAGTAACTTTTGGGAATCTCCTTAGATACATTGTTTCTCATAGAGGTATCAAGGTTGATCCTCTAAAGGTGAAATCCATCATTGATATGCCACCACCATCCAACCTGACACAATTGAGAAGTCTACAAGGAAAACTACAATCAATTTACAAATTCATTTCCCAGTTGGCAAACAAGTTCCATTCTTTTTAGTATCTTCTTCATAAGGATGTTCCATTCAAATGGATCAATATTTTTCAGCATGCCTTTCAACAGCTGAAGGATTACTTGTTATCACCACTAGTCTTGATGTCACCTATTGATTGAAAACTAATCTTATATGTATTAGATATGTCATCGACATAGGAGCTTTCTTTGCATAGAATGATGAAAATGGAAAAGAGAGTAATATACTACATTAGTCGTACACCTGTGGGGTACAAAATCAATTACACTCCTATTGAGTGTGCATGTATTTCTATCATTTTTTCCACACAAAAACTTTAACACTACATGTTGAATCTTCAAAAAAATCTCATAGTGTAGATAGATCCTCTAAAGTACTTGCTTATTAAATAAACTCACAAGTAGAATAGAAAAATGGGTAATGCTTGTTAGTGAGTTTGATATCAATTATGTTAAAAGGAAGGTAATAAAGGGACAAGTAATCAATGATTAGCTAGAAAATACTCCTACACCAACATTTCAACCTCTTGTATCAGAATTTCATAATGAAGCAATTTTCACATTAGAGACATCTACGACATGGAAACTATACTTTGATGGATCCTACACCCACCATGGTTCAGGGTCAGGAGTTCTCTTTATCACACCTCAATGGGATACAATCCCTAAGTCATATAGGATAGAATTCACATGCGCAAATAACATTGTTGAATATGAAGATTTGTTGACAAGGATTAGAGAGGCTATAAAATTCAAAATCAAGCACCTTTATTTCTACAGTGATTCACAATTGGTTGTATGATAAGTCAATGATGAGTATTAAACAAAAGATGAAAACTTGTGTCATACAAAAATATGGTTGATAGTTTTAAAGAGTAATTTTCCATCATCATATTCAAGTAGATTCCATGGATTTAGAATAAAGCAACTAGTGCAATGGCTACCATAGGATCTCTCCTTGACCTACCTAATAATGTGCATTAGTGTGAGTTCTTGGTAGAACAAATTTTAATCCCTTCAATATCCCTGAATTTTAGCTCATGTGTGAAATCGTTGGTCTTAATTCACCTTGGTACAAAGACATATAATTACATGCATGAACAAATCCTTCCCCCTGACTTGTTGAATAATCAACAAAAAACCTTTACCTAACAAGCCTCTAAATATGTTATCATCATTGATACCTTATATCATTGTAGATTTGATAATACTTTTCTTAGATGTCTTGATGAGGATGAAGCGCAAAAGAATTTGCAGAAGGTACACAATGGTATATGTGGAGCTCATTCCAGTGGTCCTAACGTACCTAAGAATCTCATGAGAACAAGATACTACTAGCTGACTGTGGTATGTGATGCATTCCACTTTGTTAAGAAATGCCAACAATGCTAGATTCATGGAGATCTTGTTCACACACCAGCACAAGGACTACACCCGATTACATCACCATGGCCCTTATCTTAATGGGAACTCAACCTTGTGGGAAAGAATCACCCTACTTCTGCTAATGGCCATAAATTTCTCATTACTGCAACTAAATATTTTATGAAATAGCTTGAAGCTATTCCTATGACATACATCACCAGTACTAAAATTGTGAAATTATCTTGAACTACATCATATGCTGGTATGGTGTTCTCCTTTCCATTGTCACAGATAATGGGTGAACTTTCAAAAACAAAGATTTTCAGGAACTATGTGATAAATATCATGTTCAACATCACTTTGCCACTTCATATTATCCCCAAGGTAATAGTCAAGTAGAGGCGTCTAATAAAACTATAGTCAAAATCCTAAAGAAGACCACCAATGACATCAGTTGACATTGGCATATATAGTTAAATCCAACCTTATGGGCTTACCATACAAGCATTCGTACTCCTACTGGTGCTACACCATATTCCATCATCTTTGGTTTTGAAGCAATCCTTCCCATCGAGGTTGAGTTGCCATCCCTGAGAGTATCCATGCAATAGTTCATTGATGATGAAGACTACTGGATATCTTGATTACATGAGCTAGAGCTACTAGATGAGAGATGGCAAACTACATTGGTCCATCTATAGGCTTATCAAAATCGTCTCCAATATAGCTACAATAAAAGAGTAAAATTTCAACACTTTGGCATAAGTGACTTGGTCCTAAAAGAGAACCTGAAGAATCAACTGGATAGAGAAAAACAAGGAAAGTTTGAACTTAACTGGTTGGGTCCTTATATTATTACGATAACATATGGGTTTGGTGCTTATCAAATTTCCACTCTTGAAGGTGAACCACTAACTAATCCTATCAATAGAATGCACCTTCACAAGTATTATACATGATTCAGAGATCGCATATTCAAAAGTCAAAAAATAAAAATAAAATAGAAAAATAGAAAAAAGAAAAATAGTAAGGAGAAAAAATCCATTCAATAGTGAAAACTATTTTGATGGTACTTTGGATAAGTACCGTGGTGAAAACCTCGAAAACAGGTGCCATGTGTAGTAGGTCATTGCTCTACCATCTATCATTATTCCATCTAACTTTTTCATTCCATCCATAATAAATAGAGAATAGGCTCCTTCATAATAAAACTTTCTCACCCCTCTCATGGCCCGAGAATGGTTGATATTTTGCATCAACCGCCTTCCATATACATTCCTTCTGTAATAACTGGTCCTATACCTGATTGGGGAAAAATCCTCGACCTACATTTTTAGACAAGATCTTTGACATGGTATCAAAGGATATTATCACAATCACCTACCACAATCCATTTTCCATATAATAAACTATCCACAATCCACCTTCCATAATAAATTGTATCTCTTGTTAAGATTTACATCTTGATCAAAAACCAATAGGATATCATACAAAAAACTAAGCTTAACAAACAACAGACAAACTATCAAACTAGCCTACAACCTAATTGATCAATTTCCTACTTATCTATCAACAAAATAGATATCTTTAGCAGCTATTATTTTGTCTTAAATAAGTTGTTGCATCATCAAAACCAGACTAGTTGTCTTACACAAGATGTTCCACTCCTGAAATCATACATAATCCTATCAAACAAACACTCATTGTTGGTAAGAAGATCTAAATGGTTGTTGGCTCATCTGGTCTAGTTAGTCTTTTCTTTTTATCTAATTTATCTTCTATCATGTTCCTATGCTACTCGATGATACCCACATGTGGTTAGAGGAGTGAGGATGGATCATGACTATTTTCGTTGATTTTTATTTGCCATTTGTCTTAACAATATGACTAGGGCAGCTAAGTACCTTGTGTGTGAATGGGGTTCCATGTAGCATAATAAAAACATCCTGTGTAATTTAAAGGCTAGCTAACACTTTCTTGCATCAGGATCAACATGCTTTATGGCTACTTCCTCACATATTCCAACAAGGTTCTATTGTTACTAGTATGAGTCATTACACTAATTTTCTATTGTATCTTAGTCCTGACAATGAATACTAATGTCACCAAGGTTTGTCTCAACTTGGTGCAACATATCCACTTGTCTATATATCAAAATATTTAGGCAAATGGAAAGAAATATTGCCATTGTAGTTCATGATTTTGTGTGCATACTATTAGAATTGGTTATGGCTGCCAAGGTCTTGAGACCAAATGGAAAGCACAAAGAGAGAGAATAGAATATGACAAGAATAAATTGTATTCTTATCAATATGATTCAATGATATGATTATTGTTGATGTATAATGTAGAGACCCCTTGGTTATATAGCCAAGGTGAGATACAAGATGTCATAGGATTATGACAAGTGTTTTAATCATATGACATGAGACAACTAATCACACTTACCTAGGTTCACATGTGTTACAAGTTAAAAGATAAGATAACAACTAATGACAACTAACACCTAGAAAGATTCCTTCCTATGACCTAAGTAAACTTAACATGTGTAAATAAGTCCCCTAGTAATGAATTAACTAGTTACAAGACTTTATTTACATCAACACCCCCCCTTAAGTGAAACTTAGGGAGTAGTTGGTTATTATGAAAATGACACAAAGATGGGTCTTAGCTACTAGGCCATGTTAGGTACCCATGTACATATGCAAATGAAATCTCTCACAAATAGAGAAAAGGATAAAACCCAGTGGGAAAAAATTCCTCCCCAAAAGAGAGATAAAGTATAAAATAGAAATGCTCTCAATGATGCATGAGAAGGAAAAAATCCATGTGAGGAAAAATACCCCCCCATAAGAGAGAATAAGAAGAGAAATGATGCAACCCCTCCTCAATGTTGAGTCTCCTGCAATGATGGTAGAAGCTCGAAATTGAATGTTGAAGATGATTCAATCTTGTTGAATAACATTCATCCCCTTAGGAAGAAAAAAAACCATACATGTATGCAGGATGTTAGGAATATGGATGATGTATGATTTTTCTGAAGCATGCTCAAGTGTCTCCATGTCGATGTCGAAAGTTGATACACTCCAAAGAGGCGTTCTAGGCCACACTGCTGAAGAGGACAATCCAACATCTAGTAGAGATGAATGTAGAACATGATCCAAAGACAATGATATCCCCTTTGAAGACAAATAATCCTCCTCCAAATGTTGTCCAAAAGTATCCACACTCACACCAAAATGTGAAGAATGGTCATGTAGAGAATGAACAAGAGGGTCAAAGTGTTCCCTCACAACAAATGAAGAAGGATCATATTCATCAAAGAGAAGATGAATGTCATCAAAGATGTCCCCAAAATCTGCAAGATGAGACTCCACAAAAAATTCTGAAATACCTGTCAAGAATCCATCTAAAGTAGCCATATCTAGAAGATTGTGTATGTCCTGCTGCACTAAATCACAAGGAACCCAAACTGTGGAAACACAAGTATCATCAACTGCAACAGTAGATGGAGGAGATAGAATGGATGACTCAAGAATTGGATCTGATGTGAGAACTCCCAAGTTCAAGAAGCCAAATGTCTCCTCTGAATCATGGTTCATATGATCAACAATCAAAGGAGCAATGCCACCATTAGAAGCAAAATCTAAAAAGGTATACAACCGAGATGAATGATCAACCACCCTAATAGAAATGATCTCTCTACTCTCCAAGTATCGAATGATGACTGAATTAGGTATGAAATCCACAGTCCTCCCATCTGCACCATGTGTAATCTGATATATGGAAAGAAGATTGTTCGTCAAATGAGGAACACACAAAACATCTTGGAAAGTGTTGTCCCCAAAACTAATAGATCCCTTCCCAATTACACTCATGTATGTATTGTTTCCCATCAATATAGGAGACATAGAACGAGGTTGAAATGAAGAGAATATAGACTGTGAAGATGTCATATGATGAGATGCTCCTAAATCTAGAAGCCATCTCCTTGATCTTGGACCTGAAAAAGCACAAAGAGCTTGTCCTTTATTTCCTAATGTAGATGCTTGACCTTTGTCCTTTTTAGACTATTTTGAAGAAGAAGGAGAAGAAGATTCAGACATACTAGAAGGAAAATCAATTTGATTCTTTTTGAGAAGATTTTTCAACTCATCAATATCCTTCTTATAACAATAGTGTTCTTCATGTCCATCCTTCTTGCAATATGCACAAAAGGGCCTCTCCTTCTTAGATGATTCTCTTTTTGAAGATTATGATTCTTTATCTAGCTTGTTATTTTTCTTCTTTTGCTTCTTATCAAGATTCCCTGATTCTTTTTGTACCTTTGACTCACTAGCCACCAATGCATGTGACTTGGAAGACTTGATTAGACCCATGTTCATTAACTTAGCTTCCTCTTGGATTAGGATATTTGAAAAGTCATCAAAATTAGGATCAACATATGATGCTCCCATAGAAATTCAATGGGTATGAAAGCCAAAAAAAAATACTGAATACTCAGGACCAAGCTTGGATAACACATTAAGAATTAATTGTAAATCCTCTTTATCAATGTTGCATTCTTTCAACTATGTTCTTAGTTGCTTGATTTTGGAGATGTAGTCTTGGGATGAGGTCAAAATATTTAGGATCAAGATTCATAAAATCATTATCAATTTCATATCCCCTAATCATATCAGTTTTACCATACAATTTTTCAAAAGTATCCCAAGCTTCTTTAGGTGTTTTGCATGATTCAATATGAAATTGTAAATCAAATGAGACTAATGAACATATGCATCCAAGTGTTTTCTCATAATCAATCTTCCATTTTTCCAATTCTTTAGCATCAGTAGGTTTTTGAATGGTGTCCTTTAGATGACCTATTATACCTTTCATCATGAGATAGTTTCATACCGATTTTCTCCATGTAGCATAATTATGTGGAGTTAGGAGTTCAATTTGTGATTTCCCCATTGCAAGAACACAAACCAAGCAAAAGAATGCAACCAACCACTGCAAGATTAATCCCCTCCCAAATCACTCAATCATGAAACCCCCCCAACAATATTTGATTTGGCACTTTATACTTAGTGTTTTTACAATTTCCACTTTCCAAAAACAGCAAGGTGTCCCTTTGATCTTGGCACATGCAAATGCCAAAATAGGCCACAAAATCAAGTACATTTTTTGGTATAAAATGAGATCAGTTTGATCATACCACTGAAAATTACACAAAAACTTATGCACTTTAAAAAAAAACTACACCCAAAAATTTTATAGTAGGAGCAAGATATGAGCTCCAAAAGTTCCCAAAATGAGGACGAAGCAGCAACAGCTATGAGAATCTGCAATTTCTAGATAAACCAAACACCAAAACCAAAAATTTATTGCATGGACATGAAGAGCACAAAATTTTATCCCAAATCAAAAAAAAAATCTCAAAAAAAGGAGCTCATATGATTGAGATATTAGCCTTCAAAGTTTGACTACAAAATTGAAAATGCAAATCGGAGGGGGCTGGAAAAATTTCAAACAAGTGCTGACATTTTTCTGATGTCAGCAACCCACTATGTTAAATTTGACGTTCCCATGGCTGTAAAAAAAAAAATACTCTCAAGGTGATGGAATATTCTCGTTGTAAATTCAATTAAAATTGGCGTCTATAGGACGTCACCGGTCATTGTCTTGGTGGAATATTCTAGAATCATAAAGATTCTGCGGGTGATTAAACAGTCGTTGGATTTCTTTTTCCCTTTGCTGATTTTTCTTCCACCGGTTGATTTAATTGCCCGACCGGTGGGAGAGAGGGGCTCACGAGGGCGATTTTGCTGCCACAACGTGGCAAACGGTGGGGCCTGCGGTATTGTCCATAGACTGTATAGTTTGTGGGCTATACAAAGCCCTTTTTTGATTTTTTATAAAAAAATTCCAAATAAATTTTTGCTGAAGCTTTTTGAAGAATAATAAAAACTACGAAACTATTTACAAAATATTTGAATTTTTTTTTGCAGAAAATATAAAATATTTTTTTCAAAAAACATTGTACCTGACTATATTTATGACAACCTCAGGGGTTGTACGGCTCTTTGAGAATTTTTTTTTTCCCTCACTAGACAATTGCTTCAAAATGGATGAATTGATAGTCGATCTTAGGGTTTTTGGCCCTTCAAGACACGATGGCAAGGTCAGATTTGACCCAAAATGCTCCAAAATTGCAGCTACCTTCTGGATCTGGCAACCACTCTTCAGCTTCAAACCCTCATAGATTTGGCCTCGTATGTCCAATTTGGATGAAGCAAAAGGTAAAATCAGCTTTCTCAAACCTTCTGGATGCAATGGTGAGCTTAGATTTGCACCAGCAAGCTCCAATATGAACTTGCAATAAAGAGCCAAAAATGGAACCTCCCCAAATCTGGTATCTGTCTTCAGAAAAGGACTCTCCAATGGCACCCAACCCGCTTTGATACCATGTTAGAATTGGCTATGGAATCCAAGATCTTGAGAACAAATGGAAAGCACAAAGAGAGAGAATAGAATGTGACAAGAATAAACTGTATTCTTATCAATATGATTCAATGATATGATTGTTGTTGATGTACAATGTAGAGACCCCTTGGTTATATAGCCAAGGTGAGATACAAGATGTCATAGTATTATGACAAGTGTCTTAATCATATGACATGAGACAACTAATCACACTTACCTAGGTTCACATGTGTTACAGGTCAAAAGATAAGATAACAACTAATGGCAACTAACACCTTCTAGAAAGATTCCTTCCTATGACCTAAGTAAACTTAACATGTGTAAATAAGTCCCCTAGTAATGAATTAACTAGGTACAAGACTTTATTTACACCAACACATACATCTGCTTGTCAATAATAAAACACTCTATGATGATAAATCATGCACTAATTAAAGATCAAAATCTATCAAAAACTCTTACATCAATCTACATCCATTTCATTGATCTCATTTTTCATGATTTGGATGGACAATCTATCTAATTATTCTTCACTTCTAATTAATTTTTTTCTCTCGCTAATATTTCTTTTGTCAATCCCTCTAGTCATTTCGGTGGAATTCTATGACACACAAAAATAAATGCATTAGATGCATCATCCTGAATCCATAATCATGCTAGAACATCATATACATCATTATCATATGCATGTTAAATCATTCATACTACATAAAAATACAAAAAATAGAATCACATTACATTTTATAGAATCATCATCAATGTAACATCATATAAAGCATTGCATAACATCTCATAAGAATATAGTCTCATCCTACATATAGGAAGTATGAACATGATTAATCTCATCATAAATAATAAAGCATTAGATATTACACAACATCATACATATAAGAGTAAATCAATATCATGGGCATCCATCCATGCATACATTGGCATAAGCATACATCATAAACCCATATACACATCATATAGGAACCATAAAATATAAATAGAATGCATAAAATAAATCACATCACATAAAAACATGCATATAGAACATATACACATCATTTATTCGCTGCCAAAAATGATACATCTCATATATATATATATCGTGTCATAGTACAAAACTGGAATATCTATCAAAATGGAGCTCATAGGCTCGATCAAAACATACATATTTTCAAATATAAAATCAATTAGTCTAGCTCGAGTTGCCCCTATCCTTTGTCGGTGATGACCCAAGGATGGAATATCATGTCTTGGTCTTAATCCTAATGGCCCAAGCTGATCCCGCTCTCTATGTGGTCGTGGTGGTGGATAAGGTGACCTCTTAGGTCTAGATACTCTGCCACAGCTAATTGACCTCTATGAATGTGGACTTCTCTAGGATCTGCTTTGAGTATGGCTAGCTGTCCTCTATGAAGGTGGCATCACATCCTCATATAGTTATAGTAGCGGGCCTCCCAACCCACTTGATAAAACATGCATGCAAAATCAACACCGAGCCCACTCATAATCTCGATAAAACTCAATGACTGCTACTTGACCCTCTATGCTCTAATAACCATGGTATCTTTCTTGGCATTCAATTGTGCTACCTATGCCTAAAGGGTCTAAACCTAGGCCTACAAAGATAGAATATGTGCTTGTAGTGTAGAAAAATGTATCCCTGTCTATTTTCTCACTTTTTTGGGCCCTCCTAGTTAAAATTAGACTTAATAATGCCTTAAGTGTTGAGAAATGTATCCTTTTTTACATTTTCACACTTATTTGGGCCCTCTTAATTAAATTGAGCTTAATTAGGCCTTAATAAGCCCTTTTATTCATTTTCAAGCCTAATTAATTACATTTTTTGAAGGGGAAACCTGACAACAATTAATGCCTAAACATAACACCTTACATTGAGCATTGTGTGTTCCAGGAATAGGGACTTGGGACCCATTCACCCATGGGAGAATGGGTCCTCCATAGGACTTGGAATCCATTTTTAGACATGTTTTGTAAATATTTTTATCATCCTAAATTCAATTTTCAAATGTTGGTTTGTAATGTTTTAATTTTAGGAAATTAAGGATAAATCTCATAAACACAAGGTTATTTTATCAAATTAACATTATATTTCAAGGATTAATTATGTGTCTTAGAGGTTGGGGTGTTGTCCTTTCCAATAAAGGTTGGTTTGGAAGATGTGAATTATTTCTGAGTGAACAACATGATCTTTTTAAAATTATCGCCAGAAGATTTGAGTCGTCACTGTTGCAAATGAAAAACCACCAAGTTACTATCAAAGTAGAAAATTTTAAATTCTTGGTGGTTTTTGTTGAGGATGAGAAAGTTATAAGTGTAGATTATCTACTTCTGTGCAAGGACTATCTTACTAGGGAAGAATCAATGGGAGGTCCTAAAAAGAGAACTAAGCCAAGCAAACACAACTCCTTTGAATCCTAAATTCAAATTTTTATCATGCAGAGCTATGGAGCCTCTTTGAACATGTTGGATTTACCCTATACTTTGAATCCATGGAGGGCTATAATGAGGAGCTTAGCTTTAAGTTCGCCAATGCATGGAAGGATGGTGAGGTTGAGTTGGGTGGGCTCCATTTCACTGTGGATGCCAAGCTAATAGCCAAAGCTACAGGTCTCAATTATGAAGGAAAGAAAATTGCCAAGGTGAGTATGGGTAATTACCAGACCTATATTGATAAAAATTTTGAAGCCAAATAAAAAGCTTAGATATTTCAGAATGACTACTCCAAGTTTTTTCTCCCACCTCCTTACCACAATGTTTGTTATTGTATTATGAAATACTTTACTTTAGAGGGTTGATTCCAGTTTGTGCATGGGTATCATTTCCCCATCCTAAACCATATTAGGCATCTGGAAAAAATAAACCTTCTTTTTATCCTCCTCTCATCATTGAAACAAAGCTTGAATCATGGTGCTAACCCACCCCTACATCAAGGTTTGATTAGAGCTATCTGCAAGTATGTCCTTGCTACCACCCCAAAAATGAGCACTTTTCATAATCTGATTGAGAACAACCTGACCCATAAAATCTTGGCTAAAATTGAACTATTGGAAAGCTAACCCTACTCTCCTGAGAAAAATCCAAAAACTAGCACAAACCTTTCTCCTAAAGTTGTGGACCCCTCATGGATGACGCTCCTTAAAATTACCCTTGAAAAACACAATACTGCTCTCCTCTCTTCAACTACCAATAAGAAATTTTTTTTTTTGATAAAAAGAACTTGGATTTGAAACCACAACAATAAAAATTCTAGATGATCATGATATAAGCCTAGAAAGCGGCTCCATTATCCCTATAGGTTATAGGTCAAACCATCTTGCTTTGGTTGCATCCAAAGGATTGGATGCTAGCAAGAAAACCAAAATTTCTGACAACAAGAAAATGGAGGCTCTTGGGGATCACAAGAAGAAAAAATTGAAGAGATTGGCAAGGAATGAGAAAGATAATTCCTCGTAGGAGTATGTGCTTGAAATTTTGGGTGAAGGTGGACAATCAAAGGAAGAGGTGTCGAGTTCTAAGGATATTGAAGAAGTTGGTAATAATCAACAGGAGGATGAGCATAATGTGGAGGAGGAGAAAAGCATGGCAGGAGGTAAGGGAAACATGAATGAAACCCCTATCAACTTGGAGGATATTGAAATTAATACTGAGACACCTTGTAATATTGATAATCTGAAAGAAAAGGAAATGGAAGTTGTTAAGACAAGAATGGAAATGTTGGAAGGTAGGATGGAGCTACTTGAAAGGATACTGCAGAAAGAAGACAAATCAAATAGGTTCCAAGTTATTGAGGAGGCAGTAAGGAATGTTTGTAGGGTTACGAATGGTGTAGTGAAAAGGGTGGTGATGGCAACTATATCTAGACAGGGAAAGATCAAAAAGTAGTAGAGATAAAAAGGAAAAGGAACATGAAGTCAATCAGTATGAGAATATGGACACCAAGGACAACCTCAAGGAAACAGTGGGAGACCTAAAGATGGCTTGGAGTCTAATTGAGGAAACTTAGTTCTTTGTTATGTGTCTGGTTTGCTTCTCCATGTCTTTAGTTAACTTGTTTTTTGGTATCTTTCTTAGGTTAGTTTTGGATAATGGCTTGATAAACCTAAATTGTAATAATTTACTCTATACTTTTGATCCAAGGATTATGGACTTGTTGGGAACTTATGACAAGTTATACCTACCTTATTTAGTTTTTTGGGTTAATGATAATATGGTTTGGTTAAAAATTTACTAGCTCTTGGATAGGCATACATGTTTTGATTTTGTTGGTTTTGTTTGATGTGTTTTTGATTGGTTTTGGTGAGGAGATGTGTTGTTGTTTCTAATCTTGTTATCTCCTCTATTTTTCTGGTTTGTTTGGGTGTTGTTTCCTTGGAATTGTTGGGGTTACCATATGAGAATGTTTCAAATTTAAAGTCTAAAACCAGTAGTGCCTCAGTGACTTTCATTTCTAAATCACTCTAGAAGCACTAACAACTATGCCAAAAAGCAAAAACAAGCACAATAGATCTCTCCCATTGATCCTTATGAGAAAAGCACATGAAAACTTAAACCAGATTTAGCACCATGAACAGACAAACAAATGAACACACAAATTTACGTTGGGAAAACCCTTTCGAGTAAAAACCCCACACTCCAAAAGCTAGAGCCATTGTATTATTCAGCAGCTAAATGGTTAAAATACAAAATCAGGTTCATAGCCATTACAGGAGTTACATCTTGTTCATCTGGAGAAATACAGGAAACAACATAGATTTGCAACCTTGCACCATTGCAATGTCTTCACAAGACATACAGTGAAGGTTCCCTTCAGCTCTTCATCCCATTTGCACAACCAAAATTTCAGCCGACACAGCCTAGTGGCCACCTTAGGTTCACATCTGCCCAGGTTTTGAGTGACTCAGTGTTTACAATTACAATGATTTGTGCATACCACTCGGACACACACTCTTCGATCTCTGACCAAGCTCACCGATCATGGATATGTCAATCCATCGATCATTCGATCTTTCGATCTGATCTGTATCGGCTTGCTCTTCTTTTAGCTTCAGCTTCTTAGCTTTGGTTTACTATCGATCAGCATCTGGCCTCACCTTCTGGCACAGCATCCATTGATATTCCATCAGCCTCAGACTGACCTCTCAACTTTCGGTCAAGATCGTATACCTACCAAACGGCCATCAGGGTCTCATAATACCCCACTGACAAGCTTCACCATCTCGGGTTGCATGCACTACCCTAGCAGCTGACATTGAGCCACCCTACAATCAATTCACACTTAGATCAAAGCCTCGAGACACGTGCACAAGCTTTTGGTCACTAGCCATTGATTTGCAACAACGATGCAAAATCAAACAATGATATTTTTCCACGTGTCGCACTGCCATTCGTCTGTCGCTTGCAGATCAGTCAAGCTAAGCTCCATCGCTAACCATCAATCAAACCTCTAAGGCCAGGCAGTCAATAGCTCTATCGTTAGCCAATAGAAAATCCCTCATGGTATGCCAGTTAGCCAAACAACCACCAACAACCAACTAACCCTGCACAACCACTAGCTAAACATTCTGCAGTTAGGAGGCATCCGCCTTTGCAAACACAATCACCGTTGTAGCCGGGCCCACCAAGACACATGTCCACTGCTTGTGGACTTCCTAGGCATCGAGGAGGGAATCTCCAATATTCCCTCGAGCTCGCCCGGAACAAGATTTCGCTGCTGACAAGCGTCCATCATCCTTCCACTCTGCTTAGAACACACTCGGGTCCCACTGAGCCAAGTGTAAGCCACTAGAGCTCCTTCAGGGAATCTCAAGCGGCATCCGCTATATTCCCCAAGGAACTCCCAAGATGCTGACAAGTGTCCATGGCCCGCCAACACAACATAAATGCTCGAGACCCACCATCCTTCCGTTGTGCACACCGCTTAACTCATCGCCACATGTTGAACGCACAAGAAATTTCACTTGACCAAAAATTTATCACTAGTACTTGCATCGGGATGGCATGGAACATGACAAACACCGTCAGATCAAAGCCTCCATAGTCATTGATTAGGTTCTTCACCACTTGTTCTAACTTCAATCGCTCAATGCATATCGGCATATCGGTGGAACAACATAAAGACTCCCGCTGATAGCGATTGCCAGCTGATAAGAAATATCACCAAGACAAACCCATCGGGTCATCGCTGGAACACTACCAAGAGTCACATCAACCAGACAGAGTCTCGGTGACAAGGAAAAGATTGAACACATGAAGTCCCCTGGACCAAAGCAGTACAAGCCAGTGAGATTGAGGCACATATTTCCAACAATCTCCCACTTGACGAAGACTTGTTGGCTTCCTCCAGAACCCAAACACAAAGAATCTCTCCACCATGCTTCCACACTCCAAACAAGACACCTGCAATGACATCTAAGATGTCCACCAACACAAGCAATAGTTCCAACCATCCTTCACAGGAAAAAGGAACAAGCCAAGGCGAAATTGCACCAGTCTCTGGAACACAAGCATCAGATCATTCAGATGGAAAAGGGATCAGACTTCCACCACTCCACTATGCTCACCATCCATACAGAAGCAAATCATGAACACAAACGTGAAGTCATTCTCCAGAACAAGATAAACCACCAGCTAGAACAACAACCAGAAAACTAACTTCCCCCATCCAACTAATCAAAACCCATGTGACTAAAAATAGCACACACAAATCATGCTAATCCATCCAATCACCCATACCTCCAAGGTATGCACATCAATAAACTCATGTCATCACATATCCACCCATCAACTATAGAAAACAAGCACCATGTGCCAACCAGTGAAGAAGACTAAACACATCCATGAGCTCTCACTGCAAGGGCAATGTCCAGATGAATGCAAAGAACTGGAATGAGCACATTCAACGCATCTCTTCATTAGCATCCTAGAAAATAAGGCACCATCACAAGTTATCCTGGAATACCAATTCCACCAATCATGAAATATAGAAGAGCATAACCATGTAGTACCAAGGAACATCCACAATGATATGCAAACCTACAAACCAAACATGCCCTTCTACACACACTTCTAAATGCTAGTTGTGTCCAGTATGACCTCCTTCACATCCCAAAGGGAAGCCTCTCAAAGAAGATCAAACCAGTCCATATTCTTATCTCCTACCAATTCTCAAAAGAACCAGGAGATAAACTATGCTATCCACCTTTCACTATGGATCCTCCAGAAACTTAAATAGCGAATCGAGATCCATATCATGAAATCAAGCTTAAAAAACACATTTGAAAGATATAATGGGAAAATACTTCTCAGAAGAACTTCACTGCC
The DNA here is from genome assembly GCA_007115665.2 of Sequoiadendron giganteum. NCBI lineage: Eukaryota > Viridiplantae > Streptophyta > Pinopsida > Cupressales > Cupressaceae > Sequoiadendron > Sequoiadendron giganteum. The sequence continues at coordinate 291,688,035 of CM021107.1, forward strand.
GAGAAGACCAAAGGGAAAAATATGCTCCTCTAGGATATAACAGCCGCCATGACTTATCCAAGAACAATCTCCTTATCGGTCTTTGTTGAAATCACGTTCAACCAAGGTGCAGGCTACTCAGAATTTCAACTATAAATAGTAACAACAACCTCACTTGTTTCTCCATGTATCCATGAGCACCAACAACCGATCATCTCATGCTAAACTCTAATCTGTATTATTGCAAGGAACATGAATTTTTCAAGCACATGACCAATACACTCAAAACGTAGAGAAATACCAGACCACTGTCAAAGCTCCAAACCTATGAATCGGGAACTTATCATGAAATCGTGATCTTACCATCCCCCTTAGGAGATCCCATGCTCTAAGAAAACATACCAAGGTCTCAAGAGCAATGCATCATGCCAAAACTCTAATGCACAAACATGAGTATACCATGACTTAAAGTAAACAAACTCTAAACCAACATCACCTGTCAAGCACCACCAACACCTCAACCAAAGAGTCGTAAGAGTCCTCCATGGCTCCAGGATGTTGCACTTCCTCAAATAGTGTCCATGCAAATGTGAAAGAGCTATTTTGCAGCAATAGGGTCTAAGAGCTCTACCAGAAACATCTGCAACACCAAAGAAGATCATTCACCACCAAGTGATGAATACATAGTCACTGCTAAATCTCCCACTGAATGTGGCATCGAGCTTTCTAAGCACAATGACCAACCATCTGTTGATCCAAAAACCTCCAGGTACAAATGATAACATGTCCATCTAAAAACAACACCGAGCAGTACTAAGGTCTCTGAACCACGCAGACCACATTATCACTATCAAAAGCTTACACTAACCAGTGTATCAAGATTTCCATGACATCATGATACACATGCTACAGGTCCCCATCAACTATCTAGGTACCCAAACACCATTCCTCCTCGCATCTCAAAACAACTACACCAATGCACAAGTGGCCACAGACAAGGCCAGCTAACGGATCTGCACCACCACTGAAGCAACCTCATGGATATTGATAGTCCACGTTCGAGTTGACTCACAAAAAATATGTAGGTAAAGACAACCCACAATATTGCACAACTCATAGATGCAACTAGTGAAAAACCTTGCAAATCTATCATCACACTGGAAACTACACAACTGAGATCTCAAAGAGAAAACCCATGTAGATAACATGACTCAAACACCAGATCAAGCTCAGATCTAATTCGCCAATCACGTCCACAACCCAAGCACCATAGTCTAGGAAACCAACAAATAAACACCACAAGAATGTTGAATGAAAAAAACATACCAACTCCTATGTAGAGAAGACATCACACCTCCTCAAACATGTCGAACTACAACTATCTCATCCAGTCACACCCCAAAAGCTAGGGTCTAGAAAATAGTTTAACAACAGCTCCACAAACCACAAGTTTTACTTGAACGTGCAAAACCTACAAAACCACTATGTTTCCAAAACACACATGCACATCCATATCCACTGCACATCTGGATGACTCGGGATTCTACACACAACCATCATGGTTAACCAGAACAGTGAACACACATGAATATGCATCATAGACTTTTTAGAAAAATCTACAGAAAACCCTTCAAAACCAAAGACATGAATTTGAAACATGCGAGTGCAAGGTACAGGTAAACAAGATATCCAAGCCTACTCTAGACCAATTCCAAAAACCACAACCATGCACACACATGCAAGAGAGCTAGGCTATTCAGAAGTTTTAGACCACCCAGATCAACTTCATAGCCTTCATGCAATCAAGGCAACAAAGAAACCGCCTTCAGTGCTAAGTTAGAACACCCAACACAAGCACAATACTCCATGGAAGAACAACAACCTGAGAAACTCCATATGATCAGGAAGCCTCTCACACAGACACCCAATATGAACAACACTCTGCTACAACACAACCATAAGCATAAACTCACACCCCTTGCATTAGGATCATTTGCTGCCAAACAAGAGCCTCATACCACATCGCCACAATATGATCAACTCAAAAACCTCATATTTCTTTCATGCTACATGTTGAATCAAAAGAGAAGGAACACTTACTCATCGGAAAGATCAAGCATCAGTCGATTCCTCCAAATTTCCTCAAGCTTGCCAGGCTCAAAAATCCTCGCAAGAGAAATACCCAGAACTCTGGTAACTAGGAGAAGCCTCTGATACCACCACTTGTTGGGGTTATCATATGAGAACATTTCAGATTTAAAGTCTAAAACCAGTAGTGCCTCAATGACTTTCATTTCTAAATCACTCCAGAAGCACTAACAACTATGCCAAAAAGTGGAAACAGGCACAATAGTTCTCTCCCATTGATCCTTCTGAGAAAAGCACATGCAAACTTAAACCAGATTCAACACCATGAATAGACAAACAAATGAACACACAGATTTACGTGGGGAAAACTCTTTCGGGTAAAAAACCCCACACTCCAAAAGATAGAGCCATTGTATTATTCAGCAACTTTACGGTTACAATACAATATCAGGCTCATATCCATTACAGGAGTTACATCTTGTTCATCTGGAAAAATACAGGCAACAAAATAGATCTGCAACCTTGCACTATTACAATGTCTTCACAAGACATACAATGAAGGTTACCTTCAGCTCTTTAGCCCATTTGCACATCCAACCTTTCAGCCGGCATAGCCTAACGGCCACCTCAGGTTCACATTTGCCTAGGTTCTGAGTGTCAGTGTTCACGATTACAATGCTCTATGCATACCGCTCGAACACACTCTCTGATCTCTGACCAAGCTCACTGATCATGGATTTTTCAATCCGTCGATCATTCGATCTTTTGATCTGATCTTTATCGGCTTGCTCTGCTTTTAGCTTCAACTTCTCAGCTTTGGCTTACTATCAATTAGCATCCATCCTCACCTTCCAGCTCAACATCCTTCAGCATTCCATCGGCCTCAGGCCGACCTCTCAGCTTCTGATCAAGATCACATACCCACCAAACGACCATCAGGGTCTCATAATACCCCATCGACAAGCTTCACCATCTCGGGTTGCATGCACCACCCTAGTAGTTGACATCAAGCTACCCTACAATCAATTCACACTTAGATCAAACCTTTGAGATGTGTGCACAAGCTTTCGGTCACTAGCTATTGATTTGCAACAACAATGCAAAATCAAACAATGAGATCTTGCCATGTGTCGAACTTCCATTCATCCGCCACTTTCGGATTAGTCTACCTGAGCTCCATCGCTAACCATCAGTCAAACCTCTAAGGTCAGGCAGTCAACAGCTCTACCACTAGCCAAGGGAAAATCCCTCACGGTATGGTGGTTAGCCAAACAATCGCCAACAACTAGCTAACCTCGTGCAACTGCCAGCCAAACATTCCACGGTCAGGAGGCATCTGCCTTTGCAAACACGACTACCACTATAGCCGGGCCCACCAAGATACGCATCCACCACTTGTGGAATTCTGGGGCATCAAGGAGGGAATCTCCAATATTCCCTCGAGCTCACCTGGAACAAGCTTTCGTTGTTGACAAGCATCCATCATCCTTTCGCTTTGCTTAGAACACACTCGGGTCCCACGGAGCCAAGTGTAAGCCGCTAGAGCTCCATCGAGGAATCTAAAGCAGCATCCTCTATATTCCCCAAGGAAATCCTGAGACACTGACAAGTTTCCACGACCCGCGAACACAACATAAATGCTTGGGACCCACCATCCTTTCATTGCGCACACTGCTTAACTCACTACCACGAGTCAAACACACAAGCAATTATGCTTGGCTAAAAATTTCTCAGCGGTACTTGCATCAGGATGGCATAGAACGTGATGGACACCGTTAGATCAAAGCCTCCACAACCGTTGATTAGGTTCTTCACCGCTTGGTCCAACTTCAATCACTCAGCGCATATCGACATATTGGTGGAACAACACAAAGACTCTCGCCGATAGCGATCACTACCTGATAAGAAATACTGCCAAGCCAGACCCGTCGGGCCATCGCCGAAACACCACCAGGAGTCCCACCGACCGGATAGAGTCTCAGTGATAAGGAAAAGGTTGAACACATGAAGTCCCCCAGACCAAAGTGGTACAATCCAGCGAGATTGAGGCACATATTTCCAATAGGACTGTTATGTTGTTTCTATAAGGGATCAGAGCCCTTTCCCTACTTAATGAATCAAAAACATTAGATTTCAAGAGAACAATTGAGAGAACTTTCACAAGAGAAAATATTATTGTTAAGAGCATTCAACATCGTATTTATTCATCATTTGTTGCAGCATTCAAGATCTCAAGCATCATGTCAAATTTATGTGCATTGCTGCATGTTTTTGGAGCTAACATTGTGATATAGGTTTCAATATCTAATCCAAGCATTCAAGTAAAAGATTCAAATAAATATTCAAACATCAAGATCCACATCCATTGATTCCATTTCATGCAAGATCCACATCAAGATTTTAGTCTTTCCAAGTTTTGTTCAAGGGTTTGATGAGTTGCAACATTGAGTTGTTCATTCATCATTCCTTTCATGTTATTTCATTTCATTTCAAGGTTTAATTACCAAAATGAGGTTTGACTTAGGCAAACCCCTATTCACCCAAGAACAAACATTTTTCCCTCTCTCTTTATGTGTTGCAGATTTGTAGGTTCACAGGTTGAAGAAAAGTTGAAGATCTCAAAAGTGCAAAATTGCAAAGTTGCATTTGTTGTCACCTTTTTTGTCATCTCATGGAAACTCAAATCCTAGCTTAATCTTCAAGATCCAAGTGATAGATTACATTTTGGAGTTGATTTGATATTTTTAGTTTTTCTCCCCAAAGTGTTGTTTGACCTTCACCCCTGTCCTTCAAACATAAGGAAACTTTAAGATTATCGCATTGGATTGATTAGCCTAAGGGTTGATAATAAATTTATTGTGATGATCTCATTTCCTAATAAATGTAGGAAGATATGGTTTGTTTTTTACCCTTTATACTTACCTTTCCATTTTGGGAAAGCCCTTATTTTCTTTCATTTCATTTTGGTGAACCCAACCTTGTACAACAAAATTCTAAAAATTGGAGTCCATTCCAACCCTAGATTTGAATTTTGCACTAGTTTGCATTGGGTTTTCATTAGTTGCATTACATTTAGGGTTCTTTAATCTTGCATTAGTTAACATTGCATTTATGATTAAATTTTGCATGTTTTCATCCTTTAAATTCACAAAATATAAAATAAAATGCATTAGATCTATATTCATTTTGCATTATACTTGCATATTAGTGTATGTTCAACCATTCATATTCAAAAATTAAGTCAAACTTTCATTCCAAAAAGTGTCATATATTTCCTCATTTGTCACTAATTCTACTTGCATTAGGTCATCAAGTTTTGGAAAATTTTGTCACAGAAGTTGCAGTCTGAAACCTAGCACAAAAAACACATAAAAAAACTCAGAAATTGTATTTTTCATTTCTTTAAAACCCTGTGAAAGGGCCCATTCGCCCATGGGTGAATGAGTTCTTGTACAGTAATTTTAGACAAGTTTTTGGGTGATTTTTAGCCTCCATTTTTCCTTTTTGTTGTTATTCTCATATCTGAGCATTGGTTTTCTGAAACAGTTTGTTTGTGAATGCAAGTTATTTCTTCTTTAGTTAGATCTTACAATATTTTGGAAAAAAAAATTGCATATTGCAGTTGAGGATAGTATTAGATTCTTATACTTTTCCTTTATCTTCAGTACCATTTCATAGATTAGATAGATTACTTTACATTTTGCAATCATTAGAAAACATAAACAAAAACCAAAAACATCAAACAAAACAAAAACAAAAATAAATGGTAAACCTTGGAGAAAGCATATCCTTCAAACCCTTTAGTTGTGATGACTTTGACATGTTAGATGAAGCCCTTGAGGACTTCATCTCACCTAGATCATCCACTAAAGCTTTGGTACAAGAAAACACAAGAATAGAAAATCATGACAATCATTGTTCCTCTTCTCCCAATACCTCTCCTACTTGTGATGAATGTATTTTGGTGTTAGAAGACCAAATTATTGAGCATCATGAGAACTTTATTTGTCCCTCTTTCAATTCTTTATTTCTCACAACAAACACTAATATGGATGGCATAAATGAAGATGTTAAGTTCACATTAGATTCCCCACTCACTAGAAGGTCATCTAGGTAACTCAATTGAGGTTAGGAATGCACAAATTAGATCCCCTTTAATTAGTGAGCCTACAAGTCACCTCCCATCATAGAACCACCTAAAACTCAACCATTAACTCCATGAGATATCTTTAATTTTATATGGAAACTTAGTAGTAACAATGTTTTGCAGAAATAAAGTTTTAATACCGTTGCTCACACATATAATATAAGGAACAATAGGCAACCACAAACCACTTCTGCTTCATTACCATTACCTCAACCTATCTTGCCTAATCTACTCATTTTCCTTTACATGGCGGAAAAGAGTATGATTTTTTTGAACAACTTAAAAATACTCCCACCAAGATATCCTTATGGGATCTTATTCAAACATCACCTATATATAATAGGATGCTCCAAGAAATTTCATAGAAGAATGATATCCATTTTTTTATGAAATTGAATGATGTAACAACCTCCTTTGATTGTATGCAAGTGATAAATTTGGATATCACATTCCCTTGACATGAATTACTTTCGCTTGAGATACAAAATAAACATGAGCCCTTAATGATAAAGGTGGTCATTAATGAAACTACAATTAGGTGCACCCTCATAGACAATGGAGCAGGTCTTAATGTTTGTATCATTGATCTCCTAGATAAAATTGGTGTCGAAAAGAAGCTTATTCAACTCAATGATGTTAGTATTTGTGGCTTTGATAATGTTGATAGGAAACCATTAGGAATGATCACATTACATATTGAGGTTGGACCTATAGTTTTTCCTACCCCTATCCATATAATGCCAGGACCTCTTTCATACAACCTTCTCCTATGGTGACCATGGATTCATGCTATGAAAGAAGTCCCATCTACTCTTCATTGTGAGATAAAATTTGAATTCAAAAACAATATATACATGGTTGAGGTAGATGAATGAAGCTAAAATTCATAAATTCAACATGATCATAACACTTCCAACTCCCCTAATATTTTGATTTCAACTTCCAAAGTAGAACCTATACAAGTTGATGTTAATCCTAACTTTCTTTCACCTACAAAAAAAATCTTATGTGATGATTAGGGGTCATTAGACTTTACACCTCAATTCAAAGAGGAGTCCAAAATCTCACCCTCAAAGTCCAAAGAGTCGTATACAAATGATTCATCTTCAAACACATGTTTTAGGGGTGATTGGGGTTCATTAGATTTTACACCCTCGTTTATGGGAGAGTACAAAATCTCACAACATACACCTATAGACTCTTGTATTTCATTTTATCAACTTGGTTCTACATCAACAATATTACCCCATGGTGGTGATGGGGGCCCTTCAACTCCCATCCCTCATGAGGAAGATGTGTAACTTTAAGAAACTTAAAAAGGATTTGGGTTCTCATGAAGAAGCCAATCCTTCGCAGAAGCATAAAACCTCTTCATCTGAGTTAGAAGAATGTTATGATATTGGATACAAACTCCTTTCTAAACATGGATATAATGAAAACATTGAGCAAAATTATAGAGAACAAATGAAGTATATACCACACTTTTTCAAGAAAGATCTAGGTTTACCGCCTTTATCTCCATATTCATCTAAGGCCTTATCATCTATTGTGTGTATTAAATCTTGTGATCAGAAAGAAATGTTTCCTACTATTGATCAAGAGACTATCTTGTCGAGGCTTCTCAAATCTCACTTGATTATTCTTCCTCCAAAAACATGAAGTAAATTTTACAAAAAAAGTTCATTTTGTGCATATCATAGAGTTCATGGTCATTCTACTAATGAATATAAGGATTTGAGTGATAAAATTCAACACCTTAAAGATTGTGGTGCTCTTCCTTGTGTCCATGCACCTAGGTAAAAGCATAAAGTTGTGTCACACTTTCAGCCAACTTATCAGCACAACTCAATTTAAGTATTTCTAATTAAAAATCAATTTTGGTCAAACATATGATCTAGTAAGATTCATTCTAGCTAAGTTAGATACTTCCACAACTTTCTCAACTAAAATTGTTGGCTAAAAATATATTGAGCACCACTTTGAGTCCAGTTTACCAAAAAATAAAACTATTTGAAAAACTTGAAGTTTGAATAACTCATACTAATGTAAATAATATTTTTTTTTAAATATAAAAAATACCCTTTTGTAGATCCATAAGTGTATTTTTCAAAAATATTTTTATTTTAATAGTGTTGTTCCTATAGCACACATGCACTATTCCGAACAGGGACCCTCTCTTTTTCATTCTCGACGGGTCACTTTTTCCTTCGTCTCATTTTGCATGCCCCTTATTTTCAAGTCCTATGTGGTCAACGAGTCCAAAATTCATCATCTTAGGTTGACCAAGTTTCACCACCCTCAAAATTTCTAAGTCTTTGGCCTTCGCGAAGTCCCTTTGGCAGTTTGCCTTAGAAATTTTAGACTATCGTCTTTCGTTGATTGTGGGTCTGCCCATGTGGAATGCCCTTGGCATAATTCCACTGTGTCTTCTCTGTTTGCACAGTGGTTAACTCCCATCGGTCATCCGCCCTATGGGATCCACGACCTTCGTGTTCATTTCTTTGGCCGTTCTAAACGGCGGATGCCTAGTTTCTGCCCGCCCTACAAGCTCCGCATTTCCCACCATTGGTTGTTTTGAAACCCGTGCCCACCAAATTTTCCTACCACTGTACTAGCATTCAATGCTATCATTTAATGCACAAAATTCTATAAATAGGTGATTTCAAACATCATTTTCGCCCACATTCCTTCTTGAAAAGTTGTCAGAGCCCTCCCACCTTCGCTGCCTTCGTGCCTGCGTGACCTCATTGTTGTTCAAGCTTCATTGTCATCGTTGGATTCATCACCTTCCATGCAAGATATTGAGGTAGGGTTTCCATCACCCCTCAGTTGTGTTTTTTTCATTCAAATCTTTAAATGGTTAAACTTCCTGGGAGAGAACTCTAAAATTAGCTATAACCATGAGTCCCGCACAAAACCTACATCGTCAAAGCTACAAAATCCTTTGAATCTCGAGTGTTTAAGATAGACAGAACTTAGGGCCCCCACCACCATTATTGAACCAAGGCAACTGATCCCTTGCGGCCCACAAAATCCTCACTATCATTTCTTCGATCCTTCATTGATAAACTTTAAACAACAGCCATCGCCTTTGGCGAACCTTCAAACTGTCGTTGCTCATGTTGGGCCCATTCACGTGGAAAGATATCCTATCCTCGTCATCGCCATTTGAACTTAGAAAAATCTTAAGTCGCGAGAGTACCAACAACCCCTATGGGCCCGCTTTGTGATATTTTGTACAAAAATGGCCCTTTTTGCCATTCCTAAACAACTATCTCACCCCAATCTCCCACCTTGCAGGATCCATTTCTACCGTCACCGAAACAAATTACATACTTGGCCAAACTGCCCCTCCCGACTGTCAACCATTACGGGTTCATTCATGTGGGCCGCCCCATCCTGGTGGCTCTTTTCATTCATCATTGTCAAACAACTATCGTGCACCATCCTCCTGCTGCACGGACCCCATGGAGCCTTTCGCTGCTGAACCAATGTTTACCCTGTTGGACCCTTACAGGCCGCTTCTTGTGGACCGCCATCCATCGTTCACCACCATTTACAATGTCCTATCCTAAAATAGCAAACCATGCCCTTTCGTTCACTAGGAGGGTCTCGATCTCTTCGTCACCATTTGGATCATGTTTCATGAAATTGACTAAGTGTTGAACCCTTGCGGGCCACCGTTTGTGGGCTGCCCCATACTACTCATTGTTCCAAAATGGCTAGCTGCCCTCGGTCATTCATCTTGAAAACTCTACATTTTCCATATCCCTTTGACCCATTTGCGCAAAAAACTAAGTAAGATCTGATCGCAGGCCAACCTCTACGGGTGGTCATCTGTGCAACGTCACACCCTCAACATCATTTTGAAACAACCAAGCCTGACCTGACATTTTCCATGCGCGGCTCGACTCCTCTGTCACTGTCTAAGTAAATGATGTACCTTAATGACTCTATCAAGCTCAGAGGTGCGGACTGTCACTTGCGAGTCGTTGTCCCACCTTCGCCATTTCACAACAACCGTCGCCTAGCTGCCTTCTACAGTCTTCCACCTGCATCTTTGATGAACATGAACTTTTGAAGGTGATTTGATGACTGTCCTCCCTACCTGGAGGTCCCGCCTTGCGAGATTCTGCCTTGACAGCACCATTTTAAAATGAAAGACCTCCAAACGGTTGCCAGCCCAGGGAAACCCTCATCCTTGGGCTCGCATTGCCCAACCTTCCCCAAACGAAAGGCGAACAATGATATTTAATGAATGTTATGATCTTTGAAAGATAGATTGCTTGATCTAACGACTATTTTACAAGGTTTTACTAACACTCCCCTTGTTTTATATATGAATATTCTTACTATTTCTTCGCCTGCAGGATTTATGGATCCAACTGCAGGACCGTCGGGAGCATTTGTTGAGCAGGAAAAGGGAAAGAAATTTGCTAAGGCCCCGAGGGGGAAGAAGATAAGGTTCAAATGAAATTTCAATTTCACGGAGTGGAGGTCACCTCTAGGGTCACCACTAAATGGAGTAAGATTCCAGATACCAACCTTGGCCACTTCAATATCGACGAGTTCAGACAAAGGGTCATATTCAACCCCACTACAGAGAATGCAAGGAGAATAAGGAAGAGTGGGTTGGCCAAGGCACTTAGTTTCCCACCCACTCTAGTGGCCCCAGAGTTGGTAATGGCCTACAAGGAAGCTTACCAAGAGCAAAGCAAAAGAATTGTAGACCGGGATGGTCGGGTGTTGGCTGATCTCTCTGCCAAATGTATAGTGCAAGTATTCTGCATTCCCACTCATGACCCTGCAGAACAAACATCAATAGAATATGCAGAGAATATGTGGAAGGTGGACCCGTTAAAGTGCAAAAATTTGATCAACCAACACTGGTTGAAAGATAAAAGCGGGAGTGCAAATAAGGTGCCCCAAGAACTATTCAGAAGTGACTTCTATAAAGATTATCATGATTTGGTGAATTTTCTAAGCAAATTCATGGGCATCCCGACTATGGCGTACTTCTTTGATTGGATGTTCTACTTCATCAAATTCATTATCAGAGGCACTACAAAGTTCGACTAGGCTTGGATGATTAGTAAGATTATCTAGTCTATCTTCTAGTTGATGCCACCCCATAAAAAGGCTTATTCATGGCACAAAGCACAATCCCAAGGAGAGAATTGAAAGTATATGATAGATTCAGATAGCTCCAATACATGAACTTCAAGAGGGACTATTTTTTGGGTGACCGATGCATTCATCGGGGACATCATCAGGCTTCTCAGAGGGGACTTCAAGAGAAGAGTTACTCATAGCGTTTGTGCCTCCATCCAGAGGTTCGGATTCTTGTTTATCCAATTTCCCAAGTTTACCTATATCTGAACCGAGGTTTTTCAGTGACAAACCATACAATTTGTCCTGGTATCCAAATGACCAAATAGTGTTATTAGAAGTATCAAGGAAGCTTTAGAATGCCCACACTCTCCTTGGTGGCAAGCATCGGGCAAAGGTGCCTTATCCTCTCACATTTGGGCAAGGAATGTATGCTCTCTTGATGGCCCAATGTGCCAAATATTCAGAAAAGGAGCTTGTTGAGTACAATTTGAGCTAGTACACTCCTCGGCCAAGAATGGACCCATATGGAAAATTGAAGAAATTTTTGGGGAAGGAATATGCCCACCTACATAGCATTGAATATTTTTGGGCTAACTATCGAGATGATAAGGAGGTGCGCATGAGGCACTACATGCATATGATGGCATACTTTTTTAAGATAGTCAAATTGTTCCCAATACCAGATCAGGTCGTTGAGGAAGAAAACACTATTATTGATCCCAAGTTTGATGTTGTTTCCAACCTATCATTGCCCACCATAGACTGGGATGAGGAAGAGGTCAATGACCTTGACGTTCTGACAAAGCTAATTGAACACAAAATAAGACAAAGGATTGATACTCAGATTGCTCAATTGAAACATCAGGGGTTGAACTTACTTATGGCGAGCTTGAGAGCGAGACAAATAGTGAAACTACCACTGTTACAACTGAAGAAGCTCCCAAATCTCCTCCAGCTACCAGATCTCAAAAGATAAAAGAGGTGGTGGAGCATCAACCAAAGCACAAGGTTTACTCAAGGAAGCCATCGGAGGCCGAAGGTTCGAAGAAAGCAAAGAAATCAGGCGGGTTCTCTGAAATGCCTACAATCCAAGAAGACCCACTACATGAAGGGGAAGAGGAAGAGGCTGAGCAACCTAAATCACCACCTATTGCCTCTATCCTTGCCACTGCCACCATTTCCACTACCATCACTCCTCCCTGGTGTCTCATACATTGGTCGTCTCTTCCCTGCATGCAGTGGACATCTCAGTTCACCTTGCCTCTACCTCACCCACTATGCCTATCATGGTAAGAGATTCCTCCTCTACCAAAACTTCTCTAATTTTCTCTTCCTCAATGTCTTCATCAATGACAACTCCTCTAACCTCAACTGCCACTATGCCAACCCTCACTCTTCTAGAAGAATTTTCCAAACATATGAAAAATATTCCTTTAGAGCTCTCTAGAATGTTAATGAACCTTGTAGTGCAAGCTACTCTAGCTCATTTTTTTGCGAGTCTCCTTGCCCTTCCTACAATAGAGCCACCCAAAATGGAGGTGAAAATGAAAATATAAGAAGAATTGGAGAAGCGAGAAAGGGAGACAACTGAAAAGGAAAAGGATGTTGAATCTGACGATCCCTTTAAAGATGACTACCATGTGCATCCAAAGTATGAACACCTAGTCATCGATGAGGTGATGTATAAGGAGGAAGAGAAGTCTCAATCCTCGGGAGAAGATGTCAAAGACTCCAGTGCTAAGTATCTAATAGAGTCCTTTGACCAAGAGCTTGAAGAGGAGTTATCCAAGAAACTCAAAAATGTTAGAGAAGAAATGGAAAGGCAGTCTTTCGACGAAGAGAAAGAAGTTGATAAACACATAGAAATTCCTACATAGTCTCCATTGAAAGAACAAGATAAAGACCTTGGCTAGCAAGAAGTACCTCTCGAGAGGGAAGAATGGGAAAAGAAAGAAGATTAAACTAAAGAAGAAGATAATCCTAAAGAAGAGGCTTAAAAATGGAAACGCCTTGAGGCAGAACGCCATGAAGAGCCCAGGAAAGAAGAAGAAAAGGAACCCATAAGCGAGGATAGCCCCAAAGAAGAGGAAAAGGATATATTCATCTATGATTCAAATGAGGAAGATGAAGAAAAAAATAGAGAAGTAAACCTTGGATCATGAAGAGCGAGAGATCCAACATATTCAAAGAGAAGAGGGTGATCATGAATCACCAAAAGAGGGGTCTCGGATGCCTGAGTGGCTAGAGAGGTAGATACAAAAGAAGACCTTGTCCCCTATGGATCCTAAAGAAACGTTGTAGGAAATCCTGGCAAGAGCTCAGATAGGAGCAAAGAAGGAGAAGAAGCCTAAGGTCAGGTCCCACATTACCATGGATGCATCAAGATCTTGGACAGTGCAAATCATCGATGATGGACAAAGAAGAAAGGGTAACATATAATATCTCCACCATCAATCTGGTTATAGCCACAAGGGAGGAAAAGATCGATCAGCTTCAAGGTTATGTGGCAACAATTGTTCATCAAATGAATAAAGACCAATCTTCTAAGGAGGAATTAAAGGCGCAGGTGGCAAATCTAATTGCTTACATACAACAATGGTCTTCCATAGAAGAGCTACCAACAACATCATCAGCCCCACCACTGTTGCTGTCAAAAGAGAAATTAGATAAGATAGAGAAAAGAAAGAGTTGGACCAAGGTCACCAAGGATTGGTTTCAACATGTAATTTATAATGGTGATATGGGCATCAGTCATGTCGTCCGAATGATAAACAAGTTCTGGGACGTGCAAAAGAAATTGGAGGATGTTGAAAAGACTTGCCACCACTTCAATGAATTATATAAGATCACCTATCCTAAACTTGAATCCATCCTCAAGATATTGGATAAATTGTGGGAAAAGGAGCTAGGTCTGGCAAGGGTTGATCAGTGGCTCATTGAAACTTGGAAGATGAGCTTAGACTACAGAAAAGAGGTGTTGGAATGAGTGCTCCATGAAATATAACTTGATTTGGAATGGGCCAAGGAGCACAGGGAAAATTCTGAGGACTACCTCAAGCTTATGACTGACTATGAGATGCCAGCCCTTGAGCTCAATCCAAGGAAAATTGGGTCGTATTTCTACAAGAAAATGGAGCAGGGAACAACAGATTTTCTAACACCATATTTTATGGACTTCGCTACCCATGCCTCCATCCAGTCAGAACAAATAGTTAAGGTCATGCCCAAGTGCATGAATAAATGGGAATTAATCATGGGTCGATCAAAGAGATTGTCATTTTAGATTCTTCAATCAGATATAATGGAGTGGGATAAGCTCTGGGTATTGATAGGAAAATTCATGGAGTATGCCACATTGCAGAAGGAGGTTGGAAAACTTGTCATTGATGATGAGTTCCTCACTATTTAGCTACAACAAAGAGAAATCAACTAGAAGACAAAGTGCTATAGTGTTGGACACTAGAAGACAAAATAGGCTAAAGGACAAAATATATTTTAAATTGTAAAATATTTGGGGGTAGATGAAACCCTAAAATGTATTGAATTTTGGCCACACAATGAGATTAAATATTGGCCACTCATTTTTCTATTTGGGCACTATAAATAGGGGGTCCCCTCTCATTTTCAAGAGAAAGTTGAGTTTTTGTAAAGACATGTCCAAACTTTAATAGAAATTCATTGATTTTGGTGGATTCTTGAGTTTCATTCATGTTTCATGATTCTTCTCCTCATAGTTGTTAGATTTCAGTAGATTTACTTTGTTGTTCTATGTGTTTTGCATTCTTTAGTATATTAGTTAATGTTGTTCACTGATGCTAAAGAATTTTGTTGTGCTGATGCCCTTCCTTGTTCATTTTTTTTGCTATTTGTTGATGATAAAATGCAGTGTAAAGCTAAGTTGAACACTTATATTGATTGCTACACTTTGAACTTCATCTTTATTCATGTTCATGGTGAATGAATGATTGAAAATCTACAGACCTTAGAAGATAGCACTAGTTTCATGATACTGTAAGTTAATTTGGTTAAGTGGAACTTGTTTCAGGAAGGTTGTCCATTGTAGTGCTCTCCATTATCGTTGTTCATTGGTAGTTTTAGGTCTAGGAGTTTCCCTCTTTCCCTTCCCTTTTGATCTTTCTTTGAAATAGTAGTTTAGGAAAAGTTCAGACATCATTGTAAATCCAAATCTGATGATGAAAGTGGAGTTCAAATTGTTGTTTTGAACTTTCAGCAATTGCATATCAAACCTGACCTCTTAAGAACTCCATTTCAAGAACCAATTCCCCTCCAACTTAGCATACGTAAGGCTTCCCTGTGATTACCAGAAAATCACATAAAATCAATTGAGACATTCCAAGAAAGTCATGACCTAACACCCGAGAGACCTTGGGGTAGTAATTTGTAACTTGTTTGCATATTTCTACCTTTCAAGAGAGGTGATGCACCTATGTATTACCTATGTTGAGAAGTGCAAAAACACCCATCAGCAAATAGTTTACTTAGCATTTATTTTTTATTTTTTTATTTTTACTAAAAGTAGGTTATCAACACAAAATATTAGGTTGATTACCATGCTAAGGAAAAATACTAAAACTTATTAAAAAAATGAAAACAATATGATGCACTAGATAAAAGAATCTATTTCAAGATGGTATATTTTTTTCCATTTTAGATAAATAATTAATATGAAAGTTGACGCCGATGGAAACAGCTATTTTTTTATTCATGCACATTTAAATATTTATTTTAAAATATATATTTATCAAAATTGGAAAAAAAATATATCCATGCACTAAAGTTTCAAGTTATAAATACACACAAAAAAATTGAAATAAAACAAAAAATTACTATAAAAAGTTTGACGTCTCATGCAACTTCATTTTTCAGCATTTTATCAACAATTAAATTATAGTGTTAATTTATTAAAAACTAATTAAAATATTTTTATTTTATTTTTAAAATACATACATAGAATATACTAAAAAATACATATTCTACTAGTTTACATCATTTCAAAATTCAAAACATATATGCAACTTTTTAGAGATTCAAGTTTAAAAGTTGGATCAGTGTTGGTCGTTTCCTTTATAAAGTGTGACACAGCTTTGTGTTTTTACCCACCTATATGCTCTAAAAGATATTGATTTTCCTCCTATCATGTTGCTCATCACTATGTGGCATTAGTAGCTTTATGTATCTTGCTCATTGTCATTCATAATGGTACAATTTTTGGCTCAATCATATCTCTCTTGGCAACAACATGATAGTTCTTGGTGGTTGTCTTTGTCTCTATGATTGGGGGGAAAGGATAACTAGTTCTTTGAGATGTGTATTATTTTCAAGGATCCTCTCTCTTTCTACTTAAAATAATAACATAGCAATTATGTTGATATTTTAAGTGGGGGGCATATTGTCCCCCATTCATTGTTCACATGTTCCCTTCTTAGTGATGATGGCATATATCTCCTAGGAAGTGTGACCTTTACATTAGCATTATTTTATTGGCATTGCCATTATTTCATTTTGGCATTTAGTACAACATTTGTATATCATATTGATCATGTTGTGTGGAGCCTTATCAAAGTTGTCAAGAGGTGTAAATTTTGTATGGTTAGTACAATGAGAGCCTGTAGACCTGTCATGATTTTCTCATTGTATGGTGAGAGCCTAGACAGAGGCATGACTTTCTCACTTAGCCACTTTTTAGGGGCTCACCTAGTGGATGACATATTTCACTAGCCCTTGTGAGTGTATTTTTCCAAAGGCCACCTAACATAACACAACTTGCTTGCCTATGGATCCTTTGCACTTTTCATGGACACCGAACATAACACAACTTGCTTGCCTATAGAACCATGTGTTTGATGGATGTGGCATAATACAAATTTCTATTCCATATTTATTTTATCTTCACTTTAACTTTAACATTGTATGTTTGTGTATCTTTCCTTTTTGCTACATATCATACATCATGTGTGTGTCCCTTTGTGTTTATGTTGGTTTTCCATAGGATCTTGATCTTAGGGGCTTGGTCACCTCCTTGATCTTTGTCATCTTGTCTCACTAACACTTGTACACTTGAACCCCCTCTTGACACGTATTTGTCTACTTTAGTGTGAGTTTGACACAAGGTCATCCTCTCACTAAAGTGGGGGCTAAATGTAGTGTAGAAAAATGTATCCCTTTACATTTTCTCACTTTTTTGGGCCCTCCTAGTTAAAATTGGACTTAATAATTCACTTGATCCGCTTCTTGACACGTATTTGTCTAATTTAGTGTGAGTTTGATGCAAGGTCATCCTCTCACTAAAGTGGGGGCTAAATGTAGTGTATAAAAATATATCCCTTTACATTTTCTCACTTTTTTGGGCCCTCCTAGTTAAAATTGGACTTAATAATTCCTTAATTTAGTGTTGGGAAATGTATATTTTTTTACATTTTCACTTATTTGGGCCCTCTTAATTAAATTGAGCTTAATTAGGCCTTAATAATCCCTTTTATTCATTTACAAGCCTAATTATATATTTTTCGAAGAGGAAACCTGACAATAATTAATGCATAAACATAACACCTTACATTGAGCAATGTGTGTTCCAGGAATAGGAACCTAAGACCCATTTTCCCATGGGTGAATGGGTCCTCCCTAGGACTTGGAACTCATTTTTAAAACATGTTTTGGTGTTTATCATCCTAAATTCAAATTTCAAATGTTGGCTTGTAATGTTTTAATTTTAGGAAATCAAGGATAAATGTCTATAAATACAAGGTTACTTTATCAAATTAACATTATATTTCAAGAGCACAATTGAGATAACTTTCACAAGAGAAAATATTATTGTCAAGATTATTCAAGGGAATATTTCTTCATCATTGTTACAGCATTCGAGTTCTCAAGCATCATATCAAATTTATGTTCATTCATGCATATTTTTGGAGCTTAACATTATGATGTAGTTTTTGAGATCTAATCCAAGTATTCAAGTCAAAGATTCAAAGAAATATTCAAACATCAAGATCCACATTCATTGAAGCTATTTCATGTAATATACACACCAAGATTTCAATCTTTCCAAGGTGTATTCAAGGGTTTGGTGAGTTGCAACATTGAGTTGTTCATTCATCATTTATTTCATGCTATTTCATTTCATTTCAAGGTTTAATTACCAAAATGGGGTTTGACCGAGGCAAACCCCTATTCACCCAAGAACAAAAAAATTTCCCTCTCTCTTTATGTGTTGCAGATTTGTAGGTTCATAGGTTGAAGAAAAGTTAAAGATATCAAAAGTGCAAAATTGCAAAGTTGCTTTTGTTGTCTCCTTTGTTGTCATCTCACGGAAACTCAAATCCTAAATTTATTTTTGACTACCCGACTATGAAACCCGAAGGATCTGGAAGTGTAGACATAGGAGCAGGGGACCCAAAATCAATTTTTAAAATCCTTACAAAGACCCATTCACCCATGGGAAAATGAGTCTCAAATAGCCTCCCAAAATAGTATTTTGGTGACTAGTAAACAATATTCTCCCCTTCTTAGATTTGCAAGAATTTGGGTGTTTCTATCAATATTGAGCTTAATCTTCAAGATCCAAGTGGTAGATTGCATTTTGCAGTTGATTTTCTATTTTTAGTTTTTCTCCCTAAAGTGTTGTTTGACCTTGACCCTTATCCTTCAAGCATAAGGAAATATGAAGATTCTCATGTTGGGTTGATTCACCTAAGGGTTGATAATCGATTCATTGTGAGGATCTCATTTCCTAATGAATGTAGGAAGATAGGGTCTATATCTGCCCTTTGGACGTGCCTTTCCATTTTGGGAAAGCCCCTATTTTCTTTCATTTTAGTGCCTATGCACCATCATGTCCCCTAGCCTCGGCCTCCTCCATCACAACTTGGATAGCCTCTCTCACAGGGACATCCTCCAACCCCTCATTTAATTCCATATCCCAAACATCCTCCTCCTCCTAAACCTCCACATCTGAAATCTCCTGATCCTACTGAGAAACATCCTCCTCCTGCACCTCCTCCTCCTCTATGATGGGTGGCAACTATCTTGGAATAATAGGTCGAACTATATATCTACCTCTTCTACTAGCCCTGCCTCCATCTCTACCACCTCTCCCTCCATCATAATCTCCTCTACCTCGACCTCTCCCATCATCATCACGTCCCCCCCTCACCCTTAGCTAGCCTATAGGTCCTCATCCCAGTCTCTCCTGAGAAACAGGTACCCTAGGATCTATAAACAGTGTATGTCTATGTTGTAACCACAAGGCATCATACTTTGATGTCGTCCTAACATCTTCAACCTCTAGCCCAACACCCCACTATACAGGCTATAGCTAGTTGAACTCTTGAAATGTGACCTATGGACTGATTGTGGGTCCCCAATGACCCACCTCCTAAGTTGATAGTGTAAACCTGGCGATACCTACTAGCACACCCCTAGCGATCTCCAAAATATCAAATCACCCACTCTAGCAACTGCCTCTCTATGACATGTTTTGATTGGATTATGCATACAATCAAATACCTGGTCTACCTATAGTATGGTAGATTCTCTGCATCGTCATCCCATACTACATACTACCTGTAGGGTCTCTAAGTTAAACCAACAAGTAGATCAATCTCATGCCTCCAGTAGCTGACATCCCCAACATGTCTTTGAATGATAGCACCACCATACATGAAAAATAGGGCAGTCTCGGAGGTAGATCTCTATTAGCAACTATCAATCTAAAAATAAAAATATGCACCCATGCCTATATGTAGAGCAGTGTGACCCCACAACCTATAGAGCATGCTCCTCTTTATGCAACATCATGCAACTAGAAGTATAACATGGCTAGAATCCTTTAATAGTTATTTCATTTATTTATTTATTTCCACTTGCACAATCCTTTAATAGTTAATTCATTTAATTAAATATTAAATCTCATGCATTTCCACCTCATTCCTAACAAATACTTTCTCTCAATCCACTAACTAATCAATTCCACTTCTCTCTTCAATCAATTTAGTTTACTCTCACTCAGTCTGAGTTAACGGATCAATCAAATCCCTTAACTAATCAATCAATTCCTCATGCAAATAGTTGAAATTATGCAACCAATTGCAACTAGTTAACTGATCAATCAATTCCTCTCAAAAATTCTCCACCCTCGATCTCTTCATTTCTTCTTTTGATCTTGATCATCCATCCAAGTCAACCTTTTCTATAAAATAGACCTTCATTCACTTATGAAGGCTGACCAAAAATCTTGGATATTTTGCTATAATTATCATATTCATATTCATTTGAGCTTAAGCATAATAGTGCACACATAATTTTTAAGAGAACGGGAAAAATGGAGAATAAAAATGGAGATAATTCAATCTTGACATAGGAAGGAAGGTATATTGCTTTGATTTATTGATTTTTTATGTTTGATTGCACTTCATTGATAGATTAGATATAGATTACTTGAATCTTATATCCAGTAGCTGTTATTTCAGATTCATGTTGTTTAATCCTCTTTTTTGGTAGTACAAGACAAATGTACTTAGCTTATTCCCTAAAATAGGCTATTACATCAAGGTTGATTCTAAAACATCTTATGATCACTAATTGCTTTAGTTATAGCTTTGTCTTGTTTGAACTTGTCAAGGGACATGGATCTTGTTAGTCCCAATCAATAAGCTTTGGATGGATGAGTGGGAGGTTGATGTAAGGTTAAATGATGGGGGTGATGGTGAAATTATCATGTCATAAAAAAGGGTGGTGAATTTATTAAAGGATTATTTGAAGTCCTATCCTTTGATGCATTTAACAATGGGAAATGATCTTGCCACAATGTTGGAGGTGACATTGGTATCATAGGATTTTTCAAATAATGACATGTATCTTAGATAAATATGTTATGATTAACTTTGATGGTGATAGGCTCTAGAATTCCTTAATGTTCATTTTTTTCTAGTCCCTTGCCTTTATAGCCCATGTTTTTACATATTAAATTTTTTCTTAGATAGGTTTTTTTAGTAAAATATGGTGTATATTCTTCATCTTTGTATAACTAGAAACTTATGTCATCTTCAATGATCTCTTCATCTAAGAAACTAATTTGAATAAAATTTATTATACCACATTGAATAGCCTTAGGATATTTATTGGTATAGTGTCAATATTTTCCATAGGAACATGGAGAAATATGGATTCAACCCACATAGAAGGCATTGTGAGTCTCATACTCTCTACATAATTTATCAATGATCTTGAATTTTATTTGGAATTATAATTGGTGGATGATATTGATATTAATGTGGAAATATAAATATAGGATGAGGATGGTAATGATGTGGATGGGGTGGAAATGTCCACTCTAGGAAAGTGATGGGATCTACTATAGGGTACTTCCAAAATATCCAATATTAAAAGGGGTTATGATTAGTGAGAATTATGATTCTATGTCATCACAAGAGAATTTGATACATTGGTGATATGTGTATGGAGTGACATGCATTACATGGATTCATGGATGATTGAGGAGAAGGTTGTATGGAAGCTCAAGTTCAAAAATGTGGAACAAGGTTTATTGTAGGATGGTCCAACCACCTAAAGTGAGAGCCAAATGGTACCTTTATATTTGCTTTATACATCATAATAAGCTTTAATGACATTCTCAAAATATCCCTTTTGTTTAGTAAATTTATATGTATACATATTTCAACCAAACCCACCATCTATAAGGACTTATTTGACCTTATATTTATTGATTATGACTTCAAATGAAGTACTTTGGCATGTGATGGATCAATAAAAGGCACATCATCTAGAATGAACATAATTTGATATAAAGAGGATGAGTTTCCCATTAGGGATTGGAATTGATTAGGGTTGATATGGCTGGGGATTTGTGACTCTCTTAAGGCATGGTTCAATATTTCGTTATGAACAAATGATGATTTGAGAATCTCCAAGATGGATATTTCGGTTAGAGTCTTCTCAAGATGTTGTAGGAAGTAATATTGGGTGTCATGTTGGGAGGACAAGGAGGCCCCTTCAATTGTGAATTGACCACACCTAGTGGTGACAACATAGTTGGAATTTTTTATTTTGATGGTATTGACGTGCAAATAAGCTTCTTTAATATGAGAAAATATTGAATCATATGAGATGGGTGTTTTATTAATGTTGACATTATTAATGCGATTATTTTGGTATGAGCCTTTATTCAATGTGGGGGATCGATTTTGATCATGATTTGGAAATATAACTTGATATATGCTTAATTTATCATTAAATAAGGAGGATACATGAACTTCCACTTCAATATCACTTTGATGAGATCTTAGATATTTTTCTTATATTTCATGTATTTTGAGATGGCATGGCCTTTGATGTGATTGTACTCACAATATTTATTTTCCTTATAGCATGTAGGTTTGGGTGTGTGGAAATTTTATTAAGTTGGCTTAATGTTTTTGGAAATACTACTTATATGGATTAGCGCAAGGAAGTGTATTTGTATTTTGGATTATTAGTGGGCTTTAGTTGTCCTTGAGATATGGAAATAAGGGTTTTTTGTTGGACATTTTGGACAGTAGGAATTTCTTGTGCTTGCTTTTTATATGCAGTTTTTATGAGTTTGGAGTTAGTTACCCCACCACTTATGGTTTTTTTTGTTATGCCAAAAGTATTTTTGTCATGGGTTTTGTTATTGTTATTTTTATATTTGTTATATATTTTGACCAAATCTTTGACAATGAGGTATTTCTTGATGGTAACCCTCTTGTCAATAATCTTGTAAAAATTTGATTCGCAATGGACCTAAAAGTGAAATTCTATTTCCTAATTAATATTTATGATGAAGATATTGATGATTTGTTTTTTTGGTATTGGTCAAGAAAAGTGACTAGCAAGACTCCTCCATTGCTAAAGGAAATAAGAAAAACTCTCACAATTAAATTGTATGGAATTACATAGATCAAGCATGATTAACTCAAAAAATTTTGGATCCAACATTAGTTTCAAAACCAAATCCAATTACCAAAAATCCTTTGTAAATTTATTTTCTCTTTCTTCTTTATGATAATGTTTCGAAGAAGTATTTTTCTTTGCTTT
Organism: Sequoiadendron giganteum; assembly: GCA_007115665.2. Classification (NCBI taxonomy): domain Eukaryota; kingdom Viridiplantae; phylum Streptophyta; class Pinopsida; order Cupressales; family Cupressaceae; genus Sequoiadendron; species Sequoiadendron giganteum. The sequence continues at coordinate 291,711,457 of CM021107.1, forward strand.
CTCCCATGGTTTTATTAAGTGTTTTGGGTATCAAAAAGGTTGTCAAAACCTTTTTGGAGGCTAATGATGGTTTTGAATCCATGGAATAACTTTGATGCCACATGTTAAAATAATGAATAAGGAACCCTTTAATGTGTTGTCATTGATGCCAATATTAATTCTTGACACTTTCTCTAATCTGCTGAACAGAATGGAGATATCTTAATCCAGTAATTTGATCCATAATTGATCATGTAGTAAGATATACTCATGAGGTGAAAATATGTTATTCCTAACTACTTTATGCATCTATTTTCAATATTTCAATGGTTTTGGATGTATAGGCTAAAATTTATAAGTGACAGTACTTTGGCATTCAATTTTGGCTTTATACAGTGTAAATGGGCATGAGTAATCCGGTCTGCATTCCTCTGGTGATTGGGATTAGTCTTTACAATTTTGGGGATATTGTTTATAGGTTTCAATACACTATATATTCTAGATGGTGAGTGATTAAATGTTCAAATAGATCATTGGTGTTTGATTAGTTGGCTTATTTTGTGATTAGGTCTAATTCTTAGCTGACCTAATGCTTGATATATGTTGTGGAGTTTAAATATGTATTATGGATGTTAATGTGACTGATTATGTAGTATGGGATAACTACACTTGATCCATGAGGATTAAAATTATAATTAATCCACTATGCATCAGTCCCAATAAGATCATTCAATGTAAACTAAACTAAGAATCCATTAAAACTAACATATTAAAATATGAAAGCTTCAAAAACACCCATTTTAATCCATTGAAACTTATCCTATTGGGGGAGTGGTGTCACATTTATGTGGAATGTAGACCCTTTCCCAATCCCATGGATAAATGAGATTATTTCGATTGATTCTATTGAAGAGAATCGATGAAACCAATGAGAGATGTGTTGTGAAACATTATTTAAAAGCTAAATTAACATGAAAGTTATTTTAACATGATATGTGTTAAGATGGTCGATATGAGTATATACGAAGATATTCTAAATTAAGTTCAAGCTCAAAAGATTAAAACCTTAATTACAAAATATGCTAAATGGATGCACCTATGTTACCATGGAAGCCATTAATGGAAGCTAAGCTAATATGATGCAAGAAATTAACCTAAAATGCCTTTTTAAATATGAAATATGACTGTAAGATGAAAATGATTTTAATAGCATAAGTTTTCTCTTAAAAGATGGATACATTTGTCTCCAAATAGTGACCTATTTATTGGAGGACAAATAAGAAATGAAGGGATAAGATTGAAAAATTTAATCAACAGTCAATATGGAAGGAAGATGGAGGCATGGATCATGGATTCCTATCAAGGGTTGAGGATGCAAGATGATATTTAATCAAGGGCTTACATTAATCCAAACAAACACACTTTCAAAACTTGCACAAGAAATCTTGTTGAGTTTGTTTCAAAAAGGAATATTCCCTTTTTCAAATGACTGAAGAAAAAGAATATTCTCATGGGTGAGGAAAATTAGATATTTAGTTAATGAAAACAAAATTTAATTGTGCAAAGGAGAAGGAATATTTCATGAGAATATTCTTTTTGGAGGAATGTGCAAAGGAGGAATATGCCCTTGCAAGTGGGAGGATTAGATTTAATTGGCAATTTGATAATTAAAACCAAGTTTTAATTATGCAAATTAGAAGAATTTAGGATATTCATTAAATAATTAACTTATTTAATGAAAAGGGGTCAAAATGATATTTAATTAAATAATTCAGATTATTTAATTTAAATGAGAGGATTTAAGGTGTTAAAATTGAATATTTTGATTTATCCAATTTAACAGGATGAAAGGTTAGCATGAAAGGGGGAGGAATTAACCTAATTAGATTAATAAGATTAATAGATGAAAATGATGCAATTAATTAAATAACTAGGCTAATTTAATCAATTAAGCAAAAATAGGATGGGTTTTAGGATGAAATGGTGTTAGCATATCATATGCAAGTGCATGATATCATTTGAGACATTTTTAACTATCTAAATTGTGCCCCTCTTTGAAGTGAGGTACATGTTACATTGGTTCAAAGACTAACGCTTTTCAAATTAAAATTGTTGCTTAGATCAAAAAAATATATATTTTTTTTTTTGGATGCCCCACTATTGCCCCAGTGGAAGGAATAAGCTAGTTCTTTGCCCCCTCGAGAAATCGAGCAAAATTTTTGAATTTTGGGTTGGATTGATTTCTCGACAAAGGTTAAATATAGGTGTAGGTGCTAAAACAGGCCTCGAGATGCCAAAAATGGCATCAAAAACAAAAAAAATAGCTCAAAAAAGGTTGCATAGGGTGAAAATAGGTAAAATAGGTCAAAACCCTAGCTTTTGGCTCAAATTAGGGAAAAACCCCCTAATTTTTTGGCTTAAATAGGTGATGAAGGGTCATTTTCAAGTCATTTATGCATTCACATTTGATAGATTTGTTGCATTTTGAGCTCTGACCTCCTAAAAAAATGGTGCAACGAGTACTCCCATGACACATTTTAGATTGGGTTTGAGAGTACCAAAGGCCTCCAAGTGTAGGACCAACGGTACGCAATTCAAAACTTTCCTTGCATTTTGACTTTTTAGTGCATTTATTATGCTTTAAAATTTGGTTTAAGGTGACATCGTTGTATTGTGACACTATTTTGAGAATCGATGACACTTTTTTCATTTTTAGCAACACCATTGTGAATGGAGACTCAATTTGCAATTTGAAATTAAGGTTTCCAGATTTCAAACGATGACGTGGGTGTAAATAGAGACGTACCTGCTTAATTTGCAATTTAGGATTAGGGTTTACAGGTGTCAATTAGTGATACCTATGTAAATAGTGACGCTACTCACAATTTAGAATTTGAATGCATGTAGTGTCGCTATTTGGAATTTGAAATATGAAAATGCCTTTGTAAATGGTGATGCCTTTGTCATTTTGGGGTATAAAAACTCCAAACTTAGCCAATTTTAGCAAAATTTGACGTCATGCTCTTTGTGGGTGCAGGAGGTTATCCAACCTTTGATGTCCCGCAAGCACCGACCTACTGTTCTTTCCAAACTTGATAATTTATCTAAGCTTTTATAGGAGCACCTTGGAGAGATCAGATTGTGGTGTGTTGCTTATATGTTTATTGTGTAGACCCACCTAGCGATGATGACAGTGTTTGCGAGCGATGGCATAGTGAGACCTCATCGTTCCACTTACCCATCAGTAAGGCGACGATCATGCTAGAGGATGTATGGTGGGTATTTCGATTTCCCATACATGAAGAGTGGGTGATCTATGACATTGATGCAGGATATGATGTATGTCACGAGGTTCTTGACCAGGAGACTGTTGTCCTGGTCAACTCACAGATTGACCTCGAGATGTATAGAGGTCGCTCGTCGACCTTCAGATTGATCATTATTGCAGTGATTTTAGGGTTGGTTTCCCTAGACCGACAGAACAAAGGATTCAATCCTAGATGGGGGTTGGCTTGGCATTGAATTATTTTTAGGAGGACCTAGTACACATGGGGGCTAGTGATTGTGGCCTCCCTTTATCATGATATGCATCAATTTGTATACTGTCATGGCAGAGATATTGGTACAATAGTTACACTCTTGCACATATGGGCATGGGAGCATATTTTCATTCTCTGATCAATTGTCCACATGGTTGATGTGGAGCTAGATGATCGAATCATGTGGAGGTACTGAGGAGTGATCACCCTACAACACATAGGGTAGCTGGGTATCCCTTACTAGAGGAGAGTGATTAATGACATGACAATATTCTAATGGCGATCATGGCTACAAATGTTGGCTTGGTATGATGATGTGCAGTAGCTATTATTTTCTTGACAGACTCATTATATGCAGGGTCAAGAGCATACCATGATCAAGAGGTACCTGCTAGATACAGTAGCCAGATAGTTTGGCGAGAGGTTGGACAAGCCTGATGATCAATACACTGCTATTTTTTTCAAGATCAGTGTGAGAGGTGACTTAGGGGCACATGATACCACCCCACAAGGTCATCGAGGGTTTTAGAAAGTTGGTTGTTAGGCCATGGGCCTATGATCAGGGATAAGTTGATACTTAGATGACACATACACATGATGCTTGGTTTGTACCCCCTCCCTAACTTACAAATCCAGTGGGCATACCTCCACAAGGGAGGCCAAGAGGGAGGGGATTAGGCAGAGGACAAGGTCAACCATAGGATGGGTAGGGCAAAGGGTAGAGTAGAAGACTAGATAGGTAGGGTAGAGGACAAGGGGGGGGACATGATGGCTAGGATGGCCAGTAGCATGACACACAGGTCCTCAATGCACCTCCACTACACTAGCAGCCACCAGTACAGTAGCAACCCATGCAAAAACCACCAGTTCAACAACCACTGTCGGGGCCAGATCCCCAATATGTTTAGATACATTAGTTACAAGTTGTGATATCTTAGTGAGATCAGGCTTGGCAGCAGGTGCTAGCACTTACAACTAAGAAGGATCATGAGCACCAGTTTAGGCATACCTCAAATGTTCAGTTGGAACAAGAGATCTGAAAATGACAGTAGTTAGAGTTCGTGTCTCAGTAGTAGTCTCAATAGGCTCAAAGGATGATTTGACAGACGGTGTCAACAAAGTTGTATGGTACAGCGAGGGAGGAGGTGGAATACTGGAGGACATTGTATTACAGAGGCATCCCTATGTGCCATAGACAACCTAATTTTGAGCATCAGAGCCAGGTGAAGTTGAGTGCTTCTACTTCAGTCAAACAACCAAATCAGCCCAGACATGGTGACAAGGCCAGCAAGGGATAGACCTCCTTTGATTTTGCAAACACCTTTTTCTTGTATAGCTTGATTATTTATACAAACATATATTCACAGGCTCATTTTTTATAGCCTCATGTACATTGTACATTTTGATGATATTCATACACATCAATTCAAATATTGTACCATGATAGTCATTTTTTGATATATATACAAGATGATACAGATTCATGATGTGATGTACCTTTTATTTTATGCTTTATGAATGTATGGATGCAAATGATGTGATGTGATGTACTTATTTTATTTATGTTGATGTGATATGTGATGTTGATCTATGATGTAATGTATATGAGATGCGATGTTATGGGATGGATGCAATGCAATGCAATGGATGTGTTACCTTCTTTTTTAGTATCTTTCCATGATATGTTATGGGATGGATGTTATGATATTTTATGATATGCAGATGATATGGATGAACACATTTTTTTGTGTACTTTTTGATGCAATTTATGATGTCATGATGATGCATGTATGGATATGGATGATTCTTATAGTATGTATGCTATGAAAGATTATGATATGGATGTGATGAATTCAATGTATTAAGATTCTTAGAATAACAAATCTATTATTCAAAACAACTTAAATGATAATGATGATGCAATGGATTATGTTTTCTTTTATTATGATATGTTGTGATGATGTGAGATGTATGTATGCTTATGATTATGTGGATGTAGGATGGATTCATGGTGATGATTTTGTTGACTGTCATGATACCAGATTAGTGTGGAAAGAATATAGAAGAAATAAAATGATTTGACCATCAATTTTGAAGATTGATTCAATAAGTCCAACAAGTCCTTGATCCACCGAGACTTTATTAGATGTGGTGATGAGAGATGATGATTTTCTCATATCTTGGGATTGGGATTTTACGTCATTCCTTATTTTTGATATAACACATAGAGATGATGCATCAAGGTATTGATAACCAAGATCGTGTTGTATCTAGTATAATGGACTTTGACTCTGCAAATAGATAGGATAGTTCTTGTTCACACATTGACATTTGGAAACCTCATAAAAATTTAGTTTAGTAGTTCAAAATATATCAGACCAAAGCATATGCAATAGTCAACAATGTACTCCAAACAACCTCCCTACACACAACTAAGCAAGTATGCACCAAGATTATTTTACAAGAATACCCAAAATCACAATAATGAAAGATAATGATCGATGCCCCATTCCTTTCTCTCTAAATCATTTTGATAGACATCATCAAGAGGTCCTTAGAATGGTTCATTAAGATAAATCAGAAGAAAAGATCAAAGACAAATAGTCAGTGTTATCTATATCTCTTGCCATTTTAATATAGCTACGGTGATTTCCGATGTTGATGTCCATCGCAGGAATGATATATCCTAGGACATGTTGATCAGGTATTTTGATTAGGATGAGGTGTGTGATAAGTCGCTAGTACAAACTCCACTTACTCGTTTACCTATGATATAGACTTTAGATTTTGACACTATGTTTTCACTTTACGACTTGTGGTACTTGCTTTCTACTTGTTTTGACAAATTTTAAAGGTGACGATTGATTTATTATGGGTGAAGGTTTATTGTGGGTGAAAGAAAAATGGGATGGATGGTTTTGGTATTTTGAAAGTTTATGTTAATGTTTTTGTTTTTTCGATTATTTGAGGCTATTTAGGGTTTTCAAGTTTTTCCAATGTTTTGGGTTTTTCAATTTTCAAATGTTTTTGTGCTTTTTGAGTTTTGTGAATGTTTAGGGGTTTTCTGGGATTTCAAATGTTTTTGTGTTTTTTGAGTTTTTTGAAAGTTTAAGGCTTTTTTTATATTTAAATGTTTAGGTATTTTCAAGATTTTGTAAATGTTTAAGGCTTTTCTAATATTTGAATGTTTAGGAATTTTCAAGATTTTCAACCAAGAACCTAACCTAAAAGACTATCCTATGGGCCTCGGGGGGTTATCAAAGATGAGCCTTGACTATGTTATACACGCAGAGACCGCGTAGTTCGACTGACTTGACTTATTGACAATGATAAAATGAACAGTTGATGAAATACCAGTTTATTATGATGAAATCCTAAAGGACTAACCTAGGGTGTCTTAGGGGCACATCAATGATGGCCTTTCCTGCATTTAAGCTCAAAGACTCATAGTTTGACATGGTACCATTTTTATTTTTATGTTCTGACCTTTTTAGGGATTTTGATGTGTTGTGGATGTTTTGGTTTTTTTACTTTACAATTTTTTGAATATTTTTGGATTTTGATGAGATTGGGATTTTCGGTGAGATTTCAAATAACCTTAAGATATACAAGAACTCAATCTGATCTAAAGCGAATTGCCCTAGTGTGATATGATAGACTAACTCAATATAGGCAAGACAAACTGACCTTAGGAATATGCCAAGTAGTACTAAAGGGGATACGATACTTCACAATATCAAGCTATGATATATGCACGGATGGTGATGGAATAAATAAGATGAATGATTTCATGGGTGGATGTGATGCAAAGAATGATAGGATAAAGATCCCAAGGATAAATGGAGGTGCTTTATTTACACAAGGTGCATGTTTGCCAAGTTTTCACCAAGGTACTTGCCCAAAGCACCACCAAAGTGGTTTTTGCTAGAGGATGGATTTTTTCTTTACTATTTTCAATCCTTTTTCTCATTTTTTTGGATTTTTATTTTTTTTATTTTTTTGTATTTTTCGGATTTACACCCTTCAAGCCTAGGCATAATTTTTTTTCAGATGCAGAGTATTGGTTGGTTTTTTTGTCAATTAGGATCACACCCGAGTTAAGTTAGAATCAACTTTCCTATTGAAACATGGAAACATTCTTAAGTTGTGGGTAACTTATGATGAGAATGAATCTCCAGAGAGGGTTGGTTCCCCTACTAGATCACCTACAAGTAAATGATTTTTCTGAGAAAATGGATAGAAGGATGAGTAAAATACAATCCTAAAACCTAAAGGGTGATGCACCAAAAATTTAAACTTATTCACTAGATCAACTCACAATCATCTCTCAAAACACTAACTCACACAATCTCATATGAAACATACAACACAAAAGTGATTTGTATGAAGGTTTGAAATCAAACACAACATACAACCTATGCTACATGAAATTTCTACACCCACACTTGCAATAATGAGACATAAAAAGGATTCAACACTTAGAATCACAATGGCATCAAATCATTACTACAAAATGAGAAAAATTATGAGATAGGAATGCTCTGCTGCTTTTATTGATTTGAAAAGAGTATCAAAACATGAAAAATTGAGTACAAAAATTCTTATAAAGCTCTCTACAAATGATCAAGTGAGAAAGAAGCACATTTGAACTGAGAAAAAATAAGTCTTTCTCCAATATATGCCTCCAATATGTCTTCAAGAGTGAGAAGGGAAAAATCTGAGTAAATTGCTCTCCAAAATAGTAACCCAAATGCCATTCTCGATCAAGGAGAAAAAACTACCAAAATAGGGCCCAAACTGATTGAAATTGAGTGAGAAAAGATGGAAAGTTTCCTCCCTAAACAGATCGAACCAAAAGGACTCAAAAGCACTCAGTTATAACTAAAAATTAGAAGTAGAAAGCTCAATCCACCTAGTTTTATCTATTTTGCATCTCAAGGAACTCAAGCGAGAGAAAAAAGGTTTCTATGAGCACTCAATGCACTTGCTTTATTTTATTGCATTTAATAACAATTACTCAAGCAATTTATAGAAATATTGCTTAAATGATGCCTTACAATATTTGTAATTTCAATTTTGCAAAATGGAAAGAAGATGTCAACCTTGATTTTTGACTTGATTTTTGCAAAAACAGAGTATACAAAGCTTTGATTATATTTGAAAAGGTGTAAAACAAATTTCTCTAAGGCATTGGGCATCTGATTTTCTACAAAAATCACAAAAATAAGGCACATAGCCATATGATTTTCTCCAAAAATTTAAAAAAAACTATGGCATGAAAGGCTCGACATAAAAGTGAAGAGGCCAAGGTATTAGTTAAGGCACTGAAAACTCAAAATAAAATGACAAAAATCCCAAGATATGGGTTGGTCAAAAATTTAGGGTAAATGGAAACCCTAGAACAAAAGTCTCAACCTCCTTTTTTTTGCATCATTTTTCACTTCATTTTTTGCTCTGCTGGAAAACTTGGCACAACCATAGTAGGGTTTGATCTTTGAGCCTTTATAGAGTTCTCATGGAGCTTTCTCTACAAGAAATTCATGTGGTGGGCATCTCTTTGAGCCCCCATTGCACAGATCTCTTTATTTCCTCCATTTTGAATGTATTTTCAGGGTTTTGACCAATTGTTTTCCTCTCTTACTCATGTATCTTCCTCTTGTTTCACTTGGTCGACACTCTCCTTTGCTTGAGGCCGCCATGAATGGTATTGGATCAATATTTTGGAAGCAAGCTTCTCCATAAAAATTCTTGAAAGACACAACCAATATGTAGGTAAGTATTTCTTTCTACCTCCAATTTGAGAATCATGCTTCCTTTCAATAGAAAAAAATGAAAACCCTCTTTTATTTCTTGCATATACTTCATTTGGCCTTTCGCGTTTTTTGAATAAAATGAGAATATCTCCTTATTTTTTATTCCATCCATGGATTGGGATCTTCTTTGAAAGAGTTATTAAAACTATTTCTCTCCATATACTTCATTCTGTAAAGAAAATGAATTAGAGCTCTTTTCTTTTCATTGTTTCATGGCATCCTTCACATTCTCATTCTTTATGGTTGTGGGATTTACTTGTACATTCTAGGTTCTTCTTATTTCTATAGCATGAAGGGACTCTATGTATTCTATGGATGCAGTGGGATTAACCTATTTTGTTTACCTTAAGAAATAGCATATAATTCTTTTATCCTCTTTGTTTTTTACCTTTGAATTTTCATAGCTACAGGTCACGACTAGAAGCCATGAGGTATAAACATTATCCTCTGCATATTTCCTTCACTTTGTAAATATGAGGTAGGGTTTTAGAAAACCCATGGCTTCATCATGCTCGACCCTTGGCTCAACCTTACTACCTTTTTTTCTTGAAACCCTAGCTCCATTATGAACTATGTTTATTGCTCTCAAGAAATGCATGTTTTGCTTCAGAATGTGGTAGATAGGAGATAACATTGTTTACTTTTTTAAAAGAAATGAAAAAAATATTTTACTCCATTCTGGGTTTTTCTTTTCCATGATTACAAATGCTCAAAGGTCTCTCCTCTTGTATATTAATTTCAAGGGTTTGGGTCTTACAAATAGGTCATGGATTCATTGTGCATTCTTTGTGTGTAAGTATTCTCGGTTTCTATTATTTTTAAAACCCTTTGAACCTCCATTCCTTAAAACACACTTTACATCATATTATTCAAGGTCTAAGTTATTCTTTGTGTCCATAGATAACATGAAGATCTAATTTATGTAAATGCATCATTCACTGTTTACCACTCCTTGAATTTTTAATGAGAAAATGAATTCTCTTTGCCTTTTGTCCTCTACATTCCCACACATTGCTCTTCATTTGATCACTACACTTTGGTGAGTTGCAACCTTTGTCTTTAGTGCTTTAAAAATGTTTTCTTGATTGAAAATTTGCTTGCTATCCCCGTGACCTTGTGATCACATTGCTCTTTGTGATCACATAACAGAAGAAAACATTGATGTATAGCAGCAATAAAAGATATAAAAAATGATAACAATCACCATTCAATGAAGCAAAACAATGACAACATAAAAAACTTTGTATGAAAATAGCAATTCTTTAATGAGGGAAGGTGCACTTCTATTCTGTTTTGTAAATTACTTAAGCATATTAAATGCCCATTGCTCATTTGTGATTTCTATTTCAAAGTGGAGGGTTGCCTCATTGCACTTTTGACTTGGTTGTCATGAATGGACAATGTGCTAGTTATTCCTATAGCCATCTTGTGAATTATTCCTCAAACTTGAGACACTTTTATCTGAGCAATCTGAATGTGTTTGTATTTCATTCCCCTTTTGAGACTTAGGAGCAACATGTTGGTCTCAACCCTTGTGGGAGCCCATTTTTTCACCACATGCTGAAATTTCAACAGAAATGAATCCAACAACAAGATTTCACCTATACCTGCACACTGAACAAACATTTTAGATAAAAATAATAATGAAGCTCAATGCTCTTGTGATGTTTTATTTTCAAGCTCTCTTGCATGCATCTGATACTTTCTCAACTGACTTAATGCATCATAGGCATATGCTATAGTTTTTTTTATAGGACATATGTTAAGATTCATAGCTAGAGCTCTAACCAACCCTTTTCATCATGATGCAGGTTCATTTCAAGGTCAACAGAAAAGAGGAGCTAAAGACAATGAAGACCCACACAAGATTCTATCAGGAAATGATGGCTATGTTTCTTTTCATGTTCTCTTTTAATTAATTTCATCTTTAGATGTATAGTATATCTTTATGTTGCTTTAGTTCAGCTACTCCCATGGCTTGTGTGGGAAATTTGATCATTATTTTCCTTGCAATATATGAAACAACAACATTTATGCAGTCTTATGTTTATTCCATTACAAAATTAATGAAACATTACAAAAATAAATGAAAGAAATATCTTGTAATTTTATGAAGTCTCCTTTATGTTGCAAAGCATTGAATGAAAAAACTGAATTCTATCTTTTAGCATCCTTTTTTATAATGGTTAAGATTTTGGCAAATATATTTGAATATATTTCACCTCTAGATGTAATCAACTATTTCAACACTACCAAATTGAGTTGTAGGTGAAAATTTGGTAAAATTTCTGGTGAATTTTGTTGAATTCTTTCTTGCTAAGAATATAGATCAGTAGCCTTAAATAATCCTTTGGGCATGGAGTCAAATTTTCCCCTCTCAAAACTCATAAAACCATTGTAACTCATCTTTAAAACTCCAAACAATAGAAAAAAATAAAATAAAAGCAAACTACCAAGGCCCTGGTGGCCAAAAACTGTGTAACAACACTTAGGGAAAGAAAACATAACCTAAAAAATGTGCCAAGCACTTATTAGTAGAAAATTATAACTCTAACCTACACTAACTAGTGAAAATGGTACTCAGACAAAACCATTAACTAGTTTTGAAAAATAACTCCCTCTCCTAACCAGTAGAGGATGCTTTGTGTGCTTATGAACTAGTAATAAGAGGTGAAAAATAAGAATACACCCCACACATTGTTGTACTGCAACCTGAAGATTACAACCAAAGGCACATACCCTTTGAATTTGATCAAACATACCTCTAGTTTTCCATGAATGGGTAAGTTGGATCTATTGCTCCTTAGCTGCAATCTCATCCTTAGGTGCACTAAAACATTTTTGAATCTTGCTAACATCCTTGGCTAGATCTCTGAAGGGGCATCCTCTTGAAAGGTTTGGAATAGAGAGGGAAAATTTTCAACGATTAGAAATAACAACATCACCTTCACCTTGCATGATAGCTTGCCATGTTGACTCCTCCTCCATGGTTAATGGACCATCCTCTTCCGTTAGAGTAGCTAATAACTCAACAAAGCTATCAGCTCTTAAAAGGCTCTTAGGAACAACCGATCCAAGCTCAAAATCCACATTATTACCTGTAGACATGGAAAATTGACCGACACACTTGATCCTGATTACTAACATCGTTTCGTCCTAAATCATACTCTCATCTTATCATCACTCTTCATCCATTAATTAAATAAATTATTATTTATCTAATTAAGTCTTTCTCCTCTGTTGATTAAATTAATCAATTTAATTTAATTAACCTTGTATCTTTGTTTAATTAAATAACTCACTTTATTTAATTAAAACTCTAAAGTCCTCTTACTAAATTGAATAAATTAAAACCTTATTTAATTTAATCTAACATTGTCCCCTTTAGTTAAATAAATCAAAATATTTATTTAATTAAACCCCTCCTCTCAATTTGATTTAAATCAATGCATAAATTTAAGTCTAAATTGTCACATTTCCTAATTCCTCATTACATTAATTAATCTTAAATCATGTCCCATCCTCTAGCTTTTACCACTTTCACATGAACATAGATTTAATTCATTTATTAAATCTCTATTTTCTCTCAACATGGCATAATAGAGAATATTCCCTCAAATTTGAATTCAAATCCAAGTGGATTTGTCCTTCCAACAAAGCATTCACTCATATTATATGTCCTTAGCCTTAAGCCAAGTGATATTAACTCCATTCCTCTCTCCCTCCAACTTGCCAACTTTCAAATTTAAAATTTTAATCTAATAACATTTATTGGCACTTTCATCAAAATGTGCACAACCTTCATCCATTCACATCTTGACAAGTGGCACTTGGCCATTGGATGTTGAATGATCCCACATTGCTCAATCTTGCTCATTCTTCCAATTTGGAAATCTATAAATGAGAGACTCTTCCTCTCATTCTTCATCCACAATTTGAGAGAAAAGTTATAACCTTCAATTGAGAGCAATTCTATTCATCTTCTTGAGTATTTTCCATCACCATAGCTAGGTTATTGCAGATTTTAGCAAGGAGTCACTTTCTTCTTCACCATCAAGTGGATCAACCATCATCAAGCTTACAACGGATTTGGGAAAGGGCCAATTTCTACACATAATTGGCACCAATTCCCCCATGGGATCAAGTGTTTGCATTGTTTAAATTAGGATTTAACGTAGTTGTTTGTATTGCTCTTCATTCATTTCCTACTTTGAATATTTGTGGATGGATTTCATGGGGAATTCTTATTCTAACTTGCATATTGATCTAATATTGTGTGTGTTTTCCATGTTTTTGTAGGTATAGGATTGGGATTCACATTACCTAAAGAGGAACCTTCTGCATCAGGATTTTCTTCTTCAATAAAGGAAGGTGAATGCTTAGACAATGAGATAGCCTCTCCTGAAAACTTTCAAATGACACATCAGCCTTGAGATCCTCTATACAATAGGAAGGCAGCTCCTCCAACCAGCTAAGATCATGCAAATAAACTTCATGAGAAGTTTCTTGACCCCCATCAAGACCATATTCTTTCCCTTGCTCCATGTCAGATTCTTCTGATTTGGTGGCACAAGAGGGGCTGAAAATATTTATCTCTTCACCCTATTGATTAGGCTACTCCATAACTAGTGGTTCATTTGGGAATATAGTCACTTCCACCTTTTTCTCTTTTTGTTCAAGATAATCCTCCTCCAAATATGTGGGCATAACGTCTAAGCGTGAACAAAAAATCTCAATTTTAGCTTGAAACAAATCATTCTCAAGCTCTTGATCATTCAAATTAAGGTCATTGTCATATATCTCATGGTAGCATTCATCAATATTTTTAGACTCTTCAAGAGGTTCACCCCTACACTCCTCTTGCTAATCCAAGGCTCCATCATCACACTTACTCTCCTCAATCGGCAATTCATCATATTCTTTGACCTCTTCTTGTTGCTTTAAAACTAATGTTGATGAGATAAGGACCACATCCTCTTCATCATCTTCAATGAAAGGAGGTAATTCCTCAAACCAAATTTTAGGATTATCCTCTTGACCAGCCTCATTTACCTCTTCATCCTACTATCTTGGTTGACTTATTAAAACAACTTGATTATTTTCAACAAAACCAAGAAGCTCATCAGTAAAAACAAATAAAGATTCATCTTGAGAAATATTTTCTTGATCAATCCTTCGCTTCTCTAAATGGTAAACTTCCAAAGCTAAACGCAATGGATTTACATTTCTAAGGTTCTCTATGAGGAGTAAGGTATTCTAATCAATGGGCTCACCCTTGGATTCATCAGGTGGGTAAATTTGGGGAGCTTCTTGGATTTCTTGCAAGGAAAAATATTGCTCAAGGGGTTGCTTTGTAACTATGCTAGGTCGAACCTGATTATTTTCCTCAATTTACAAAGGGTGAAGGCTTTTGAAACTTGGAATTTCAAGTTTAAGAGGCTGGCTTCAGGAGTTAAGGACTTTATCCTGCCTAAAACTTGGAATCTCAAGTTTAGGAGTATTAAGAGGCTCACTTTGTCTAAAACTTGGAAATTTATACTTACGAACCTCCTCTTGAGTAGGCTGATCTGGAATTGTAGGAGTTGTTTGGACTTTATACCTTTGTTTGAGCAAAAACAAGCTTCATCTACTCCTTTGCCTCTATCTCTCTTTCAAGGTTATCCTTGAATTGTATCCTTTGTGTCTCCAACTCTTTTTCATAGAGGTAGGCTTGATAAGCCATCTCTTCTTGTTGCTAATTATTCTCATGTTGCCTCTTGATCTCCTTTATCTTCTTTGTGAAGTCAAGTGCGAAGTCAAGAAATATATCCTTTATGCTTACAATATCCTCCTTTTCACTCTCTTGGAGCTGTTTTTGAGCATATGAAGGCTGATATGGAGGTTGAGCAGGGGTGGGTGGGTGGTAACTATATTGAGCATGTTGGTTTTCATAAAAAGCTATGGGATTTGGGCTAAAACCAGTAACACGATTGACTTGATATGACTGATAGTGAGGTGGATGATAATAACTTTATGATATGATGTATGGTAAGACATAGTTCTATGAAACATTAACATTATTCATTCAAGGTTGGAAGACAATAAAAATCAAACTTCTTGAAATAAACAAGCACTTGATCATACTGAAACTAGTAAATTTGAGCTCGGAGTCACCAGATGTGTATATATTTTTTCCTCCAAAGGTAGATCTTATTGATAGACACACCTAATATCAGTAATAAATGACCAAATATTAGTCTGAAAGAGTCCAATCGGTCCCACTGGGCATGCCAAAAACTGTTTTCAATCAGGATCGCACTCTAGTTAAGTTAGACTCAACTTTCTTGTTGAAACATGGAAACATTCTCAAGTTTTGGGTGAATTTTGACAAGAATGAATCTCCAGAGAGGGTCGGTTCCCTTGGTAGATCACATACAACTGAATGATTTTTCTAAGAAAAGGAATAGAAGGATAACTGAAATAAAATAATAAAACCTAAGGGGTGATGCACCTGAACTTTAAACTTATTCACTAAATCAACTCATAATCAGCTCTCAAAACACTAACTCTCACAATCTCATATGAAACATACAACACAAAAGTGATATGTATGAAGGTTCAAAATCAAACACCATACAACTTGTGCTACATGAAATTTTTGCACCCACACTTGCAATAACGAGACATGAAAAGGATTCAACACATAGAATCACAATGACAACATCAAATCATTACTTAAAAATGAGAAAAAAATTATGAGATAGGAATGCTCTACTGCTTTTATTGATCTAAAAGGAGTATCAAAACATGAAAAATTGAGTACAAAAATGCTTACAAAGCTCTCTACAAATGATCAAGAGAGAAAGAAGCAAATTTGGACTGAAAAAAAAGTCTTTCTCCAATATATGCCTCCAATATGTCTCCAAGAGAGAAGGGAAAAATTCGAGTAATTTTCTCTCCAAAATAGTAACCCAAATTCCATTTTCAAGCAAGGAGAAAAAACCACCAAAATAGGGCCCAAACTGACTGAAACTAAGTGAGAAAAGATGGAAATTTTCCTCCCTAAACAGATCGACCCAAAAGGACTCAAAAGCATTTAGTTATAACTAAAAATCAGAAGTAGAAAGCTCATTCCACCTGGTTTTATCTATTTGAATCTCAAGAAACTCAAGCGAGAGATAAAAGGTTTCTATGAGCACTCAATGCACTTGCTTTATTTTACTGCATTTAATGACAATTACTCAAGCAATTTATAGAAATATTACTTAAACAATGCCTTACAATATTTGCAGTTTCAATTTTGCACAAAGGAAAGAAGAGGTCGACCTTGATTTTTGACTTGATTTTTTGCAAAAACATAGTATACAAAGCTTTGATTATATTTGCAAAGGTGTAAAATAAATTTCTCTAAGGCATTGGGCACTTTATTTTCTACAAAAATCACAAAAATAAGGCACATAGCCATATGATTCTCTCCAAAAATTAAGAAAAAACTAAGGCATGAAATCCTCAACATAAAAGTGAAGAGGCCAAGGTATTAGTTAAGGCATTGAAAACTCAAAATAAAATGACAAAAATCCCAAGATATGGGTTAGCCAGAAATTTAGGGTAAATGAAAACCCTAGAACAAAAGTCTTGACCTCCTTTATTTTTGCATCATTTCTTCACTTCATTTTTTGCTTTGTTGGAAAACTTGGCACTGCCATAGTAGGGTTTGATCTTCGAGCCTTTACAGAGTTCTCATGGAGATTTCTCTATAGGAAATTCATGTGGTGAGAATCTCTTTCAGCATCCATTGCAAAGATCTCTTTATTTCCTCCATTTTGAATGTATTTTCAAGGTTTTGACCAGCGATTTTCCTCTCTTACTCATGTATCTTCCTCTTGTTTCACTTGGTCGACACTCTCCTTTGTTTTGAGGCTGCCATGAATGGTATTGGATTGAGCTTTTAGAAGCAAACTTCTCTATAAAAATTCTTGAAGACAACCAATCTGCAAGTAAGTATTTCTCTGTACCTTCATTTTGAGAATCATGCTTCCTTTCAACAGAAAAAAATGAAAACCCTCGTATTTATTGCATATACTTCATTTGCTCTTTCCCATTTAAAAAAAATAAATAGAATATCTCCTTTTTTTTAATTCTCGCCATCACTTATGATCTTTTGTGAAAGAGTTATTAAAATGTTTTATCTTCATATACTTCATTTTGTAAAGAAACCGAATTAGAGCTCTTTTCTTTTCTTTATTTCATGGCATCCTTCATATTCTCATTCTTTATGGCCGTGGGCTTTACTTGTACATTATGGATTCTTCTTATTTTTGTAGCATGAAGGGAATCTATGCATTTTATGGCCGCAGGCTTAACCTATTTTGTTTACCTTCAGAAACAACATATAATTCTTTTTTCCTCTTTGTTTTTGGCCTTTGAAGTTTCACAGTTACAGGCCTCAACTAGAAGCCATGAGGTATAAACATTATCCTCTGCATATTTCCTTCACTGTGTAAATTTGAGATATGGTTTTAGAAAACCCATGGCTTCATCATGCTCGAACCTTAGCTCATCCTTCCTCCCTTTTTGCTTGAAACCCTAGCTCCATTATGATACTATGTTTATTGCTCTTAATAAATGCATCTTTTGCTTCAGAATGTGGTAGATAGGAGATAAAATTGTTTGCATTTTTGAAAGAAATTAAAATAATCTTTTACTCCATTTCGTGTTTGTCTTTTGCATGATTGCAAATTCTCAAAGGTCTCTCCTCTTGTATATTAATTTCAAGGGTTTGGGTCTTACAAATAGGCCATGACTTCATTGTGCATTCTTTTTTTGTAAGACTTCTTGGTTTCCATTATTTCTGAAACCCTTTGAACCTCCATTCCTTAAAACACACTTTACATTAGATTATGCAAGGTCTGAGTTATTCTCTTTTTCCATGGATAGCACGAATATATAATTTATGTAAATTCATCATTCACTGTTTACCACTCCTTGAATTTGTAATGAGAAAATGAATGCTCTTTTCCTTTTGTACTCTACATTCCCACACATTCATCCTCATTTGATCACTGCACTTTGGTGAGTTGCAACCTTTGTCTTCAGTGCTTTACAAATTTTGTCTTGATTGAAACTTTACTTGCTATCCCCATGACCTTGTGATCACATTTCTCTTTGTTTATTCCCTTATCACTATGCACTGTCAATGCTCTTTTACTCTTAATCTTGAAAAGAACATGGTTTTTGTCCCATCATTGATGATAGCTTATGTAAGGTACTTAGATGACTATGCATATGATGTATTTTCCACATTGGCACCCAATGAAGAGTACCCTCTTTTTTGTCCCTTCTATGTGAGCATTGTTTGTCATCACTTCTTGATTCTTGATGCTTGTACCTTTAGGGTATGCACTTTAAATAACATAAAAATAGAAAACATTGATATATAGTAGCAATAAAAGATATAAAACATGATGAAAATCACCATTCACTGAAGCAAAACAATGATAGCATAAAAAAATTGTATGAAAACAACAATTCTTAATGAGGGAAGGTGCACTTCTATTCTATTATGCGGATTACTTAAGCATCTTAAATGCTCATTGCTCATTTTTTATTTCCATTTCAAAGTAGAGGGTTGCCTCATTGCACTTTTGACTTGGTTGTCATGAATGGACAATGTGCTAGTTGTTCCTACAACCACCTTGTGAATTATTCGTCAAACTAAAGATACTTTTATTTGAGAAATCTAAATGTGTTCTTATTTCATCCCCCTCTTGAGACTTAGGGGAAAAATGTTGGGCTCAACCCTTGTGGGAGCCCATTTTTCACCACATGCTGAAATGTCAACAAAAATGAATCCAGCAACAAGATTTCACCTATACCTGCACAGTGAACAAACATGTTAGATAAAAAAATAAGGAAGCTCAATGCTCTTGTGATGTTTGATTTTCATGCTCTTTTGCATACATCTGATACTTGCTCAACTGACTTAATGCATCATAGGCATATGTTATGTTTTTTTTATAGGACATATGTTGAGATTCATATCCAGAGCTCTAACCAACCCTTTTCATCATGATTCAGGTTCATTTGAAGGTTGGGAGCAAAGAGGAGCTAAAGACAATCAAGACCCACACAAGATTTTGCTAGGCAATGATCAATATGTTTGTTTTCATGTGCTATTGTCATTACTTCCATATTTAGATGTATAGTATATCTTTATGTTGCTTTAGTTTAGGTACTCCCACAACTTGTGTGGGACATTTTATCATTCTTTTCATTTCAATATATGAAACAACAACATTTACATAGTCTTGTGTATATTCCATTACAAAATGAATGAAACATTACAAAAATGAATGAAAGAAATATCTTGTAATTTTATGAAGTCTCCTTTATGTTGCAAAGCATTGAATGAAAAAACTGAATTCTATCTTTTAGCATCCTTCTTTATAATGGTTAAGCTTTTAGCAGAAATATTTGAATACCTTTCACCTCTAGATGTAATCAACTATTTCAGGGTTACCAAATTGCGTTGGAGGTGAAAATTTGGCAACAGGTTCCTGCAAGGGTTCACCTTCAAGTGTTGATTATTGATATGCTCTTGATCCATAGCTTGTTGTGGTGACAAAGGGACCTAACCAGTTAGGCTCAAAATTTCCTTCACTATCCTGATCTGGAAGATTCTTCTGATTCTATTTTAGGAAAATATCCCCTACTTAGAAAGAGTGACACTTGATCTTCTTGGTATAGCTCTATTTCAGCCGATTTTTTATATACTTGCAAGTGATTAAGGGAATTAAGATGATGTTCATCCAAGAATTATAGCTCATTTAGCTAAGATACTTTGTATTCTTCATCAGTGATTAGGTTCAGTAGTGGAACTCATAGTGAAGGAAGCTCAACCTCAATAGGTAAGATGACTTCTCATCCATAGACCAAGGAGAACGAGGTTGCACCTATAGGTGTGTGGATACTAGTTTGATAGGCCTAGAGGGTGGGATTTAACTATAGATGTTAGTCATGGCCAGCTTCATTGACCATTTTATTTAGGATTTTTAGAATGGTCTTGTTTGTAGCCTCGGTTTGACCATTTCCCTGGGGATAATACGGGGTAGAGAATCAATGTTTGATGTTAAATTTTTGACATAGCTCTTTCACATCCTGGATCTTGAAGGGTGTTCTCTTGTTTGAGATAAGGGCTTGTGGAACACCATAATGGAAAATAAGGTAATTCAAGATAAATTTGGAAGTTTTCTTCCCCATTATGTAGGTCATCAGAATGGCTTCGACCCATTTGGTAAAGTACTTAGTGGATATTATGATCAGCTTGTAGCCATTAGATGAGGTTGGGGTAATATTTCCTATGAGTTCAAGCCTCCACTATGCAAAATGCCAAGGTGTGACCATTGGTTGTAACTCCTAAGTTGGATCATGAATAAGATCTCCATGTTGTTGATACTAGACACACTTTTGCACATACTGATGGGCTTCTCTTTCCATGGTTGGCTAGTAGTACCCTGTCCTCAATAGTTTCTTAGCTAAATTCATACCACTAGAATGGGAATTGCATATTCCATCATGTACTTCTATTAAAGTGATCAAGTCTTCCTATTGGTTAATACATTGTAGTAATGTCTTTTCAATGCTTCTTTGGTAAAGGGTGTCACTTAGGATCATGAATCAAGATGTCTTTTTAACAAAGGTCTTTTTAAGGTTAGAGGTGATATCAAATGGGAGGGTTCCTCTGCTAAGGTAGGTGAATACATCATGATACCATGCAGAATTAGGACCAATGATGACACACACAAATTCCAATTCTGGGATTTCAAAAGTTAGCACGAGAAGTTGTTCTACCAATAATTTGCATTGAAGGACGTTGTGTGGCATGTCTAACAATGATCCAATTATTTCCATAGCATATGTTGCTCGGTTTTTCATGTGAGGGATATGCTCAAAAGTTATGTCAATGAAAAGGTCCTTGAGATTCTCTACCATCTTCTTGCAAGGAGTAAGCTTGTCATCCTTAGTTTGGTAGTCATCATTGACTTAGTTAATAACCAACTATGAGTCCCCATAGACTTTCATCTCTTGTATTAATCATTGAACTACTATCCTTAGACTGGTTATTAGGGCTTCGTACTCAACTATATTGTTAGTACATGGAAATAATAACCAATGTGACTTTGGAATAAAATCACCTTGAGGGGTGATGAAGAGAATACCCACCCCTAATCCATGTTGGGTAAATGATCCATCAAAGTACATTTTCCATTGATTTCTTGTATTGATAAGGAAGACCAATTCATCAGGAAATTCATATATCAAAGGGTTCTTTGCATAGATAGGTGCTTCCACCAGTTGGTATGTGATCACTTGTCCTTTTATTTCCTTGTGCTCTATGTACTCTATGTCAAATTCATTCAAGATCATTACCCATTTGGTCATTTTTCCCATGAGAGTTGCTTTGGATAACAAGTATTTTAATGGGTTGATCTTTGCAATAAGCTTGATTTGATGCAATAGCATCTAGTGTCTGAAATTTTGTGAACAAAAAACCACTTCTAAATATGCTTTCTCAATGGATGAATATTTCATTTCATATCCCACCAAGGTCCTGATGATGTAATAGATGGCCCTTTCCTTTCCATTTTCATCATGTTGTGTTAGAAGAGCACCTAGTGCTACTAATGTTGTTGAGATATACAAGATCAATGGCTTGTTTGGTATCGATGTGATGAGCACTGGAGGTGTCAATAGATATTCCTTGATCTGTTAGAAATCTTTATCACACTTCTCATCCCAATTGTAATTTATTCCTTTATAGAGAAGTCGTGAGAAAGGGTGGATTTTATCTAATAATTATGCTATGAACCTTCTAATGGACTGCAATCTTCCTTGTAACCCTCTCATCTGCTTCAAAATTTGTGGTGGTTCCATGTCTAGGATGGCTTTCACTTTTTTTGGATCAATTTGTATCCCTCTTTTTGATACGATGTAACCAAGAAGCTTCCCTGATGTAACTCAAAAGACACTTTTTTTTGGGTTTGGTCATACCTTATACTCTTCAAGCCTATCTAAGATGGGTCCTAGGAATTCTATTTGCTCACTCTTTTTCTTTGATTTGTCCAAAATATCATCCACATAATCTTCAACTATTTTGTGGATCATGTCATGAAAGATGAGGGTCATTGCTCTTTCATAGGTTGCTTTTGCATTCTTCAACCCAAATGGAATCATGTTCCAACAATATGTTCCCCATGGACAAGTGAATGTAGTTTTGTGTTGATCCTCCTTGGTGATCATGATTTTATTATAGCCTAAAAAACCATCCATGAGTGACAAAATTTCATGCCTAGTTGTTAAATCAACAATGAACTCAATGATAGATAAAGGGAAATCATCCTTTGGGAATGCCTTGTTCAAGTCTCTGAAATCCGTGCATATTTTCATGCCCCCAATGGGTTTGGAAACTAGTACCAGATTGGAAACCCACTCAAAATAATCTATAGGTGAGATGAATCCAACATCAAGAATCTTTTGTAACTCAAGTTTCACCAAGAGTGCTATTTGTGGGTGCATCTTTCTTAATTTATGCTTCACTAGTTTTGCTTCAGCATAAATTGCTAAATGATGCACAACCACTTCTGGATTGAGCCCTAGCATATCTGTGTATGACCATGCAAAGTTATCTTTTCACTCTTTTAGTAACATTGCTAGTTTCTTTTTTTCTTCATCCAACAAAGATTTGGCATAGAAAGTTATCTTGGGTGCTTCTTTTATTCCTACACTAACTAGGGTAGCCTTCTCTATGAGCACTAATAAATTTTCTAGATGCATAACACTAAGTGGGATATTGAATCCCTCATACTTGGGTTCCTCAAAGAGGTTTTCACCCTCGGATGCATCCTTTCTTTTTATTATTTTAGGATAAAAACTGTCATAGTGTGGTTTTCACTCAAAGATCTACATGTTAGTTGCATGTTGTCCATTTTGCGACTGAAGGACTCAATCATCTCCTCATAGTATGCCCATGTGTCTAGCTCTATATCAAAACTAGCTTTATGATCTATCCATGGTAATTTGTCAAGTCCCATGAATTTTGAGATCGCTTCATCATTTTCGAATAAATCTAGAATCGGTGGTCCTTGTTGGTCCCATTCAATGAGTTATGGGTATACTAGGCTTATTTCAGTCAGTTGATCGCTCAAGGTGAAGGATGTTGTGGATATCATGAAGAGGGATTTATTCTCAAATAGATTGGAAACATTGAGGGGGGATTTGTCTGAGGTAGTATCACTTGATGTTGGTAACCAATAGGAAGCCTCGGCTCATTTAGTGGAAGTACCTTTTCCAAGAAGGGTAGCCTTGCTAGTAGTACATCCTAAGCCGAGATTCTTTGGGTGTTTCTCAGGAACAATGGGTTCTAGCAAACCATTGTGATTTTTTCCTAGTTTATCATTCTTGTTATACCCCCACCCTTTCATTAGCTTCAAGCCTTTGTTGTCATCTTCCATGGGAAGAGTGGGGACGGGTCATTAATCTTGATATAGTAGTTTAGAGACATCCTCCTCATTTATATCTTCTTTGTTTAAATCTCCCACTTGGTGAAGGTGGTGGTTTCCATCTTTATTGTTTCAAGGACTTTTTTGCTAGATGTGGGTTTCCCATGGGATTTAGGAGAAAGAGGTAGCTCTCCCAACACAAAATTATCCTTTTTTAGTTTAAAGTTCCCACAACCATCATCCTAGATCACTACTTCGATGTCGAGAATATTCTCCACAATGGGTGTTTTTTGTTTCTGAGGTAGATGTAAGAGATGATGGGTCAACAAATGAGGAGGATGGTGTAGGCCCTTCATCATTCTTAGGGATTCGAGGTATTTTGTAAAAGTTGGCCTCAAGGTTCTTGCAATAGTAAAAAGGCTCAGTATCTCCATGGATGGTAACTTCTTTTCCCTCAAAAGGAAACTTTAAACATTGATGATAGGTCGAAGCTACAACTTTTAGGGCATGGATCCATGGGCAGCTAAGTAGGATTTTGTAGGGAAGATCAAGGTCTAACACTTGGTATGTAGTCTCTACAATGATGAGTCCCACTTGGATGGGTAGTGTGATGATGCCTGGCAATACCCGCTCTTGATTGTCATATGCTCTGATGGTGGTACTCTTTGATTTCTCAATAGCATCTTCTGAATAGCCCAATTTTTTGATCAAATGAAGGGTGCAAATGTTGAGACCAGCACCTCCATCTACTAAGCCTCTTTTAATCTTGTTCTTATGAATAATGACCTCAAGATGTAAAGCACAGTTATGAGATGGTTGTGATGGTAGGTCTTGTTCCAAGAAGGTGAGAAGATGATTAGAGATATGCCCTATCATAGATTGAAACTACTTTGTGTCAATATCATCAGGGACAGATGATGAAGACAAATCTTACTCTAAGATTTTCTAATGTGCAGTGGATAGCCTCAGTATTCCTATGATAGAAATTTGTGGGGGGGTCTTCTTAAGCTAATCTAGGAGGTTGTACTTGCTAGGGTTTGATATTGGCAAAGTATGTTGTGCCCTAGATTGATATGGGACTCCTTGGATGGTGACTTTTCCACGTCATGTGGTGACTTCACACTATGCACTAGGCCCTTTGATGGTGACGACAGTGATGACACTATCAAAGGAAGCGACTACATTGGAATAGGTATGTCGCATGTTTGTATAATCCTTTCATTTTCTATTGTTGTTTCCTTTGTTATGATCTGGCATAGGGTTCTTGAATATATTGAGATCTTGATTGTTGGTTGGTACCTCAATAGATATGTCTCCATTTTTAATAAGATCTTGGATAACATTCTTGAGACTCATGCAATTCAATGTTTTGTGTCCTTTCTACAAGCTTATCAAAATCTCCTTTGTTACAGTTATAATAAGAGGGTTTGAGTTAGACATTTTTATATTGGTGACTTGATCTTAAATAAAAATCCAAAGAATCAAACGGATAGAGAGAAGCCAGGAAATTTTGAGCCTAACTAGTTAGGCCCTTACATCATAATTGCAGCATATGGATTTGATACTTATCAATTTGCTACTCTTGAAGGTGAACCACTACCAAATCCTATCAATATCATGCACCTTCACAAGTACTATACTTAGTCTTCAAATAATCTTGCAAAAATACAAAAAAAAACATAAAACCAAAAAAAATCAATCCAAAAAGTAAAAAAATTGTCACCTTCATGAAAACTTGGCAAACAGGCATCTTGGTGACATCAAAAAAAAAATATATATATATATAGTAAAGAGAAATAATTCATCCAATAGTGAAAACCACTTCGATGGCACTTTTGATAAGTACCAAGGTGAAAACCTAGAAAACAGGTGTCATGTGTAGTCGGTATTTGCTCCATCGTCTACTATCATTCTATCTAGTTTTTCCATTTTCATCCATGATCCCTCACACATATCACATTCCATAATACAATCCAATCCATAATAAAGCTTAAGTCTCCTTTCTCATGGCCTGAGAATTTTGATGTTTAGCATCTCTAGCCTTTTGTATCCATTCATAATAAAAATTCCCCACCTAATTTCATTCATAATAAGATGGTCCTATACTTGATTTGGGGAAAATCCTTGACTTAGGTTTTTGTATGGGATTTTATACATGATATCGTAAGAAAACATGCAAAATATGCCAGAAATCCAAACAAACAAAAATATAAAAACACTTCAAAAATCAAAAACATCCAAATATTTCTTAAAAAGTAAAAAGTAAAAAAAATAAAACATCAAACCCCCAAAAACAGTGTATGTTGGTCCATGTAGTTGAACTATGTTGCGTCTACAACTTCATGTAGGCAAGGCTATCATTGATGAGCCTCTGAGGCTTAGGTCAAACCCTTAGGTTTTTTCATAAAAAATATTATTTCCATCAATCTGCATTCCATAATGAACCAGCCATGGTCAAGGTTAGTTGAACTACATTTCCTTTGTGACTTCACATAGGCAAGGCCATCATCGATGAGCCCCCAAGGCTTCAGTCTATCCATTAGGAGTTGTCCATCATTATTTGTCTCATAATAAACTATCCCTTGCTAAGGTCAACACTTTGATCACACATGTAAACAAAAAACATCCTACAGATAATTGAACATGACAAATCTTGAAACAAAAACTATCCAACTAGTCTTCAATCCTAACTGATCAATTACCTAATTACAAGTACCCATCAGCTATCAACCCATCTTATATAGAATGTTGCATCATCGAAACCATATCCTAGTCTTATACAACATGCATCATTTATGAAACCAGATGCAATCCTATCATTTGTCTTATACAGGATGTTTCATTATTGGAATTAGGTCCCTGTTCTTATACAACACGCTTCATTTCATAAAACTAGATGTTATCTATTGTGTGGTCTCACAACATGCCCCATTTTTCCCCTTGGAAAAATGTGGACCACCTTTTCTTTCCTTTTGTTTTTGCTCACTTTGGCATTGTTCTAGGGGTTGGTAAATTGTAAGTTTCATTTTCAATTTGCTTGGTCTTTGCTTAAGTCATTTTTATTTCTCGGATTTGGTTTCTCGGTCATTTTACAAAGTTTTATCAGTTTACCAAAACCGTAATCCTGGATTTGTTGTGGTTGCATCAAGGATGTTGTATCTTTGATCGGTCTTAGTCCCATCAAGTAAGTTATCACCCAGAGGTTGTTCCTGGTGGCCGTGTTTTCCTGCATCGAATAGTCTGATGGTTTCTTTTCATTTTCTTTAGTCAGAGGTTAAAACTGGAGGTTCGGTTATGAAATGTTTGAATCACTTTTGATCTCTCTTGAGTTCGGTTCTCGGTTCCTCTCTTTCCTCCCAGTTTTCTCTAAATCTTGGAGGTAAGTGTCTTGGTTCCCAATAATCTTTCCAAGACTTGATACCAGAGGTTTCCAATCCCGATGATCATAAATGATCACATATCCTAAAGGCCTTTGCCTCATAAAAATCAAAGTGACATGAGAGTGCCATGTAAGCTTTTCACGTCATCTTTTCCTCTAGTAGTGAGCCCATGTAGAAACCTAGGTGTTCATATTTTGAACCCTAATTCACCATGTACACCTGTATTCAAGAAATTAATGCATTGTAATAGTTAATTAATGAAGGGGGTGAGCTACACACATGTACTTGGTATCACCTCGAGCATACAGTTACTTCCATAGTACTCTACTTCACGTCATACTAAAAACTTGCAAAGGACATTGAATGAACAAAATTAATATTGTGGTGTGCAAGGAAAGGTAATTTTTGAGAAAATTAGAACATAGCTACCAAGGGTTTCAAGGTTGCATCCTGAAAATATTTTCATCATCAACAAAACTAGGTATGTCTCGAATAACAAAAATTATGTCAATAATTTTCACGCACGAAAGTCTCGAGAAGATGGTATTTCCCTTTGAAAACTAAAATGTTGATTATTTTAATTTGAATTTAAACAAAAGGTGAATTGAAAATTTTATGAATTGTTAAAAAATTGGTTAAATTTAATCCTAACTTGCACACAAGGAACGTATTTGAAAATGAAAAATACACCGAAAAAATAAGTACTTTTGAAGAAAAACCAGAAGATGAATTCAAATAATGCAATTCACAAGTTATACCAATCGGTGGGATAGCTAATGATAATCATATGGGATGTGTTGATGGTGTTTTCTACACAGCAACAACTCAGATAGAATATGATATCCTATCTCTCTTGAAAGGTAAATCTCTATCAGCGAGCCTCAAGAGATAACCCCAAGGTCTCTAATGTCAGGTCTTGACAAATGCGGTGAAACAACTCAAAGATAATGTGAAAATTCTTGTAATCACAAAGGGACCTTATTACAAGAAAATACTAAATCCAAATTTATCAGATCTAGCAATATAGTGATACTTCAAATCCTAAATCTAACCCAGATAATAAAAGAAATAGAAAAAGATAAAGGGTTTTAAAGATATTTCTAAGATTAATTCTAATCCTAAGATTAACAATGTAAATGATAAAATACTTGAAACGGACCAATCCCTTAGAAACTAATTCCTATTTTACCCAGATAAATCTGCAATCTTACATAAATAGTGCAATCTTCTAAGATGTTAAAGATTTTTAGATTATGAATATTCATTCAAAACAACCCTATTGCAATCGAAATGAACAAGCATCCACAATCGACCTAAGCACAATGAATATTGAAGTCTAGGCTAACTTTGAAAAGAGACTAACAGTCAGCTAGCTGCAAAAAGTATGGACTAGAGATTGTTGCAAACACTTCAAGCATCAAACCATAAACACCATCAAGTCATCTAGCATCAAACCTAGCATATATCAAATAAACCTAAGCAATTTTAAAAGATAGAATATTAGGAACCATGCCAGATAAAATTCAACACAAGAAAGGCACCAAATCACAATGTCTTTACTTGCATTAAATCACCCAAAGTAGAAAAAATTCCAGTCTTCTGTTACAACACTTGCTTGAAAATGAGACTAACTCCTAACTCTAACTTCTACTATATTTTATAATTCGCTCCAATGTGGAAAACTATCTCACCCTTACAAATGAGGAAGAATGGCATATTTATAGAAACCCCTAAGACATGTCAGCCCAATTAGGTTTACAATAAAAAATGGCCACAGAACAAGTCAGGCTAGAGGAATTCAAAGTAAAGTAAAGTATGCATTAAATGCATGCAGTCCATCCAGGTCGGCCTGGGATCTCCAACATAGCTCGGTCCAATGCATGCGGAGGAGGAAGAGGAATAATGGGGAAGCAAAAATTTCGATGAGACATTGTATTAACTTCTCTCCACCTTTTCCCTATCTCACCTCACCTTATCCTACACCATCAAAAATAACTTCTCCAAGTCAGAAATAAGTGGCATAGCTAATACTTTCATTCTCCTTTCAATCGACTTAATGTCCTCTCTTGACTACTTTACAACTTTATCCCAATCCACCTTCATGATTTGATGTGTATCCATCGCTACAATGTATGTGGCTGCATCATCTAACTGATGTTTAGTGACCTGGTCTTCATTGACTAGAGAATACACATCTCGCCACCATTTTCTCAATTGCTCCAAGCTCAGATGTTTTGGCATAAACCTTTTTCTTCCTGTCATAAATTCAAAGAAAGAGATGCATTTTTTGTAGATCTCAGTCAGGGTGTCCTCAATTTATTTCCCCTACTTATACACCTTCTTCAAAACTCCTTGCCTTATTTTCAAAACTTCAAACCATTCCCAAGGTTCTATAGCCTTGGACGAAGGAAGAATTCCATCACTTACCAATTTATCTTTAGTGTATTCCATGATGGTTTTAGTCTTCTGCAACAAGAGATCCACATCCTCCTTATCCTGAGCTAGTACATTCTTCAACCAATGTATCGATCTCATAGCATCTCCACTAGTTGAAAGGATTTCCTTGATGGCATTATATCCTTTAGCTTGCACTCCCTGTAACCATCTCGTTTTGGCATGAGTTGTAGCTTTCATCTTCTCCAACTCAGTTATTGTTTCTTTTGGTAGAAAACTTGCAGCAGATGATGAGTAGTTGATGGATTGCAAGGGTTTCATCAAATCTTGTAGATACTTCCTAATTTTATCATTCTCCTTCTTTAATTCTTGCTTGGTCTGCACCTCCTTCCTCAATCTACCCAAGATTACATCACTAGATCCTTCATATTTTTCAATTTCCTGTTCCATGGAAGTAGGCCCTAAGTTGATAGTTTGCACATTGTAGTCACTACCAGTCACATCATCGTTATTCTTATCAGGAGCAGGAGTAGCAATGTGGACCACCCTATTATTTGCTTCATCTCTCTCGATCCTGGAGATAACCCTGGCTTTCTTCTTTGCTTTTCCCTTTCCTATGTTTGCCAGCAATTCATCCCAGTTGGGAGGAGTATCATCTACCGCAATTTTCTTAATCTTTAACTCTTTGTCCAACCAACGTGGAACTGTGGAATCCGACTATACACCACCTTGTCCAACCACATCCTGGTGAACCTTGGATACATCTTCATTCAAATCTTTTTTTTTAGGAATCTCAACTTTATCTTCTTTTTCCTTATTATTCTCTTCTTCTTCATGCACTAGGGAAGGAGATTTAATCAAAATTTCCTCTCTTTGAGGAGGTCTATCCTCTTCACTTCTTGCAGGTGAATCCACATAAGTCACTAGAGGAGACTGCAATACCTTCTTTATTTCTTCTTCAGCACTATAAAGTTCACCCTCTTGAAATTCTTCTTCCCCTGGATCTTGGTAATCCTCGGCATCCTTGGATTCACCTGGTACATTGTGAGCCTCATGAGGAGGGATATTATCACCCTTAGAGGAAGGAACAACTATGGGAAAACTTTTTTTTGGTACACCATCTCTAGGAGATGGAGTTCTTGATCTTCTTATGTACACATGTGTCCTCTCTCCCAAACTTTCCACATTTACTACTGGTGGGTCAACTTCATCTCTTACCTTAGAAGTTCCCTTCTCCTTCTATGACAATCTTACTATTCTTCTTCTCTTAAGCATAGAAACACTAGCCTCTTTTACTTCCTTTTCAGCTTTATCCTTCACAGCTTTCTTCATCTTCAAAATGTGTTTCCTTTTCTTAGCAATGGGCTTTCTTTGCTTCTTTGCCTCTTATACCTCCTCCGCCTAAACATATTTAATATTTATCTTGAAAGGGGAGCTCAACTTAGTCTTACCCTTAGGATCTTGCTCATTTGATTCCTCATAAGTGGAATGAGACTCCAAGTCCCTCATTATATCATAGGTGCATTGCACACCCTCACTTTCCAACTCCCACATCTTGTGCTTGAGCCACAACTTAGTGTACTTGATCAATGGAGTCATGATCTATTCGAATTATGTCTTCTCTTCCTCCAGCCAATCTATTTCTCCAACTGGTTTATCCTTCACAGCATCATAGTCATGGCCTTGAATCAAATCTCCATCATCTTCAACCTGATCTAGAATGGCCTTTATGTTGTATAGTCAGACTAAGTTCACTGGTATCCTAGAGAACCTCTTCTTTCTGATTTCAAATTCATCATTTTTTAGGCCCAATAGTCCTCTATATCATCCTTATGACTGTATTCCTTGTTGGCCTTCTTCTATGCTTCACCAGTCCTATCAAATTTGGATCTCTCAGAATGGAAAGAAAGACCTAGAGTACTCATTTCTTCTTGAGAAGCATGGGTCAAGTTAATAGAGGGGAAGGTCTCACTACTACCTATCCTCAAAGGAAAATCACCACTGAATCTAGTCTTATATTTCTCCTTCTTAACAATTGCATCAATATCACAGATCTACGTTGTGACCTCCAGAAGTATAACATGATTTGTGGGATATCTAGGGAGTTTGTATTGAGCCCTCTGACAACCATCTATTCTGATGTATGAAAAGGTGGGGAATTGGATAAACCAAGCTCCAAACCTCTTGATTAATTCCTTAGCATTATCTGAGATCCAGACATGCTTTGCACCTTGCAATAGCTTGGTTATGTATATGGTGAATGCATCGTTCACCCTCCTATAACTTGTGCCACCTGAATGCAATTGTGGGTATACTTCATAAATTACATCCTGCCCAAACACACCCCTTGTGCTTAGCCCTTTGTATGGATGGAACCTTGCAAGTGCATAAACCAAGTAGGAGGTCATTGTGAAGGTCTTTGTCTAGAGTACATTGCATATTTGTTCATGTATCATTGCACTTATAATGCCTGCCCAATGGTAGTCAATATTTTTCTCCATCCTTACAATGACATGGAACATCCAGTTTTCAAATACTCTTGCACTTTTCAATCCCACTACCCTACTGAGGAGTGTGATAACATCATAGTATTCCTTCCTGAACTTAGCTTTGAATAGTTTCTTGGGTAGCTTGGAGAATTGGGACTTGGGTTTCTCCAAATAGGAATTGATGACCTATTGGGATTTGATGACATCTTCATCATAATATTTCTTTGCTATATCCATATCAAAACCCACCACATGAGACCTATTGGGCATGTCAAAGGTCTAGGCTATGGACACAGGGTTGATATTTTCCACAATTCTTCCTTGAGGACCAACTATCCTTTGTGTGCCCTTGTCATAATGTCTAGCACATTCAAGCACCAACTCGTAACATTGAACTATAGGAGGGAATCCAACTACATGTGCCAACCCTGATTCCAATATCCTTTGGGCCAACAAAGGGAGGTTTTGTGCTTCCATCCTTGTCTTAAATTCTTCATAATCCTGTAGCCCAACATTTGTATCAGTGACCTCTGACCAAATGGAAGTTGTCTTGCTCTTTGGGATTCTCCTCTTTATGTCCATTTTAATCCTTTCTACCTCAAAGATAGCAGAGCCTTCAGCACTTGGATCCATTACCCTACCCTTGGTCCCTCCAGCAACAAATTTACTTGATTCTACATGCATTCAATAAAGAGACCATAGTAAAGATCCATCACTACATGAAATTCAAGCTAATCCATTACAAATGATATATCCATCCTTAAAAAAATCCAAAGATGAACAAAAATCCCCAGAATCTCATAAGAATTACTCATTTCAAAGTTCGGGTTTTTAGTCCTCTCGCAGAATTCGAGCCTGAGGGGAATCTCGGGATATTCTAGACCAGACGGAATCTAGCGAAACAAGCACAAAGAAACTTCCAACCACCATTTAATCAACCACTATTAACCAAGAAAAAACATGACACATCTTAAAATAACTCAAATCAATCATAAAATGTACATTCATCAGCCAATAGATCATGTTATCTCTCAATTCTTCATTTTCAACAAAATTTTGGGGAACTCCGCCAAGGATGGAAATCCGTGAAAATGGCAATAGTTTACGAACTCCGGGAAAATGAAGGGACAAAGAAATTTCGGCAAAATCCCGAAGACCCGAAATTTCATGTGCAATTTTACATTTTAAGCATATTTTTGGGAAATCGATAAAGCGATGGAAAAATCGAGGAAGTCCTGAAGTAAAGGAAATCCGCGAGGTGTTCAAAAATCTTTGACTTCATTAGGATTTCGCTTAGATTGATCAAATGATTAGGAAGTTGGGGATTTAGCTCTGGATTCGGTTCGTTCAAAGTGCAAGATGAACAATTTATGTTTCAAATTTATCTAAATGAAATCCAATCAATATGAGGAATGATTTCAACAAGGGAAACCCTAGGAAATTGCCATGATAGCACAGGTCAGATCCTAACTCTTCATTTTCATTCCCACTATTTTTCACACGAATTCTCCCATGACTCAACTAAGACAAGGCAATTATCAAATCAAACAATAAGAAACAAGCTTCACTTTGCCCAAGATGTGATTTCATGAAAGGTCAGGGATTTCTAGGTTAAACCAAAGCTCGACATAAGAAAGCACGAAATCAAATTAAGAATGAAGCAAATAAATGGTTAACCTCATTGAATCACAATCATGCATAAGGAAAAGAGGTGTGAGCTATGAGGAAGGGCATCAAGCCAACAAACAGAAACCCTAGCACTGCTACTAGACCATACCACATCGAAGTCCCGACTCAAAACATACACCCACACAAACCCTGAAGCACAATTTAGTTCGTTTATTAAAAAGGGAAGGTAGCATGTACATACCATTAGAGCACATAAATCAAAACAGCAACATCCTGAAAAAAGCTCAAAGTCCAAGCAAAATGTAAGCAGACACCAAAGCTCGACTATAATGTTCGATCACAATCTCAAACGCACAATCTAGCAATAGAAACCCAAAATCCAACTCCTCAAATCTCACAACAAGGCAAATGACATGAACTTCTCCTCATAAATCACAATTAAATCCAATAAAAGCAAACTACAAGATCGTACAAGAGACATAAATGTGTCGACAAGACAACGAGCTCAGGAATCTGAAGGCACAACAGAGTTTTGGGAAAATCCAATCCAAAAGGAATTCCGCGAAGTCCTAGAATTTCCAAAATAATATAAAGTAGCCTTCGTCGGGTTTTTGAGGCGCTCGGGGAAATCCGCCAAGGGGGCGTTTTCCCCAAAATAGAGAAAAACCTAAAATGAACCCCAGAACACAGGATTTTCAAAGTACTTCCTCAAAAGGGGCATTTGCAAGAGTAAGATAATCATTTGGGAACATGCCAAGGTAACCAAATTCTCAAAATCAAAAGGGCCAAAACACCAAGAGCGAAAGCAAAAGAGGGTCCCCGCTTTCAATGGGCATGTGTGCGAAAACTACACAACTGGATGTTCTTCTAATGTCGAATACCTCACACGAGTGTGGTAGGAAAATGCTTCTTAGTGTACAAGGAATGTTATAGAAAGTGGGTTACTTTAGTAGGAGGGTTTCCATCAACAATGGAGGCCCTTGAATTGGTTATGGAATGTTTGAACAACTATGACCTAGACAAAAGAGTCATTAAGATGGTGGGAAGAACTTATGTAGATCTCTTTGGGAAAGGAATTATACATACATTTGGGCTTCCTAAATTTACTCAAATGTACCACATTGATATGAAGGAAAAATCCAAAAACTACCTGAGTGTCGAAGAACACAACAGAGAAATTATGAACACACAATGGTGTCAAGAGAGGAATAAAAAGTAGACAAAGCTAATTCTAAGGTCTATGTTCAACCTAGATGTTCGATATATTATAACTATGCTAAGAAGGATAGCTAGATTGCGAGATTCTGGTAAATTTGAACCATAGATGTTTGTAATTATATCCAAATTGATGGAAGGCCATGTGCCAATGCATTGGGGAATATTTATTAGCGACAAATTGCACAATCAAATAAGGGCATTTCTAAAGTCCAGATGTTTTTATATGTCCTCATATGTGATTTATTTGTGTGCCTTAAGGGAAAACAACCAAGGGTTGAAAAGGATTGGTACTCTAGGTAGAGAAGTAGGAAATGGTTTAATATATGCTCATTTACCTCAAATTACTATCCATGGATACAAGGAGCATTACAAGAGAGTTAATGATGTGTTTTACATGAAGCTGGTCAGAACAATGGAAGGTGACAAAGCTAAAAGATTGTCTTTGGAAGCATAAAGTGTTATTAGACCTTGGAGGATGGTACATTTAGATTCCAACTTGCACCTACATTAGGGTGGAAGGGTTTGACAGACATCCTTTCATGTTGCTTAGGTACCCTATAGATAAAATGGAGTTGCTAGAATTGGTAAGACAACTAAATTCATCCCAAGCTCTTTATAGTGCAGCTCATAAAAAGGCTTCTCTCAAATTTCCTATTGTAATAGGGAACTAAAAATGCAGTACAATTAGAGTAGCCAATTTGTGTGAAGAAGAGTTGAAAATGTAAAATTTAGAATACTTTCCACTCCAAATAATTTATTATGAACCAGAAGGGAATATTGCCAAGAATATATCCGGTTATCATGCTCATGTCCAACATCTAGAATATTATTGGTTAAATTATGAAGACAAGTACAGAGTAAGAAAGAGAAAATATGAAAGATTGTCATTAGAATCTGCGTGAATTCTCAAGATTCATGATGTTCTAAATCAGATGGAGGAAGATGATGGTGAAGTGTTGAATAAAGCTTACAACGAAAATAGATTCTATGATGAACCTATTCCAAACCTGGATTATAGAAATGAAGAAATAACATCAGTGGAGGAATTCTCTACACTTGTTCTACTGTAGACTCAACATTGGATGGATGTTTTTCGTAAAGTTTTAAGAGAGAAAGGAATAAAACCCACATACACACAAGATAAAATAAAGAAATAAAGAGAATAAAATGATTTTGAGCATGGGGAATCTGCTAAGTAAAAGAGGAAAGTTGGTAAAGCACCTAATAGTATACACATTGAACAAAGAACCCCTGAAGCTCTAGGCCAAGGAGTTTCATTAAAACCAATTGGTAAACATAAAGATGTTGAATCAATCAAGGTTCAATAAAAAGTAAAACCAAAAGTGGAATCTTCTTCCAAAACAAAACCAAGGACGAAGCCTACTACTGATGGTGGGGTGGAGATAACAGAAAATACTAGTACACAAACAAGGTTTGCATCTAAGAGAGTTGCAACATTATTCACTTCTCCCCCTTTAGTTAATATGGCTACTGTGAAACAAGCATTAGGGAAAACTCATGTGGTTTTGGATGAATTTTTTGAGGTAGATGAAGCTAAAATTAAGAAATAAATGGATAAGTGGGGTGCCATGTGGGAACTGCTATGTAGTATTTGCACACACGCCCCACTAAAAGTAGCGACCCTCTTTGCTTGCTCTTTTGGTTTTCCTCTTTGGGCTTGTCTTTAGTACTTGGTGCTTTGATCCTTTGATCATTGAATTTGATTGCTTTCAGGTGTCCTTGGATATTCATCTTGCTTGCACAAATGATTCCCTTAAGTCATTCATTGAAAATCTTAATTTTTAAGACATTTTCAGGTTTTCCTCTGATTTTAGGAATTTCCCCCTGCGACGAAATTCCCCGGTTTCCTTGAAAACCTAATTAGGAGGAGTTTACACTGTGATCCAAAGATTCTGGTCCTTCATGGAATTTTGTGTCTACCGGATTTTTTTGAAATTATTGCACCTCATCGAATTCCTGGGTTGCATCTTGGGCTATCTTGTCAATTGCATTTATACTTCATGTACGGGCGCTACGGACTATGTTTAATGAGGTTTGGGAGTTTTATGCTGCAAATCAATTTCTTTTGTCTTGCTTGAATTTGAGGAAGCTTGATTCTAAATGTTGTGCACAAATTTGGCGTGTTGAAACTTCGATAACTTGCTTTGGTGACATTCGTTTGGTGATTTTCAGCATTTGCTTGAGGACTCATATTGTTGCTTGTTGCTACCATTTCGACTTGCTCTACATTCATGGTATGTTTATAGTGCCTTTGCTTTCAATTGATGAATATCAACAGCTCTAGGGTGTCAAGAATTTTCTTTGAGTTTAGATTTCAGCGTGATAGGGGTCTGTGAGTAAGTTAGGGTTACTCCCTTTTTTCTTTCGATGCCTCCTCTGAAATTGATTTGGCCATCCTTGCTAATTTGATGATCAGATTGTGCCATCCTTTGCTAGTTTTACCTCCTCCTAAGCCTGGTTTTGTGCGTGATTTCATTTTTCCTGGAGTTTCGATCTTGGATTCCCCTGCATTTGATGAAATTGTTGATTATGGGTGGATTTGAGTGTTTAGTCTTCATTCACATTTGATAGCTTCCTTGCCCTGAGGATTATGAGATTTTCATCATGATTTATAGGGCAAGCAAGTGGATTGAGTTTGTGACTGCATGTTCTTGATGAAACCCTAGGGTTTAATTCCTGAATTTATTACCAGTGCTATCGAACTACCCTTGGAAGAGTTAGAAAGTTAGATCCATCAATGAACAACTTGAAATGAATTGAATCCAAGCTCAAAATCCCAAATTTGTGATTGTTCGATCAATTTGGGTGAAATCCTGACGAAGTCAAATATTTCAAGATTTTGGTGATTTTGAGGATTTCTTTTACCTTGGGATTTCCCCAAATTTCCTTCGCCTTAGTCATTTTCTTGAAAGCTTACATGAAACGTGAAAATAAGATTGACTTTGTGGAAATCCATTGTCCTCAGAAATCACCAAACATCTGTTGCTCCTTCATTTTCTTGAAATATGCAAAGTTTCACTAGTTTTATAGATTTTTGTCCCCGATGGAATTCCCCGAGGATCTGTTGGAAATGAAGGTTAAAGGAAATGCATGAGTTAATTGTTAATGACCTTGCATCACATGATTGATTTGAGTGAATTAAGGATATATGATGTTGTTTCTTGGATTTTGCATGATGATTGAGTGAATTTTTTATGTTTTTTGTACTTCCATCGCTGAATTCCGCCCAACTCAAAATTCCCTAAAATTTCCCCCTAGCCTAAAATCTGTGAAGGGGTGAAAATCCTGAACTTTGAGAAAGGGATGTTTTAATGATATTCCCAGGGGATTCTAATTGTTGTTTGTATTTCTTTGATGATGGCCATGTTATTTATGATGGACTAACCTGAACTCCCATGTTGTATTGGGTATTTATTATGGTCACTTTTTGAATGTAGGCTGAATCAAGAAAGACTATTACTGGTAGAGCTAAAGGCAAGTTGATGGATCCTAGTGATGAAGGAGCCTCTATCTCATAGGCAGAGAGGATCAAACTAGATATTAAAAGCAAGGTTCTAGATAGCAAGTTGACC
The DNA here is from genome assembly GCA_007115665.2 of Sequoiadendron giganteum. Taxonomy (NCBI): domain Eukaryota; kingdom Viridiplantae; phylum Streptophyta; class Pinopsida; order Cupressales; family Cupressaceae; genus Sequoiadendron; species Sequoiadendron giganteum. The sequence goes on from CM021107.1 coordinate 291,749,968, forward strand.
TCCATTTGGTCATAAAACACTGACACCAATGTGGGCAAGTGGGAATATGAAAAATTTAACGCAAGAATGGTAGTACAGGGTCCTCCATTGTTGGCCAAAAGATTAGTGGATTCAGGATTGGCTCATGTGGTTGGGTTTCCTCCCACAATCCAATGTTATGAATTGGTTTTAGAGTGTGCCAGACACTATGACAAGGACACACAAAGAGTGATTGGTCCAAAAGGTAAGTGTTGGCTAATTTATCTCCTACTTCAATGGCACCAACCTTTGACATGCCTAACAAACCTCATGTGGTAGGCCTAGATCTAGATGTAGCCAAGAGGTATTATGCATATGATACAAACAATGCCCTATAGATGATTAACTCTTGGTTGGAGAAACCTAAGCCCCACATTTATAAGTTTCCAAAACAGCTATTCAGGGCAAAGTTTAAGGCAAAATATTATGATGTGATCACACTCCTTAGCAGAGTAATGGGCCTGAAGAGTGTAGGAGTCTTTCAAAATTGGATGTTTTATGTTCTAGTGAGGATGGACCAGAATATTGATTATCATTGGGTAGGCATCATCAGTGCAATGATACATGAGCAACTCTATAATGTGTTTTGGACAAAGAGCTTCACCATGACATCCTATTTGGTCTATGCCTTGGCTAGATTTCATCCATACAATGGATTGGGGACAAGAGGTGTCTTTGGGTAGGATGTGATCTATGAATTTTATCCATAGTTGCACTTGGGCAGCTCAAGATATAGGAGAGTGAATGATGCATTCACTATGTACATCACTAGATTGCTTCATGGTGAAGAGCATGTTAGAATATCAGATGTTGCAAAGGAGTTGATAAAGAGATTTGGAGCATGGTTCATATAGTTCCCCACTTTCTCCTACATTAGGATAGATGGCTGCCAAAGGGCCCCTTATAAGATACATAGGTATCCAATGGATCATCTCGTACTCCTTGAGGTCACTAGGAAGATATGTGACTTTGATGCTATTGTGAAGAAGTATAATCACAAGACCGGATTTGGTAATGACTTCCCTCTCAGGGTAGACAGCAATAAAGCATGTCCTTCCATCATTTCAGCACATTCTTCTGAGGAAGAAATGAGTGCCTTGGGCTTATCATTCCACTCTAAAAGGCCTAGGTTTGACATGACTAGTGAAGCACAAAAGAAGGCCAATAGAGAGTTGAGCCACAAGGATGATATTGAAGATTATTGGGCCAATTGCAAAGATGAGTTTGAGTCAGAAAGAAGAAGGTCTCAAGGCTACTAGTCAATTTGATTATATTGTACAATGTCAAAGCCATCCTTGATCAAATTGATGATGATGGCGATGTAATCCAGAATCATGATTATGAGCCCATCAAGGACAAATCAATAGGAGAGATTGATTGGCTCGCAAAAGAGAAAACATAGTTGGAACAAATCATAGCTCCCATCCTCAAGTACACTAGATTTTGGATCAAACACAGAATTTGGGAGTTGGATAGTAAGGGCATGGAGTACACTTATGACCTGATGAGAGATTTAGAATCCCATTCTACCTCTGAAGAAACTGAACAAGATTTAAAAGGAAAAGGTAAGGTAGACTCTCCCTTCAAGATCAAAATTAAAGGTGCCTAAGCAGAGATAGAGGAAGAAAGGAAGAGGAAACCAATCGCCAAAAGGAGGAAGAATGTTCCCAGGAAAGACAAGTCTATTGTAGAGGAGGAACCAAATGAAGAAGGTGAGGAGGATAGTGCCCCTGTGTTTAAATGGAGAAAGGTGACAAGAAATTCAAAGAAAAATAATGATCCCTCCAAGGAAAATGAATGGGAACCATGCCCTCCAATGGTGAATGTGGATAGTTCTGGAGAAAGGACATAGGTCTATACTAGAATATCAAGGACTCCTTCTCCAAAGGGTAGTGCATTGAAATAATATGTTACCATAACTTCTCTTGTTGTAGAGAAAAAAAAGCATGCCTCTCTCCTTCATGACTCACATGATGTACAACATGAGTCCAAGGACGCAGAGATTAGTGATCACCAAGATGAAGATTTAGAAGGTTTCAAAGAGGGAGAACTCCATAGTACTGAGGCAGAGATAGAAAGAATATTGCAATCTCCTTTGGTAACTTATAAGGATTCACCTGTTGAGGATAAGGGAGATAAGTCCCCAGGAAAAGAAGAAATGCTTGCAAGGACTCCTCCATCGATACATGAGGAGGATGAACATAATATGGAAAAAGATGAGAATCCAAAAAAGGATAAGGAAGATAAAGGAGGAGGAAAAAGTGAGGAGGTCCCCTCAAAGCATAATGTAAATGTTGATCCCCCCATGGATCAAACTGAAATGGGAACACAAAATGAACAACAACTTGATGCTTTTGCCCCTAGTTGGCTCAATGAAAGATTGAAGAATAAGCAAATTGTTGTAGATGATACCCCTCAAAATTGGGATGATCTACTAGCCAACATAGGAAAGGGAAAGGCAAAGAAAAAGGTTAGGGTTATTTCCAGGATTGATAGAGATGAGTCAAATAACTAGGTGATCCACATTGCTACTCCTGCACCTGATAAGAAAAAATATGAGGTAATTAGCCAGGACTACAATATTCAAACCATTCATCTTGGGCCCACCTCCATGATGCAAGAAGTTGACGAATTTGAAGGCTCCAGTGCTACAATTTTTGGCAGATTAAGAATGGAGGTGCAAACTAAATAGGAATTGAAGAAGGAGAATGAGAGATTGAAAAGATATTTGCAATATCTCATGAAACCTTTGCAATCTATCTCTTCATCATCTGCAGCAAGCCTTCTACCTAAGGAGACCATCACTGAATTGGAAAAGATGAAAACCACCACACGGGTCACACATGACTAGTTGCAGGGAGTAGAAGCCAGAGGAGATGATGCAATCAAGGATATCTTATCAACTGGTGGAGATGCCCACAGGTCGGTAAAATGGTTGAAGAATGTGTTAGCTCAAGATAAGGAGGATGTTGACCTCTTGCTACAGAAAACCAAGGTTATCATGGAGTATACTAAGGAGAAGCTTGTAGGCGATGGAATTTTACCTTCCTCAAAGGTTGTCGAACCTTGGGAATAGTATGAAGCTCTGTAGATAAGGCAAAGGGTATTGAAGAAGGTACAAAAGTAGAGAAAAAAAATAGAGAGCACTCTAACTGATGTATATAATAAGTGCATTTCATTCTTCGAGACCATGATAGGAAGGAAAATTTTTGCATCAAAACACTTAAGTTTGGAGCAGCTAAGGAGATGGTGGCATGAGGTTTATGCCCCGGTTGATGATGGTCCAGTTAGTATGCACTAACTTGATGATGCGGCCACACACATTGCATTCATGGAGAAGTATCAAACCCTAAAGGTGGAGTGGGATGAGGTTGTCAGGAAATAAAGGGAAGAGATTAAATCCCTTTATAGAAGATTCAAAGTATTAAATATTCCACCTTTGGCAGACCTAGAGGGGATTTTCCTTAAGGTGTAAGATAAAATGGGTCAAGGTAAAGATGAAGGGCCAGCCAATGAGTGACCGCCTCAAAAAAATTTCTTCCCATTATTTATTCTTCATCCTTCACATGCATTGGACCGAGCTATATTGGAGATTCTAGGCTGACCTGGAAAAGAGTCTCAAGCATTTAATACAATATTATATTTTATTTTAGGAGCTCTTTTTTCCTTGGCCGATCTATTTTTTGGCTGACCTTCCTTGTAACCCTAATTGGGTTGGCATTCTCTATAAGTATGGTGTTTGGCCTCATTTTGTAGAGTTAGTTAGAGGATTATACTTTGAAGCAAGCAAAGTGATAAAGTAGAAGCTAAAATTAGGATTTAGTTTTTTTGAAGCAAATGTTGTAACACCGAATGTTGGAATTATTGCTATTGTTGGATGAACTCAATACAGTTGAAGACATTGTGCTTTGGTGGCCTCTCTTGGATTGATTTATCTTGCATGGTTCTTGTTATTCTATCTTTCCAAATTTATTTTTAAAATATTGAATGAATGTTAGATTTAGGGTTAGATGATTTGGTAATATTCATGGTTAGATGCTTGAAGTGTTGCAATGATCCCTGGTCCATACTTTTGGCAACTTATTGATTGTGGGTTGTTGTGTAAAGTTAGCCTGGACCTTATATTTATGTGCTTAGTTCAATTGTGAGTATTCATTCATTTCAATTGAAAAATAAGGTTGGTGTGGATGAATGTTCCTGATCTGAAAATATTTAATTCCTTAGAAGATTGCACTATTTCTGTGAGATTGCAGGATAAATCTCAGTCAAGCAAAAATTAGTTTTAAGGGATTGGTCTTTTTCAAGTATCTTGGCATTAGTATTGCTGATCTTTGGAGCAATTTTACCTTAGGATTTCTGTAAACTCTCATCTTTTGCTATTTCTTTGGATTCGAGTTAAATCTAGGAAATTTAAGTATCAACACATTGCAAAATTTGATAGATTTGAAGATCTGGTATTTGTTTTGTAAGGCCCTTTGTGATTACCAGCATTTTCACATTTATCATTGAGTTGTTTTATTGCATTTTCAAGACCTGACATTAGACACCTTGGGGCTATCTCTTTTCTGATAGAGATTTACCTTTCAAGAGAGATAGGATATCATATCGTGTCTGAGTTTTTGTTGTGAAGAAAACACCATCAACAAATTGGCGCTAGAAGGATGGCCAGAATAATCAAGCTAGATCATTTTTTGTCAACCATTTCTCCTGAAAGATTTAGAAGAAGAACCAGATCCATGCCAAGAGAAGAGTTTCAGGAACTACCACTCCCAACTAGGTCAAGAAGGACTAGAAGGAGGGATGAATCATCAACCACCCAACCACTCCCATCATCTCCTTCATCCTCATCTTCATTGATTCCATCCTCATCTGATTTTGAGGCCATCCCTATTCAACAACCCCAACCAATCATCAATCAGCCATTACCACCTCCACCTCCACCAATGGATTTCTTGGCAAACAACCGATCACCTCTATCCTTTAACAATTACAATGTCATGCCCAAGAACCCTGAGCATTTTTTCTCTAAGTTCTACACAAATGACCCCAATAGGATAGCAAAGGAGCACATTAGGATTTTCTAGACTTGTCTGAGGAATAGAGGGATTAATCATGAAGATGTTGCATGTAGGATTTTCCCTTATTCTCTGGGAGAGGATGCCTTTTATTGGTACAATCCTTTACCTGTTGCATCAATTCATAATTGGACTGAACTTGAGGTTGCGTTTCTGTAGAATTTTAAAACCCTATCAGTGCCAATGATCTCTACTTGAAGTTTACCGAGGTTAAGAGGGAAGTTAATGAGCCTTTAGGATCATTCAACAATAGGTTCCACCATGCATATACTAGATTAAAATCTCCCTATGCTATGGATAATGCCACTACTCTGGAGGTTTATTTTCAAGCCCTTGGTAGTCTTACATCCACCTTCCTTAAGTGGAGAACTAATCCCCCAACTACCTTTCTTATTTAGTATATAGAGGTTGTTAATGTTAGCACTGATCTAAGGCAACATTTTTCAAGATCTTTGCCATCTCTAGGACCTGCTACTCACCCTAGAAAATTCCAAGCTCTTAATCAGGCTTTGACCAATCATACTCCCATTATGAACCCCATTCCATAGTTGCCTTTGGTTCCTCACCCGGGTCCTCCAATAATTCAGGCTCACCCAATACCCAGTTATCCCCAACAAAGTGCCAATCAACCCCTCCATTCATAGTAACAGGCTGGTTTTCCTACATATTTGCAGAATTTGGAAGTCTTGAATCAGTCTATTGGTTCTGGAGGAGCATCATGATACCCTCAAAATAATGTGAATTTAGTGCCCTACATTAGTCCTGATAAGGAGAGGTTGGATGAGCTAACAGAGCAGGTGAAGAAATTGAATATGGAGGTAACCTGCTCGAGAAACTAGAACAATCAACTCCAAGTTGCTCAGAGGAACATGCAATCAAATTACAACAGGGAGAATCGAGATGTTGCACGAGGACAAAACTTTGACAGACGACAACATTTTGATAGAAATCAAAATTTTGAAAGAGGACAAGGTTTTGGTCAAAACTTTGATAGAGGGCAATAAGGTGGACAAGGATTCAAAAGGAGACAACCACCTCAGAAAAATAGTCCATGGGACACCGGACCCAATAATGGAGGCATCCCTACTCTGTTAGATCAACCTCCTAAGAGGCAGCTTTATCTGGATGGTGTAGGCTCCACAAGACTAGTCAACACTCTGAGCTAGATTGTCTTGAGTTCTAAACTATTTCTTCAATGTTCTAGTATGAAGTTGAGAATAATTCCATTGGTGATGAGATGGTTCCTTCCACTCCCTATGACTCTCCGGTACTAGTCCTAAACCATGCACCTTTTCTGAAGGATGAAGAGAATGAACTAGAAGAGGAGTCAAGTAGCTAGAATGGGGAGATTGAGCAAGTGCTTAATGAAGATGAAATTTCTCAATTATTCAATGAAGGAATTGAGAATGATAATGGCCCCTTAGATGAGGAAGAAGCTGGCATTAAGGAAGTACAGATGTTCTAGCAACCTAAAAGGAAATATGATTTGAGGAAAAAACCTAACAAGAACCCTCAAGCTGGAGGCCCATTTAAGACATATATCCCTCCGAATAATTTTACTACTCCACCAGATCCACATGCCAGTAATAATCCATCCTACCCTCATGTGCCAACACAGTACTTTGCAAAGGGACAACCTGATGCACTGAAAGGAGGTAATGTTGATAAGAAGATTGGTCATCCTAAGCAAATATATGTTGATATGAACATGGAGCAATTAGGTGAGTATGTGACCAAAGAACTCAGGAAAGTAAAGGTGAGTCTTTCTACTTTTGAGTTATTAAGAGTTCCCACTATCAGTACGGTTGTAGAATCTTTTAATTCGCATACATTTCTCCAAGGGAGGATAATAAGTGAGGCAATTGGAAAGACTCCCAGTCCACAGGTGCCTAAAGGCCAAGGCTAGGTACAGTCTAGAGAAAGAGGGAAAGAAAAGGATAGCAGTCAGGTTGCACAAGTTGACACACAATTGAGTTTATTCTAGGGTAAGACAGAAACCCCTCCTTTTTTGATTTATGTTCGCATTTTTGGGAATAACCTACACAATTGTCTTCTGGATTGAGGAGCATCCACAAATTTTATGCCTTTTGTTGTTTGTAGAGCTCTAGGCATCACTCATGTTGCCTCTCAAAAGAAGGTTGCTCAATTGGATAAGACAGAGGTAAATGTAGTAGGAGAGTTGAACATGATTCCCATGCAAGTTGCATCAGATCCTAGGGTGCAACAAGTAATTAACATTTAGGTAGCAAACATCCCTGATACTTATGGTCTAATTTTAGGATGATATTTCACTAAGGCACTAAACGGATACACATCCACAGATCATTCCCACATGTGGCTTCCCTGGAAAGGAGTCCCGAATCAAATCTAAATTGAAAGGGAACCTATAAGGAAGTATGTAATTATTGAATACCAGAATACTTCAAATCAGATATTGGTATCAGAGGTCAATATGGGGAATTATGTATTGGTTTCCCCTATTTTAGATACGAAAGAAATTTTTATGTTACAGAGCTCTTTTGGTGAACTCACAACAGAATTCAGCAATTCTGAAGCACTCAATGAGTCAATAGAGGAAATTGATGACCAAGAAGATGGACAACTTTGCTTGCTGGATAATTTATAGTACTTTATACATAAATGTGTAGAGGATCAAATTCAAATAGGAAGAGGGATGATGTTTGAAGACTTACTTCTTCCCAATTGGTGTAGAGTCCATAATGCTCCCCACTCTAAGTTGGAATGCTACCTATGTCAAACAGTAGTGGAGAAGATCCAAAGATGCATTAATCTGACCCCAAATGTCAGATTACATATACAAAGCTTTCAAGATGATCCTAAAGGTAAAAGCCCAATGTTTCCTGAAGAACCTCCTAGTAGCATTAATGCCAGGGATTACTCAAGAAGACCAAGAGTTGATATTAGTTGGACATTAAGGTTTGATGGATCCAAATCTAAATAGGGTGTTGGAGCAGGATCTGAATTGATTAGTCCAATAGGTGAGGCCTATTTTTCTGCTCATAGGCTCCAATTCTAGTGTACCAATAATGTGGTTGAGTATGAGGCTTTAATCCATGGATTATTAATGGCACCAAGGAAGAAGGTTAAGATTCTGCAAGTATTTGGAGATTCTGAGCTAATAGTTAGGAAAGTGTGAAAATAGTATTCATGCCATGACAGAAGGATGACTAATTATAGACATCGAGTTTGGGATCTTATTGAGGGATTTGATGCTTTCAACATTCATTTCATCCCTCACATCAAGAATCAAACAGTCGATTCTTTGGCACAAGTAGCTAGCACGTTGCAGGCCTTATCACTCTCACGTTTGAAAATTTTCACCATAGAACTTACTCTGGTGCCCTCAGTACCTGATAACATAACTAATTTTCAAGTGTTTGAGGATGATATGCACATTCTTGATTTTATCACCAGTTGTGATGTGTTTACTTCTTAGGTGATTGATGAAGTAAAACCTCAAGAGGCAGAAATGGACCTAGAAGGGGTCATCAACCTGAAAACTAATACTATTCCAAGAGGTATGGTCCAGTTATAAAGGATTTTTTATTTGGATAGGATGAAATATCAAGATCAGTAGGCTAAAAGGGAATCTCTTAGCAGTCAATGTGATATAAAAAATGTCTTTGTTGGTAAGGTGTGTGCTCCAAAAGAAAGGAGAGGTATTATTGATGCATTACACACCTATTAGGATGTGATAGCCTGGAGTTATGAGGACTTAAAGACATACGATACTTCTATCATTACACACAATATTCCCTTGAAGTCAAATGTTAAACCATTCAGGCAAAGACAAAGGCCAATTAATGCTTTGTTGGAACCTATCATTTAGAAAGAGGTGTAGAAGCTACTTTTAGCACGAATCATATTTCCAGTCTGACATTCAACATGGGTTGCAAATTTGGTTCCAGTAAGAAATAAAAATGGAGAGATTAGACTGTGTTGATTTCAAGAACCTTAACAAGGCATCGGAGAAAGATAATTATCCAGTTCCTTCTTTAGACGAAGTGCTTCAGATTATCAATCGATCTCAGATGATGTCATTTCTAGATGGGTACTCTGGGTAGAGCCAAGTTATGGTACAATATGAAGATAGGCATAAAAGTGTCTTTACTACAAAGTGGGGGACTTTTTCTTATAGGAGAATTTCGTTTGGACTGATCAATGTTGCAGCCACTTTCCAAAGAGCCATGGATATTGGCTTTAAGGACATCATTGGTAAGTGCAATCCCATAGCTTTTATGAGTGCTCCTTTAAAGGATACAAAACTGAGATAACCCAATGTAGAAAAGAAATATTATGCCCTGGTCTGAGCTATGAAGAATTTCAGGAATTATATCCTGAGGAATAAGGTCTTTGCCATAGTACCTGACCCTGTAGTGAAGCTTCTACTAAGGAAGAATGAGTTAGGAGAATGAAGGGCTAAATGTGTAACCAGGTTACAAGAGTATGATATTGAGATCTAGCCCATGAAACTGGTAAGAGGATAGGGATTAACAAAGACAATGGTTGAAATGGGCCCTGACCTCACGACCCAGCATTACCACCTCTAGGATGTTTCCCCGGGGGACTGGTACGATGAAATTATTTATTACCTCCTAAATCAGAAATATCCTAAACACCTCAATTTCGTACAAAGAAGAGCATTGTATCTTAAAAGTGACAACTTCATGATGAAGGGAGTTGTCTTGTATTAGAAGAATCATGAGGGTGTCTACTTGAGATGCTTGGGAAAATAAGAAGTTGCGACAGTATTGGCAGAATTTCATGATAGATATGGTACAGGTCATGGGTCAACACCCTCCACTACAAATCAGATCCTGAGAGTAGGCTATTATTGGCCTACCTTGTTCAAAGATGCACATAACCATGTAAGGACCTACCATATATGCCAGATTGTAGTAAGTAAGGAGAAACGTGCAGCCCTTCCACTTCAACCAGTCATAGAGGTAAAACCATTCGCACAATGGGGAATACATTTCATTGGTCCAATCAACCCACCCTCCTCTGCAAGCCACAGGTACATTCTCACTGTCACTGATTATTTCACCAAATGGACTAAGGCTCTGGCATGCAAACAATGTACTTCTAATGTGGTAATCAATTTCATCGAATTAGGTATTATTAATTGCTTTGGGTGTCCATTAGCTTTACTATGTGATAATGGTCTTGCGTTTGCATCATTGAAACTTTCTAACTGGGCCTTTGATCATGGAATCATTATAAATTTTTCATCCAATTATTACCCGCAGGGAAATGGTTTAGCTAAGTCTTCCAATAAGAATCTCTTAATAATCATTTGTAAGCTATTAGAAAAGAAAAGAATCCTGAGGATTAGCAACCTAGCTTAGATTTTCTCTTTGGGTAGACCATATCAGACAAGATACATCGCTAGGAACCTCTCCCTATCATCTAGTGTATGGTTTGGAACCTATATTTCCCATCTAGCTAAAGATCCTTGCCTTGCATCTCATTAATGCGTATTATGATGAAGATAAGCGTGAAGCCTACCTGGCTGAACCATTACACCTTGAAGGAAGAAGAGATGAAGCCTCAGAAAACTTTACCAAACATCAGGGTGTAGTGAAGAGATGGTTTCATAGGAGAGCCAAGGTGAAAGCCTTTCGAATCTTTGACTTGGTTCTCTACTGGGACAAATCTTGTGACTAAAAAGAAGAGCATGGAAAATTTGACAAACTTTGGTTTGGCCCTTATCAAATTTTAGAGATCCTGGGAGAAAATGCTTTTTGCTTAAAAACCCTCACTAGAGAGGATATCCCACTACCTGTCAATGGGCAGTATTTGAAGCATTACTTCCAATCTTGAGTTGTTTGTAGCTCTTTCTTTGTATATAGGTAGAGTAGGTTTCCTTATGTTGTTTTGTTCTTGCTTTGGTTAGATTAGGGTTTCTTTTTTGCTTTGCTTTGGTTGTTCTCTACTTTTGGTTAGAGTAGGTTTTCTTTGGTTGGGTTTACTTTTGTTTTGTGCTTGCTTCTGGTCTTCTACTTTCTCTAGGGGTTTTGTTGCACCTGCATGGAAATCATTATGTTACTGGATTTGTTCTGGCATGTTTCTTTTACAAACTTCAGTCATCCTTTCGGAATCGGTTGGTGGAATCCCCTTATTTGGTGTTACATATGCTTGGAATTTGAAGGTCACTTGGTTAAGTCAAATCTGGAATGCATTTGGGTCTCATATTTTGCACAAATATTAAAGGTTCCAAGGCTACATATGGTCCTTATGAAGTTTGGTCAGGTGAAAAATCCTATATTCTACTTCAGCGTTGTTGTGGTTTTTAGTCCTGAGTGTGAGCTTCATTTCTTACAGGGTGAAAGGGAAAGTTTGAAGGATCTTAAAAGAATATAAAAAAAGAGAGAAAAATAATTATAAAGATCAAAAGGAAACATTCACCTCATCAGGGGTATCCTAGTATCTCTATTGGGGTTATGGACGCCTAACTAGCAGTAGAGCTATGCTTGGGAGAACCACAGTGATAACCTCGTCGATGCTATGGATGCCTAACTGGCAATGAGGCTTTATCCAAAATGCTTTTGGAGTTAGAATCTTCATGTACCCTAGTCACACAAATTTTTGTCCTTGTTGTAGTCAGGGAAAGGGAAATGAACACATGTACACATGCTTCAACCCTGGTATAGGAAAGGTTTGCTTGCTTGTGATTTCTAAAACCTAGTTCATAGGTTACCTCATGTAAGGGCTGAAACCAAAGATTATGGGTTCTTAATTCCAATTTGTAATTGAAATGCTCTGGAGAATTTCCCAGTGGATTCTCCATTTGTTGTGTAGTTTTTGCACACACACCCCACTAAAAGTATGGAGCCTCTTTGCTTGCTCTTTTGGTTTTCCTCTTTGGGCTTGTCTTTGGTCCTTGGTGCTTTGATCCTTTGATCGCTGAATTTGATTTCTTCCAGGTGTCCTTGGATGTTCATCTTGCTTGCACAAATGATTCCCTTAAGTCATTTGTTGAAAATCTTAATTTTCAAGACATTTTTGGATTTTCCTTTGATTTCGAGAATTTCCCCCTCCGACGGAATTCCCCGGTTTCCTCGAAAACCCAATTAGGAGGAGTTTACACTATGATCCAGAGATTCTGGTCCTTCACGAAATTCTGTGTCGACCGAATTTTTTTGAAATTCCTACACCTCATCGAATTCTCGGGTTGCCTCTTGGGCTATCTTGTCAATTGCATTTATACTTCATGTACGGGCTCTACTAACTATGTTTAATGAGGTTTGGGGATTTTATGCTGCAAATCAATTTCGTTTGTCTTGCTTGAATTAGGGGAAGCTTGATTTTGAATTTTGTGTACAAATTTGGCATGTCGAACCTTGGATCACTCGCTTTGGCGGCGTTTGTTTGGTGATTTTTGAAATTTTCTTGAGGACTCATATTATTTCTTTTTGTTGCCATTTCAACTTGCTATGTGTTCATGGTATTTTTACGGTGTCTTTGCTTTCATTTGATGAATATCGGTAGCTCTAGGGTGTCATGAATGTGCTTTGAGTTTGGATTTCAGTATGATAGGGGACTATGAGTAAGTTAGGGTTACTCCCTTTGTTCTTTTGACACCTCCTCTGAAATTGATGTGGCCATCCTTGCTAATTTGATGAACAGATTATGCCATCCTTTGCTAGTTTTACCTCCTCCTAAGCCTAGTTTTGTGTGTGATTTCATTTTGCCTAGAGTTTACATCTTGGATTCCCCTGTGTTTGATGAAATTTTTTATTATGGGCGGATTTGAGTGTTTAGTCTTCATTCGCGTTTGATAGTTTCCTTGCCCTAAAGATTCTAAGATATTCATCATGATTTATAGGGCAAGCGAGTGGATTGAGTTTGTGACTGCATTTTCTTGATGAAACCCTAGGGTTTAATTCCTGAGTTTATTACCAGTGCTATCGAACAACCTAAAATGAATTGAATCCGAGCTCAAAATCCCAAATTTGTGATCATTCAATCAATTTGGGTGAAATCCTGATGAAGTCAAAGATTTCAGGATTTTGGTGATTTCAAGGATTTCCTTTACCTTAGAATTTCCCCGGATTTCCTTCAACTTAGTCATTTTCCCAAAATCCTGCATGAATCATGAAAATAAGATTGACTTTGAGGAAATTTGTTGTCCTGGGAAACAATTGAATGTCCGTCGCTCCTTGATTTTCCCGAAATATGCGAAGTTTCACTAGTTTCATGGATTTTCGTCCCAAACGAAATTCTTAGAGGATCTGTTGGAAATGAAGGTTAAAGGGAATGCATGAGTTAATTGTTAATGACCTTGCATCACATGATTGATTTGAGTGAATTAAGGATATATTATGTTATGTCTTGGATTTTGCATGATGATTGAGTGACTTTTTGATGTTTGTTGTACTTTCATCGCTGAATTCCGCCCAGCTCAGAATTCCTTGAAATTTCCCCTTGGCCTAAAATCCACGAAGGGGTAAAAATCCCAACTTTGAGAAAGGGGTGTTTTAATGATATTCTCAGGGGATTCTGATTGTTGTTTGGATTTCTTTGATGATGGGCATGTTATTTATGATGGAATAACCTAAACTCTCATGTCGTATTGGGTATTTATTATGGTCCCTTTTTGAATGTATGTTGAATCAAGCAAGACTATTACTGGTAGAGCTAAAGGCAAGGTGATGGGTCCCAGTGATGAGGGAGCCTCTATCTTAGAGGCAAAGAGGATCAAACTGGATATTAAAAGCAAGGTTCCAGAGAGCAAGCTGACCTCCATTTGGTCATAAATCACTGACACCAATGTGGGAAAGTTGGAATATGAAAAATTTAAGGCAAGAATGGCAGTACAAGGTCCACCATTGTTGGCTAGAAGATTAGTGGATTCAATATTGGCTCATGTGGTTGGGTTTCCTCCCACAGTCCAATGTTATGAATTGGTTTTAGAGTGTTCCAGACACTATGACTAGGGCACACAAAGAGTGATTGGTCCACAAGGCAGGGTGTTGGCTAATTTCTCTCCTCCTTTGGTGGCACAAACCTTTGACATGCCTGACAAACCTCATGTGATAGGCCTAGATCTGGATGTAGCCAAGAGGTATTATGCAAATGATACAAAGAAGGCCCTATAGGTGATTAACTCTTGGTTGGAGAAACCTAAGCCCCACATTTATAAGTTGCAAAAATAGCTATTCAGGGAAAAGTTTAAGGCAAAATATTATGATGCGATCACACTCCTTAGTAGAGCAATGGGCCTAAAGAGTGTAGGATTCTTTGAAAATTGGATGTTTTATGTTATACTGAGGATGGAAAAGAACACTGATTATCACTAGGTAGGCATCATCAATGCAATGGTACATGAGAAAATCTATAATGTGTTGTAGACAAAGAGCTTCACCATGACATCCTATTTAGTCTATGCCTTGGCCAGATTTCATCCATACAAGGGATTAGGGACAAGAGGTGTCTTTGGGTAGGATGTGATCAATGAAGTTTATCCACAGTTGCACTTGGGCAGCTCAATCTATGGGAGATTGAATGATGCATTCACTATGTACATCACTAGATTTCTCCAAGGTGCAGAGCATGTCAGAATCTCAGATGTTGCAAAGGACTTGATAAAGAGATTTGGAGCCTGGTTCATAAAGTTACTCAATTTCTCCTACATCAGGATAGATGGCTGCCAAAGGGCTCCTTACAGGCTGCCTAGGTATCCAATGGATCATCTCATACTCCTGGAGGTCACTAGGCAGATATGTGACTTTGATGCTATTGTGAAGAAGGATAAACACAAGACCGGATTTGGTAGTGGCTTCCCTCTCAGGGTAGGTAGCAATGAAGCATGTCCTTCCATCATTTCAGCACATTCTTCTGAGGAAGAAATGAGTGCCTTGGGCTTATCATTCCACTCTAAAAGGCCTAGGTTTGACATGATTGGTGAAGCACAAAAGAAGGCCAATAGAGAGTTCGGCCACAAGGATGATATTGAAGATTATTGGGCCAACTGCAAAGATGAGTTTGAGGTCAGAAAGAAGAATTTCTCAAGGCTACGGGTCAATTTGATTATATTGTACAATGTCAAATCCATCCCTAATCAAATTAATGGTGTTGGGGATGTAATCCAGAATCATGATTATGATCCTATCAAGGAAAAATCAGTAGGAGAGATTGATTGGCTGGAAGAAGAGAAAATGGAGTTGAAAAAAATCATAGCTCTCGTCCTCAAGTACACTAGATTGTGGATCAAACACAAAATTAGGGAGTTGGACAGTAAGGGAATGCAGTACACCTATGACCTGATGGGAGATTTAGAATCCCATTCTACCTCTGAAGAAACTGAACAAGATTTAAAAGGCAAAGGTAAGGTAGATTCTCCTTTCAAGATAAAAATTAAAGGTGCCCAAGCAGAGATAAAGGAATAAAGGAAGAGGAAACCAATTGCCAAAAAGAGGAATAATGTTCCTAGGAAAGAAGTCTATTGTAGAGGAGGAACTAGATGAAGAAGGTGAGGAGGATAGTGCCCCTGTGCTTAAAAGGAGAAAAGTGAAAAGAACTTCAAATAAAAAGAATGAGCCCTCTAAGGAAAAAGAAGGGGAACCATGTCCTCCAGTGGTGAATGTGGAGAGTTTTGGAGAAAGGACACAAGTCTATACTAGAATATCAAGGACTCCTTCTCCAAAGGGTAGTGCATTGAAATAAAATGTTACCATAACTTCTCTTATTGCAAAAAACTAGAAGGATGCATCTCTCCTTCATGAATCACATAATGTACAACATGAGTCCAAGGATGCAGAGATTAGTGATCACCAAGATGAAGATGTAGAAGGGTTCAAAGAGGGAGAACTCCAAAGTATTGAGGCAGAGATAGAAATAATCTTGCAATCTCCCTTGGTAACTTATGAGGATTCACCTATTGAGGATAAGGGAGATAAGTCCCCAGGAAAAGAAGAAATGCCTACAAGGACTCCTCCATCAATACATGAGGAGGATGAACATAATATGGAAAAAGATGAGAATCCAGAATAGGATAAGGAAGATAAAAGAAGAGGAAAAAGTGAGGAGGTCCCCTCAGACCATAATGTAAATGTTGATCCCCCCATGGATCAAATTGAAAAGGGAACACATAATGAACAACAACCTGATGCTTCTGCCCCTAGTTGGCTCAGTGAAAGATTGAAGAATAAGCAGATTATTGTAGATGATGCCCCTCCAAATTGGGATGATCTACTAGCCAACATAGGAAAGGGAAAGGCAAATGAAAAGGCTAGCGTTATTTCTAGGATTGATAGAGATGAGGCAAATAACTAGGTGATCCACATTGCTACTCTTGTACCTAATAAGAAAAAAGATGAGGTAACTAGCCAGGACTACAATATTCAAACCATTAATCTTGGGCCCACCTCCATGATGCAATAAGTTGAGGAATTTGAAGGATCCAGTGCTACAATTTTAGGCAGATTAAGAATGGAGGTGCAAACTAAACAGGAATTGAAGAAGGAGAATGAGATATTGAAAAGATATTTTCAAGATCTCATCAAACCTTTGCAATCTATCTCTTCATCATCTGCAGCAAGCCTTCTACCTAAGGAGACCATCATTAAATTGGAAAAGATGAAAAACACCACACAGGTCACACATGACTGGTTTCAGGGAGTAGAAGCCAAAGGAGATGATGCAATCAAGAATATCTTATCAACTAGTGGAGATGCCCATAGGTCGATAGAATGGTTGAAGAATGTGTTAGCTCAAGATAAGGAGGATGTTGACCTCTTGCTACAGAAAACCAAGGTTATCATGGAGCATACTAAGGAGAAGCTTGTAGGCGATAAAATTTTATCTTCCTCAAAGGTTGTCGAACCCTAGGAATGGTATGAAGCTCTGTAGATAAGGCAAAGGGTATTGAAGA